>JANKKI010000003.1:1440000-2640000 GCA_025175665.1 Cinchona pubescens
GGTTAAACTTACTAAGTTATACATCTTGGATTAACACGTACTTCTTTAGACAAATAAAGATTGATTATGGTTCTAACATCCAAGTGACCAGCAAGAGAAAATTTGGCCCTTAAGCTCCTATTGAACCTGATCATCCCTGAACCTAAGAAGTTGTTTGTTAGACCATCTAATTTATACATTAAAATGGATAGATCGACTCACAACTTATTTACCCATAAAATTAAACCAACATTTTCAAGCTGCCCAAGCAAACATTTTTATCGGTATGCAGTTGCACTTGTCGCGCCCCTTACCGCGCTTACGACCCACGGCCGGCACCGTGGGATGCAGCTCGCCGAGTGTGGTGCTCGTGAAATAGGTGATTGAATGCTCTTATCCTACTTACAATTTACAAACATAAATTACCTACTTACTATTACAAATTTAAATGAATCACCTATTTACTATTACATAACGGGGCCTTTAATGCGACTATGAATTCTATAAAAATAATCTAAACTAGGAAAACAAGACTGAGTCGCCACCGGTGTGTTGGTGCGGGGACACAAAAATACATCAAAATTTAAAAGAAAATAAACCCTAGTTTAGATTGACTCCTGGTCCACGTAACTCAAGAAAATGAGTTCGGGAATCCTGTTGTAAATGGGAAGGTTTGGGATGGATTTGAATTTCCTCGCACCCACTTTACCCGGCGTTTGACGGATCGGGATTTTATCGCGTTTCCCTTTTCAATTTTAGTATTCATTATAAGCCGGCTTTGTAGCATACGTGTGCTTTGAGATAGTTTAAAAGTAATAAAATATGTACATGTTAATGAGGAAATGAAAATCTTCTGCTAATAATAATATTGTCACCATTTAGCAGGTCTAATTAAAAGTCACACACATTGAGCTTGTAGTGCCCTTTAACTCCCAAGGGGGCAAAATAGTCATTTATCATGCACACCGGAGTTTATTTCTAGCCCAATTTTATATTATTGATACAATTATTAAGTCCTGGGCTAAATTGAATTTGATTCAAATATTTAACGTCTAGTTGTGCAACTAATCCAAAATTTGAGGGCAAAAGAGTAAATTCACATAATTTAACAAGTAAGATAAGGCATAAATATTATATTGAGACCAACAAACATTAAAATAAAGCACCAATCATCACAAAAGCAATTAATCAAAAATATGTGCAAAGATCAAAGTCTATTTACAATTTAATACTCATAAGGGAGTAAATGTTCTGTAATTTCACAATCAAAGGGTAATTAAAACGTATTAAAATGCCAAACAGAAATCAAAGTAAAACTTGGTGGTTATTGACATAAAACATGTAATTTGGAAGAAATTTGAAGAGAAAAAAAACAGTAATATTAAAGAAAATTCCTTAAGGGCCTAAATGTAATTTTAAAAAATTATTTGAGGGCTAAAAATGCAGAAATCTGAAATCTGGAGGGCCAAAACGCAAATAAAATTTTTCTAAAATTTTGGGATTTTTTTTTGAAATGCCACGTCATCGATGACGTGGCGCAATCTGGGGAGTGCCACATAATCCGTGACGTGGCACGATCTGGTGATGCCACGTCAACCGTGACGTGGCACAATCTGGTGATGCCACGTTAACCATGACGTGGCGCAATCTGGTGGTGCCACGTCATCAATGATGTGGCATCAAGTGGGCCCTATCAGAATGGCCTAAATGTAATTTAAGAAAATATTCTCAGGCTAAATATGAAAAAAAAACTAAAATCTGGAGGAGTAAAATGGAAATAAAATTTTTCTAACCTTTCCTTTTTTTTTTGTGCAGATTTTTGTGGGGTAGCAGCCTTCTTCCACCACGCTTTTGACCCACCAGATGAACGATTTTGCTTTGGGTTTGAAAAGAGAAGTTGTAGGTCCAGGAACCCTCTACAACTTTTATTCTTTGAGTTTAATCAAGTTCCTCCTTCATCGCTTGAAATATTGGCTCAAAGTTGGTTGTCTGGAAAATTTTCCAGACTTAAAAATTTTTCTGCAGATCCTCTGGACCAACAGCCTTTTTCTACCACGTTTTTGACCTTCCGAATGGACGATTTTGCTCAAGATTTACGAAGGGAAGTTGTAGCCCCAGGAACTCTCTACAATTTTTCTTCTTTGAGTTTAGTCTAATTCCTCTCCGATCGTATGGAATTTTGGCTCAAAATTGGCTGTTTGGCAGGTTTTTTAGGCTTGAGAAAATTTTTTCTCTTCAGAAAAATTTTTCCTCCAGTACTTTAGACTGATTTTTTGTGCTTTTAATGAATTGGATTGAGTGTAAAAATGGTCAAAAACCATTCCTTGTCATGTGGGGAGTATGGGCATCTGAAATTTTTGGTGAAAAATGGGTGAAAAATGCAGAGAAAATGTGGCTAAAACAGCTCTGTCGAGCTGACTGTTCGGCGCGTGACAGTACGCGCGGTACAATTCAAGCGCTGAAATTTTTAAAAAAAAAAAAAAATTTAAACCAATTAATTAATTTAATTAATAATTAATTAATAATAATTTAATTAAATATATATATATATATTTTTTAAAATCTAAAAATTCAATAATATTAGAACTCATTCTTAGTATTTCAAAAGCATAAAACGCATAAGAATAATTAAACATCATAACATAAATTAAGAAGGAATTAAAGGGTAAATTAAAAGAAAATCAAAGAGCAGGTTAAAAAGACATTAAAAAGAAAAAATTAAAAGAAAATTGAGAGACAAATTAAAAGGAAAATAGGGGACAACTTAAGGGATCACAAATAGGTGTCTACAGCTTGCCCCTCTTTGCGGGAGTGTCGAAGAGGATCGAAGAAACTCTAGGCAAAGATTGTAGACACCGCATGTGATACATCCCAAGGACTTGATGGTGATCAATTGTCCACAAAGGCTCGATATAGGCTCACGGAATCCGCACTTCAAGTTCCACAAGGTCCAATTACGAGATCAAGAGCTAAGAACCTCAATGAAGCTATGTTGGGCTTAGTTGAAGTTGTTGAAGATCAAGAAGAGCTCACAAACCTTTTGGAGATGAAGTCCACTAAAGAGTCTAAGATGTTCTTAGTAATGGACGTCCAAGTCATTGAAGATCAAGCCTAGGATAAGAAGCTGAAGGGCCGAAATTTAGCCTCATTATTTCGGCCATGGAATATTCTTTTATTTAGTTGTCTAGTCTTTTATTTTGAGCCCAATTGTTTTAAGTGTTAGTGTGTTTAATTGGGCTGGTTTCAAGACGTAATTATTTGTTTTTGGGCCATGTATTAGTATTCGGCCATTAGTTAAGTGTACAAGAATTGGGTTTAAATGCTAATGCGAAAGGTAGTTGTTAATATTAAAACTAGATTAGCCACATTGAATAATTTAGTCCTAGAATCCTGTCCCTCAACTATATCTAGAGGGGTCTAAGACACAATTGAAGAAATGAATTTTGACAATAAGATTTCAGTTTTTCTTTTTCCTCTCATACGAGTGAATTAGAATTTTAGATTTTCTTTAGTCTTGTCTAGACTAGGAATCTAGTTGGGGCTTCAAGATTGAGCACTTGAGGTTATATACCAACACCAGGTATTGATTTTCTGCCAATTAGGCTTTGGATCAATTCCTTGCTCATAGTTAAAAGATTGCCTTGTGGCTAATCAAGGAGGTCTATTAACAACTACCTTTCGCTTGTGCATATAAACCCTACATTTGTGACCAAGTTCTACATACCCTGGGCATCAAGCCGTATCAGCATGACTAGATGATTCCAATCGTGCAACAAAATTTGCTAAATTTGAGAGACTTAGAATGAAACGTAGCTGTGAATGACAAAGAAAACTAACTTGACATAACATGTAAACGCCACTGGTAATGAAACTCTACAAGCAATGTGAATTAAAAGCCCGACTTTGTATCATCAAGGCCAGGGTATGTAAACACAAATGAAAAACCCGACTTTATGTTATCGGGGTAAAGACATGTAAGTTAAAATGAAAACCCGAATGGTGAGTTTGTCGGGTAATGCAAATTTGAAATGAAAATCGAAATTCGTTTATCAGCCAATGGAGAAATGTAAACTTGAAATTCTTTTGTCAGGTTAATAGCATGGCAACCCGAAATTCGTTTATCGGGGATGAAAATGCGAACCTGACATTCGTTCATCAGGTTAATGAAAACAGAAATGAGAACCCGAAATTTGTTTATCGGGTAAAAAATACAAACCTGAAATTCGAATATCAGGCTAAATAAAAATGAAAATGAGAAACCGAAATTCGTTTATCGGGTGAAAATGCAAACCTGGGTTCGTTTATCAGGTTAATAGCATGATAAACGAAATTCGTTTATCGGGGATGAAAATGCGAACCTGACATTCGTTCATCAGGTTAATGAAAATGGAAATGAGAACCCGAAATTTCACATCGGGTAAAAAATGCAAACCTGAAATTCGTTTATCAGGTTAAATAAAAATGAAAATGAGAACCTGAAATTGATTTATCGGTGAAAATGCAAACTGAAATTCGTTTATCGAGTTAATAGTATGGAAACCGAAATTTGTTTATCGGAATGTCAAATGCGAACCTGACATTCGTTCTACCTGATAAACAAATTTCATCAGGTTAATGAAAATGGAAATGATACCCGAAATTTGTTTATTATACACAAAAATGTAAACCTGAAATTCGTTTATCAGGTTAAATAAAAATGAAAATGAGAACCCGAAATTCGTTTATCGGGTGAAAATGCAAACTTGAAATTCATTTATCAGGTTGATGAAAATGAAAACCCGAAATTCGTTTATCGGGGAAAAAATGCAAACCTGAAATTCGTTTATCAGGTTAAATAAAAATGAAAATGAGAACCCAAAATTTGTTTATCGGGTGAAAATGCAAATTGAAATTCGTTTATCAGGTTAATGAAAATGGAAATGAGAACCCGAAATTTATTTATCGGATAAAAAATGCAAACCTGAAATTCGTTTATCAGGTTAAATAAAAATGAAACTGAGAACTTTGCCTAGAGTTTCGTTTATCGGGGATCGAAATTTCGGCAAACCTGAAATTAGTTTATAGACCTGATGAAAATGAAAATGAGAACCCGAAATTCGTTTATCGGGAGGAAAATGCAAACCTGAAATTCGTTTATTAGGTTGATAAAATGAAAATCAGAACCCGAAATTCGTTTATCGGGGATGAATGCAAACCTAAAATTCGTTTATCAGATTAATAGCATGGAAACCCGAAATTCATTTATCGGGGATGAAAATGAGAACCTGACATTCGTTCATCAGGTTAATGAAAATGGAAATGAGAACCCGAAATTTGTTTATCGGGTAAAAAATGCAAACCTGAAATTCGTTTATCAGGTTAAATAAAAATGAAAATGAGAACCCGAAATTCGTTTATCGGGTGAAAATGCAAACCTGAAATTCGTTTATCAGGTTGATGAAAATGAAAACCCGAAATTCGTTTATCGGGGAAAAAATGCAAACCTGAAATTCGTTTATCAGGTTAAATAAAAATGAAAATGAGAACCCGAAATTCGTTTATCGGGTGAAAATGCAAACCTGAAATTCGTTTATCAGGTTAATGAAAATGGAAATGAGAACCCGAAATTTGTTTATCGGGTAAAAAATACAAACCTGAAATTCGTTTCTCAGGTTAAATAAAATGAAAATGAGAACCCGAAATTTGTTTGTCGGGAATAAAAATGCAAACCTGAAATTCGTTTATCAGGTTGATGAAAATGAAAATGAGAACCCGAAATTCGTTTATCGGGAGAAAAATGCAAACATGAAATTCGTTTATCAGGTTGATGAAATGAAAATGAGAACCCAAAATTCGTTTATCGGGGATGAGAATGCAAACCTGAAATTCGTTTATCAGGTTAGTAAAAATGGAAATAAGAACCCGAAATTCGTTTATCGGGTAAAAATGCAAACCTGAAATTCGTTTATCAGGTTAATGAAAATGGAAAATGAGAACCCGAAATTCGTTTATCGGGGATGAAAATGCGAACCTGACATTCGTTCATCAGGTTAATGAAAATGGAAATGAGAACCCGAAATTTGTTTATCGGGTAAAAAATGCAAACCTGAAATTCGTTTATCAGGTTAAATAAAAATGAAAATGAGAACCCGAAATTCGTTTATCTGGTGAAAATGCTAACCTGAAATTCGGTGATCAGGTTAACGAAAATGGAAAATGAGAACCCGAAATTAGTTTATCGGGGATGAAAATGCAAACCTGAAATTCGTTTATCAGGTTGATGAAAATGAAAACCCGAAATTCGTTTATCGGGATGAAAATGCAAACCTGAAATTCGTTTATCAGGTTATAAAAATGAAATGACAACCCGAAATTCATTTATCGGGAGTGCAAATGCAAACTGAATTTTGTTTATCAGGTTAGTAAAAATGGAAATAAGAACCCGAAATTCGTTTATCGGGTGTCATATTCATTTTGAAATTCGTTTATCAGGTTAAATAAAAATGAAAATGAGAACCCGAAATTCGTTTATCGGGTGAAAATGCAAACCTGAAATTCGTTTATCAGGTTGATGAAAATGAAAATGAGAACCCAAAATTTGTTTATCGGGAGGAAAATGCAAACCTGAAATTCGTTTATCAGGTTGATGAAATGAAAATGAGAACCCTGAAATTCGTTTATCGGGTAAAAAATGCAAACCTGAAATTCGTTTATCAGGTTAAATAAAAATGAAAATGAGAACCCGAAATTCGTTTATCGGGGATGAAAATGTAAACCTGAAATTCGTTTATCAGGTTGATGAAAATGAAAATGAGAACCCGAAATTCGTTTATCGGGAGGAAAATGCAAACCTGAAATTCGTTTATCAGGTTGATGAAATGAAAATGAGAACCCGAAATTCATTTATCGGGGATGAAAATGCAAACCTGAAATTCGTTTATCAGGTTTGTAAAAATGGAAATAAGAACCCGAAATTCGTTTATCGGGTGAAAATGCAAACCTGAAATTCGTTTATCAGGTTAATGAAAATGGAAAATGAGAACCCGAAATTCGTTTATCGGGGATGAAATTTCAAACCTGAAATTCGTTTATCAGGTTGATGAAAATGAAACACCGAAATAGAATTTATCGGGGATGAAAATGCATACCTGAAAATTTATCAGGTTATAAAAAGATGTGAAATGAGAACCCAAAATTCGTTTATCGGGAGTGCAAATGTAAACCTGAATTTTGTTTATTAGGTTAGTAAAATTGGAAATAATAACCCGAAATTCGTTTATCGGGTGAAAATGCAAACCTGAAATTCGTTTATCAGGTTAAATAAAAATGAAAATGAGAACCCGAAATTCGTTTATCGGGTGAAAATGCAAACCTGAAATTCGTTTATCAGGTTGATGAAAATGAAAATGAGAACCCGAAATTCGTTTATCGGGAGGAAAATGCAAACCTGAAATTCGTTTATCAGGTTGATGAAATGAAAATGAGAACCCGAAATTCGTTTATCGGGGATGAAAATGCAAACCTGAAATTCGTTTATCAGGTTGAATAAAAATGAAAATAAGAACCCAAAATTCGTTTTTCGGGTGAAAATGCAAACCTGAAATTCGTTTATCAGGTTAATGAAAATGGAAAATGAGAACCCGAAATTCGTTTATCGGGGATGAAAATGCAAACCTGAAATTTGTTTATCAGGTTGTAAAAATTAAATGAGAACCCAAAATTTGTTTATCGGGTGATGCAGAAATGCAAACCTGAAATTCGTTTATCAAGTTGATGAAATGAAAATGAGAACCCGAAATTCGTTTATCGGGAGTGCAAATGCAAACCTGAATTTTGTTTATCAGGTTAGTAAAAATGGAAATAAGAACCCGAAATTCGTTTATCGGGTGAAATTGCAAACCTGAAATTCATTTATCAGGTTAATGAAAATAAAAACCCGAAATTCGTTTATCGGGGAAAAAATGCAAACCTGAAATTCGTTTATCAGGTTAAATAAAAATGAAAATGAGAACCCGAAATTTGTTTATCGGGTGAAAATGCAATAAGAATGACATGCACACGGAGCCATGCCATTGGGCTTACCCATGAAATGAAGTGTAAAAGGCAACTAGTAATTAACCCTAACATGACTGGATTGTAAACTAGAACATGAAGCCCTAAACGGTAAATGACAGTATCATTTAAACTGAGAGGTTTGACTGGTCGTTGATAAGAAAGAGGCCGTGGCGATCACTGTGAGGTTGATTGCTTCATTAGGGGTTGGCGTGAATCACCCTTTTTAAAATGTGAAAAAAAAACCGTTGGGTATCAAGACAGTTCTCAGGATTAGTGCGTCCCTTGTTGTTTATGAAGGATATCCAATCCATAAAAATTTGCCCCAGTGTCGTTGATTTTAGCATCCACTTTATTTTTGTGTACCTGCAGGTACTCAAAACAATGCAATATTGAGCAAAGAAAACTCGAATTGGTCAGTGTCATAACATACAAAATGTCAATCTTAGTGAACATTACTATAAGCCTTATGACCGAATCGGTCTAGATTTTTTATATCCCACCACAGGAATCAGGTCCACTAGTTCGATTATACAGATGGTTTTCACATATTTGACAACTAAAACATCAACAACAAGAAGAACAACTACAAACAAACTAAATGGCAGCATGTGAGTTTGATAGAAGTACATGAATAACATAATACAGGCCCATGGGAGCAATCTTAGTAAAAATCGCGCCATCACCGTATTAACACCGCTTTGCCTTTCATTCTAAGTTATTTGGACCCGATCAGGCAATGCTTTGGATCCATCGGATACGTGCCTCTTAAAGGCCAATGACTGTGGTGAGAGAACGACATAGAGGCAACCAATAAGCCTAACTTCAGTCAACAAATTTCGATTGAACACTTTCCCAGACGTGGACCCAGAGAAGTCATCAACCAGACTTTGACCGTTTGCTCGATTTGCCCCTTCCTCAGCTCCTTTTCAGGTTTTCACTAACGTTTCTCTCCCTTTTATTTTTTTTTGCATTTTTGTTTTTTTCGCACACTCTTCTTTTGCCTAGGCCGCCCCGTAGGGTTTTCAACCAAGCCTCTCTTTTCTTTTTTTTTTTTTTTAAAATAAAGGTGCCCTTTCCGGGTTTTCACCTATGAGGTTCAAGTAAACGGAAAGGTGTGAGAGTAAACGGAAGACGTCTGGCTAAGTAGATCGCCTTTTCCAATGCATGCAAACTTTAGTTTTCAAAGTTTTTCGGCATCAGTAAGGCTGCCTTCCCTGTAATTGGGATAGACATGTTAACATCAGGTGTGAGACCGCTTAAAGGGAGCCCTTTAAGCCTATGCAGAACTTAGGATAGTTAGGGTCAAAATGGGTTAAGTTGTGTGATTGGTAAAGATTGGGATTATCTTAACAACAAACTTGCCCCAGTTTAAGACGGGCACTTTGGTTGGAAAGAACATAGCTACAATGGATGGAAGAGCGGGTTTGTGATCTGAAGAAAACTGGTTATGTCCCTTATCTCAAAAATTTGCCCAGTTTTGGGTTGAGAGCCTTACTTGAAGGCAATTGACTGAACTGAGGAAATAGATTTGAAATATGGTTGGGCTTGTATCCCATTTAAAAAAAATTTGCCCCAGTTTTATTATAACAAACTGAGTTTTGTTGGGAATTTGTTTTGGTTAGTCTCTTGCACACTATTTATTTATTTATTTATTTTTTTTTATTCTTTGTTTTTTTTTTTGCCACCCAAAACAACAATTTTGCCCCAACATCATAAATGAGCTCAGTCCCAATTTATTTTTACAGAAAAGGCTAGGGACAAAGCATAATTAAAACGAAAGATGGGCAAATAAAGAGAAAAGATATGAAAGGGTTTAGTCCGGATGTGGGTAAAAAGGCCCAGAAAACAACAGGTAGAATTTGTTGCTGTTCTTATACACATCTAGATGTGTATCTGCCAAATCAGATGAAATTTTTTTTGACCATGTCCGCATTTATTGGCTGAGGGAAAACCTGTCCATCCATCTCCGTAAGGATAAGAGCTCCTCCTGATAATACTTTGTGTACAATGAATGGACCCTGCCAGTTTGGGGCAAACTTGCCCTTCGCTTCGTCCTGTATTGGCAATATGCGTTTCAAGACTAGATCGCCAGCTTGAAAATGTCTGGGCTTGACTTTCTTGTTGTAAGCTCGGGCCATCTTCCGTTGATAACATTGGCCATGACACAGGCAGACAGCTGTTAGCCGTCTTTCATCAATGAGTGCAAGCTGTTCATGTCTGAGCCTTACCCATTCTGCATCTTCTAACTCAGCCTCCATAAGAATGCGTAGAGAAGGGATCTCAATGCTGCTGGCAAAACAGCTTCCATTCCGTACATGAGGGAGTAAGGCGTTGCCCCAGTAGATATCCTGATGGAAGTCCGATAACCCAGCAGTGCATATGGCAGCTTTTCATGCCAATCACGCTGACTGTCAACCATCTTTCGAATAATTCTCTTAAGATTTGTATTGGCTGACGCCATGGCCCGCTGTGCCTTTTGCCTGGAATTTCAGGTTTGCATTTTCATGCCCGATAAACGAATTGGGCACAAAGACCATCTACCATGTCATTGTTCAGAGATTGGCATTGTCGGTAACCAATGTATCTCTTATCCAAAGCGGCAAATGATGTTCTTTCGGATGAACTCTGCCACTACTTTCTTTGTTACGTGCTTGTAGGATTCAGCCTCGACCCACTTAGTGAAATATTCAATCGCTATACTTACTATGAAGCGATGACCATTAGAAGCTGGCGGCTCGATCAATCCAATGACGTCCATTCCCCAAATTGAACAAGGCCATGGAGTAGTAATGTTGTGCAATTCAGTTGGTGCTGCCCTTATCTCTTTCCCGTGCATTTGGCACTTAACACACCTGCGGACAAACTCGATACAATCATGCTCCATAGTAAGCCAGAAACCTGCTCTCATTATCTTCTTAGCTAATAAGTGCCCGTTCATATGTGGCCCACAGACTCCTCCATGAACATCCTCCACAATGTAAGCGGCCTCTTTCTTATCAACGCACCTCAGAAGAACCAGATCTGTCGTCCTTCGATAAAGTACATTGCCATTTAAAAAGAACTTGATCGACATTCTGCGTAGGAACTTCTTATCTGAAGTACTAGCCCTTGGAGGGTAGTTGCCTTTGTCCAAAAACTCCTTGATGTCATGAAACCAAGGCAGTCTATCAGATTCTTCCTCAAGACTGCAACAGTACCCTGGCTTTTCCACGCACCTGAATGGTAATGGGTTCTATCACTGTGCCGTCCGGATGACTATCATCGAAGATAAGGTAGCCAGAGCATCGGCGAATACATTCCTGGATCGGGGTATGTGAGTGAATTCCAAAGCATCAAAGTGTCGACCTAGTTTGAGAATACTGCAGTGATATGGCATGATTTTAGAATCTCTGGTTACCTAGTGCCCCAGTGTCTGATGGACAAGCAAATTTTAATCACTAAACACAGCTAACTCTTTAATACCCATATCCAATGCCATTTTCAGACCAAGTATGCAAGTCTCATACTCTGCCATGTTGTTCGTACACGGAAACTGTAACTTGGCATTCTTGGGAAGTGTCCGCCTGAAGATATCAAACTGCTCCTATGCTGCACCGAAAGTGTCGCACGACTTAATCCATTCTGTCTCTTATACACATCTAAGTCTGTCTAAGATACACATTTAGATGTCCATGAAGACAATTATTCTTTTCTAAACGAACAAGTTTACAGTTGGTGAAGCCAATTATCGCTGTCTCTTATAAGAGACATGATCGTGACCTGGTCAAGACACTTTGCTGGCATGGTGATCCGAAATTTGATGATATCGAATGCTAACAACATCTGCCATCTAGCCAACCGTCCAGTAGGCATAGGCTTCTCTAGCAGATAGCGAAGGGGATCACACCTGGAAATGAGATAAGTGGTATGACCCAGTAGATAATGCCTTAGCCGTTGCGAGATCCAAACCAACGCACAACATGTTCGTTCTAGAAAAGAATAATTGGCTTCATGAACTGTAAACTTCTTGCTTAGATAATAGATAGCATGCTCCTTTCTACCCGAATTGTCATGCTGCCCCAAGACACAACCCATGGATCCGTCCAAAATCGACAGATACATGATTAATGGCCTCCTTGGCTTTGGGGGGACCAACACAGGAGGGTTCAAAAGATAATCTTTGATTTTGTCAAAAGCCTGCTGACAATCATCATTCCAGTACATCGGTGCATTTTTTCTCAACAGTTTGAACAAAGGTTCATAAGTAGCTGTCAGCTGAGCAATGAAGCGACCAATGAAATTGATTTTACCCAAGAAGCTTTTTACGTTCTTCTGAAAACATGCATACTCACGGATGTCTCTTATCGATCTTTGTTGGGTCTATCTCAATCCCCCGCTTACTGACAATGAAACCTAATAACTTTCCGGAAGGAGCTCCAAAGGCTCACTTTACCGGGTTCAACTTCAGATTGTATTTCCTCACCCTCTCAAATACCTTTTCAAGATTGGTCAAGTGATCCTCGGCCTTCTTGGATTTGATGATGATATCATCGACATAGACCTCCATCTCTTCGTGTATCATGTCATGAAACAAGGTGGTCATAGTGCGTTGATATGTGGCACCAGCATTCTTAAGTCCAAATGGCATAACTCTATAGTAGAATGTCCCCCAAGGAGTAACGAATGCTGTCTTTTCCCTGTCTTCCTCGTCCATTAGGATTTGGTGATACCCGAGCAAAACAATCGACAAAGTCTCCATCTCATGGCAAAGACAACTTATACACATCTAGATGTGTATGTTTGACAGCGGATCTAATCATCCTTGGGACAGGCCTTATTTAAATATCGATAATCGACACAAACTCTGACCTCCCCAGTCTTCTTCGGTACTGGCACCATATTGGAAAGCCAAATAGGATACCGGGATACAATGATTATTGTGGCATTAAACTGCTTGATGATTTGTTCTTTGATCTTTAAACTCATTTTCGGCTTAAACTTCCTTGGCTTTTGCTTTACAGGCAGGCATTTAGTGTGAAACCCAGTATTTTAATAGCCTTGTTCTTTGATTTTAACTGGTTTAAAATGTTTTTCATATTATTTTTAGTCATAAAGTACTTCAACTTATTCGTTTTTCAATTCGGCAAATTTTTCGATTTACGCGATTTCGGTAAACGGGTCAAAAGTTGGACTAAGTGTAATTAGTGCATTGTGGTGTGTGAGTGTTGTTTGATGGCTGATTTATAATGTTAATTTAGTAGCAAAAAAATTAGTTTTTGGGTCAAATAGTCAACTTGGAGACTATTTGGTCAACTTGGGTACTATTTGGGTCAACTTTGGAAGCTTTTTAAGTCTTCTTCTTGTTGTTTCTTCTTCATTTCTTCCTAGCAGCAGCCGAACTCCTCTTCCTCCATTTTCCCCCAAAAATTTTCTTGGATTTCAAGTAGAAATCACTTGGAAGGTAAGATTTTTGTATTTTAGCACTTTTTGGCTTATGGGCTTTATGATCCAAGCTTAATTTCAAGTTTTGTAGGATTCTTTATGGCTGAGAAAACCCTCTTTGCAGCCTTATATGTGTTGATTTATGTATGTTATGGGTTGTTTTTAGTGTTTTGGAGGTTGGGAAGTGATTGGGGTTGATTTTTAACAACTTTCCATTGTTAGATTACAAATTTTAAGATTATGAGTTGGGGTTTTGTCTTCCATATGTGGCCTAGAGTGTTATGCTATGAATGCTTATGTCTATGCATATAATGATGTTTTAAGAGTGTTTTAAGGTTAGTTTGGATCTAGCAGGAATTGAGACTTGAAACCAAGTGGAATTGATTTCCCTTCATTTTGTAAGTAAGCGGAAGTTTGGTGCAGCTAGGATAATTTGGATAATTGGTTATGTTTGAAGGATCTTTAATGATCTTTTGATGATTTTAAGTGTTTCCTTGGTAGTGGGTTGGATAGGAAGCATGTTTGAATCATGCGTGTGGCTAATCGGTAAAAATTTCAGTTTGGTAGTAAAGAGGAATTCCACCCATAGGTTGTTGCTCTAATGTTGTAATAGAGTTAATTGTAGTGGTTATGGGGTATGGATTGTTGTGGAATGCTATTGATATAGTCCCGGCATTGCTCGGTCGTCGATAAAGTACCTTTATCAATTTTGTTGGTTGGTTAAATATGTTGTTTTGAGTTGGGTTGTAACCAAGGTCCCTTGAATACCTTGGAATTGGATTTTGTTGGTTGGTTGAATATGTTGTTTTGAGTTGGGTTGTAACCAAGGTCCCTTGAATACCTTGGAATTGGATCAGACAGGGCTGTATAAGAGACAGTCTCGTAACTCAAGATAAGAACTTAAAATGTGATTTCGGAAAACGAGCTTATTATCTCCTAATCTAGTGTAATATGAATTTGAGGGTTAACTAAGTGTTTTGACTGGGTTTTAGCTTGTCGAAGTTGGTCGAAATTGTGAAAAGGTCATTTTTGACCAAAGAGCTATTGGTGTCGTTTTCTATCGTTTCGTCGTTTCGCTTCCTAGTCATTCTTTAACTTCTACATCTCTTCTAAGAGTCCTCTTATATCTCATCAGTATCTTGGGTCTGTCCGCCGATCGCGTTCTGTGATCATTTGTGCAGTTTTGCTTTGATAGGTGGGTAACATAGACCCAAAGGGATTATGTATTTTCTTTAACGACTTTCGAAATATGTTTGGATGGATTTTAGAATGAGTATGATGTTTGGAACTGCACTTTTACCAAGTTTTGGAACTATTACATATGAAATTGGGACCAAGCTATTTTATGTTAATCAATTGAGACAACATATGTTTGCAAACTCTTTTGATATGAAAGCATTTTATAACTGTTTTGGCTCATAGGTGACCTAGGTATATAATTTTGTATGTGTTTGGAAATGTTTGATTTGGGGAGAACCGGTTCTATAGTCATCCATGGGACGCCATAGTGACTGCTACGACCGTTATGAAAATTTCTTCAATGTACAAAAGAGACAGAGCAACAAAAAGTAAAATCACTGTAATACGGATTTACTGTACAAATTTCTTAACTATAAAATCGAATATTTGGACTTAGGATTCAAACCTATACTCTGATACCACTCAATGTCACGCTTCCCAAACATTTGTTCGCTATGCTTTAGCATACTATGTTTTGAAATGATTGGATCTTTTTGGCTATGTTTTGGACATGCCTGACGTTTAAATGGCATGACATACATTTTAGAAACTACTTATGATTATGGTTTATTGACGTTTAAATGGCATGAGACATTTTGTATTGATGAACTTTGTTTTTGTTGTAGCATCTTCTTTGTACTAAGAAGAAATTTTGTAATTCGTATTTTTTGTGTAAAATGAAATATTCGGTTTTATAGTTAAGTAATGGTTTGATGGTTCTATTACATTGCGGTTAAGTTTGTTGCTCTGTTCGTTTGTGCCTTGCGCTTTGGGCCCTGTCTCTTATACACATCGCGGCGTGTATAAGAGACAGTTTTTGGGGCGTGACATTTAGGATCGGTGGGAAGTTTGTGAACCACTACATCTGTTGAAATGCCAGGCATATCATCATAAGACCAGGCAAAGAGTCTTGGTTCAAAATACAAAATTCTCATGCGCGATTTCCTCTGCCCTCTACGGTACCAAATATACATGCTGATTTTAACCTCTCTTACGTTACAAATGTCCCAATGTTTACCATTTCTGTTTCTTCCAAGTTAGGCTTTGGTTTTTCCTCATGTCGCCCTAGTTCATTTTCAATATCACACTCGTCCTCATCACTCTCAGATTGTGTAGAAATAGGGTCAGGTGTGATATCGAAATTGCACTCATCTTTGGCCTCATAAATGGTAGTATCCGAAGGATCAAAAGCATTGATTTTGGGCCATCTGGGAGAAAATAAAGTATGAAATGAAAGAAAACAAAATGAGCTAAAACATCTTGAAGAAAAAGTTCTCATTAATCAAAGATTTGTACAAGTGATCCTAGAGAACATAAACTTAACATTCATTGGCCATCCTATAAAAAATCAATTGTCTTCAGAATTCACCTCCAAAATAGATGAATAAGATGAATGAGGAAGGCAATATCATGATTGTACTTGCTTTACTAATCAAATTGTTTTCAAGATTCATCTCCAAAACAAATGAACGAGATGAATCATGAATACAATGCTGTGCATGCATCTATTTCTTGACTAGATGGCATAAACAAAACAGCTTAAAAAATACGAAACATACATGCAAAGATGAAATTAAAAGGAGCAAAACTAAAAACAATATCTTTTCAAATTTACCGAAACTCCCTATGACTAGGGAGATCATCAGATGTCCAATTGTGCATTTCCGTGTTGGTCGATCTCAGCAAATGACAACTGCATGTTTCGCTCCCACTCCTGTAGCTAATAAGGCACTTTGGTCGCCTTTCCAATTACTCGAGCGGAACTCATCTGCATGAAATACATGTTAGCCTTACTTGAGGCTGGTACCCCTTCAGAGCCTTTATAAAATGAACACGCAATCTTGCAAATCCCATTGTAGGTTATGTACCTAGGGATAGGTATGCAATTCTATACACAAGTATCCGATAAGGTATCCCTTCTACGGCTAATGATATGCAATAAGTAGCCTACGGTGGCCCTACATCGGTGGGGTTAGCCTACATGCACACAAGGGATAATAAAACTTTGGAAACATGTTGTAGGGATGAGTCTCCTATTAGGGCTTGACAACCATATGCCTTTGACCCTACCTAAGGCTTATGCAATGCAAAAATTAAAATTTACTCTTTCTTGCGGGAAGTAGATACAAATTACAGGGCCAATATAAATCATACCAATCAGAAAAACTAAATTACTATTACATAGCAAAAATTGTAAGGCTATTTACTATTACAAGCCAGATAAATGGGTGGGTCTTACTGCCTCGTGTCTAGTGTCCTAAATAAGGTCCACACGGTTCTGCCCTATGGTTTAAGCTATATGACCATGAGGCTAGACTTACTAATGCAATCTAGATAGGCTTGGTTCCCGAACCTTCAGACTTTGGGCCCAAAAATAAAATCCGTCAATTCCAATGGGCCTTATCGTCGGTGGTTTATAATCGCCACAGATACCGTTACGTGCACATTGTGTCACGACTGCATATCTGAAGAGAATTCATCTTAATTCCTACAGGGAATGTGGGAACGACACCCACAAAAATAGTCTATTATAAATGAGACATGTGTTATGCTTGTGTTCACTTGGAGGCGGTAAGATTCACACATTTTAGCGCGTTTGGCTCTAAAGGTTTGATGCACCCCAACACCCCAAAAATTTCCCCCAAATTAACGACAAACAGGTATAATAGCAAGACTTTTATATTAAAACATGTACAATAAAGCAAGAACAAATCACACCATAAGTAGTCAGGATATGGCACGTAAACGAGACCTAAATCGAGCAAATTGGCACTCAAGACAGCAAACATAGTGAAATACAGTAAAACAAGTGTAAAATAATTTGAAAAGAACAAAGAAAGTAACAGATAGCATGTGGCACATAAAACGAGACCTAAAATCCATAAATCTGCACACAAGACAGCAAAAATGGTGAAATACGTTAAAACAAGTGCAAATTAATTGAAAAGAACAAATAAAGTAACATATAGCATATGGCACGCAAAATGAGGTATGGAGCCGGTAACATAGCACACAAAATGGGTAAAAATTAGCCGGTTTATAATGAATGGGGTAAAATTGAGAGAAACGCGTTAAAATCGTGAGCCCGGATTCTCAAAGTCCCCAGTGGAGTCGCCATGCTGTCGCGCCCCCCCTTATCGCGCTCTTACCAACCCGCGGTCTGGCCGGCACCGGTGGGACCGGCACTCGTCGCCACGTGTGGTGCTCGTGAAATAGGTGATTGAATGCAAAAATCCTACTTACAATTTACAAACATAAATTACCTACTTACTATTACAAATTTAAATGAATCACCTATTTACTATTACATAACGGGGCCTTTAATGCGACTATGAATTGTATAAAAACTGTCTCTTAGGGAACAAAGACTGGAGTCGCCACCCGGTGTGTTGGTGCGCCGGGACACAAAAAATACATCAAAATTTAAAAAGAAAATAAACCCATTTAGATTGACTCCTGGTCCACGTAACTCAAGAAAATGAGTTCGGGAATCCTGTTGTAAATGGGAAGGTTTGGGATGGATTTGAATTTCCCTCGGCACCCACTTTACCCGGCGTTGGGCCGGTTGCGTGATTTTATCGCGTTTCCCTTTTCAATTTTAGTATTCATTATTGCCGGCTTTGTAGCATACGTGTGCTTTGAGATAGTTTAAAAGTAATAAAATATGTACATGTTAATGAGGAAATGAAAATCAAATGGTAAATATTAACATTGACAGGTAGATTTAGCCCGGGTCTAATTAAAAGTCGCACACATTGAGCTTGTAGTGCCCTTTAACTCCCAAGGGGCAAAATAGTCATTTATCATGCACACCGGAGTTTATTTCTAGCCCAATTTTATATTATTGATACAATTATTAAGTCCTGGGCTAAATTGAATTTGATTCAAATATTTAACGTCTAGTTGTGCAACTAATCCAAAATTTGAGGGCAAAAGAGTAAATTCACATAATTTAACAAGTAAGATAAGGCATAAATATTATATTGAGACCAACAAACATTAAAATAAAGCACCAATCATCACAAAAGCAATTAATCAAAAATATGTGCAAAGATCAAAGTCTATTTACAATTTAATACTCATAAGGGCGAAACAGTAATTTCACAATCAAAGGGTAATTAAAACGTATTAAAATGCCAAACAGAAATCAAAGTAAAACTTGGTGGTTATTGACATAAAACATGTAATTTGGAAGAGAATTTGAAGAGAAAAATAGTAATATTAAAGAGAATTCCTTAAGGGCCTAAATGCTATCAAATAAAAAAATTATTTGAGGGCTAAAAATGCAGAAATCTGAAATCTGGAGGGCCAAAATGCAAATAAAATTTTTTCTGAAATTTTGGGATTTTTTTTTTCATCAATGATGTGGCATGAAGTGGGCCCTATCGGAAGGGCCTAAATGTAATTTATGAAAAAAAAACTGAAATCTGGAGGAGTAAAATGGAAAGAAAATTTTTCTAACCTTTCCTTTTTTTTTTTTGTGCAGATTTTTGTGGACTACCAGCCTTCTTCCACCACGCTTTTGACCCACCAGATGAACGATTTTGCTTCGGGTTTGAAAAGAGAAGTTGTAGGTCCAAGAACCCTCTACAACTTTTATTGTTTGAGTTTAATCGAGTTCCTCATCCATCGCTTGAAATCTTGGCTCAAAGTTGGTTGTCTAGAAAATTTTTCTGCAGATCCTCTGGACCAACAGCCTTTTTCTACCACATTTTGATTACCTTCCGAATGGACGATTTTGCTTAAGATTTACAAAGGGAAGTTGTAACCCCAGGGACCCTCTACAATTTTTATTCTTTGAGTTTAGTCTAATTTCTCTCCGATCGTATGGAATTTTGGCTCAAAGTTAGCTGTTTGGAAGGTTTTTTCGGCTTAAGAAAATTTTTTCTCTTCAGAAAAATTTTTCCTCCCACTTTAGACTGATTTTTTGTGCTTTTAATGAATTGGATTGAGTGTAAAAATGGTCAAAGACCATTCCTTGTCATGTGGGGAGTATGGGCATCTGAAATTTTTGGTGATAAATGGGTGAAAAACGCAGAGAAAAATTTCTGCACTCTGTCGTCTTCGGCGCGTGATGTGGTCACGCGCTGAACTTTTTTTTTTACATCTAAAAATTCAATAATATTAGAACTCATTCTTAGTATTTCAAAAGCATAAAACGCATAAGAATAACTAAACATCATAACATAAATTAAGAAGGAATTAAAGGGTAAATTAAAAGAAAATCAAAGAGCAGGTTAAAAAGACATTAAAAAGAAAAAATTAAAAGAAAATTGAGAGACAAATTAAAAGGAAAATAGGGGACAACTTAAGGGACAAAAATAGGTGTCTACAGCACTGACATCCAAGAAATACATAATTACTCCTCCTAAACAGTCCAAAGTGCCATCTATACTAAGGGTTTAGTAGTACCAAAATTTACATGATAATATAATATTAAGTAGCAAATTAAGGATTTATCCCTTAAAAATTTCAATCTGCCCAAAATTTAATTGCATACAAACTAACACAGATTCTTGTTATATAAGTTATACACAAATAGAATTCACCTCTAAACATATTTAACTTGTTAGCTAATGTTCGGTTATAAAGAATATTAGCATCAGCCCCACACATGCTTAGTTATAACTTTATATTTTATCTTTATGTAGTGCAGCAAAACATATGAATTCACATGATTAAATGCAAGTTAGAACCATATATAAATTCTCTACAATTCTATCTACTCATAAAACAGCCACAAAACTATAATTTTATGAATAGTCACAAACTAAAATTTATATGATATTAACAGGACATTAACTAACAAATTAAGGTATTAATTCCTTTGAATTACAATCTACCAAGAAATTGGGTTACCCACAAAACAACCTAGTTTCATATTATATAAAGCACACACATGAAATTCTTGCTTCTAATCATGTTCATCTGGTTAGCTAAGGTGATATTGAGCTGGAAATTCATCCCAACCGCCCATACAACGTCATAATTAAATCCTTCACTTAATTTAATACAACCCTTCATGTATTATTTTTAAACATAAAAGAAATCTTATTAATAAAGTTCATTCCTCTCTACAACTCTCTCTCTCTAACAAAAATTAAAAACATTGTTGATTTTTGCTCAGCATGGCTGACATGGATGGCTGAACGGTAAACTAGATCTTTTGCTGAGGTTCTCCATGGTAAGAAACAATTAGAGGCTCCAATACATCAATCAGATCAATCCTTGAAGAAATTACAGTGTTACAAGGCTGAGCCAGCCATTTTCTTCTCTGAGATGGAAGTGCAAAAACTAGCTCCTCCATTTCGCTTCACACGTTGGTAGGAAACTTTCCTAGAGGCAAGCCAAATATGGAAACAGTGAGGAAAAGTTTCCATACATTGGCTTCAAAGGAAATTTCATGGTAGGATTCCTTGATCATAAGCATGTGCTCATTCGATTTGCATTAGAGGACTATCTTTGTTGCTGGCTTAAGAATACTTGGTTTATCAATGGATTCTACATGCCTGTTCTTAAGTAGCATCCATTATTTACCCCAGATATTGAACCATCTATTGTACCAATTTGGATCACCTTCGAAGGCCTTCCAGCAGTTTTTTCAACAAACACTCAGTTTTTAGCCTTGCACAGGTTACAGGTAATCCATTGAAATTGGATTTGACTACGAAAAATTTCACTCGACCCAACATAGCCAAGTTTTGCGTGGAAGTGGACCTCTTGGAAACTCTTTTTCTCAAGGGTCTGGCCGGGCGTGAGACACAATAGAAGGTGGCAAAAGATAACCTATGATGAGATACCATCCTACTGCACAAAATGCAACAAAATTGGGCTTAACCTAGTAGATTGTAGAGTGGATGCATCTAGGCCTATCAAGAAGAAAATAGAGCCCCCAGAAAATTCCTTCCCTTGCTTAATAAGAAAGCATCGATTCATTGGAGACCCATTGTTTCACATGAGGCTGGACCTTCGGGAGTAGCTAAGGATAAACCTTCTAGTGAGGAAACAGCCATACATATGTCAAGGTTACCGGATTCTTAATGCAATGTTCGGGAAGAACACACACCTATGGTGGAAAAGGTAAACTAGGCGGAAGAACCAAGAGGTGGTATAAACGGTTGCAATATTACCTCAAAATTTGGATATTCAAATTTTGAAAGCTAGGCAAGTTGCGATGTTCCCAATAAACTTGGATGAGGGACAAGCAATAGATTCAACTGTTGAAGAGTTGACTAATTCCATATGGAAGAAACAATTAGCCTATCCTATTTCTCACTAAGGATGATTCCTTTATTTCTCACAAGAAAATTCTAGAAGAACTACAATGCTATTTCTCAAACAGTGACAATCCCCAAGCCATGGACATTTCCCTTTCATCAAAGAAATTGTCTCTTTATACGGCTGAATCAGGAGGTGGCATAAAAGAGTCTACTATATGCCAAGGGCTATGCGAACAAGGCTTACATCAAATCTGTCATCCCTACAACCTTCCCTAGAATATTAAATGGATAGAATCATTGTATAGAACATTCGTGGAATTGGTAATAAACCCTCCATTCGGCGATTAAAATTGCTGTTGTGTGAGAACAAAATAAAAATCCTTACTTTAATAAAGCCAACAGTAGATAAAGCAAGGATTGGTTCTTTTTCCCAGAAGTTAGGGTTCGATTGTTTTAAGTCAAACCTAACGGGAAAATTTGGTTATTCTGCAATCAAGAGTTTATGTTAACAGAAGTTTTAATTTCTCTAACCAGCTTATTCATGTTTCCATCTCATCTAATCACTTTCACATGTATGTATCAACTTTTTAAATATATGCCAAATGCACCAAGTTGGAAATGAGGAACCTATGAGAGGAATTGTGTGCGGTGAATGTGCCTCACTGTCCATGGTTCGTAGGAGGAGATTTCAGTGTCATTTCAAGCTTGGACGAATACAAAGGCTCAGCCTCTTTGGACATTCAAACTATGAGAAAATTTAATTATTGTTTCCATGATTGTGGCCTACTAGACTTGGCTTTTCAGGGCTATAAATACACATGGTTGGGCAACAGGTTCGGAAATCCAGTGTGGAAATGGCTTGATAGATATGTGTGCAACAATGAATTCCAAATGGTATTCTAGCAAGTTACAGTGAAGCCATCTTCTTAAGACATGTTCCGACCATTCTCCATTATTACTTAAGCTCGCCAATTTCACTTCTTCTGGCCCAAACAATTTAAATTCTTGAACATGTGGATTAAGCATCCTAAGAGAATTTTTTTCCAGGTTGTAGAGAATAATTGGAAATTGCATTGTGCGAGACCTCCCCTATCCTAGCTTCAAAGCTTAAAAGGTTGAAAGCTGAGTTACAAAATTGGAGTCATACAATCTTTGGGAACTTATTTCATAAAGTTAAAGAGGCCGAGCGAAAGGTCAAGACCCAAGAGGATACATTCATGCTCCAGTCGAACCAAGGCAATCAAATTCCCTTGGCTCATTACATGCTTTTTACACCAAATGTCTTTTAGAAAAGGAAAGCTTTTGGAGACAAAAGGCTAGGATGAAATGGTTGAAGGAAGGTGATCAAAAGTCAAAATTCTTCAGTCTTCACTTATGGTCAAGAGACAACGATTGCACATCTGAAGAATCAAGGTGAATGGGTCTTGGATAGCTGACATGAAACTAATTGAGAAAGAATGAGTACATTTTTTTCCAAAATCTCTTGGCATGGGATGATTCTATAGGTATGGACCCGTCCCTCCTTGACTACTTATCTGAAGTATGATCACAATAGAAGACAAGCATAAGCTCTTAGCTGAACTAACTCTAAAGGAATTAAAGGAAGCTACATTCTCTCTAAATTTTAATAAAAATTCAATAGTTTATATTGAATTTATTCCCTGGTTTAGAATTGAATATAATGCATGCCTAATCGATAATAATTTTGATATTTTTGTTTTGGAAGAAACATATCAAAATTGGTGTTTAAATGATGATAATATAATTAAATCCGTACATCCACCTGCTCAAACTATTAAAATTGGTTCTGAATCTTTACAAACTGAAGCTTTTCCTTATGCTGATAGTTCTAAAGCAAATCTGTCAAAAATTGTAAAACAAAATAATTTTAAAAATCTGAATTTAGAAACAATTTCTAAACAACTATGTCAAATTGTAGATAAATTAATTTATCATTCTTCTCCTGTATTAAATATTGCTAGTCCTAAATCAATTCCTATCTCAAATGATCACATTTCTTCTTGTAGTTAATACATTTACCCTATTATTTATTCAAATAATGTTCAAGTACAATTTGACTGTTGTTCTAATTTATAAACAAGGAATCTAAATAGCTTCTAAATGGGTTGTCTAATTGATTTTTTTTTGCCAACACCCAATTGGGTGGAGTTTATTTAAGAAATAAAACTTTACAATGTCTGATGTAAGGACAACCTTGAGCATCCAAGCACAGCAATCCTTTGATAGACGAAGGGATTATGTCTTGGTTATACTCTAGATAGGAAGGATTAATTATGCCCTCATTTGCTAGACTATCCGCTATTTGATTAGCCTCTCTGAATACATGAGAAAAACAATAATTTCTATCTAATGAGAAAACTTTGATAAACTGTCATTGCTGGTCAATGCTCCATACTGGCTTGGATCGGCTATTCACTATGTTCACTAAGGTTAATAGTCAAGCTCCACTACTACTACCGAGAACTGGAATTTTGTGCAAAGCTTTAGACCATCAACTAAGAAGAACGCTTTAGCTTGCAAATTGGATAGTAGATTTTAGTCTCTATCTAGTTGTTAAATGCTTTGATGATATTTCCATGATGATCTCTAATGACTCTTCCACCAGCAGCGAATCCGGGGTTTCCTTATGAGGCTCCATCAATATTTAGCTTAGCAATCCCACTAGGGGAAGGAATCCACTTGGCTACCAATTTTTCTCGGCTTTGTGGTGAGTATTTGACTACAGATATGTTAAGTCAAGAGAATATCATCAGCTGCTCCAGCCCTATAAAATGGATGAATGATGGAGATGTTTCGCAAGTAGGGACATATGTTTATGATAGTACGTTGGGATGTGATAAATAGGCCTTCAAAAATTGCTATCTTAATTTTATGAACAGCCGCTAGAGTTGCTGAAGGCAAGTCATACCACTACCAGGAATTTAGCTTTTTTATAGTTGTAGAGGCCGGGGGAAAGATCACTTCAAGCCATGATTTAAAGTAGGACCAAACTTGGCTAGTGGATTCATACCCTATGAAAAGGTGGTCCAAAGTTTCTCGATTATTGCAAAATGGGGCATTTTGAAGGCAAAGAAACTCCAAAGATGGTTATGATGTCATCAAATGGGAGTCTTCTATTTATTAGGCACCACATGAAGATGGAAATCTTGACTTGCAATCTGTCATCCCAAATCATTTTCCATGAAAGAATGGACACTTGAGAAGGGAAGGTGGATAAGACTTAAAATTTGCCATTTGTTGAGGGAGTCCGCACTAGTTCATCTGACTCACTAGTCATTTGGGGGGTTCTCCCACGAAGAAGTTGCCTTAGTTTCTCTAGTTCTTAAGTTGTGTAATGCTCACTGAAAGTTGAGAGGTTCCAGCCATTTGTATTCTGCAATTGAGCAATAGTGAGACTCGGATCAAATACTTGGCTAACTTCATGGAATAAGGGGCCTTGAGGTAGGCAAGGATCAAACCAAAAGGAAGATTGTCCATTTTGTATGAATAATAGAAAGCCTTTTTCCTCATTGTCGCGACTTTTAAGCATGCACTTCCATATGAACGAATCCCCTTCATCCTTTTAAGCCCTCTTGTATTAAGCATGGGTGGGAATGACAATACCTTTTCATGCAAGAATGTGTACCAAAGGGAGTCACCTTTTCTGAACTTCCACCATAGTTTAATACCCAATCCTTTGGTGAAATTTGAGAGGGAACTGATGCCAAGAGTGTTTGCAGTAGTTGGCTTACATATTGCCTTCCATGAAACCCAATGGTGTTTGCTTTCTGAATCTGAATTGCCCAGGAAAAAGTTTGAAAAGTGCCTCTCCAAGTCCTTGATGATGGCTTTTGGAGATTGAAACACTGTAAAGAGGTATATTGGAATGCTACTAAGAACGTGCTTGATCAAGATTAACTTGCCTCCAGGAGAGAGGAATTTTGTTTGCCACCTAGCAATTCTAGAAGTAATTTTCTAAAGCATTGGCTGGAAAAAGATCTTCTTTTTATTGCTTTTTGAATAGGGCAACCGAGATACATAAAAGGAAGGGGCCTTTTCACTAAAGTTATTTTGAATTGAATCATCCTTACCATAATTATGCTAGATAATGGAGCATTTTTTGTCATAAAAATGAGCTTTTGGACTTGTCGATGAGCTACCCGGAATAAGCTTCAAACTGGGTAAGGAATGCTATGAGATTGTTGATTGACTTGACCTCTCTTTTTGTGAAGATGACAATATCATCCGCAAATGCTATATGAGTGGTTGGTGGATATTTCCTAGGAAGTGCAAAATCTAAGATTTACCTCGCATGGTATTTGATGTTTTCCAATTATTTTGATGATGACATAAGCACCAAACTCTGTAAACAAACTTTGCAGGTCTGTTACATGTTCTGCTTGAAACAGGGTGTTCGGATGAAGTACACCGTCCGAACTATGTCAAGCTTCTCGGACGCATTTCACCGTCCAAACCAACAGGCAAAAGCAAGGTTCTTAATGCTTCTCTACGAACGCACACAAATGTCCGAACAAAGTCTCTTTCGGACGAACATGACCGTCCAAAGCTCCGTTCGGACGATGGAATGGAGGCATGCATGGCCGTACATCATCCGAATGATGTTCTTCACCAACTGCATGGAGATCGGACGCTGTGTCGGACGCATCATACTTATCTCGGACGTCCAAAACCTCAACGGTTACTTTTTGTGCATTTACTATTTAGTCGTTAGGAAGTAGTTGCAACCACCATTTATTGCTCCTATAAATAACTGCTCTACTATTCTGTAAAGATCATCTAATACATTGAATACAATTCTTAGAAAAGAACAATTTTAGTACAAATTGGCTATAGTGCTATATTGTATTAGTGTGCAGCTTAGAGTGCAATTCAATTTTGAGTGGAGTGATAATCTTGTACGAAAGTGAGGTTGTGAGTAAAATTCTTGGCTCAACTAAAAGAGTTTTAGTGTGAGCAAGAATTTCTCTACTTTGTAAAGATTACTGGCTCACCAAGTGTGTGAAGCATTCTAGTGAATTAATAGTTCAAGCTTGTTAGCTTGGAAGTATTGGTTTTTAATTTCCTCTCTTTCTTACTTCACAGTTTTATTCGGATTCTATTATATTAATTATTAGTTGAAAAATCTCAATAAGTTTAATATTTCTAAAAGTATTTTTTAGAAACCTAATTCACCCCCTCTTTTAGGTTGCTTTGGGACCAACAATTGGTATCAGAGCCTGGTCTCATTTTATTGCTTAAATTGCTTTTGAGAAAAGAACTATTATGGCAACCTAGATGTCTATTTTTTGAGGGTCAATCCGTTACTAGGCCCCCTATGTTCAATGGGGCAAATTTTATTAGTTGGAGAGATAAAATGAAAATATTTTTGCTATCTATTGATATTGACTTGTGGGATGTTGTTAATGAAGGTCCCTTTGAAGCTACTATCATTGATGATCACACAAATAGAAGAAGAGAAAAGACAAGGGATGAGCTCACTCCACAAGACAAGGCAAACTTGACGTTAAATGCAAAAGCCATGAATGTGCTATATAATGCCTTGGATGCTAATGAATCAACTCACGTGAAGGGATGCATTTCCGCTAAAGAAATTTCGGGGGATAAATGGAAGGAAATCCATGAAGGGAGCAACAATGTTCGTGAGCAAAAGAAATCCTTACTTGTTGCCAAGTATGAGTCCTTCAAGATGGAACCACATGAAAAAATTGACACAATGTATTGTAGGTTCAATGACATCATCAAAGATCTTGAAGCCTTGGGTAAGGAGTACTTTTTGGGTGAAAAGAATAGAAAAATCCTAAATGCTCTATCCAAAGAATGGGATGCCAAAACAATCGCTATTGAGGAAGCCAAGAATTTAAATTCAATGCCTATTGAATCGCTAATCAACTCTCTTACATCTTATGAATTGAAGTTGAAGGCCAAAGTGGTGGATGATGAAGAAGCAAGACCAAGAAGGAGCATTGCTCTAAAGACCTCTCAAGTAGAGGATGAAAATGGCTCCAACAATCTAGAAGACGGAGATCTTGATGAAGGAGATCTTTCACTCATCACCAAAGGATTTCTTAAACATTACATCTACAAACGGAGAATGAGAAGAGATGGAGCTACAAATTCAAATAATTTCGAAGGAAAGACCAAGCTAGAATACACAGAAGCAAAATGAAAGGTGCTTTGAATGCGGTCAACTCGAACACTTTGCAAATGAGTGTCCTTCCAAGAAAAAGAAGGAAGGAAGAAAGCCTAGATTCAATAACTTTCAAATCTATGGGATGATTGCAACTCCGAATGAGAAGTTGAAAAAGAAATGGAGTCGGGACAAATGGCCTTTATGGCCATTGGAGATGATGAGGTAAATTCTAACTATGACTCCAATGACTCCAATGATGAAAATGATCTTGAAGCTTTCATTTTGAAATTGCATGATAGCTTAAAGGAATCATATGCTAGAAATAAGGGGTTAGTAAAGAAATCAAATGCTCTATTGAATGCTAACTCTAAACTTGTGAATGAAAATACTAGCCTATCACAAGAAAATTGTGACTTGAAGAAAAGAATGCATGTGAGATCAAAGGTCAAGGAAGAACAAGCCTCCTTGATAAGAAAAGATTGGATGATTTGAATGTTCTCTTGACTAGAAAGAGAGAAAATGTTGTTGATTTGAAAAGAAATAGAAATGTATTAATCAACAAAAAAATTATCATGTTTAGAAGGGATGACTTATGTTTTGTAAAATCAAAATCCTCTTTATATGAAAATAAAAATATTATTTGCAGATATTGCCAACAATATGGACATGTCAAGAATATGTGTTATGTCAAGAAAAATGAGAAACTTGGAATGAAAGCCGCATGGATTAATAGCAATTCCACTAACTCAAATGGACCCAAGAAAATGTGGGTACCAAAAGTTATCAATTGATCTTTTTTGTATGTACTTAACATCACCAACAATGCTAAGTGGTTGATAGATAGTGGATGTTCAAGGCACATGACGGGTGATGCTTCTCTCTTCACCAATCACAAATCCAAAAAAAGTGGAAAAGTAACATTTGGAGATAACAATAAAGGAAAATCAATTGGCATTGGTGATGTAGGTAAAAATACATAGGTGAAACCTTGATAAAGAATGTGCTTCTTGTTGATAATTTGAACTACAATTTATTAAGTGTAAGTCAACTTTGTGATAAAAATTTGTATGTGTTTTTTACCAAACATGAATGTCTTATCCTTGATAAAAATCATGTTGTTTTATTTAAGGGCACTAGGCACAATGATGTTTATGTGATTCATCTTGATAAAATTAGCATAGCAATGTAAAATGTCTTACCGCTTCCATAGATGATCCTTGGCTTTGGCACAGAAGACTTTGTCATTTTAACATGGATTTAATTGAAAAACTTGCTAAGAAGGATTTGGTAAGTGGTTTGCCAAAACTAAAGTTTTTGAGAAATAAAATTTGTGATGCATGCCAATTTAGTAAACAAGTTAAAGTTTTCTTTAAACCAAAGAATTATGTGTCTACTTCTAAACCTTTAGAATTGTTTCACTTACACTTGTTTGGACCAACTCAACATGCTAGTCTTGGTGGTTGTAAATGTGCTTTTGTGATTTAGTGGATGACTATTCTAGGTATACTTGGGTATTATTCCTTGTTCACAAAAATGAAGCTTTTGAAAAATTTGTAAAATTGTTTTCCAAAATTCAAAATTTGTTGAATTTAAAGATCACTCGATTAAGAAGTGACAAAGGTGTCAAATTTAAATTTGGAGGTTTTCTCGAATTTTGTGATCACAACGGTATTTTTCATAAATTTTCGGTTGTTAGAGTCCCTCAACAAAATGGTGTTGTTGAAAGGAAAAATAGGACTCTTCAAGAAACCGCTAGAACTATGATTAGTGAATGGAACTTACCGCAATATTTTTGGGCCGAAGCCGTTAACACGGCTTGTTATGTCATGAATCGAGTTTTTATTAAGATCCTTTTTAAACAAAACTCCTTATGAACTTCTTTTTTTGTAAAAAAACCCGTTGCGAGCTATTTTAAAGTTTTTGGTTGCAAATGTTTTGTTTTAAAAATCAAAGAATCTTGGTAAATTTGACAAAAAATCGGATGAAGAGAATTTCTTTCTAGGATATTCTAGTGACAAGAAAGCATACCGAGTATACAATAGAAGAACGCTCTTGATTGAAGAAGTTGTACATGTTACCTTTGATGAAGCTAATGATGTTATCTCAAAGAATTTATGTGAAGATGAAGATGTAGGTATTCAAAAGGAGCTCGAGAAGCTCACTATCCATGAAGATCATCAAGAGATCACATCAAGCAATGATGTCAACAACCATCAAGTAGATGATGAAGAAGAAAAGAATGAGGATACTCCACAAGATCTTCCAAAAGCTTGGAGATTCGTCTCTAGTCACCCTCAAGATTTAATCATAGGTAATCTATCCGATGGGGTAACTACATTACTCTCTCTCATTGAACCTAAACATGTAGATGTTGCTTTGAATGATGAATCTTGGGTCTTTGCCATGCAAGATGAACTTAGTCAATTTGAGAAAAATAACGTATGGACCGTAGTTGAAAGACCATATTCTCATCCTGTAATTGGAACAAAATGGTGAGCATTGTTTTTAGAAACAAATTAAATGATAAAGGTGAAATCATAAGGAACAAAGCTAGACTTGTTGCAAAAGGTTATGCTCAAGAAGAAGGTATTGACTTTGATGAAACCTTTGCACCCGTGGCTAGATTAGAATCCATTCGCATGTTTCTCGCATTTGCATGTTTCAATGATTTCAAATTATTTCAAATGGATGTCAAAAGTACTTTTTTAAATGGTTTTATTGATCAAGAAGTTTTCGTTGAACAACCTACGGGCTTTGAAAATAAAAATTCTCCAAATCATGTTTTCAAACTCTCTAAAGCTTTAAATGGTTTGAAACAAGCTCCAAGAGCTTGGTATGAAAGATTAAGTGGTTTCTTGATTGAAAATGGATTTAAAAGAGGTGTAGTTGACACCACTCTTTTTACAAAAATAGATTCCAATGGTTTGTTAATTGTTCAAATTTATGTTGATGATATTATTTTTGGAGCGACTAATGAAAGCTTGTGCAAGGATTTTTCACATGTTAATGCAAAAAGAGTTTGAGATGAGTATGATGGGCAAGTTACAAATTTTTCTTGGACTACAAGTTCACCAAACAAAGGAAGGAACGTTTATTATACAAATCAAGTATACAAAGGAGCTACTCAAACGATTCAGAATGGAAGATTGCAAACAAGTTGGTACGCCTATGTGCACTTCAACCAAACTTGATAAAGATGAAGGAGGTAATAGTGTTGATGAAAAACACTATAGAGGTATGATTGGAAGCCTACTTTACTTAACAGCTAGCAGACCAGATATTATGTTTGCTGTTTGTTTATGTGCTAGATTTCAATCTTGCCCCAAAGAATCGCACTTAATAGCTATAAAAAGGATTTTTAGATATTCGAAGCATACAATGAATTTTGGTTTGTGGTATCCAAAGTCTTCTTCATTTGATTTAATTAGTTATTCTAACGCTGACTTTGTTGGGTGTAAAATTGATAGAAAAAGTACCAGTGGTATGTGTCATTTCCTGGGTAATTGTCAGTTGATTAGTTGTGTCTTGGTTTAGCAAAAAACAAAATTCTATTTCTCTTTCTACGGCTGAAGCCGAAGACATTGTTGCCGGAAATTGTTGCGCTCAACTTCTGTGGATGAAACATACTCTAAAAGATTTTGGTGTTGTTTTTTATTGTGTGCCTATAAGGTGTGACAACACTAGTGCAATTAATCTCACAAAAAATCCTGTTATGCATTCTGGGACCAAACACATTGATGTTAAGCACCATTTTATTAGAGATCTTGTTTGTAAAAGGAATACGTGTTGATTTCGTGCCTATTTTAGATCAACTGGCTGACATTTTTACAAAACCCTTGGCTCTAGATCGTTTTGAATCTCTCAAAAAATGTTTGGGAATTTTACAGTTTAATTTAGCATAATCTCCTCGTTCGGACTCACCTAATCGTCTGAACAACACTCTTTCTCGGACGCTCTCACTCGTCCAAAAACCTCCTCTTTCCTCGGACGCTTATGATCGTCCGAACGTTACTCAATTTCTTCAGAGACACTTACTCAATGGAATTCTACCGGACGCTTCCCTTCATCCGAAAGAATATCGGACGCACTAGCTCTTTCATCAGCCGTCCATTCATCAGCTTTCGGACGCTTCATTGGACGTGCACCAATCGTTCGGACGTCCAAAAGGTCTCCCTGCTCGATTAAAACCATCCACTTTCCCCCTTTTCGGACTCACCCTACCAACTGAAACCCTCTCTTGCGAAATATTTCCCCTAAAAAATTCCTCCAACTTCTTCCTTCTCTCCACAAATTGTTTGGAAAATTGTCATTCCCAAAGTATTCATCACCATTATTGCACCTAATTCCACCCATCTACCATCTCATTTCATCAAATTATAGAACCTTACAAAAGAAAAAATTAAAATTTTTTTCTTCTTCTTTCTTTCCTTTCATTCACAATGGTCAAATCCCGTGGAGGTTCTTCAACGGCAACTCGTGGACGAAAATCAAAATGGAAAGCTCCGGTGCGTGGGGAATCGCTGCTAATCCTCAAGCCAGGTTCATCAAATTCAACCTTACCAAAATTCATCGATGCCAAGGCATCCTAACGGTATGCATCTCTTCTTAGCAAATCTATAATCGTTCAACGACCTGCTTCTCAGAGTCTTTTCGATGAATTTAATATTCCCATTGTCAAATCATGTTTTGAAAAACAAAATTGGGGTCACTTAGTTCATACTGATTTACCCGTTTATCATGACATGGTGCTTCAATTCACAGCCAATCTTAGGAAAGACCCCACTGTTCGCACATTAGTTTCTCATGTAAACAGCACAAATCTTGAAATTTCCTCCAACATCATCAACACTATTTTTGAATGTGAAGTATCAAATTCGAATGATTTTTCTTATTTCTTTTCTTTAGATAAATGGCCCGCTATTGATACTCGATTTGACATTGATGAAGTCAGAGCTATTTTCAACATCAAATTCAAACAGGCCTCGGAAGCCAAAACTGCATTGCTCACTCCTGAACTGAACATTCTATACACTCTTGTCACGAATCTCTAGCTGTTACCAACAGATGGGCATCGCACTGAGCCCGGAAAAATGCAGCTTTACTTATTTTTTTGTGTTTACAAAGGAATTCCTCTTGACTTTGGGTATCTCTTCTACTCCTTGTCGGAACTCTTTCTTACTGATACCCGACGAAACATTCCTTTTGGAAAATTTCTCACCAAAGTATTTGATTTCCTTGATGTACCTTTCAGCGGAAACAAACAATTTCCCCCCTATTTCAACAAATCTTATATTGAATGAAAAGGCCTCTATTTTTTTAGTGATCAATGGTTAACTAAAGCAGCTTTTGATATTGAACGTTCAAAATCCCAGGCCTCTACCTCTAGTTTGGCACTTCCCCATTCTCCTCCTCCTCAAACACCTCTACCAGTCCATGATCCTCGTCCATCTTCCTCCGAACCTTCACTTTCTCAAATCTTAGGTTCAATTTGCCAATATTCAATCACAATATCCACTCGACTCCTCTACCGAAAGTGATGACAATGCCGAAGAAGGGGATGCCTGATGTTCGTCAGGATGACGAAGAGGACACAAATAATCAAGCTGCTGCCAATGAAGATGAAGGCAACGATGAGGACGTTGACGACATATTCAACTTCATCATGCAATACCGTAATGAACAAGATGAAGATAGTGAGGCTACTGATGATGACGCCTCTTCCAAACGCTGCAAGATCGAAAAACGCTCTAAGAAGAAAAATGACTCGACTTAGATTCTTTAATACTATGTATTTTAGTTTTGGCATTTCTCTGAATTTTTCCTTTGACTAGTTGGATTCGCTCTCGGTTTTATCCTTTAATTACTTTATCTTTTGCGCTATTCCTGTTGAATATTTTGGTATAATTGGGTTTTATCCTTTTATGAATTACTTCAACTTTTTGCACTATTCCTGTTGAATATTTGCACTTTCTCAGGGGGAGCTTTGTTTGATGATGTCAAAAGAGGGAGTAGTAATTTATATTGCAAAATGATTGGTTATCACTCATATCTGTTGATTGTACATAATTAGCTTCCATGACTGTTTGTCATCATCAAAAAGGGGGAGATTGTTGTTTTCCAAACCTTATTTTGATGATGACATAAGCACAAAACTCTGTAAACAAGCTTTACAGGTCTGTTACTTGTTCTGCTGGAAATAGGGCGTTCGGACGCAGTACACTGTCCGAACTATATCAAGCTTCTCGAACGCATTTCACCGTCCGAACCAACAAGCAGAAAGCAAGGTTCTTAATGCTTCTCTACGGACGCACACAACTGTCCGAACAAAGTCTCTTTTAGACGAACATGACCGTCCGAAGCTCCGTTCGAACGATTGAACGAACGCATGCACAGCCGTCCGAACGATGTTCTTCACCAACTGCATGGAGATCGGACGCTGTGTCGGACGCATCATACTTATCTCGGACGTCCGAAACCTTAACGGCTACTTTTTGTGCATTTATTATTTAGCAATTAGGAAGTAGTTGCAACTACCATTTATTGCTCCAATAAATAACTGCTCTATTATTATGTAAAGATCATCATTACTTAATACATTGAATACAAGCTTTGAAACTCGTTAGTTGATTCTTCAAGAGGCACTTAGCTTGGGCATGTCTTCTTCAGCTCAGGTTCAATATGCCAATATTCAATCACAATATCTACTCGACTCCTCTACCGAAAGTGATGACAATGCCGAAGAAGGGGATGTTCGTGAGAATGACGAAGAGGACACAAATAATCAAGGTGCTGCCAACGAAGATGAAGGCGACGGTGAGGACGTTGACGACACATTCAATTTCATCATGCAACGCCGTAATGAACAAGATGAAGACAGTGAGGCTACTGATGATGACGTCCCTTCCAAATGCCGCAAGATCAAAAAATGCTCTAAGAAGAAAAATGACTCGACTTAGATTCTTTAATACTGTGTATTTTAGTTTTGGCATTTCTCTGAATTTTTCCTTTGACTAGTTGGATTCGCTCTCGGTTTTATCCTTTTATGAATTACTTTATCTTTTGCCCTATTCCTGTTGAATATTTGGGTATATTTGGAGTTTTATCCTTTTATGAATTACTTCAACTTTTTGCACTATTCCTGTTGAATATTTGCACTTTCTCAGGGGGAGCTTTGTTTGATGATGTCAAAAGAGGGAGTAGTAATTTATATTGCAAAATGATTGGTTATCACTCATATCTGTTGATTGTACATAATTATTCCATGACTGTTTGTCATCATCAAAAAGGGGGAGATTGTTGTTTTCCAAACCTTATTTTGATGATGATATAAGCACTAAACTCTGTAAACAGGCTTTGCAGGTCTGTTACTTGTTCTGCTGGAAATAGGGTTTTCCGATGCAGTACACCGTCCGCACTATGTCAAGCTTCTCGGACGCATTTCACCATCCGAACCAATAGGCAGAAAGCAAGGTTCTTAATGCTTCTCTACGAATGCACACAACTGTCCGAACAAAGTCTCTTTCGGATGAACATGGCCGTCCGAAGCTCCGTTCGAACGATGGAACAGACGCATGCATAGCTGTCCGAACGATGTTCTTCACCAATTGCGATGGAGATTGGACGCTGTGTCGAACGTATCATACTTATCTCGGACATCCAGAACCTCAACGGCTACTTTTTGTGCAGTGATTATTTAGCAATTAGAAAGTAGTTGCAACCACCATTTATTGCTCCAATAAATAGCTGCTCTATTATTCTGTAAATATCATCTAATACATTGAATACAAGACTTTGAAAAGAGCAATTTTAGTACAAATTGGCTATAATGCTATATTGTATTAGTGTACAGCTTAGAGTGCAATTAATTTTTGAGTGGAATGATAATCTTGTACGAAAGTGAGGTTGTGAGTAAAATTCTTGGCTCAACTAAAAGAGTTTTAGTGTGAGCAAGAATTTCCCTACTTTGTAAAGATTATTGGCTCACCAAGTGTGTGAAGCATTCTAGTGAATTAATACTTCATGCTTGTTAGCTTGGAAGTATTGGTTGTTTAATTTCCTCTCTTTCTTACTTCATAGTTTCATTTATTCTATTATATTAATTATTAGTTGAACAAATCTCAATAAGTTTAATATTTCTAAAAGTATTTTTTAGAAACCTAATTCATCCCCCCTCTTAGGTTGCTTTGGGACCAACAGTATTGAGCCTTTAGCCCTCTTGCAAAAGTCTCCATTGTGATTATGAAAAGAATAGGTGATAGGGGATCTCCTTGGTGAACACCTCTCATGGACTTGAAGAATCCTTTCAGGGCGCCATTGATGAGAATGGAGAACCAGCAATTTTGCAACATGTTCTTCAAGATAGCATTCCAATTTTTGGTGAAGCCAGGCTTGCTCATAATGGCATAAAGAAAAGGCCAAGAAAGTCGGTCAAACGCCTTTGCTAAGTTGAGCTTGAAAATGATATCGCCTCCTCTAGTTTTTCCTGTTTATAAACTCGATAAGTTCCTAGACAAGCAACATGTTGTCATTGATACCTTTGTCTTGTACATAAGCCACCTGCTCTTGAGAGATAATTTTGGGCAGCACTAAAGAAAATCTGTTAGCCAATATTTTTGTAGACATATTTTATTAAAAAATCTACAAAGACTAATGGGTCTAAAATCATTAAAGGTGGACGGATTAACAGATTTTGGGATCAATGCAATAAGAGTGCTTGTAAAAACTATACGAAGCGCATCTCCTTTCAAAAAGGCCTTCACAGCATTATGAAGATCATTTTGGATAATGTCCCAGTAGGTGGCAAAGAAAACTCCATTATAGCCATCAATTCCACCAGCACCATCTCGATTTAGGCAGAATGTTGCTTCCTTAAGCTCACTCTTGGACAACTCTGCTAGCATTGTATCATTGTCATCTTGCTCGATTACTTGCGTGATGGTGTTCAAGAGGGCTTGATTAATGGCCGAGCTATTTTTGGCCGTTAAGAGATTATTGAAGTAGGTTACACCCTTAGCTTCAATAAGTTGCCTATCTTCAATTCAAGTCCCATTCACCTTTATCGTCAAAATGCACAGTTTGTGTCTCTTAGCCAAAAGTGAAGAGTGGAAGAATCTTGAGTTTTTGTGAATGCTCACCTTCTTTGAGCCATTTCATACCCGATTTTTGTCTCGAAAAACTTTCTTCTTTAGGAAGGCACTTGACATGAAGAGCTTGTGCATGGGATAGTGCGATTTGGTTGGGCTAATTCGGTTGGAGCAAATAGGAGTTATCACGCTGTTTGACATGTTGCTCAGCATTTTGAACCTTGTCAAAAATGTTACCAAAGATGGTGTGACGCAATTTCGTAATTCCGCCTTTAATCTTTGAGTTTTGAGGAAAAACTTCCAAGCAGGCTGCCTGAACAATCCAGCCACCAATTATTTTCTACAACCTACATGAAGTTAGCATGGTTAGTCCATGCAATTAGTAACCTGAACTGCTTTGGCCTTGACATCTCACCATTAGAAGTTTTGGGGAGTAGCGGAGAGTGGTCTGAACACGTTTTGGGCAAGTGTTCCACCATAATATGCTGAAAAGCCGAAAGGAATGCGTGGTTGCAAACATATCTGTCAAGTCTCTTTCATACTAAGTANACCAAGCCTATTACCTCTCCATGTGAATTTGCACCCTTGAAATGCAATGTCCATCAATTCGCAGTCAAGAGGGCAATCGTTGAAGTCCTTTAAGGCATCAAGGTCCAAGGGTGAAGAACCCTTATACTCATCTGAAGTGGAGATTGCATAGAAGTCATCCCTCACTGACCACGGGTTAGAAGATTGCACAGCTCAGAACTCGTGCCATAGGATTCTCCTCTCGTGTTGAGTGCTCTTGGCATAGATGAGAGTGGCGAGCACATCATTTTGAAATAGTCTAGAAGAAATGCAGATGTTCATGAGCTGGTTCGAATTTGCTAATATTGAGACAACAAAAACTTTATTCCAGAATAGCCAAATCTTTCCAATAGGGTTCAACATGCATCTGTCAAACCCTAATCTATGATTAGTATCCTTTCTTTGTCTACCATAGGTTCTAACAAAGCAAGTATTTTTATTTTCTATTCCTTCATCAACAAATTTAGTCTTCGAATTGAGGGTCTAAGTTATTTGTCCCCCATATGGTCCATACTAGAAAACTATCCATAATAATTGGGGAGGGAGGAAGGCGGTTTGGATAGCCTCATTCTCATGATTTGCCGACTGTAACAGAAGTTTTGTATCTATCTTTTTCAGCAATTTGGGTTTGCCAAAACCCATATTTTAAATCAAATTTTTAATATGTATTCAATCCAACAGTTCTATTTAAAAGATCTTTTTTATTTGGTGTAGGATATCTTATTCATTGTAAAACTTTACTCAAAGGTTTATAATTAATTACTAAGTTTGGAACACCTCTTTCTATTTCTTAATTTTTATTTACATAAAAAACATTACAACTCCAAAGAGAATATGACTTTCTTATTAAATTATTTTTTAATAAATCAACAATTTCGTTTTTACAAAATTCAACCATTTCTTTATTCATTTGAGATGGTCTAGCTTTGGTAGGTATATTTTTCTCATTAAAGTCTTTTTCAAACGGTAATTCTACAATATGTTGTTTTCTATTCTACTCAAAACGCAGTTGGTAATTTTTCACATATTTTATTAACTATTTGTTGATTAATTTGAGAAATTTTTTCCTGTAGTTTTAATTGTTTTTCTATTTTTAAATTATATATTTCTTTTTGTAAAAAATTTATTTCATTTTGTTTTAATTTAATATTATTAGGTAAAGAACTTTCAGTCACAGAATTAATATCAGAAATCTTTTCATTAGTTGCAAATTCAAATATTAATTCTTTTTCTTTATTTCAAAATATTTTACCGTCACAATAATATTGATACATTTGACATAAAAAAGGAGTGCCTAATATTAGATGAAATCCAACATTTTTAGTTAAAATAAAGGGCATCCTAATAAAGTTTCCTTCTACGGAAAACACATAAACATTTGAAATTTTATGTTCAATATGTATTTAGAGCCTTCAGCAGCTGTTAAAGAAGCTGTAGTTTTTTCAAAATATTGGGATGGAACAAGTCTTCTCTCATGCAATTTAAGTCAGCTCCCCCATCAACCATCCACGAGAGCAATTGATTTAAAAGCATGAGTATCATTTATTAATATAGAAACATAATATTTTTGGAAAATGTACATAGTATTTATAGAGTAATTTAAAAAGCCTTTTTGACTTGCTTCTAAATCTTCTTTTGATTCATCTACTTCTAATTTAAATTTCTGTACAGCTTGTACTAAAAACAATTCTTCTAGGTTTTCTATTATTTCTTTTAAATTTTGAATATTATTTTACTATTATTTATTTCTTTAATTTCTTGTTTGAAAAACTGATGTCTAACTAATTTTAAAACTTATGCCTATTATCAAAGACATACACCTATAGATATTAGTTATGAAGATCCTGCTTATATACCAAATTCATATAATTCAGGTTCTATTTATGAAATATGTGAAAATTACCAACTGGTTTTTGGAACAGAAAACAACATATTGCAGAATTACCATATGAAAAAGACTTTAATGAGAAAAATATACCTACTACAGCTAGATCATCTCAAATTAATAAAGAAATGGTTGGATTTTGTTAAAAAGAAATTATTGATTTATTAAAAAATAATATAATAAGAAAGTCATATTCTCCTCGGAGTTGTACTTCTTTTTATGTAAATAAAAATTCAGAAATAGAAAGAGGTGTTCCAAGGTTAGTAAATAATTATAAACCTTTAAATAAAGTTTTACAAAGGATAAGATATCCTATACCAAATAAAAAAGATCTTTTAAATATAACAGTTTGATCGAATATATATTCAAAATTTGATTTAAAATCTGGGTTTTGGCAAATCCAAATTGCTGAAAAAGATAGATACAAAACTATTTTTACAGTACCATTTGGTCATTATGAATGGAATGTAATGCCATTTGGTTTGAAAAATACTCCCTTAGAATTTTAAAATATTATGAATGAAATATTTTCATCATATTCATATACTATAACCTATATTGATGATATTCCAATAATTTCAAATTCAATAGATTAGCATTTTAAGTATTTAAATACTTTTATAAAAATTTCTAAGAAAAATGGCATTTGTTATATCATCCAAGAAAATTAAATTATTTCAATCAAAAATTAAATTTTTAGGATTTGAAATGGAAAAAGGACAAATTATACCTATAGCCAGAATTATTGAATATGTTGATAAATTTCCCGATGAGATAAAACAATTACAAAGATTTTTGGGAAGTTTAAATTATATAGTAGAATATTATAAAAATTTAGCTCAAGATAGCAAACTATTTTATGAACGATTAATAAAGAATCCACTAGCATGGTTTGAAATTCAATCTAAAGTAGTAAGAAAAATTACAACTAAAGTTAAAAGCCTTCCTTGTTTATCATTAGCTAATCCTAAATGGTTTAAAATAGTAGAAACAGATGCTTCTGATATAGGATATGGAGGCATACTAAAACAAGTTAATCCTCAACCAAAAAAGGAAGAATTAGTTAGATTTAAATCTGGTTTATGCAAAAATGCCTAGATAAACTATTCAACTATTAAGAAGGAAATTTTGTGAATTGTTATCTGTGTTTGCTAAATTCCTAGAAGATTTATTTCTAAACAAATTTTTGCTAGAGGAAAATCTATTTTATTTATTTTTGATTTTGATATATAATATATTAAAGGGGATTTCAACTCTTTGCCTGATTTTCTTACAAGAGAATTCTTACAAAATAATTTGAGCATTGCAGATGGACTTCAGAAGAGCCGAAGAAGAATTAATCAATTAGAAAACCCATTTAGAAGCTATTTACATTCCTTATTTATAAATAAGAATAACAGTCAAATTTTACTTGAACATTGAGAAAAGGGACTACCCCTACCTAGTAGGTGGTTGCTAAAAAAAAAATTGTATTTGAACATTATTATAATAGGGTAAATGTATTAACTACAAGATTGATTGCATTGAGAGATGAGTATCAAAGATTTGAATGTGAAAATGTAGAAGAAAATTATGAATATAAAATGATCATAAAAAGAATTGATATATATCGAAATTTTATCCAAAAAGAAGAAGAACGTTTGAAATTGGATAAATCCAAGAGAAAATTAATATTTTCCATTTAATCTTCCCCACTTTCTAATAAAATTCTTTTTATTCAAAAAATGAATATCCTCGGTAGAGGATGAGGCGGAGGTAGTAGAGGAGGAAGAGGAGAACAAATTTCTCCATCAAATACTCAAAATTCAAGAAGAGGATGACAAATTTCTCCCTTAAATTCAAGCAAAGGAGGACAAATTTCTCTCCTTAATAACCAAAATTTTCCATCTCTCGCTTCAAATCCTCCATCCAATTCTCCTTTAAATTTTGTTCAAACCGTTGATAATCAATCACCAAATTCAAATACTTCCTCATCCTTAGACAGAATGACAATTCATAAATCTATACCTAGCTCCTCAAATAGGACTAAAACAGCCTTCCGTTTTGTAGCCAATTGTTCAAATTCACCCCAAATTGGAATGACTATTGATGAATAACCCCAAATTGGCTCAGAAACAAAAATATTAGAAACTTATCATTTCAATGGAAAAAAATGTCGTGGCATATTCATTGAAATTGAAGAATTACAACAAAATGCTTTTGCCGTTGTCGAAAAATATTTTTTAAAAAATTTTGGTTCCTATTTCCCAATTTCTGGAAATAATCCATTAAAATATAGACATACATATGAAGCTTTTTTAAATGACATTAAAATTGTTGACGTAAAAGATGGTAGAACTAGATGGCACCTTACTGTCTAGGATTATAAATTTACTATGTCAAAAATGTTTATTAAAAGAGTTCCCAGTGCAGGAGAATGGAGTTCTCATCCTTTAGGTGTCCATTGTTTCAGATCATTTTTCAAAAATTCTAATTATGCTTTCAATTATTGGGATCTCATGTCTAACTTTACCAATGTTCATTTTTATAATTCACCTCCTGATTATAAACACACTTGGTGGATCAGGATAGACCTTACTATTCTCGAAAATAAAACTTTCTTACCAATGTGGTTCTATCGTTGCTTTCAGTCCTTTGAAATTCTTGAAAATTTTTTACCTCCTAAACTCCAGACCTTTTTTAAACAATTCAAAAAGGTTTTTTCTGATGATTTTATAGATCATGATATTCGAAATCGACCTTTATTACACTTTTTAACCAAATTCAGTATACCATGGTTATTTTCTTGGAAATTAGAAGTAGGAATTGCTACTAGAAGTTTTCTCCCTCAACTAAGGAGAATACATGAAAACAAATAGTGGCCCAAATATGAAGATAATTATGCTCAAATTTAACACTCTCATTCAAGAAGAAAAATGAAGGATAGAGAAAATGAAAAATTAACAGTAAGAGAGAGAGAGAATCTTTAATTTTCTAAAAAAGTAGAAAAATTAAGGAAAATAAAGATATCTCAAATCCAAAATTCAATCTCATGAATATCAAAGACCAAATCATGGCTGAGTTAGTCAAGAAAATTGAATATGTGCATGGCTCTTCCTCTAAAGGAAAAGAAAAGGTTGATGAGCCCGAACATGTCAATACTACCAATGAATTCAGACCCTCATTCTCTTTGACTTGGATTTTGATTTTGATGATGATCCAAACATGAATGAGGACATTCATGAGATGATCGAACAAAAAACTCATGAATTGGAAACTTAATTTCTCAAGCAAAATCTCAAACACAAATTACCGTGAAATTATTTTCTGATAAAGAAACCAGATCTCAGTTAGAATCTAAAAATTCACAAAAATACAAAAAAGCTAACTAACTTCGTTTATGTACCAAACCAGCTTATAAAAGGAGAATTTATGCAATCAAATTGGTTTGTACATATCCTCAGAACCCTCTCTCCTTAAAATAATTTCATCCTCAAAATTCTCACCTTAAAGAATAAAAAGTTTAGGGTATTTCATTTTTAGATTGCACAGGTTGCCTCTTCCAGTCCGTGGTATCTCCATGACATCTTAACTAAGGGAATTTCTTTGATCCTTTGTACTTTTACATTACGATAAAATATTTGTATGGGTTACTCTTCAAATGAAATATCATCTTGCATCTCTAACTCTTCATGATGACTAGTATTTGGAAGATATTTCTTCAAAAGTGAAATGTAAAAAATATTATGTACCTATGATAGGTTAGGCGGTAGGCTTAACCGATAAGCAACTTTTCTCAGTCGTAGCAATATTGCAAATGTTCCTACATACTTAGGTCCCAATTTTCCACTTTTCTTATGCTTAATTATGCCTTTCTGAGGTGAAACCTTGAGGAATACTTGATCCCCAAATTCAACTTCAAGTCTTTTCTTCTATTATCTGCATAACTTTTCTGTTGACTTTGAGCTGTACATATCCGTTACTGGATAAATTTAACTTTTTCATAAGCTTCCTTAATCCAAGGTACATTGGCAGCATCAATAATCTTTCTTTCACAAACTTCATCCCAACATATTGGTGAATTACATTTTCTACCATATAGAGCTTCATAAGGTGCCATACGAAAAGTAGAGTGGTAACTATTATTATAGGCAAACTCCACCTAGGTAAGTTGTTGATCCCAACTACCTCCAAAATCAAGTGTACAAGCGTAGTCCTAAGCATGTCTGCAAGTGTTTGAATAGTTCTTTCGGATTGACGATCAATTTGTTGATGCACTACAGTACTGAGGTTAACTTTGGTACACAGTGCTTGTTGCATTGGCTCAAAAATCGAGAAACCAACCAAGGATCTTTATCAGAAACAATGCTTAACGGTATCCCATGTAACCTTCTAATTTGATCAAGGTATATTTGGACTAACTTTTCAAGAGAATATCGCACATTTATGGGTAAGAAGTGCGTAGATTTAGTAAGCCTATCCACAACAATACATCATGTGACTATTGAGTTCTTGGCAATCCAGACACAAAATCCATAGTCATATGCTCCCATTTCCATTCAGGTATTTCTAGGCACTAGAACAACCATAATGGTCTTTGGTGCTCTAGCTAAACTTTTTGACAAGTCAAACAAGTTGCAACAAAGTGTGCAATGTCTTTCTTGATGTTATCCTAACAATAAAATTGCTTCATATCATGATACATTATATTGCTACCTAGATCGAGCAAAGATAATGTACTTAGATCGATGTGCTTCCTCAAGAATTTCCTTCTATAGTTTAGTGTCTTTTATCACATAAAATCTATTTTGGAAACTTAATACTCATATGGGTCTAATGTTATAATTTGGTAGTTCTCCTTTTTGAGCACTATCTTGATGTCGTTGCAACTTGGGATCCCTTTCTTGTGCCTCCTTAATTCGTGGCAATAAAGAATATTGGGCAGAAATATTTCCAAAAGTCACTCGTCCTGATGCCTATCTTGGATGCCACTCACACACATCCTCAAGTAGTTTCCACTATTTCACCATAAGCCTTGATACTTCTGCTTTCCTAATTAAAGCATCCGAACAATGTTCGTCATTCCCGTGTAACAATGGATATTACAATCGTAGTCTTCTAGAAATTCCATCCATCGACGTTGTCGCAAATTTAATTCTCTCTATGAGAATAAGTACTTGAGGCTCTTATGGTGGGTGTACACTTCACACCATACAAGTAATGTCTCAACTTTTTTAGAGCAAACACCATTGCCACCAATTCCAAGTCGTGAGTTGTGTAGTTTTGCTCGTAAGGTTTTAATTTCAAGGAGGCATACACAATCACCTTTCCATCTTGCATTAACACACAACCCAAACCATCTTTAGAAGCATCTGTGTATACTACAAAGTTCCATTTCTGATTGGGTAACATCAAAATTGGAGCAGCAGTCAAGCGTTTCTTTAGCTCTTGAAAACCAACTTCATTTTTGTCATCCCAAATGAACTTAACTTGTTTCTGAGTCCATTTGGTTCAGGGGCCAGTAACTTTTGAAAATCCTTCACGAACCTATGGTAATATTCCACTAGTCCCAAGAAACTTCGCATCTTCATTATATTCTCTGATTGTTTTCACATCACTATCACTTCTTCCTTCAATGGGTCTACAACAATGCCTCCTTCATATATTATATGAACTAAAATTCATACCTTATCTAACCAAAATTCACACTTGCTAAATTTATCATATAACTTGTGCTCTTCCTAAAGGATTGTAACACTACCCTTAAGTGTTCCCCATGTTCCTCTTGTGATTTAGAATACACCAAAATATCATCTATGAATATCACCACAAAGTGGTCCACGTAAGGTCAAAAAATTCGGTGCATTAAGTCTATAAAAGTTGTTTGTGCATTAGTTAAACCAAATAGCATGACTACAAACTCATAGTGTCCATACCAAGTACTAAAAGCAGTCTTAGCCACGTCCTCCTAGTTAATGCCCATTTGGTAATAATCCCGTGTCAAATCAAATTTTGAGAACATTTGGTCCTTCGTAACTGATCAAACAACTCATTGATTCACAAGCAAAATAGGTGCATCCCATGGTGACACACTAGGTTGAATAAATCCTATTCAAGTAGATCTTGCAACTGTGTTTTCAAATCTTTTAATTCTACTGGGACCATATGATGTGGCGCCTTTGAGATCGGTGCCAATCCAGGTATCAACTCAATCGCAAACTCAATTTCTCTTTTCTGGGCTAAGAAATGTTAAGAGTTAATTCTTCCAGAAAAATATCAGGATAATCCTTCACAATAGGTATTTCCTTTATTTTAACTTTATCCATTGGCTTATTAATCGTGTAAGCTAGATATCCTTTAGCTCCCTTCCATAATAATTTTCTAGCATGTGCACCCGAAATAAATGTGGTAGAACTCATCATCCTCTGTGTATCAAATTTTAAAATTGGCTCCGTAAGTAAGCAAAATTTAACGACCCTCATTCCATAGTCTAATTGGGCATGATACTTAGGTAACCAATCCATCCCCAAAATAACATCATAATCTTGAATAGGCAAAGATATTAGGTCCACTGTAAACTTTCTTCCTTTAATTTGGACATCATAATTCATATAAAATAAATCTGTAACTATCATGTGATCTTGCATTGGTGTATCAACTTCTAAATGTTAGCAAAACATTTATACTTGCACGCCAATATCATGCACGAAATTAGGTCTCACAATAGAGTGTGTAGATCTAGGGTCTATTAAAATTCTATAACCAACTGATAGAATATAGGAATGATACCTTCAACTACATTGGAAGATTCTAGGACATCTTTCTTGTCGATTGAATTCACCCTCGCAGGGAATTTTGATTTATTCAGCTCTTCTTCCAGTTTCTTCCTTTGTCGTGCATTTTGGGCTAGCTATTAATTGGATACCTTATAGAGCAATTAAGGATAGATCTTTTACATTGATGATCAAAAGATTCTTCCTACCATTTATAAGGACTATGTTCCCCTTCCACATCTTGATAAATTACTTGACTTATCTTAAAATGAAATTTGTTTTGATTACTTGGACGGAACTCGAAGAAAGGAGAAAATGCTTGAAGCATGGTATGATCAAGAAGAAACAAAGGAATATGCTGAGATGAAAACATTGCTCAAGCAATGGGAGAATGAAGAAATGCTAAAAGTTATAAAAATCTGTAACAGGCAACTCCTAAGCATACTGCCAAAAAAGAAGAAAGATCTGGGGAATTTCACTATACCTTGTGTTATTATGGTGTAGGTATGAATTTAATTCCTTTGCCAACATAATTCCATTGAGATTTATGTGATTTAGGATTAGGTATGAATTTAAATCCTTTGCCTCTTTGTAGGTGAATAGAGTTGACGGATCTCAAAAAAAGCAACCAACTTAATCAGTTATCAGATTGGAGAACACACACCCAATGCTAGAATTACATAATGCACTCGTCAAAGTAGGGAAACTCAACTGCCCGGTTGATTTCATTGTCCTATACATAGATAAAAAAGAAGAGAATGATATATTTATCATATTTGGAAGGCCATTACTTGCTACAGAAAAAGCTTTAATTGATGTAAACCAAGAACAAATTTTCCAAAGAGTAGGAAATGACTCAGTTACATTTAATATGATGGAAGTAGGAGCATTTCCATAGGGCTATTTTGAATATGCAAAACTTAATGGCATCCCCAATGGAGATTCAGGAAGTTCAATCCTATGAACTAATAGCTACGTTTAGCTATAGGCGTTAAACAAGATCTCTAGCACTCTGTTATAGGCAACCCATGTTTTTTCTAACTCTTTACCTTTTACTTTTTATTTATTTTGCATACTTTCAACATTACAATTTTGAACTAAATTTTTTTATTTTTATGTGTTTAGCTCTTATTAATAGAGTATGGTAGTGATTTAGGGCTCAAATATCACAAAAAGTTGGAAACGATTAAAGGAACAACTAAAAAACAAAGCGCGGTTAAGCAAACCGGGTTGGATGTGCCTGGAGAGGTCAAGCCGGGATCAGACACTACTGGCTAGGCACGAGTGTGCCCTCGCAAGCTGAGCCATTCCTAGCTTGCTTAATTTACAGTTTCTTCCTTAGTCATTAAGCAAGTATAATAGGCCTCATTTTTTACTTATTTTTTCTAATGTGATTGGATCAACTTTTAGTTATAAATATTTTATGAATTGGACCTACTCTTTGTTCTTGATCTAGTCTAATTAAATAACTTTGTACATTGTTACCATGAATTATTAGATCTCTATACGTTTTTATGATAAGAACTAAAGCAATGTACAGTGATTATAACTCCTTTCTTATGTCTTTCTCAAATACGATAAGATCTCCTTTATTAGTCTCAATCTTATTTGATTATATCTCCTTTTGCTGCAAATAATGTAGTAAGACTAGTCCCCTTTCTTAGTTCTCAGTATCGTACGATTTGAACTTCGTCCTTAGTCATTAAGCAAGTATAGTTGGCCTCATTTCTCAATTCCTTTTCGAATGTGATTAGATCATCTATTAGTTCTAAATCTTTACTGAACAGGTCCCACACATGGGGTTCTTAATCTGGTCTAACTATATCACATATTGGGTGCTTATCATGAGTTACTAGATATCATTATCTTTTTTAAATGTATGTTGTTAGAACTCCGTTCTTTTTTCTTAATCTAGTACGAATAGATCACCTTTATTAATTCATAATAATGTATAATGTTTTCCCACTTTCCTGTTCAAAACATAGCATGATTAGTTAGCTTTCTTATTTTTTAATATCGAATGATTTCAACTTCTTCTTCTCAGTCACTGAGCAAGTATACTGTGTATAATTTTTAGTTCATTTTTGAATGCAATTAGATCATCAATTTGTCCTGTATATTTAATGAATAGGTCTCGCATCGAGTCTAATTAACTCAAATTATTTGTTCTTGTCATGAGATATTAGATATCATTATCTTTTCCAAATGTACTTTGATTATTACTCCTTCCTTATTTCTAAATGTAATATGACTAAATATCATTTATTAGTTTTGAATTTGTATGATTAGATCTCCTTTTTTAGTTCATAATATAGTACGATTAGTTGCATTTCTTAGTTCTCAATGTCGTACCGTTATAACTTCTGCCTTAGTCATTGTGCAAGTATAATTGACCTCATTTTTTAGTTCTTTTTCGAATACGATTACATCATTTTTTAGTTATAAATCTTGTATAATTAAAACCCGTACTAGATTCGTAATCTAGTCTAATTAGATCATAGTTTATGTCCTTATCATGAGTTATTAGATCTCATTACCTTTTCGAACAAATATGTGCTTTGATTCGAACTCCATTCTTATTTCTTTGTTTACTAAAATGAGATCTACTTTATGAGTTCTTAAGCAGGTTTGATTGGATCTCATTTAGCATTTCATAATATAGTATGAAAAGTCCCATTTCTTAGTTCTCAATACCGTACGATTTTAACTTTTTTCTTAGTCATGGAGCAAGTATAATAGGCCTCATTTCTTAGTTCTTTTTTGAATACAATTTGATCATCTTTTAGTTCTAAGTTTTTTATAAATTGAGCTTGCCCTTGTTTCTTAATATATCCTAGCCAAATCACAATTTATGTTCTTAACATGTGTTTTTTTTTTTTTTGAGGAAACACCCAAACAGGTGAAATATTTTACTGAATGAGCACATTTTTATCATGAGTTAATAGAACATATTAAGTGCGTAATTGTAATTTCATTAGAACTTCTTTCATATTTCCTAAACAAATATGACTTGATATCCTTTATTATTTTTCAATCTTGTACGATTAGTCCCCTTTCTGTTTTTAGTTGTCGATATTGTACGTTGGTTAGAAGTCCTTTCTTATTTCTTAACCTATTACGGCCAGATCACCTCTATTAGTTCATAATATTTTATAATGTGTTCTCCATTTCCAATTCATAACATAGAACGATTAGTTGCCTTTCTTAGTTTTCAATATCGAACGATTTCAACAACTTCCTTAATCACTGAGAAAGTATAATTGGCATCGCATTAAGTTCTTTTTCGAATGAAAATAGATCATCATTTTTTTCTAAATCTTTAATGAATAAGGTCCCACACATGGTTCTCAATCTGTCCTAATTAACTATTATTTTTTGTTCTTGTCATGCGATATTAGATATCATTATCTTTTCTAAATGAACATTGATTAGAAATCCTTTCTTATATCTAGATCTCATTTATTAGTTTTGAATCTCGTATAATTAGGTCTCATTTTGTAGGTCATAATAAAGTATGATTAGTCGCCTTTCTTAGTTCTCAATATCATACGATTGTAACTTCTTCCTTAGATATGTATAATTGACCTCATTTTTTAGTTCTTTTTCAAATACGATTAGATTAATTTTGAGTCCTAAATCTTTTGTAAATAAAAATCGCTTGAGATTTTTAATCTAGTCTAATTTGATCGAAGTTTAATTCCTTATCATGAGTTATTAAATCTCATTATCTTTTCAAAATGAACTATGATTCGAACTCCATTCTTATTTCTTTATTTAATACTCTGAGATCTCCTTTATTAGTTCTTAATTTTCTCTGATTGATCTCCTTCTGCGGTTCATAAGATAGTACCATTAGTCCCATTTCTTAGTTCTCAATATTGTACAATTTTAACTTCTTTCTTAGTCGTTGAGCAAGTGTAAAAAGCTTACGATTTGATCAACTTTTAGTTCTAAATCTTTTATAAATTCAACTCGCCCTTGTTTCTTAATATATCCTAGTTAAATAACATTTTATGTTCTTATCATTAGTTTTTTTGAGCAAACCCCGAACAAGTGAAATATTTTATTGAATGAGCAGGGATTGTTCTTATCATGAGTTAATAGAACATATTATGTGTCTAAATGTAATTTTCTTGAAACTCCTTTTTTATTTCTTAGTCTAATACGGCTTGATATCCTTTATTAGTTTTTAATCTTGTACGATTAGTCCCCATTCTTTGTTCTCAATATCGTATGGTTACAACTTCTTCCATTGTCATTAAGTATGTATAGTTTGCCTCATTTCCCAGTTCTTTTTTTCATATCATTAGATTATTAACTTTTAGTTCTGAATGTTTTATGTATAGTTCTCGCTCATGGTCCTTTAACTAGTATAATCAAATCGCAATTTATGTTCTTATCATGAGTTATTAGATATCATTATCTTTTCCAAATGCACTTTTGTAAGAACTCCTTCTTAATCTTGTATGACTCCAAAATCAGAGAAAGTTTCTAATTCATGAAGTGTCCTTTGAAAATCATGGTCAAAAGGTAAAGTTAAGTTGCCATCTCTTTTGTTGATTATGCATTGACTTTTTGGGATCAGTTATTAATAAGTAGGCGTACAAATAGAGAACATACTATTGATAATTGGGTTGACATGAAATCTATTTTACGCAAAAGATTTGTCCCATCTCACTATTTTATCAAAAGTAACAAAACTTAAGGCAGGGTACTAAGTCTGGGGAAGAGAACCATAAAGAGATGGAGATTGCCATGATTAGAGTTGACATTGACGAAGATAGGGAGGCAGCAATGCCGCGGTTCTTGAGTGGACTTAATAAGGAGATTGCCGATGTAGTCGAGCTACACCACCATGTAAACCTCGATGAAATGATTCATATGGCTACCAAGGTAGAAAAACAACTCAAATGAGGTAAACAAAAGCTAACATCTAGTTCAAGCTTTAATTGGAAACCAAATTGGCCTAGTGCCACAAAGCAAGAAAGGCCATTTGTTCGCAATCAACCCACAAATGACAAAGGTAATTCTAATTCTAGTACTAATCTAAGGACTATATATCTTAAATGTTTTCATTGTCATGGTTTAAGGTCATATTGCTTCCCAATGTCCGAACAAGAAGGCTTTGAATTTGTGGAGAGTTGATGAGTGAAAGTTGTTGTTTCCCAAACCTTATTTTGATGATGATATATGCACTAAACTCTGAATTCAAGCTGTGTAGATCTACTATCTTGTTTGCTAGAAATAGGGTTTTCGGACGCAGAACACCGTCCCAACTGTACATCTTTCAGACGAACAGAAACATCCGAAACAAACTCCTACGGATGCAATTCACTGTCCGAACGGACAGGCAGAAAGGAAACTTTTTCAAGTACCTGCAATGGACACACAGGAGCGTCTAGGGAAATATCCCTCGGACGCATATTTTCATCCGATAGATGAGGTAGAATCAAATCTCCTAAGCTTTACAACGGACGCATACAACTATCCGAACAAAGTCTGCTTCGAACGAACAAGACTGTCCGAAACCTAGTTTGGACAATGGAACGGACGCATGCTCGACAGTCTGAATGGCATTCATCACACACTCTATAGTGAGACTACAGACGCTTAGTCAGACGCACAACTAATACATCGGACATCCGAAATCCTTAACGGCTAGTTTTTGTACATTTATTATTGAGCCGTTGGAAAGTAGTTACAACTAGAATTCATTGCTCCTAGAAATACCTACTCTATTGTGGTTGTAAAAATATCTTACACATTAAATACAAGCTAGTAAAAATGGCAATTTGAGTGCAAATTAGCTATTGACCAATATTGTATTAGTGTGTACATTGAAGTGCAATTCAAAAATATTGAGTGGAGTGATAATCTTGTACTAAAGTGAGGTTAAGAGTAAAATCCTTTGCACAACTAAAGTGAATTAGTGTGAGCAAGGATTGTCCTACTTTGTGTACATTAGAAGATTATTGACCCACCAATTTTGTGAAGCATTCTAGTGGATTAACACTTCAAGCTTGGTAGCTTGGAAGTGTTGCTTGTTTAATTTCTCTCTTTACCCTTTTTGTATTCCATAAGCTTTATTGTCTTTATATCTATTTAGTACATTTGATAGTTTAAAAGATTTTATTAGTGATTATTTTGCAAAGTATTTTTAAGAAACCTAATTCACCCCCCTCTTAGGTTGCTTTGGGGACAACAACTGGTATCAGAGCATTGGTCTCATTCTATTGCTTAAATTGCTTTTGAGAAAAGATATATTATGGCAACCAACAATGCTCTATTTTTTTAGGATCAATCAATCACTAGGCCCCCTATGTTTAATGGGGCATATTTTATTAGTTGGAGAGATAGAATGAAAATATTTTTACAATCTATTGATATTGACTTATGGTATGTTGTAAATGAAGGTCCCTTTGAAGCTACCATCATTGATGATCATACAAATAGAAGAAGAGAAAGGACAAGGGATGAGCTCACTCCACAAGACAAGGCAAACTTGACCTTAAATGCGAAAGCTATGAATTTGCTATAAAATGCCTTGGATGCTAATGAATCAACTCATGTCAAGGAATGCATTTCCGCTAAAGAAATTTGGGATAAATTGTAAAGTAAATCTATGAAGGGAGCGATGATGTTCGAGAGCAAAAGAAATCCTTACTTGTTGCCAAGTATGAGTCCTTCAAGATGGAACCACATGAAAATATTGACAAAATGTATTGCAGGTTGAATGACATCATTAAGGATCTTGAATCCTTGGGTAAGGAGTATTCTTTGGGTGAAAAGAATAGAAAAATCTTGAATGCTCTATCCAAAGAATGGGAGGCCAAAACAATCGCTGCAGAGGAGACTAAGAATTTAAATTCCATGCCTATTGAATCTCTAATTAACTCTCTTACATCCTATGAATTGAAGCTAAAGGCTAAAGTGGTGGATGATGCAAGACCAAAAAGGAGCATTCCATTAAAGACTTCTCAAGAAGAAGATGAAAATGCTTCCAACAACCTAGAAGATGAAGATCTTGATGAAGGAGATCTTGCACTCATCACCAAAGGATTTCTCAAACACTACATCAACAAACGGAGAATGAGAAGAGGTGGAGCAATCAACTACAAATAACTTCAAAGGAAATACCAAGCTAGAAACAAAAAAGCAAAATGAAAAGTGCTTTGAACCCGGTCACTTTGCAAATGAATGTCTTTCTAAGAAGAAATCTAAGGAAGAAAGCCCCGCTTCAATAATTTCCAAATCACATGGCATGATTGCAATTCCGAAGGAGAAGTTGAAGAAGAAATGGAAACGGCACAAATGGCATTTATGGCCATTGGTGATGATGAGGTAACTTCTAATTATGATTCTAATGACGAAAATGATGACAATGATCTTGAAGCTTTCATTTTAAAATTACATGATAGCTTGAAGGAGTCATATGCTAGAAATAAGGAGTTAGTTAAGAAATCAAATGCTCTATTAAATGCTAACTCAAAGCTTGTGAATGAAAACAATAGGTTATCACAAGAAAACAGTGATTTGAAGAAAATAATGCATGTGAAAACAAGGATCAAAGAAGATCAAGCTTCCTTGAAAAAAAGATTGGATGATTTGAATATTCTTTTGCTAATAGAAAAAGGAAAATATTGTTGATTTGAAAAGGAATAGAAATGTATTGATCAACAAGAATCTTGTCACCTTTAGAAGGAATGGTTTATGCTTTGTAAAATCAAAATCATCCTTATATGGAAATAAAAATGTTATTTGCAATTATTGTCAACAACATGGTCATGTGAAAAATAATTGCTATGTCAAGAGAAATCAAAAACTTGGTATGAATTCCATATGGATTTGTAGTCATTTTGCTAACTCTTATGGACCCAAGAAAATGTGGGTACCAAAAATTATAAATTGATTTCTTGTGTAGGAAATGAATATCACCAAGGATGCAAAATGGTTCATAGATAGTAGGTGCTCAAGACATATGACCGGTGATGCATCTATCTTCACAAACCTCAAATCCAAAAACAATGGAAAAATAACATTTGGGGACAACATGAAAGCAAAGTCAATCGGCATTGGTGATGTAGGTAAAAATGGTGAGACCTTGATTAAAAATGTGATTCTTGTATTGATAATTTGAATTACAATCTATTAAGTGTAAGTCAACTATGTGATAAAAATCAATATGTGTTATTTACCAAACATGAATGTCTAATTCTTGATAAAAAATTATGTTGTTTTGTTTAAAGGTACTAGGCACAATGATGTTTATGTGATCTATCATGACAATATTAGTAGTAACAATGTAAAATGTTTAACCGCCTCTATAGATGTTCCTTGGCTTTGGCATAGTAGGCTTTGTCATTTTGACATGGATTTAATTGAAAAACTTGCCAAGAAGGAATTCGTAAGAGGGTTACCAAAATTGAAGTTTTTGAAATATAAAATTTGTGATGCATGTCAATTCAGGAAACAAGTTAAAGTGTCTTTTAAACTGAAAATTGTGTGTCTACTTCTAACCCCCTAGAATTATTGCATCTAGACTTGTTTGGTCCAACTCAATATGCTAGTCTCGGTGGTAGTAAGTATGCATTTGTGATTGTTGATGATTATTCTAGGTATACTTGGGTACATCAATGATATTTCTTGTTCACAAAAATGAAGCTTTTGAAAATTTTGTGAAATTATTTTCAAAAATTGAATATTTGTTGAATTTAAAAATCATCCGGTTCAGAAGTGATAATGGGGCCGAATTTAAATTCCCAGGTTTTCCCGAGTTTTGATATCACAATGGTATTTCACATGAATTTTCTATTGTTCGAGTGCCTCAACAAAATGGTGTTGTTGAAAGAAAAAATAGAACACTTCAAAAGACCGCTAGAACTGTGATTAATGAATGTGACTTACCAAAATATTTTTGGGCCGAAGCCGTTAATACAGCTTGTTATGTTTTGAATCGAGTTTTGTTAAAACCTATTTTAATAAAACACCTAATGAATTTTTATTTTGTAAAAAACCCGTTGTGAGCTATTTCAAAGTTTTTGGTTGTAAATGTTTTATTTTAAAAATAAAAGAAAATCTGGGAAAATTTGACAAAAAATCGGATGAAGGAATTTTTCTTGGATATTCTAGTGACAAGAAAGCATGTACACCGAGTATACAGTAGAAGAACATTTTTGATTGAAGAAGTTGTGCATGTCACATTCGATGAAACTAATGATATTATTTCAAAGAATGTGTGTGAAGATGAAGATGTAGGAATTCAAAATGAGCTTGAGAAGCTCACTATCCATGAAGAACATCAAGGGATCTCTCCAAACAATGTGAGCAACACAAATCACTTGGGTGAAGAAGAAGAAAATGACGAAGATACTCCAAAAGATCTTCCTAAAGCATGGAGATTTGTTTCTAGTCACCCTCAAGATTTGATCATAAGTGATCCATCTGACGGGTAAAAACTCGATCTCATAAACCTTTGAATAGTAATTGTGCGTTACTTTCTCATATTGAACCTAAATATGTGGATGATGCATTAAATGATGAATCTTGGGTCTTTGCCATGCAAGATGAACTTAGCCAATTTGAGAAAAATAATGTATGGACTTTGGTTGAAAGACCATCAACTCAACCCGTAATCGGAACAAAATGGTTTTTAGAAATAAATTAAATGATAAAGGTGAAATTATTAGGAACAAAGCTAGATTTGTTGCAAAAGGTTGTGCTCAAGAAGAAGGTATTGATTTTGATGAAACCTTTCCACCCGTTGCTCGTTTAGAATCTATTCGCATGTTTCTTGCATATGCATGTTTAACAAATTAAAATTATTCCAAATGGATGTTAAAAATGCATTTCTAAATGGTTTTATTGATCAAGAAGTTTTCATTGAACAACCTCCTAGTTTTGAAAACAAAAATTTTTGAAATCATGTTTTCAAACTTTTCAAAGCTTTATATGGCTTGAAACGAGCTCCTAGAGCTTGGTATGAAAGGCTAAGTGATTTTTTGATTGAAAATAGTTTCAAAAGAGGTGTTGTTGATACACTCTCTCCACCAAAACTAATTTTAGTGGTTTATTAATTGTTCAAATTTACGTTGATGATATTATCTTTGGAGCAACTAATGAAAGCTTGTGCAAGAAATTCTCGTACTTGTCTCAACATTATATGCAAAAAGAATTTGAAATGAGTATGATGGGAGAATTACAATTTTTTCTTGAACTTCAAGTTCACCAAACAAAGGAAGGGACGTTTATTACACAAATCAAGTACACAAAGGAGTTACTCAAATGATTCGGAATGGAAGATTGCAAACAAGTTGGGACACCTATGTGTACCTCAACCAAACTTGATAAAGATGAAGCAGGCAATAGTGTTGATGAAAAATACTATAGAGGTATGATCAGAAGCCTACTTTACTTAACGGCTAGCAGACCAGACATTATGTTTCCTGTTTGTCTATGTGCTAGATTTCAATCTTGTCCTAAATAGTCACACTTAATTGCTGTAAAAAGAAATTTTCAGATACCTAAAAGGTTCAATGAATTTTGGTCTTTGGTATCCAAAATCCTCCATTTTGATTTAATTAGTTATTCTGATGCTGATTTTGCTAGTTATAAAATTGATAGAAAAAGTACTACTGGTATGTGTCATTTCTTGGGTAACTGTCTAGTGTTTTGGTTTAGAAAAAAGAAAAATTCTATATCACTTTCAACGGCAAAAGACAAATATATTGCTGCTGGAAACTGTTGTGCTCAACTTCTGTGGATGAAACATACATTAAAAGACTTTGGTGTTATTTTTGATTGTGTGCCTATAAAATGTGATAACACTAGTGCAATTAATCTCACAAAAACTCCTGTCATGCATTCCATAACCAAACACATAGATGTCAAGCATCATTTTATTAGATATCTTGTATGCAAAAAGGAAATTTGTGTTGAATTTGTGTGTTCAAATGATCAACTTGCTGATATTTTTACTAAACCTTTGGCTTTTGATTGCTTTGAATCTCTCAAAACTTGTTTGGGCATCATTAATTTCACATCTGTTTAATTTCTATGTTCGGACACTCATGATCGTCTGAACCACTTACTCTGTCGGACGCTCTTATACGTCCGAAACATTCTTCTATGTCTTGAACGCTTTTAATCGTCCGTACTCTCACCCTTTCTTCTCATCAACAACTCTATTGAATACCCAACGGACGTTCTCCTTCATCTAAAACATTCTCGGACGCACTGGTACAGACATTCAGCCGTCCGTTCTTCAGCATTCGAACGCACGATCGGAGGCAGACAAATTGTTCAGACGTCCCAACGATTCCTCTGCTGTTTAAAACAGTTCATTTTCCTCCTCTTGGGCTCACACTACCCACTGAACCCATTTCTGGCGATCTATTTTCCCCCTCAAAATTTCCCCAATTTCTTCCCTCTCCTGCAAAATTGTTTGAGGGATTTTCATTCCCATATTGTTAATTACCTCTCTTGCACACCATTTCACCAACTTACCATCCAAATTCTTGATATTTCTACCAACTTTCCCAAAAATTTCATTTTATTTTTTCTCATAATTTCAAAATTTCACAATGGTTCGACTTCCTGGTGGTTCTTCGGCTACCCGTGGACGTAAATCGAAAGGAAAAGCTCCAGTGCAAGGAGAACCATCGAAAAATACTCAAACTTCCACAGATCCATCTCGCTACCAAAATTTATAGATGCCAAGGCATTTGAACGGTACACCTCTCTCCTTAGTAAATCCATCATTGTCCAAAGACCTGCTTCCCAAGGTCTTTTTGACGAATTTAATCTGCCAATAGTAAAATCTTGTTTTGAAAAACAAAATTGGGGTCACCTAGTTGATATTGATCTACCTGTTTATCATGACATGGTACTCCAGTTCACAGCCAATATTAGGAAGGATCACACTGTTCGCACATTAATATCTCGTGTGAGCAACAAAAATCTTGCAATTTCATCTAATATCATTAACACCATTTTTGAATGTGAGATTTCGTCGCGTAATGATTTTTCCTGTTTCTTTTCTCTGGATAAATGTCCAGGTTTGGATACTGGTTTTGATATTGATGAGGTCTGAGAAGTTTTTAATGTCAACTTCAAACAGGCTTCGAAAGCTCAAACTACTTTACTCACTCCTGAATTGAACATTTTGTACACTTTGGTCATGAATTTGCTGTTACCCACTGAGCGGGCATCGCATTGAGCCCGAAAAAATGCAGCTTTACTTATTCTACTGTGTTTTTAAGGGAATTTCACTTGATTTTGGATATCTTTTTTGTTCTCTATGGGAACTTTTTTTAACCGATACTCGCCGAAACATTCCCTTCGGCAAATTCCTCACAAAAGTTTTTTATTATCTTGATATCCCATTCACTGGCAAAAAACAATTTCCCTCCCTACTTTAACAAAGCCTACATTGAGATAAAGGGCTTACATTTTTTTAATGACCAATGGTTTACCAAAGCTGCTTATGAAGTTGAAAGAGCCAAAACTCAAGCTTCTTCCTCTGGTTTCGCACTTCCCCATTGCTCTCCTCCTCAAACTCCTTCACCCTCCGACGATCCCCGTCCTTCTTCCTCCTAACCTTCCCTCTCACACATTTGCTGCCTTCTTAGTTTTTTGAGCACTCAGATGAGCTCCTTCCAACATCGCACTAATCGCAAGCTAAAGTTTCTTGAAACTCGTCAACAAATTCTTCAAGAAGCACTTAGCTTTGGACATGTCTGCTTCTGCTCAAGTTCAATTTGCAAATATTCAGTCACAGTACACTCTTGAATCCTCCTCCAAAAGTGATGACAATGACACACTTGACAATGATGAAGAGGAGGGTGATCGTGAAGAACCCACCGCTCAAGGTGCTGTTGATGAGGGCGATGACGAGGACATTGACGACACATTTAATTATATCATGCAGCGCTGCGACACAGGAGACGATGATAGTGAAGCTACTGATGACAATGCACCCTCTAAGAAACGCAAGCTCGAAAAGCATTCCAAGAAGAAAAATGTCTCAACTTAGACTTTCTGCTCTTGTTAGGGCCTCTAGTCTATATTTTGGATGATAGTTGTTATTGGTGTAAATGACATTATTGGTATTCACCTTTTGATGGCTTTATATTGGTGTTAATGCTGGCTTATTTTGATATGTGATTGGTATGTGTTGGCTTATTTTTACATTTTTAACTGTGCAACTTCTGAGCGAGAGCTTACCTTCTGTCTATTTTGATGATGTCAAAAGGGGGAGTAGAAATATGGTTTAGGAATAATTATATCTGTTGATTGTTGAATCTGCACATCTGTTAACTCTGATCATATCTGTTGGTTGTATTCGTTGATTCAAAATTTGTCATCATCAAAAAAGGGAGATTGATGTTTCCCAAACCTTATTTTGATGATGACATATGCACTAAGCTCTAAATTCAAGTTGTTCAGGTCTACTATCTTGTTTGCTAGAAACAAGGTTTTCGGACGCAGAACGCCATCCCAACTGTACTACATCTTTTGGACGAACAAGATCGTCCGATACAAACTCCCACGGACGCAATTCACTATCCGAATGGACAGGCCGAAAGGAAACTTTTTCAAGTACCTGCAATGGACGCACAGGAGCGTCTTGGGAAATATCCCTCGGACACATATTTTCATCCGATTGATGTGGTAGAATCAAATCTCCTAAGCTTTACAACGAACGCATACAACTATCTGAACAAAGTCTGCTTCGGAAGACACGAACAAGACTGTCCGAAACCTAGTTTGGACGATGGAACGGATGCATGCTCGATCGTCTGAACGGCATTCATCACACACTCTGTACTGAGATCGGACGCTTAGTCGGACGCACAACTAATACATCGGACGTCTGAAACCCTTAATGGCTAGTTTTTGTGCATTTATTGTTGACCCGTTGGAAAGTTGTTACAACCAGAATTCATTGCTCCTATAAATACCTGCTCTATTGTGGTTTTAAAAATATCTTACACATTGAATACAAGCTAGTAAAAAAAGCAATTTGAGTGCAAAATAGCTATCCAGCAATATTGTATTAGTTTGTACATTAAAGTGCAATTCAAAAATATTGAGTGGAGTGATAATCTTGTACTAAAGTGAGGTTAAGAGTAACATCCTTGGCTCAACTAAAGTGAATTAGTTTGAGCAAGGATTGTCCTACTTTGTGTACATTAGAAGATTATTGACTCACCAATTTTGTGAATCATTCTAGTAGATTAACACTTCAAGCTTAAACACATCTTGGTAGCTTGAAAGTGTTGCTTGTTTAATTTTCTCTCTTTACCTTTTTTACATTTCATTAGCTTTATTGTCTTTATATCTATTCATCCATTTGATAGTTTAAAAGATTTTATTGGTGATTATTTTGCGAAGTATTTTTTAAGAAACCTAATTCATCCCCCTCTTAGGTTGCTTTGGGGCCGACAAAAGTAATGAGAAAGGTGAGATCGTGCCACCACTAAAGGTCCAAATGATGATGAGTTTGAAGAGGAAAAAGCTGTCCATGGTCAAATTTTGGTGGTTCTTAGAGCTCTTTATGCATAACTGAGTATGAACAAAATGAGGTACAAAGAGAAAATATTTTCTATACTCGTTGTTTTGTTCAAGAAAAAGTTTATGGTTTGATTATTGATAATTGAAGTTGTGTGAATGTAGCTAGTCAGTTAATGGTCGAAAAAATGGATTTTCCAACCATTAAGCATCCTAGACCATATAGATTGCAATGGTTAAATGAAAGTGGTGAAAACTAAAGGTTAACAAACAAGTTCTAATTTCTTCAACTTTAGACAAATATAAGGATGAGGTCTTATGTGATGTTGTGCCCATGCAAGCTAGTCATATTTTGCTTGGTAGGCCTTGGTAATATGACCGTAAAACTACTCACAATGGATTGGAGAATAAGTATAGGTTTGAAAAGAATGGTCACAAAATTTTGGTCAAACCTTTACCACCACAACAAGTTCATCAAAAGCAGTTTCAACTTCGTAAATCACTTGAGGAGCATGTTAAGTTGAAGGCTGAAGGTAAGCTAAAAGGTAAGTTCATTGACAATCAGCCTAGAGAAGTAGGAGAAAATTTGGCTAAAGGGAGGGATAAGAATACGATTGAGTTTGTATGCTAAACCTAGAACGGTCGTGAGTGCTTGTAAAAATAATATGCCTATTATTTTATTGATGTTTAAAGAAGCTTATTTTGCTAACTCTAACCTTAATCCTTCTCTTCCAAGTCCTCTTAAGTCTCTCTTGCTCCTGGAGTTTCAGGATATGTTTCTCGAAGAAACTCTGCCAAGATTGCCTCCAATTCACAGGATTGAACACCAAATTGACTTTGTTCTAGGAGCTGTGATTCCAAATGGACCAGCATATCGTGCTAGTCTAGAGGAAACAAGGGAGATTCAAAGGAAAGTTGATGAGCTTTTGGCACAAGGATGCATACGTGAAAGTGTTAATCCGTGTTCCGTGCTAGTTTTGTTGGTACCCAAGAAGTTGGTTCATGGCGAATGTGTGTCGATTGTCGTGCAGTAAATCACATTAGGTAAAGTATCACCATCGCATTCCAAGATTAGATAACATGTTAGATGAGCATCATGGTTCAAAGATTTTCACTAAAATTGATTTGAGGAGTGGATATCATCAAATTCAAATGAAAGAAGGTGATGAGGGGAAAACTACTTTTAAAACCAAACATGGATTATATGAATGGATGGTAATGCCATTTGGTTTAACTAATGCACCTAGTACTTTCATGAGATTAATGAATGTGAACCATGTTTTGCGAGATTACATTGGTAAATTTCTTGTAGTTTATTTTGATGACATCTTAATCTAGACCAAATCTTTTGAAGATCATCTAGTGCATGTTCGTTTGGTACTTGAGGTTTTAAGGAAAGAACAACTTTATGCTAACCTTAAAAAGTGTTCATTTTGTTTGGATAGTGTTGTTTTCCTTGGTTTTGTAGTGACTTCCAAAGGAATTGAAGTGGATGAAGAAAAAGTGAAAGCCATTCAAGAGTGGCCAACTTCCACTTCCGTGTCTAAAGTGCGAAGTTTTCACGGATTGGCAAGTTTCTATAGGATGTTCGTGAAAGACTAGCATAATTGCTGCACCTTTGACCGATGTAATCAAAAAGGAGGTTGGATTCAAATGGGAGACCGAGCAAGAAAAGGCATTCCAAATGCTTAAGGATAAGCTAACTTCTGCACCTTTATTGCTTTTGCCTAATTTTGATAAGCCTTTTGAAATAGAATGTGATGCCTCTGGAATGACGGCATTGTATAGGTGCCGTGTTGATGCAAGATAAGTAGCCAATTGCTTACTTTAGCAAGAAATTGAGTGGTGTTGCATTGAATTATTCTACCTATGACAAGGAACTGTATTCTTTGATTAGTGCTTTAGAGAATTGGCAACATTATTTGTGGTCAAAAGAGTTCATTATTCGTACTGATCATGAATCTTTGAAACATTTAAAAGGCCAATATAAGTAAAACCGTAGGCATGCTAGATGGGTAGAATTCATTGATATGTTCCCATATGTGATTCAATACAAACATGGTAAAGAAAGTTTTGTGGCTGATGCATTATCACGTAGATATGCTTTGATTTCTACATTCCATTCATGCTATCTTGGATTTGAGCATATTAAGAACTTGTATGCATGATCACGATTTTTTATCCGTTTTTGCTGCTTGTGAAAATGGGACTTTTTAAAAATGTTATAGGTCTGGTGATTAGCTTTTTTAAAAAAACAAGCTTTGTATTCCACAATGTTCGTTCCGTGGTGTGAAGAATTGCTTGGAAGAGAGTCACATGGGAGAGGGCTGATGGGGCACTTTGGTGTTCTTAAAACTTTTGACATTTTGAAAGAGCACTTTTTTTGGCCGCATATGCGTAAAGATGTTGAAAAGATTTGTTCTAAATGTGTGATTTGTAGAAGAGCTAAGTCTAAAATGCAACCACATGGTCTTTAAATGCCCTTACCCGTACCTAATCATCCTTGGGTTGAGATTTCTATGGATTTCGTATTGGGTTTACCTAGGTCTAGATTGAGGAAAGATTGTATATTTGTTTTGGTTGATAGGTTTCTAAGATAGCACATTTCATTCCTTGCACAAAAACTACTGATGCATCTCACGTTGCAAATTCAAGGAAATTGTGCGTCTTCATGGTATTCTAAAACAATTGTTAGTGATAGAGATGTCAAATTTTTGAGTGACTTTTGGCGTGTTTTGTGGGGTAAACTTGGTACTAAACTTCTGTTCTCAACTAATTGTAACCCACAAACTGGTGGTCAGTAAATATAACTGACTGAAGTGGTTAATCGCACTTTAGGTACATTGTTGCGTGCTGTGAATGAACGGAATTTAAAGTCATGCGAAGAGTGCATTCCTTTCATTGAATTTGCATATAATCGTTCTATGCATTCTTCTACTTATTATTCTCCTTTTGAGTTAGTTTATAGTTTTAACCCTCTTATTCCATTGGATTTGTTGCCCTTATCTGTTTCTGAGTTTGCCAATATAGATGGTAAGAAAAAGGCAAAAATTTTCAAACAAATCCATGAGAAAGCAAGGCAACACATTTTGGACGTCAATGAGTGTGTGGCTAAAAGAGCAAATAAAGGCCGCACGAAGATTGTATTTGAAACTGGTGATTGGGTGTGGGTTCATTAGCATAAGAAAAGGTTTCCCAACTTAAGGAAATCTAACATAGCCCCTCATGGAAATGAACCATTCCAAATTTTGGAATGCATTAACGACAATGCTTACAAGCTTGATCTTCCTGGTGAGTATAATGTTAGTGCTTCATGTTTAATATTTCTAACCTTTCTCCTTTTGCTTTTGATGAAGGTTCAGATTCGAGGACGAATGTCTTTTGGGACAGGGAGGGAATGATGTGAGTCAAGGAGCATCTTCAAGCTTGGCTAAGGTTCTTGAAGAGTCATTGCAAGTGCCAACTGGACCAATTACAAGGTCACTTGCAAAGAGGATTCAACAAGCCATGCAAAGTTTGGTTCAAGGTGTTCTTGAGGAAAAAGTTGTCCAGAACAAACTGGAGGTTGAACAGGCTTGTAAATCTGATTGGAACATTCTTCAAGTCCAAATCCATAATGGAGAAGTTCAATAGTTTGTGTTTACTCTATTATTATGTAAAGACCAATAGTAGTTTAAGTCTGTGTAAATTGGTCTGGTTTAAGTCGGGTTTAGTTGTTAGACTCATTAATTAGCCCAAATCTTGGAGTTACATTTTTAGGAGTTTTTAAGTTAGTGTTTAGGACTTTATTAAGCCTATAAATAGGCATTATAATATGGACGAATCCTTTAGCATAATTTTTATCAAAAAACTTGTATTTTTCTTTAGGAAAAAGTTCTTTCTTTTAGTGTTTGGATTAAAACTTTGTTGGGATCATCGCTTGAGCAACGGTGATTGTTCTAACTGACTAATAGATTTGGTTCTTACCTGATTCATATAGGCAACAGGTCAATTCTCACTTTAAATCTTATTAAGAGTTTGGTTCTTGTCTCGCTATAGACAACGAGTTGAATTCTTGCCTGGTCCCTTTGTGTTTTTTTTCATTCTTGTTTTGTGTGTTTGCTGTCCAAACTCTTGTGACCAACTTTGGATTCGATCCTTGGGGTTTTGGTGCCATCTTGAATTTTTGGGTTTCGTGGCATCAAGTTGATTGCTCATGAGGTTCGCATCAAATGGCGTGATGTCAGGGCCAAAATAGTTCAGGTTTCTAAATGCTTGGACTTACCACCCTAACTTCATGCAGGTTGTAGAAAATAATTCGTGTCTGGATTGGTCGGGCAGCTTGCATGAATAATTTCACGAAGATCGAATTTTAGACTAAACTCAAAAGATTAAAAATGAAATTATGAAATTGGAGTCACACCATCTTCGGTTGTGAAAATTCCTGTTTGCTTCAGCCGAATCAGCCCAACCAAATTGCATTAGCCCATGCACAAGCTCTTCATGTCAAATGCCTTGCTGAAGAAGAAAGTTTTTGGAGACAAAAATCAGATATGAAATGGCTCACAGAAGGTGACCAAAATTCAAGATTCTTCCACTCTTAACTTTTGAATAAGAGACACAAACTATGCATTTCAAAGATAAAGGTGAATGGGACATGGACTGAAGATAGGCAACTTATTGAAGCTGAGGGTATAAGCTACTTCAATGATCTCTTAATGGCTACAAATAGCTTGGACATTAATCAAGCCCTCTTGAACACCATACTCAAAAAGTCACGCAAGAGGACAATGATACACTGCTTGCAGAGCCGTCCAAGAACGAGCTTAAGGAAGCAGCATTCGGCCTAGATCTAGATGGAGCTATTGGAATTGCTCCAGAATTATGGCTATAATGGAGTTTTCTTCACCACCTGCTGGGATATTATCCAAAATGACCTTCACAATTCTGTGAAAAGCCTTTTTGAAAGGGGATGCGCTGCCTAGAGCTTTTACAGGCACTAAAATTGCATTGATCCCAAAGTCTGTTAATCCCTCAACCTTTAATGATTTTAGACCCATTAGTCTGCATACATTTTTCAGTAAAAAATGTACAAAAATATTGGCTAACAGATTATCTTTAGTGCTGCCTAAAATTATCTCTCAGGAGTAGGTAGCTTATGTACAAGGCAGAGATATCACTAACAACATATTGCTTGTCAAGGAGCTTATCGAGTTCATAAACAAGAAAACTAGATGAGGCAATATCATTTTCAAGCTCGACTTAACAAAAACTTTTGACCGACTCTCTTGGCCTTTTCTTTGTGCCATTATGAGCAAGCTTGGCTTCAAACAAAATTGGAATGCTATCTTGAAGAACGTCTTGCAAAATTGCTGGTTCTCCATTCTCATCAACGGCATCCCAAAAGGATTCTTCAAGTCCATGAGAGGTGTTCGCCAAGGAGATTCCCTATCACCTCTCATCTTCATAATCATAATGCAGACCTTTGTAAGAGGACTAAAAGCTTAATACCATGCAGGGAAAATCTTAGATTATGCATTCTCTAGGAAATGTCCACCAATCACTCATCTAGCACTTGCGGATGATATAGTCTTCCTCGTAAAATGAGAGGTCAGGTCAATCAAAAATCTCATAGCATTCCTCACCCAGTTTGAAGCTTCTTCAGGGCAGCTCATCAACAAGTCCAAAAGCTCATTCTTTGTGCCCAAAAATGCTCCACTATCTAGGGTAAGGATGATTCTATTCAAAATAGGCTTCGTGAAAAGGCCCCTTCCTTTTTTGTATCTAGGTTGCCCTATTCAAAAAGGAAAAAAAAAAAAAAAAAAGATCTCTTTCCAGCCAATGCTTGAGAAAATTACTTCTAGAATTGTTGGGTGGCAAACAAAATTCCTCTCTCCTATGAGAGGCAAGTTAATCTTGATCAAGCATGTTCTTAATAGCATTCCATTATACCTCTTCACAGTACTTCAACCTTCGAAAGCTGTCATCAAGGACTTGGAGAGGCACTGTGCAAACTTTTTCTGGGGCAACTCAGGTTCAGAAAGCAATCACTATTGGGTTTCATGGAAGGCAATATGTAGGCCAATTCCTGCAAACGGACTTGGAATCACTTGCCTTTCAAATTTGGCAAAAAGGATTTGGTATTAAACTATGATAGAAGTTCAAAAAAGGTAACTCCCTTTGGTGCACATTCTTGCATGCAAGCTATTGTCCCTCCCATCCATGCTTAAACAAGAGGAGCACTGAGATTCGTACATATGGAAATGTATGCTTAAAAGTCACGAGGAAGCGGAAAAAGGCTTTCTATTCTTGATACGGAATGGACAATATTCCTTTTGGTTTGATCCTTGGAAGCCTCAAGGACCCTTATTCCACGAAATTGGCTAAGTATTTGATCCGAGCCTCACTAAGAATAGTATTTTGTAATACAAATGGCTGCTGGAATCTCTCAATTTTAAGTGAGCATTACTCAACTCAAGAACTAGAGAAACTAAGGCAGCTTCTTTCATGGGAGAACCCCCCAAATAACTAATGAGTCGGATGAGCTAGTGTGGACTCCCTCAGTAAATGGAAATTTTTCAGTCTCGTCCATCTTCCTTTCTCGAGTGTCCATTTTTTCAGGGAAAGTGATTTGGGATGACAGATTGCAAGTCAAGATTTCCATCCTCATGTGGTGCCTACTAAATAAAAGACTCACACTTGATGACATCAAAACCAGCTTTGGAGTTTCTTTGGCTCCAAAATTCCCCTATTGTAATAATCAAGAAACTTTGGACCACCTTTTCGTAGGGTGAGAATCCACCAGCCAAGTTTGGTCCTACTTTGAATCATGGCTTGAAATGCTCTTCCCCCCAGCTTGTAAAACTATAGCAAAAGCTAAATTCCTGGTAGTGGTACGACACCTTCAGCAACTCTAGCGGTGTTAATAAAATCATTATTCCTTGCTTGGTATGTTGGTTTGTAAGGAAAGCACGGAACATGGCAGTTTTTGAAGGCCTTTTCATCATACCTCAGTGCACTGTCATAAACATATGTTCCTACTTGCGAAAAATCTCCATCATTCTTCCATTTTATAGGTCTGGAGCAGCTGATGATATTGTCTAGACTCAACATATTTTCCATCAAATACTCACCACAAAGCCGAGGAAAGCATTGGTAGTCAAATGGATTCCTTCCCATTGTAGGATTGCTAAGCTAAACGTTGATGGAGCCCCACAAGGAAACTCGGGATTCGCAGCTGGTGGCGGAGTCATTAGAGATCATCATGGAAATCTCATCAAAGCATTTGGAAACTACTGCAATCTTCAATCCAATTTACAAGCTGAAGTGTCCTGCTTAGTTGACGGCCGAAAGCTTTGTGCAAAATGCAACTTAGGGCAATAGTAGTGGAGCTCAACTCCTTAACCTTAGTGAACATAGTGAAAGGCCGATCAAAGCCAGAATCATGGAGCATTGACTAGCAATGGTAGTTTATCAAAGCTTTCTCATTAGATAGAAATTATAGTTTTTCTCAAGTATTCAGAGAGGCTAATCAAGTAGCGGATAGTCTAGCAAATGAGGGCATAAGTAATCCTTCCTATCAAGAGTAAAACCAAGACATAATCCCTTTGTCTATCAAAGGATTACTGTGCTTGGATGCTCAAGGCTGCCTTTACATCAGACATTGTAAATTTTGATTTCTTAAATAAATTCCACCCAATTGGATGTTGGCCAAAAACAAAGTATGTATAATTGGCCTCATTTTTCAATTCTTTTTTAATACCATTAGATAATTAACTTTTAGTTCTGAATCTTTTATGAATAGTATCCACTCATTGTTCTTTATCTAGTATAATCAAATTGCAATTTACATTCTTATGATGAGTTACTAGATATCATTATCTTTTATAAATGCACGTTTATTAGAACTCTTTGCAATTTCTTAATCTGATACAACTCGATCTACTTGTAGTAGTTCTTAATCTTGTTTGATTGGATCTCCTTAATTGACTCACAATATAGTACAATTAGAAAACTTTCTTTGTTCTCAATCTCGTACGTTTACAGCTTCTTCCTTAGTCGTTAAGCAAGTATAATAGGCCTTATTTTTTAGTTCTTTTTTCTAATGTGATTGGATCATCTTTTAGTTATAAATCATTTATGAATTGGACCCGCTCTTGATTCTTGATTTAGACTTATTAAATAACATTTTACGTTGTTACCATGAGTTATTAGATATTTGTATATTTTTAAATGTACCATGATTATAACTCCTTTCTTATGTCTTTCTCAATACGGCTAGGTCTCCTTTATCAGTCTCAATCTTGTTTGATTATGTCTCATTTTCTTGCAAATAATGTAGTACGATTATTCCCCTTTCTTAATTCTTAGTATCATACGATTTGAACTTCTTCCTTAGTCATTAAGCAAGTATAATTGGCCTCATTTCTCAGTAAATTGTTGAATGTGACTTAGATCATCTATTAGTTCTAAATCTTTACTGAATAGGTCCCACACATGGGGTTCTTAACCTAGTCTAACTAAAGCACATATTATGTCCTTATGATGAGTTACTAGATATTATTATCTTTTCTAAATGTATATTCGTTAGAACTCCTTTTTTGTTTCTTAATCCAATACGAATAGATCAACTTTATTAGTTCATAATAATGTATAATGTTTGCCCAATTTCCTGTTCATAACATAGTATGATTAGTTAGCTTTCTTAGTTTTTAATATCGAACGATTTCAACTTCCTTAGTCACTAAGCAAGTATAATAGGCCTGATTTTCAGTTCATTTTCGAATGCAATTAGATCATCTATTTGTCTTGTATCTTTAAAGAATAGGTCCTGCATCGAGTCTAATTAAATCAAATTATTCGTTCTTGTCATGAGATGTTAGATATAATGATCTTTTCCAAATGTACTTTGATTAGAACTCCTTTCTTATTTCTAAATATAATACCACTAGATTCTCATTTATTAGTCATACAAGTCTTGTATGATTACATCTCCTTTTATAGTTGATAATATAGTACGATTAGTTGCATTTCATAGTTCTCAATATCGTGCAGTTATAACTTCTACCTTAGTCATTATGCAAGTATAATTAACCTCATTTTCCAGTTCTTTTTTTAATACGATTACATCAATTTGTAGTTATAAATTTTTTATAGTTAAAACCCGCTGTAGATTCGTAATGTAGTCTAATTAGATCATAGTTTATGTCCTTGTCATGAGTTATTATATCTCATTACCTTTTCAAAATGTTCTTTGATTTGAACTCCTTTCTTATTTCTTTGTTTAATAAAATGAGATCTACTTTATCAGTTCTTATGCTAGTCCGATTGTATCTCATTTTACGGTTCAGAATACAGTATGAAAAGTCCCATTTCTTAGTTTTTTTTTTAAACCCAATTGGGCAAAAAATTTATTCAAATAGGATTCAAGTTTTACAAAATTGAATGCAGGGGTAGCTTTGAGCATCTCCAACCTCAACAATCCTTTCACAAGATGAGGAATTGTGTGTTCGCTATACTCAAGGTATGTCTCATTTTTTGTGCCCTCATTTGCAAGGTTATCCGCAACTTGATTTGCCTCCCTATAGGTATGTAAAAAAGAAAAATTCCTGTCTATTACAAAGTAATGAATGAACTGAAGAAGGAAGTCGATGTTCCATGGTGGTGTTGCTTTTCCATTCAAGATGTTGACAATTATCAATGAATCCATCTCTACTTGGACCAATGAGAGCTGCAATTTGGCACGAAGGTGGAGGCAGTCAACAAGAGCCATAAGTTCTGCTTGAATATTAGTTTGGCTATGATAATAGTTAGATAAAGCACAAATGAGTTGGCCATTGTGATCCCGGATGACTCCTCCTCCAGCTTCCTTTCCCAGGGTTCCCTTTAGATGCACCATCCATATTAAGCTTGACCATTCCATGAGGCAGAGGCAACCAACTCTCCGCCATTGCTTTTCTCTTCTCTCCATGGTATCTGAAACCGTGACAAAGAGAACGAGATAATAATAAATCATCCGCAGCACAGTAGCGTGTAAAAGGGTGGATTAAGGCAATAATTTTCAGGGAAGAGCATATTTCGGCAATGATATAGTTCGTATGGGCCTTCTATCCTTCGTAAAGCAGCTTGTTTCGAGCTTTCCATAAGGACCAGGAAACTAAACTTAGAATGATCTTATGGACTGTCTCTATTATGGGTGAAGGGGTAGCGTGCCACCACCACGAATTGAGCTTTTCCATGATGTTAGAGGAAGGAGGGAAATCCAACTCTAGCCAAGATTCAAAGAAAATCCATACTTGAGATGACCAATGACATGCAGTGAAGAGGTGATGCAATGTCTCTTGTGTTACTTCACAAAAGCCACATCTTGAGGTCATTGAAAAGCCTTTCTTGAGTAGGATATCATCTGTTGGGAGCCTTCTATTCAGCAACCGCCACATAAAAATAGAAATTTTTGGCTGAAGATTTTCATCCCAAATCATTTTAATTCCTCAAAAAGCTTGAGGGGAAAGTAGGCAATGTGAAAGAGATTGAGAAGTTTCCTTTGGCCGTGAGCTTCCAGATTATTATGTCCTCTTCAATTGAGTTGAATAGCGACTTTCCTTTGATGATGTCCCATATTCGGTCAAGTTCTTCTTAGGAGTATCTAGAATCACGCAAGTTGAGATTCTAGCCATACTTCCCGAGCAAGGATACCCCTCTCTATCTATGGATCATACCAAAAGAAGGAATTCGCTTTTCACAATAAAAGCATAAGATAATTTTCAGCCTCCTCTCGCACTTTTAACATTCTTTTCCATGTCAAGAAGTCATTCAAAGCTTCATGCACTACACAAGGATGAATATTCCTGCGCATGTATCTTTCATGAAGAAAGGTTCTCCAAGTGACGTTCCTTTCCTAAATCTCCACCACAACTTAATACTAAAACCATTTGCCAAACATGCAAGCGAGGGAATTCCTAGACCATTGGCAGCTGTAGGTTTACAGACATCTACATTTTCCAAGCAAACCAATGTCATTTTTGTACAAGGTTAAAGGCCCCCCAAAAGAAGTTTACAAATTATCTATTAACTTCTTTTAACACAGCTTTGGGTTTGCAAAGGACAGCCAAAAGGTAGATAGGAATACTTGTAAGAATGTGCTTTATGAGAATCAATTTCCCCCCCTCCCCGGGAGACTTGGACTGCCAACCATTGATTCGAGCTGCTATTTTGTCTATCATTGGATGGAAAATTGTATGTCTCTTCTTTGCTTTTTGAATAGGACAGCTTAAGTAAGTGAATGGGAAAGTCTTCTTGACAAAACCAATTTTGTGTTGAACCATACGGATTCGAGATAGAGGGGCTGCCTTGGGAAGGAAGAAAGAGCTCTTTGATTTATTAACTAGCTGCCTGGTTGAAACTCCAAATTTTTCAAGGAACACCATTAGATTCCTAACTAATTTTGCATCTTCTCTTGTGAAAATGATTACATCATCTGCAAAAGTGAGATGTGAAATTGAAAGTATGTAGTGACTAGGGAGGCCAAAGTCCATTATTTTACTTTTCTAGACCAGATTCTTGATGCCTTTGGAGAATGCTTCCATAATAATGATAAAGAGAGGATTTGGAAAACCCTTTTGGAACCCCATTAATGAGGATTGAGAACCTACAATTTTCAAGGACACTTTGTAGAAGAGAAATTCAGTCTTCAAGAAACCATAATTTCCTCTTGATGGAGTATAGGAACTACCAAGAGAGCCTATCAACTGCTTTTGTTAGCTCTAATTTAACAATCAGATTTCCTCCTCGCGTTTTCCTATCCATAAAATACACCATTTCTTGAGCAAGAATGATGTTGTCTGTGATTTCTCGCCCCTTCACATAAGCCACTTGCTCTTTGGAAATAATTTAGGCCGCAAAGAAGCTAGCCGATTAGCAAGCACATTTGTACAAAATTTGTTGAAAATGGTGCAGAGACTAATTGGCTTAAACTCATTAAAAAAGGACGGGTTGGCAACCTTGGTGATTAATCAGTGATAAGTCTACATGTGAATGCTCTTGGAAGTCATTTTCCTTTCAAGAAGTCATTTACAGCATTGTGTAGATCTTGTTGAATTATGCTCCAGCATTATGTGAAAAAGACTCTACTATAACCATCTATTCCGGTTGCTCCTTCCGGGTTTAGAGCAAACGTGGCTTGCTTTACTTCTTCTAATGAGGGCTCGGCTAGGAGCAATTGGTTATCTTTCCTTGAAATCACTTGTGACATGTTGAGAAGTGAATGGTCTATCAAATCAGCATTTTGGTGGCTTAAAATATTTTGAAAGAAGTTGATCCCTTCCTCTTCTATTTCTGAAATGTTCTCGATCCATGCCCCTCGTACTTTGATTTTTGAGATGTGCATTTTTTGCCTTTTTCCTTTGAGAGATGAGTGAAAAAAGTGCAATTCAGTTGCTTTGGCTCAACTGGTTCAAGAGGGTTTCATCGCACGTTTTTACCTGCAAATCAGCCTCTTTGACTTTGCAAAAAATATTTTCGAAGAGTTGTATGGCTTCAATTCTGTAACTCCGCTTTGAGCCTTTTGAGCTTTGAAGCTAGAATGAAAAGAGGTGAACCAGTGCAATGGAGCTTTCAATTAGGTTCTACCTCCTGCATGAAGTTATGTTGTTTAGTCCACATATTTAATAATTGAAATTTCCTTGGACCTGAGGAAGACTTAGAGGTTGTCCACAAAAGGAGCGGGGAGTGATCCGAGCATGTCTTGGACAAATGTTCCACTACAACACTATGAAAGGATGCCATGAACTCGTTATTGCAAACATATCTATCTAACCGCTTCCATACAGTGTTGCCAAACTAATTACTTGGCCATGTGAACTTGCACCCTTGAAATGCCAATCCATCAATCCACAATCTTGGAGGTAGTTATTAAATTCTTGCATTGCTTCCATGTCTAGGGTTGAGGACCCTTTATATTCATCCAATGTGGAGATAACGTTAAAATCACCACCGACGAGCCATGGAAATTAGGCTGTTGAATGGCTCGATGAGTTCACTCCACAGCCTTCTCCTTTCTTTCTTGGTGCATTTGGCATTGATGAAAGAGACCAGGAATTTTAGCTGGGAATTATTTGAAGAGATTGACACATTAAAGGAGTTGGTCGGAGCTATGAATTTCTTAAACAACAAGAACTAACCTGATTTGGCCATTCATGTTTGTTTTGCAAGAATGAAATCCTAACTTTTGGGCAGTTGAATCTATCCTAAGCTTTTCGACCATTGGCTCCAATAAAGCTAAAACTTTTATTTTGTAGTCATGTACCAGCTTTTTGAGTCTCCTAAGCGACGGTTTATTTCCTACCCCCCGTATGTTCCATATTAGGAAAGCCTAGTGTTAATTTTTCTTGACAAATTGTTCATTTTCCTGTGCCTACCTTTTCATTTTGGAGTGGTACATCCCTTTGTTTGAGGCTCGGCCAGATTAGTTGTAGAGGAAGGGACCATTTGAGCAATGAGAGGATCATTGTCTGAGAGTTAACCCGGGAACTCTTCTAACAGCCATCATGATTCTCTCATGTGGAAGGAAAAGGTCATCCATGGCTGTTAGATTTAAATTTTGAGCTTTCGAAAAAGATGGAGATATTGTTAGCTACTGGGACTCATTTGTCTTATTCTCCAGGTTTGAATTGTTTGACTTATCTAGGGTTGTTTCCAAAATCCCTTGATTGGTGGAATTGGAATTTTGAATCCTTAGCTGATTGCTCTTCCATGGATGGTAGCTCCTCCACGGCTGGTGGCATCTCTAAGGCTGAAGGATTTTCCTTCCTATGCTCCTCACCATCGACTGGAAAATTCTTGGGCTGTGGTTGAGATAGTTCATGAAATGTCGGTTGAGCTTCCTTTGTTCCATATGGTCCAGCTTCATGGTGTTTCACTCAGTGTTATTGAATTAGTTTCTTGGCTGGATGCTTCATTTTTGTCTCCAGGGCCATTTGGTTATTTTTCCAACTTTGGACCTCCCATCTTGCATTCTGCTTGGTCATGGCCAATTTTTTTGCATTTCGTACAGTAGTTTCACTTGCCACGGTTTCATAGCTGATTTTTTGCCAAATACCTTCTTTGCCAACCCTAACTATACTCTAGAAGAGAGTGTGGACAAGAGGTTTACCTCAACACAAACCCTGGCTAAACTTGGCCGGGTGAAATTTTTAGTTGCTAAGCCAATTTGAGGGGTGTCCCGACAAGTTGGGCAAGGCTGAAAATGGCATGTTTGTTGAAGAAGAACGCTAGTAGACCCTTGACCATGATCTGAATCTGCACTATGGATGGCTTATCTTCGGTTGTGAATAGTTGATGCCACTTAAGAACTCTCATGTAATAACCATTGATGAACCAAGTGTTCTTAACTCAACATCGGATATAATTCTCGTCCAATTAAAATCCAATTATCACATGCTTATAATCCAGAAATCCAATTGTGAACTGGCATTTAAAACCGATTGTGTGAAAATTTTTCCTAAGACTTTCCATGTTTGGCTTTCCACTCAGGAAATTTCCCACCAATATGTATTGGAATGGATTTTGCAAGCTGTTCCACTTCTTCCTTTGAAAAGAATATGGTCGGTTCTCCTTTGTGGGGTTGGAGTTCTTTAAACGGTGCATCTAATCTTGGAGTGTGTACGGCTGGATTCTGACAACCCGAGAGGACTTGTGTGAATGTTTTTGGTTGCCCTTCAACCATTGGTTGAAGGGTAGCTATCTCAGTCATGGATGAAATTGCCGAAAGGAGAGTAAGAGAAAAGTAGAGAGAATGAGGAGAATTTTCTAGAGAGACAAGGAGAAAAGATACATGGGGTTCTTCTTCCTTGTAGTTCTTAATATAGTACGATTAGTTGCATTTCTTAGTCCTCAATATTGTACCATTATAACTTTTGCCTTAGTCATTATGCAAGTATAATTTACCTAATTTTTCAATTCTTTTTCGAATACGATTACATCAATTTTTAGTTAAAAATCTTTTATAATTATAACCTGCTCTAGTTCGTAATCTAGTCTAATTAGATCACAGTTTGTCATTATCACGAGTTCAGACAAATTAGATCTCACTACCATTTTGAAATATACTTTGATTCGAACTCCATTCTTATTTATTTGTTTACTAAAACAAATCTACTTTATGAGTTCTTAAGCTAGTCTGATTGGATCTGATTTTGTGGTTCATAATATAGTACGGTAAGTCCCATTTCTTGGTTCTCAATACTGTACGATTTTAACTTTTTTCTTAGTCATGGAGCAAGTGTAATAGGCCTCATTTCTCAGTTATTTTTTGAATATGATTTGATCATGTTTTAGTTCATGTCTTTTATGAATTGAACTCGCCCTTGTTTCTTAATATATCCTAGCCGAATCACAATTTACGTTCTTATCATGAGTTTTTTTTTTTTTTTTATCAAACACACAAACAGGTTAAATATTTTATTGAATGAGCACATTTTTATCATGAGTTAATACAACTTATTAAGTGTGTAATTGTAATTTCATTAGAACTTCTTTATTTTTTCTTAATCAAATACTACTTGATATCCTTTATTAGTTTTTAACATCTCGTACGATAAGTCCATTTTCTTAGTTCTCTATATTGTACGTTGGTTAGATGTAACAATTTCTTATTTCTTCATCTGTTACGGCCAGATCACATTAGTTCATAATATTGTATAATGTGTTCTCCATTTCCAGTTCATAACATAATATCAATAGTTCCCTTTCTTAGTTTTCAATATCGAACAATTTCAACAACTTCGTTAGTCATTGAGCAAGCATTATTTTAAGTTCTTTTTCGAATGCGATTAGGTCATCCATTTTTTCTAAATCTTTAATTAAATAATAGTTTCTGTTCTTATCATGAGATATAGATATCGTTATCTTTTCTAAATGAACATTGATTAGAATTCCTTTCTTATTGCTAAATCTAATACAGCTAGATCTCATTTATTAGTTCTGAATCTCGTATAATTAGAGGTCACCTTTTGTAGTTCATAATATAGTATGATTAGTCGCCTTTGTTAGTTCTCAATATCATATGATTGTAACTTCATCCCTAGTCATTATGCAAGTGTATAATTGACCTCGTTTTCCAATTCTTTTTCAAATATGATTAGATCAATTCTGAGTTCTAAATCTTTTGTAAATAAAACTCGCTTGGGATGTTTAATCTAGTCTAATTTGATCGAAGTTTAATCCCTTATCACGAGTTATTAGATCTCGTTATCTTTTCAAAATGAACTATGATTCGAACTCTATTGTTATTTCTTTATTTAATACACTGAGATCTCCTTTATTAGTTCTTAACTTTTTTGATTGATCTCCTTTTGTGGTTCATAATATAGTACAATTAGTCCCATTTCTTAGTTCTCAATAATTTACAATTTTAACTTCTTTCTTAGTCGTTGAGCAAGTATAATAAGCCCAGTTTCTCAATTATTTTTTGAGATTAAGATTTGATCATCTTTTATAAATTCAACTCGCCCCTATTTCTTAATATATCCTAGTTAAATAACATTTTACATTTTATCATGAGTTTGTTTTTTTTTTTTTTTTTGAGCAAACCCCGAACAGGTGAAATAACTAATTATTTTTTATTGATTGAGCACGTCCTTACCATGAGTTCTTTTTTTATCAAGCATCCGTGAAGGTGAATTTTATTGATAGGACAATTAAGCTTTACAATGACAGCTGTAAGGGCAGTCCCTAGAATCCAATGATAGCAATCCTTTCACAAAGCTAGGGATTGAGTCTCTGGAGTACTCAACAAATGTCCATGACCTAATTCCCTCAATTACTAACCAATCGGCTATTTGGTTCGTTTCTCTAAATACATGAGTGAAAGTAAAACTTTTGTCTTTTACAAAATCAAAAATGAACTGAATTTCAAAGTCAATACTCCATGGAGCTCGTGCTTTGCCTTCTAGGATATTTACTAGGACTTGCGAATCAATTCCCACCACAACTTGTTGAAGCTTAGTTTTCCACATAGATTGAGCCCGTCACTGAGCGCCAATGCTTCTGCTTGCAAACTGGTTTGTTGATTATAAAAGTTACAAAAAGCTTTGAGAATTTGTCCATTGTAATCTCGAATAATGCCCATACCTTTTGCTGCCATCCCTGGATTTCTTTTTGAAGCTCCATCCACGTTGAACTTATAAGTTTCACAAGAAGGGAAAGACCAGCAAACTGATATTACTTTTACTGGTATGGTTTGTATGAGTTGGTGAATGACTCCTTGTGTTAATAACATGTCATCAGCCATTGCTATCCTTTTGAAAGGTTTGACAAATGAAATATCCTTCAAGTGAGAACAAACCTCTGTGAGAACTCTTTGGGGTGAAACCCTTTGTGCTTCAATTATTTTCTCTCCAAACTTATGAAACCCTGAGATGTCCATCGTATACTTGTTCAACAAGTTGAGATAGTGGCCCTTGTTCCATCCAATGGCCAAGAAACAATGACTGTGTATTTCAAAAATTAAAGTTGATAGGGCTTGGACTGAGGACATACAATGCATTGAAGTGGAGGGAGTTAAGTTCTTTCAACAACTTTTGTCTTTAAATGAGTCCACGATGATAAACCACTCTTTGCTGGATACCCTCACAAAGTGCTTTGGCAGTCTCTAATGAAGATAACCAATTCTTGCTATCCGAACTCATAGCAAAGGAATTGAAAGATGTGGTTTTCTCCTTCAATCCAGATGGAGGTGGGCATTGATGGATATAATGGGGTCTTCTTCATCACTTGCTAGGATATTATTCAGTGGGACCTCTTCCAAGCGGTAGATGACTTCTTAAAGGGTGCAAAATTGTCACGAATGTTCACCAGCACCCTTATCACATTAATTCCAAAAACACCCAATCCCTCATCTTTCACCAAATTTAGACCCATTAGTCTGTGTACTTTCTTTAACAAAATTTGAACAAATATTTTGGGGAACAGACTCTACTATTTTTCCAAAGTTCATTTCCCCCCGAGCAAGTTGCTTATGTTCAAGACAGAGAAATTGCAGATAACAACATACTAGTTCAAGAGATGGTTGATATTTTGGACAGAAAAGTAAGATGCGGAAATATGATCATCAAGCTGGATCTTGCCAAAGCATTTGATAGATTATCTTAAAAGGCCTTTCCTATACGCAACCTTCGAGAAATTTGGATTTGCTAAAGAATGGATTGCCTTAATGAAGAATATTTTCGAGGATTGTTGGTTCTCGATTCGCATCAATGGAGTGCCAAAGGGCTTCTTTAAATCATCAAGAGGGGTTCGGCAAGGGGATCCTTTATCTTCCCTTCTCTTCATAATCATGCTGGAAACATTCTCCCATGGATTGAAAGCTCATTTCCGTTTGGGGAGAATTTCAGACTGTGCACTACCCAAAAATTGCCCACCTATCTCTCATTTGTCTTCTACGGATGACATTATTATTTTCACAAAAGGAGAGTCCATTTCCATCCTAAACCTCATGGCTTTTCTCTCAAAATTTGAGGCATCTTTAGGGAAGCTTTGCAATAAGTTCAAAAGCTCCTTCTATCTGCCCAAGAAAGCATTAACAACTTGGATTCAGATGATTCAAGCTAAGACTGGGTTCGCAAAGAAATCCCTACCATTCACATACTTGGGATGCCCATGGGTCCATCCAAAAAGCTAAAATGCGAAAATCTCTATTTGACCCAATGATTGAAAAAGTGGCTTCCCGCATTCATGGTTGGCAAACTTGATTTCTCTCCCCTGGAGTGTGCCTAATTCTTATCAAACATGTACTTAGCAGCATCTCAATATTTCTTATGGCAGTTCTTTCCCTCCCAAATTCAGTCCTTAAGGAGTTGGAGAGGCAATTTACAAACTTCTTTTAGGGAACATCGAAGGTTATTAGAAAACACCATTGGATTGCATGGGCTACAATTTGTCAACCAACTTCCTCTAATGGCCTTGGAATTTTACCTCTATCAGCTGTGGTGCAAGGATTTAGCTGAAACTATGGTGGAAGTTTCACAAAGGTAAATCATTATGGTGCTCTTTTCTACAAGAGAGATACTTAAGGGACCAAGTTCACCCTTGAGTAAGCCAAGGAAGCTCCTGGAGACTCATTTACATGGAAACGGATGCTGAGAATTCGAGAAGAAGCAGAGCAACACATGAACCTATTCTTATAAGGAAGGCCAATTCTTTATTTTGGTTCGACCCTTGGACTGAACATGGGCCTCTCTTTCACATGGTATAGCAAGTATATGATAGCCATCTCATCATCCAGAAAATGTGGAATTCTGATGATTGGAAGCTACCCCTACTTGATGGGAGATATTCCAGAGAAGAACTTCACAAGATTGGAAATAGTCTCAAGGACAAGGCAATCTTCTTAAAGGAGGAACCAGACCAGCTCATTTGGACCCAACATCCAAGGGTTCTTTCTCAATCTCATCGACTTTGTCGCCACGTGCACGATCGTTCTCTAGATAAATGATTTGGCATACAAGGCTCCAGCTGAAAATCTCCATATTTATGTGAAAATTGTTGAATAAACGGCTTCCTACAGATGATTTGATTTCCAAGCTAGGTATTCCGTTTGCCTCCAAGTGCTATTTTTGTAATAATGAAGAATCTTTGAGTCATCTTTTTGTGGAGTGTACAATTTCAATGCAAATTTGGGAGCCACTTTGAATCTTGGTTTCAATGGATGTTTGCTCCAACTACAACCTTTTCAGACAAGCTAAATTCATGGTGGTGGGCTTCTCACACTCTCCTTCAACCGCAATGGGGGCAATACATAAAATCCTTTCATGTATTACTGGTATGTATGGAAAGCTAGCAACAAGGTCGTCTTACAAGTGTCGACCATCAATGCAACATGAATAATTTTTTATATTTGTGCTTACTTGAAAGATGTTTCTTCAATGTACCCATTCAAGAAGGTGATAGATGCTGATGAATTTTTGTTGATATTTGTACTTACTTGAAAGATGTTTCTTCAATGTACCCATTCAAGAAGGTGATAGATGCTGATGAACTTTTGTTTTCGATAGGTATTTGCAATCAAGTCCTTCAATTGCAACCGAGGAGACTAATAGCTATTAAGTGGGAATGCCCTCTTCTTGGCTCATTCAAGTTGAATGTGGATGGAGCTTCAAAGAGCAATCCAGGTATGGCAGCAGGAAGAAAGGAGAATCCTCAGAGACCATAATGGATGATGCATCAAGGCCTTCTCCAACGGCTACCATATACAAAACAATTTGAAAGCTAAGGTCTTGTCCCTTGTAGATGGCCTCAAAATGTACTGCAGCACGCTGCAACTACAAGCTGTGGAGGTGGAAATGGACTCTCAAACTCTTGCAACACCTTGAACGGTCTATCTACACCACCATGAAGCATTGATCATGAACTCCAACTCATCAAAGACTTCTTTGTGGGCACAGTTGCTTCATTTTCACATGTATTCAGAGAGACAAATCAGGTGGCTGATAGTTTAGCAAATGAGGGCATTACTCAACCTACTTATGTTGAATATGACCAAGTTACCATTCCTTCTCATATGAAAGGTTTGGTACTCTTAGATGCTAGAGGCTACCCCTACATTCGCCATTGTAAATCTTGAATGTTTCAAATAAAATCTTCACCGTGTCTGGTTATTGCTTAAAAAAACTATAATTTTTTGACAGTGTTACCTAATTGCACTTCAGTTTTAGTGGCTAATTAGGTTTTTTGTCTAATGACTTGCATTTAGCTTTTACATTTGCATTTTGTAAATATTAAGATATTAATATAAGTTTTATGATATTTCTAGTATAACTTAATTACCTATTAAGTTTAATCTATATTTTGCAGGTTTGGAATAGAAAGACTAAAGCTAAAAGAATAAAGAAGTCAAAGGAGCAAAGTGCAAAGAAAGAAGTTCAAGACTTGTGCTGGAAGGAGTTCCATATCGCGATCTTGAAATTTGAACTAAGCTTGAGATCGTGATACCGAGGCTTATGTTCAAAGGCTAACTTTTAGTTTGAGATATGTTTTGCATGAGTTGTTGAATTTTTGTAAAACCTTTTTATTACAAATAATGCTTGGTGATTTGAAAGCTTATGTGGATAATTGAACATTTTTCTTGAGAAAGCTAACAAATTTGGAATAATTAGTTTGAATGTATCAATTGTCATATTTTATGTGAGATCCTTTTCGAGATCACCCAGTTATTCAAAGTACATCCGTTGGTTACCTTTTATGTGTTACTTTGGTGGTATTTTTATCGTCTACATGTTTAGTTGTGTTCTTTTTCTTTCATGTTTTGTTGGGTAGTAGCAAAACACTAAGTTTTGGGTCTGATAACTCTAGGAACTAGAGTTATTTTAATTGTTTAACTATAAGTTTTTGAGAGTATTATCTAATTTTAGTTTCTAATTATGTGTTTTTATCTAATTGCTTGCATTTATTTTTTACATTTGCATTTTGTAAATATTAATATATTAATATAAGTTTTATAATATTTCTAGTATAACTTAATTACTTATTAAATTTAATGTGTATTTTGTAAGTTCGGAATAGAAGGACTAAAGCCATAAGAATGAATAAGTCAAGGGGGCAAACTGCAAAGAAAGAAGTTCAAGACTTGCGGTGGAAGGAACTCCGTATTGGGATCTCAATATTATGGACTAAGCTAGAGATCACGATACCAAGGCTTATATTCGAAGGCTAAAAAAATTTTAGTTCGAGATCGTGATACTGAATATAATACAAAAATTTGGTGTTGTGATCTAAACTTCCTAACTATACTAAAAGAGGAGTGTAATTTTTGGTTGTAACTTCTTTTTAAATATTTTCTTGTAGTACATTAGATGACACATAGTGTAGGTGTAGGTAGTTTCTATGCAGTAGAATAGTTAGGAAGCTTTGTAGTTTCTAAGTAGTAGAATAGTTAGGAAGCTTTCTTACTCTTTAAGTTTTAGTTTTAGTTTAATACAAAGTTCTCTTTTAATTTTCATTAGATCTCTTCTTTAATTTCTTGCAAGTTTAAATATTTTGAGTCTTAATTTAGTGGCTTTCTATTAGCTTTAGATAGATATAAAAATTCTTAGTTTTAAATTTGCATTTCTTGCAATTCAAGTAGAGTAAAAATCTAGTATTCTTAAATTGTTCTTTGTGTTCTTGATATTTTCTTTATTTCTTAGTTTAATCTTTAATTTCTTCCTTTTAATTCAAAAAGTCCTCAATGTTAATCTAATTTTCTTGTCATTTCATAAGAGTATGAGTTTTAAAAAAATGAAGTTTTCTAAATTCTTTAGTTTAAATAATGCTATCTTAGTTAAAATTAGCTTTAATTACTTTTATTCTTTCATCATGCTTTCTTAAAATTACTGAATTTAGTAGTAATTTTCATTGTATAATTTGAGTAATTTAGAAAGTTCTTAGTGCTAGTTGCATATTTTCGTTCTTAGACTAGTTTTTACTTGCTTTTTATGGGTATGATCATGCTGTCTAGAGTAGAAATTAGTGCAATGGTCACTTGTTTTCTTAGAGTAATCCATGTACTTGCTTTCCTAGCTTTAGTTAGGTAATTTAGTGGTTTCTAATTGCTTTCTTATTATACAATCTAGGCAGTTAGTGACAAAATCCTTGATTACATTGTCTAAATAGTATAGCGGTCCTTTGAGTCTAGTAATTGCAACGAAAATCCTTTTGGGAACAATACTTGCTCATCAATAACTACAAACCCACCTCGTAATCTTGCGAGTGTGAGGTTGTTGGTAAGTGTTGAGACACTTATTTATATTACTTGTGTTGATTGTCTTTCACTAATCACAACCCAAGGAACAATATTTTTTTCTTGGGAAAGTTCTTATTTTTGTGCATAAAAGTTTTGGTAATTAGTTGGTAAAGGATCAACTTGGTACTCCAAGATGATGTTTTGACCTAAAAATGACATAATTTTTTTGTATTGATTTGGTCACTTTGGGTTTCATGATTAAATTACTTAAGTTCTTGTTGTGAATTCTTGTTTCGAAAACCAACTATCTCCAATTTCAAAAGAAGAGGTGCTAATTGATTTCGGTAATGGTTTGTTTCAAATATCTTTTGCTTAATACTCAAATGTGTTATTTGTTATCAAGTGATTCTTTTGAAAAAAAATGTTTAAATGGTTGGAAAGAATTTAGGCCATTTGTTTCTTTACATTTTGAAAGTATTATATTTTATAGGTGATTAACTATCAATTTTTGACTTAGTCTTGGTTGCATCTCATTCTCTTCCTTGGTTTAGGTTGTTTGCATTTCAAAAAGAACAGAAAATGTTAAAAAAAAGTGTGCTTGCTGTTTTAGGAATAAGGCGAGTAGAGGAATTAGCATCACCAATGTCGTGCCCTCGAAGTATGCCATTAGAAGCACATTAGGCAAGTAGAAACAATATATTCGAAATATGCAAATAGGTGCTAGTATACCAACTAGTTGAGAGTGTTACGTTGTGAACTCCCCATCATCGATGTCATGTTACTTACTCCTAACTAGATTACTACTTCCTTATATGACATGTGCGCTTTAGATAGAGTTTCAATGATCCCTCCATTTCCAAGTGGCTTATACAAGAATGCTTGTTTAACTTACGGTTCCTTTGAGAGAGTAAAATGTGTTTTGAATAAACTAGGCTTTTTTTTTTTGGTGAAAACTCTTTTTGATTCAGGAAAATACTTGGTATTTTGAAACTTTCATTTGTAATGAACTACCTGGGGTCTTTGACAAAATGCATCATTTTAGTGAATATTTGAATGCTTTAGCATTATATGTTATTTATAGTTTTTAGAGATTGCCATTTGAATCCAAAGTACATTGATGACCCAATCTTGTTATGTGAAAATTTGGTTGTGTTATTTGTGAAATTGTTTTTAGTCTTTTTCTTTCTTATTTTGCTCAGGGCTAGCAAAACAATAGATTTTGGGGTGTGATAATTCTAATAAATAGAGTTATTTTACCTCTAAAAATCATAGCATTTTGATAGTAATTTTCCGATTTAAGTGTTTCTTTGTGTTTTTTATTCCTTCAATTTTTGTATTAATTCGTATTTTTAGATGCACTAGAGTAATATTAGATTTTTAGTACTACGTTTATTCTATTTTAATATATATTTGTACTTATTAAGTTTTGGTATTTTATTATAAGTTAAATTTGCAAATGGACACAAGTTTGAAGAATCAAAGAATGAAGGTCCATGGTGCAATTATCAAGAATTTCAAGTACCAAACAAAGGTTTGGAATGTGGTATGGAATTTCAAGGAGTAAAAAATGATATCGCTGTATAGAAGGCTGGATTCCTCAGTCCCAACAAAATTCAGAGTACGGTATAGATTTGGAAGAAGGCAAAAACGATACTGTGGTTTGAAAGTAAATCTTGGAGAAGAAATTAGCCAACTTTGTAATAGCTTGTAAAATTTGTAAAATAGTACTACCTAGTACATCAAAAATAGATAGTAGATAGTGCAGCAGTTAGTTCGATTTTACTTTTTTAGATTAGCCTCCTAGTAACTTAGTTTTCAGCTTAAATTTTCAACAATTTACAACTTAAATTCCTAGTTTAGTTTAGTGCAAGTTTAAAACTTTCTTACATTTAATTGTTGGGCTTTTACTAACGTTCTTTAGATATAAAAATCTTTCATTTCCAAGTTGATTTACTTAATTTTCTGGAATTTCTCGCATTAGTTTTTTACTTTCGATGCTTTATAACTCTAGAAATTACGGTTATATAGTCTGTACCCCAAATTTAACGGTTTTTGTAATAATATCAAGCATTTTTAGTGTTTAAGTGTATGTTTTCATTTATTTTAAATTTTAGTGTTATATATGTTCGTATGTGTTTATTTAGTGTTTTAGTGCATATTTGGTGCTAATTATCTTATTTTATTATGTTCTTGCATTTAGAGCATATGTCGACTCTTTAACCTAACTCCATCAGGAATTAACGTTTGCATTCATCTTCGTTCAACTTTGTTTTTCTTAGCTTTTATAAGTGTTTTGTTTCAGTGTTTAGGAGTTTTAAGTGTTTAATATAGATAATAATGTGTGTTTTATCTGTTCAGATTCGGCAGGAGAAAATGACACATTAGTCAGACACTGGATAGGATATTCAAAGCAAAATAACAAAGTTGTGCTAGATAGGACAGAGGACCACATCCTGGATTTTTAGGCACAAAAATGACAACCATGGACGGAAAGCTCCTAGAAGTTGATGACCACGGTAGTGACCAGCACCACGGACATTTGTCATTATGACCAAACAAGGGCAAATTTGTCTAGTTCGGCAGGAATTGTGGCTGAAACGTCCTTTCTCAAGCCTAGCATTATAAATACATCATTTTAGTCTATTTTCCTCATATTATAGATAGTTTAAATAGTATAGAGTATAATTAGATAGTTTAAGGACAAATATTCCTTTTTCCTCCCCATTTTGGGAGTGTTTTCTTATATTAGGATTTCATTTCTTCTTCTTTCCTTTGCAATCTTTAATTTCAAGTAGAAGATTCAAGACTCTTAGTGTAAGACTTCTTAATTTTCTGTTTAGTTTTCTTTAACTTTTATGGTGATTAATTCTAGATAAGATCTTGGGTACGTCTCATTCCTCTTCCTTGGCTTAGGTTGCTTGTTATTTGAAAAGTAAAGAAAAAAAATATTTTGCTCTTAAGAATAAGGAGAGTAGAGGAATTGGCATCATAAATATTGTGCCTTCAAAGTATGCCATTAGAATAATTAAATAAGGCAAGTAAAAGCAATGTTTGCCTTATCAAAATAAGACAATAGGTGCTAGTTTGCCAACAAGTTGGAGGTGTTATGTTGTGTACTTTCCATCATCAATGTCGAGTTAATTGCTCCTAACTAGATTAATGATTCCTTGCATGATATGTGCGTAATAGATAGATCCTAATGATCCTTCTATTTCGAAGTAGCTTATTTGGGAATGCTTGATTTAGTTTTTGTTCTTGTGAGTGGAGTAAAACATATTTTACATAAGTTAGTTACTTTTGTGAAAGCATTTTTGATTAAGGAAAATGGTTGGAAATTCGAAGCTTCTTTTGGCAATTGAACTAGTATTTAAGAAGATGAATCGTTAGAGTTACCATTTAATGCTTCAAACTTATATGCTATTTGTGGTTTTTGAGATGTTGCTAAATGATCCGAAGTATATCCAGATTCTATGACTTGTAGTGTGTAAACCTAGTGGTGTAAAATGTTTAATATCTTGTGTATTGTGTTTTGTGTTTCTTTATGTGGTAGTAGTTTTGTTGTATTCTCATTTTTTTTTATTATCTTTATTTTGCTTAGGATGAGCAAAACCATAAGTTTTGCAGTGTGATAACTCTTAAAATTAAGGTTATATATACCCCAAATTTAACGGTTTCCATACTAATTGCAAGTGCTTTTAGTATTTAAGAGTGTTTTTTGTTTATTTTTAATTTTATGAGTTAGAATGTGTTAGTATGTGTTTATTTAGTGCTTTAGTTCTACATATTTAAGTGTTAATTAATTATCTTATTTTATTATGTTCTTGTGTTTAGAGTATGTACAGTCTATAAACTAACTCTGTCTCAAGTTAATAAAATTTGAATTCATCTTTGTTTTTCTTAGTTTTTGTGGGTGTTTTGTTTTAGTGTTTAGGAGGTACTTGAAGTTTTAATTATAGTTAATAATGTGTGTTTTATGTGTTAGGATTTGATAGGAGAAAATGGTGCATCAACTGTACATCGGACGAAGATTTTCGAAGCAAAACAGTAAAATGATGCTAGATCAAACGAATGACCTCTATCCTAGATTTTTAGGCACAAAAACAATGATCGCGGTCAGGAAACTCTCGGAAGTTATGACCACGGTTATGACCGGGGGCATGGGAGAGACAGGGGAATATTTGTCTAATCACCACGGTTTAGCCATTTTTCCTCGTAGTATAGGAAGTTTAGATAGTTTAGGAGAAATCTTCCTATTTCCTCCTCATTTGGAAGGGGTTTTCTTATATTAGGATTGCATTTCTTATTCTTTCATTTATAATCTAATTTCACATAGAAGATTCAAGACCCTTAGTGTAAGACTTATTAGTTTATGTTTAGTTTCCTTTATTTGCTTTGTTAATCTAAATGGTAAATTAGTTTATGGGTTTTCTTATTCTATGCTTCTTTAGTGTTAATGAAGCATAGTTTAGTTTTATTGCTTTGTTAATTGCTATCTTTAGTTGATTTCTTAGTAGTACTCGGTAGATTAACTTATGAGCTTTCTTAATTTATGCTTCCTTATTGCTAATATCTATGTTTAGATTAGTTAATTGCTCTCTTAAAATGCTCTCTCTTTACCATTTTTTCTTTAATTGCTTTCTTGAAAATACTTTCTTTAGTGTTAATGTTTACTTTTATGTACTAATTAGTTGTGGATTAAGGTATGATAATGTCAATTTCCCATGGGGTTTGACTAAATGGTGGATTAAATGGTGAATTGGTATAAAATTTGGTAGTCGATGAGAAATTGTTGTTAGGAATTGGGAAGGTGGCCAACTTCTTGAATTCACTTGTGAATTTAGGGCAAAATTATGGAAGTTAAATCCTAAATGTAGACCATTCATCAATTAGATTAGACTAGATAGTAGTCAGGCAAAGATATTATCTACTTTGTTAGAAACATATACGGACATTCATATTTTAGACTCATGGGCTGGACCAATATAGAGTAACATTCAATTGAGCTCATTGAATCACTTGATCTAATCAATTCACCAAAAATCAAAAATTAACTAATCGAACACTACCCATTTTAACTCTATAGAATTTGCTTTCTTAAATCTTTGCTTTCGTAGGTTTTTAGTATAGTTTTAATCAAATCATCTTTTCAATCAAACTCATTCAAATAGTAATTCAACCAAATAATCAAAAATTACTAACCTATTTTTGTTAGTTTGATCCCTACTTCCCACTTACTACTATTTGATCCCATATATTTGCGGTGCGATATATAGTAAGTAGTAGCATTTAGGTGTTCTGTAAATAATATAACTAGATGTGAGTTAATTACGTGCATCAATGCTATTATTTATTGCTTTGATTTTACTCTTACGTGCTTTTCTTTCTCCTTGTTGTTCGTTCTTTAAGTATGAGTTGTTAAATTCCTATGGTATTGGGCTAAAAAAAGTGAAATATATATATATATGTATATGCATGTCTATATATATATGTGTGTGTATGTGTTTGTATTGATTTCAAATGGAAGAACATGAATTGGTGAACAATTGGATAGCAATAAATGCTTTGAGAGTTTGATAAGAGAAGAGTATTAGGCCCTTTCTTGAACCAATTTGGTGGGCATTAATACAAAATAAGAGCATGAGTATTAATTCCTAAACTAGTTTTCTACTTAATTGGGTAGGGTAGTAGTCGGGACAATATGCTATATATACTAGTTGATTCCTTAAACTTCATGTTTAATATTAATTTTAGAATCATGATCTGGGCTAAGGGATTGATTTACACTTGGGAGGGAATCCCTAATTGAACCCAATAACTGGTCAACCAATTGAAGCAACCACCTTGTAGTAAGCATGTTTCTATAGAACGATCCCTTTTTTATTTATGTTGCTAGTTAATTATTTTACTTCCATTATTACTTGCTTTGATTATTTTAGTTTTAATTCGTTCATTCAATTGGTCAATTGTCTAGATAGCACAAGTATTCTGATAGTCCTAGTAATTGTTCTTAAAAAAATCCACGTGAGAACGATCCCCTCACCACTTACTACAAATCTTCCTTGTATACATCCTTGAGTGTGAACCGTAGTCTTAATATACTCATAGGTGATTTTATTACTTGAGTGGTTGTTGAATATGGTACTACACTTAGTACACATCAGTCTTCCATCTTAAATTTTAGACTAATTCTTCCCTTAACTAAATAATTGCCTCCAATTTGATCCCTAAATGACAGCACAGCCCAAAACATAACCTTTTTGAATTTTGACTGATGCTGATAGGGGTAGAAGTGTCAAATCACTTAGTCGACACTTCAAGTGTTAAATTGATTTGGAAAATTCACCTGAATAGTCCTTTAATATTTTCATTAAAATCATATTGATCCCTTAATTAAAATTTGGCCAATTTAGTCCCTTCCCACCATCACATCTCCACTATCACTTCAATCCATTCTTCTCCTTCTCATCCTCCATCACCCCTTGCTGGCCCCAAAATATCCCCTCCATGCAACCCAATCCCCTCCACCATGACATCCACTAGAACAGATCTGGAATGAGAAAGGATTGGGTAGCAGTAGTTGTGGTTGCCAAGCTTCTATTGTAGAAATGGCAGCACCTAAAATTGTGATGTGCAAAAAGAAAGATCGAGCAAGGGAGACCGAGGAAGTGGATGGGAGATGGAGACAAAGCGAGATCGAGAGTGGGAGATCAAGATAGATTGGAAGAGTGAGATTGAGGTAGATGGATAAAGAGATAGAGAAATGGGGAGGGGAAAAGGGCTAGCGGTAACTGGTATAGATGGAAGGGATGACTGCTAGAAAAGGAGGAAGGGAAGGATAGAAAGGGCAGAGATGGCAAGGGTAGGTAGAGGGGATTGCTATTGGTTGAGTAGAAAGGAAAGGGAAAAAGGAGTTGCTGGTGATTGGGGTAGGTAGAGGAGGTGGCTACTAGTAGAGGGGGAAAGAAAGGATGGAGGGGTTGTAGTGGTTTGAGTTGGAGGAAGGATTAGCTGCTGGTAAAGGGGGGTAGGAGGGAAGATGGGGTGGCAGCTAGTGGAAGAAGAATGAAGAGTGGGGAAAGGTTAGGGTGTTTTCTTTTAATTTTTATTTGACCCTTTTCAATTTTCAATTTCACCACATCCGCAAGAGGGTCAATTACACATTTAAAAAGCACGTGAGGGCAAAGTGCCTATTCGATATACGATGGGATTTTTTGTATTTTATCTTTTTGGTTATATTCGGATTTGGGTTTTGGCGTGGTAACGGGTTTGAAGAATTCCTACAAAATAACGGCATTTTGGGAGATAACTATAAATTTTGGTTGTGGATTAGATACCATTTTAAGAATTTGGCCTTGATTCTATCAAAAATACAAAGCCAGTCGGATCTGTCTGAGTTTAAAATTAATGATATTTAATTGAGGGATTATATTAGATAAAATTTAGTTGAGGGACAAATATGCCTTTAATGAAGATGTTGGAAGGCTATTATTTTTCCAAATCGATTTAACACTTAAAGTAGGACTAGTTGAAAGCTTCTACCCCTAGTCAACACTAGTAAAAATTCAAAAATATATATGTATTTAGGCACCAAATTGGACACAATTATTTAGTTGAGAGACCAATTATGCTAAAATATAAGTTTGAGAAGCTAACTAACCATTTCACTTTTAATGAAATAGTTGGAAGACAATTTAGTGATTTACGCTACTTTTCAGAAATAAATAAATACATATAAAGAAATTAGACTCTCTCTCTCTCCCTCTCCTCCCTTCGCATTCTTCGTAGGGCTTCCTAGGGTTTCAATCGGCCAGGAATTGGAGGGAAACACCTTTCTCATGCTACCAAAGCCTTGCCAGACCTTTTGACTAAATCGTCTTCGGTGTTTCCAATCAAGAAGCCCTCTCTTTTTTCGAACCAGCCTTTATTTTCTCTGAAGAAGAAATTGCCATCCTCTCCAAGCCTTGAAGCTTGCTTTGGTGGTCAAAGTCACTAAAGGTAAACCTAGCATGGTAGCTTTGCGTACATCCTTCAATGCTGTAGGATTTATGGGATCATTCACTTTGGGGCTTATTGATCATCGACATATTCTAATCCGCTTCGGTTTGGAGGACTACCAAAGATGATGGTTGCGTGGTTTCTAGTCCTTTGATGAATTTGGAATTGGAGAGTTCTTAAATGGACTCCAGGTTTTTGTGTACACCAAGAATCCCTCGTGGCTCCAGTTTGGGTTTCCTTGGAACATCTTCCTCTTCGCTTATGTGACAAACAATCCTTGTATTTGATTGCTTCGTTGATTGGAACTCCTCTCAAGATGGATACCTCCACCGCCACGTTGACTCGACCTAGTGTTGCACGCTTGTATGTCGAGGTTGATGTGTCTAAGCCATTGTTGAAAGCATTTTTGGATTGGGGAAGAATCTTTCAGGCATTTGCAAAATATTATTTATGAAGATCTTCCTCAATACTGGTCGACTTGCTTCAAATTGGGTCATGGAGACAATGAATGTCACCTATCCTAAGGAATTTCCCAAATATTTTTCGAAGAAAAATCAATCAAGGGAGAAGAACGCTTCCAAGTGACAGAATTCTCAGGATAATCTTATTTCGCAGCCCAAAAAATTGATGATAGTTAACGCTCATATAGCTGGAACATCGGGACTCTCATCCGCAGAATAAGAAAGTCATTCCAATACTTCCTATGGCCGCATTGCCGGAGAATATGGAAAACCCTAATCCTATGGAGACCCCATTGATGATGGAAGCTCTTGCACTCAATGACCAAGCTCCCTTACTTTTGCAAAATCCAAAAGCAGCCCCTTCTACTCAGGAAAACCCTAGCTTAGGCACTATAAAGACTCTTACCACTCCCTCGGTTGATAATGGTGCAAGTGGTTTGTTGAACGAGCCTTTGGATTTTGCTCCTACTGATGACATGAACAAGACGAATTTTCATCAAGGAACACAAGGTGTTAGAATGCAGATGCTTGAGGTGACTAGTTTGCACGGGAAGCTTTGGTTGCGAAAACATGTGTGTGATGGTCATCACATCAAATTCAGACGTTCGAGGAAGAAGAAAGCAATTTTGTCAACAAATATTGAGGATTCTTTGTCTAACTCAGATTCGGTTTCTAGACTAGAGATGTCTTGAGAAGTCTTATAAGAAGCTTTACATGATTTCTTGCAGAGAAGTTAGGTTAAATTTGAAGGGGATTGGTTCAGATGCTTAGAACGGTCCCGAAACGGTGTATTCGACATTCCAAGCAGTTTATAGTCACTCGCACGATCCTTACTAGGCAGGCCACAAGGTCTAACTCTAATTTCTCCTTTGATGCTTCTTAATGATTCGAAGCCTAATATGGAATATCAGAGGTATCTCTGGAAAATCATCTCTCAGAAAATTGAGAAAATTTATTCGTATTCATAATGTTTCGTTGCTTGTCATCATGGAGCCTATGGTGGAGGCTCTTCGAGTAGATGATTTCCGTATTCGTTTGGGTTTTCATCGGTGCATTTGGGTTGGAGGCTCAAGCAAATGGACAGAGTGAAGTGTGCAACCGGACCCTGCTGACAGGACTCAAGACCCGGCTTGAAAAAGTCAAGGATGCTTGGGTTGAAAAATTGCCTAGTGTCCTATGGGCATAAAGGACCACACCTCGAACGACTAATGGAAATACTCCATTCAGCTTGGCCTACGGGTCCGAGGCTGTTATCCCTACAGAGATTGGGCTACCATCGGCTCGAGTATTCTTGTGTGATTTAGAATTCAAGGATGAGACCCTGCGAGCTAACCTAGATTTACTTGAGGAAAAGAGATTAGATGCATCCATCCGGGAAGCCAAGTACAAGCAAGTCATGACTAAACACACAATGCCAGGGTCAAGCATAGGTATCTGTGGCCCGAAAACTTGGTGCTTCGAAAGAATGAAGCAAGTCGTGTAGAGAGGACAAAGAAGTTAGATCCAAATTGGGAAGGACCCTATCATATAATAGAAGCTCACATCTCAGGCTATTACAAGTTGGTTGACATGAGAGGGGATCATGTTCACAGAATGTGGAACATTATAAATTTGAAGAAATATTATCAAAGAATATAATGAAAGTCCCTTTTCAAATGTTAGATGTTCGAGCTGGTCAAACTCTTAGAGTTTTGGATCTAGCTCAACAAAAAAGCAAATGATTGAGGACCGAAGCTTGGCAGTCCCCCCCTCGCTAAAGGCAAAGGCTTAGTAGCCCCCCCAAGCAAAAACAAAGCAGCGCCAACCCTTAGAAGTTCGGACAAGGCACAGTCAGATGTTCGAGCTGTTCCAACTCTCAGAGTTTCGGATCCAGTTCAACAAAAAAGCAAATGATTGAGGACCGAGGTTTATCAGTCCTCCCTCAAGGGCAGAGGCTTAGTAGCCCCCCAAGAAAAAACAAGACAAGGCACAGTCAGATGTTCGAGCTGTTCCAACTCTCAGAGTTTCGGATCCAATTCAACAAAAAAGTAAATAATTGAGGACCGAGACTTAGCAATCCCCCCTCAAGGGTAGAGGCTTAGTAGCCCCCCAAGCAAAAACAAAGCCACGCCAACCCTCAGAGGTTCGGACAAGCCACAGTCAGATGTTCGAGCTGTTCCAACTCTCAGAGTTTCGGATCCAGTTCAAAAAAGTAAATGATTGAGAGCTGAGATTTAGCAGTCCTCTCTCAAGGGCAGAGGCTTAGTAGCCCCCCAAGAAAAAACAAGACAAGGCACTCGGGGAGTCAGATGTTCGAGCTATTCCAACTCTCAGAGTTTCGGATCCAGTTCAACAAAAAAGCAAATGATTGAGGGTCGAGGCTTAGCAGTCCCCCCTCAAGGGCAGGGGCTTAGTAGGCCCCCCAAGCAAAAACAAAGCCACGCCAACCCTCAGAGGCTCGGACAAGGCACAGTCAGATGTTCGAGTTGTTCCAACTCTCAGAGTTTCGGATCCAGTTCAACAAAAAAGTAAATGATTGAGGGTCGAGGCTTAGCAGTCCCCCCCTCAAAGGCAGAGGCTTAGTAGCCCCCCAAGCAAAAACAAAGCCGCGCCAATCCTCAGAGATTCGGACAAGGCACAGTCAGATGTTCTAGCTGTTCCAACTCTCAGAGTTTCGGATCCAATTCAACAAAAAAGTAAATGATTGAGGGCCGAGGCTTAACAGTCCCCTCTCAAGGATAGAGGCTTAGTAGCCCCCCAAGCAAAACCAAAAGTGTACCAACCCTCCGAGGTTCGGTTCAAGCACAAAGCAACTTCGAGCTGTTCCAGCCCGACTGAGAGGTTCGAATCCAGTTTAATACAAAAAACAAACATTGGGAGCCGAAACCAAGCAGTTTCCCCGTAAGGGTAGAAACTAAGCAGCCCCCTCCAAGCAAAATGAAATTGAAGAGGATCCGATCCTCAAAGAGGGTTGATTGCCTTGCTTAAGCAAAACATCATCCTTTGGACTTTGGAAAGTCTAACTCAAATTAAATGGCTAAGGCAGACATAAAGAGCCAAGCTTAATCCTTTTGCCTCAGTTCGGAAGGGTCTAAACAAAGCCTAAATTCAGAATGAAAGGGAGTCTTCGACAATCTTTTATGATTGGAATGCTTAAGTGTGGAAAGTTTGTTACCTGCTTATATCATAAAACTTCTGTTTTAAATGCAAGAAATAAAGAAATTGAAAAGCAGGTAAAAGACCAGAAGCAAAGAAAGTCGAGGCTCTTATCAAGGGGACAAAGTTATCAGAACTTAAGAATTTCATTAAAAGATCCTAACTATTACAAAAGGAGTTCCTAACTATTACAACGAAGAAAAATTACATCAGCCTGAGCACCGAAAGTGGAGGCTCGGCAGTGGAGGTGGAAGCTTGGTTCGTAGGCTCGGACTCGGTTCGGGCCCTTGATCAGCAGAGTCGTTCCAAAAGTCCCGGGAATCGAAGCAGGGGCTTTGAATTGAGCTTGTAGGCCATTGATGACCTCGTCAATGACGGAAGCATCGTAGGGCAGCCCCTCGTACAAATCAGGGTTTTTCAGCGAATGGTCACAGGCCAGTGTGAACCCCATGGAGAAGACCTTTCTTGTAAATTCCTTCAACATCTCGTCCGCTTTTGCCAAAGCCACGAATTGATTCCTGCCTTCGATCTGCAGCTCCACCTCCCAAGAAGAGAACTTTGCCTCGGCCAGCTGAGCTTATTCTTGAAGTTGAAGAACCTTTTGCTCCAGATCTGCGACCTTCTTGTCTCGATCGCCAACATCCACTTCAAGGGTCTTCTTCTCCATCTCGGATTGCCGAAACTTGTCCTTCACCTCGGTCAGCTCGGCCTTCCACTCGTTATCATATTTTATGCCTGCCTCGATGTTGCATTTCATCTCATTGGCATTGACAGCCTCATTCACTGTCTGATCCACGCTGGACTTCGCGTGGGCTAACTGTTGCTTCATAGAGTTAAAAGCAGTGTTGAAAGAGGTCTCCCGTTCTGCCATGGTGGGTAAAATGGTGATGGCCTGCAAAAAAGGCCAAATGATTAGTTGAGGTCCGAGGTGCAAAAAATTTGAAATTTCACAAAGGGTTAGAGACTTACGTTTATCAGGCTGACATAAAGTTCGTCCAACCTCTGTTGATGGGTGAACCTTTTGACATAGGCCACATCCCTATGTAATGCCACTATTTTTGCTTGCTCCCGAGCCACCCTCGGGAATTGAGCCCGGTCGTTTACATCCATTGGTAGGGTGGATCGAAAATCAGAGCTCCCCGACATGGAAGGTACTGGAAGAGGGTCGACAGACAACCGACCCCAGAGCACATCCTGTGACCCTGCAGATTTCCTCTCCTACTCGAGAGAGTATCTTTTATCATGTGTNTAAGAGACACTGTCCTAAAAAAAAAATGTTAGCTCTGAGCAATAAAGAAGTAATAAGGAGTGGGAACGAATGAGGTTCGGCGGTCCTTACCATATGAAGTGATAAGTTGTTTGGATAGAGAGACGTTTCCCGAGCCAGTCCCTGGGGTCCGAACCCTCGCTACTGGAACGAGGGACCTCGGCGGCGATGACGTGGAAGAGAAGGTCATGGCTGAAGAAGGACCCTCACTGAGGCCAGCAGCCTCCCTAGTCCTTTTCCTCGTAACCCGAGTCGGCTCGAGTTCGGTGGGCCGAAAAGCCAGAGTTACCTTCCGGCTGGTCTCCCCGGCGGACTGACTCCTCAGTTTGATTCAGGGGTGCGGAGGTTGAAGGTGTAGCCTCGGCACTCCCTGATGGCGTGTTGATGGTGGCGGATGAGGATCCGCTTACTGACGAAGAGGGCTGGTTTGAAGTGCCCCAACCGGTGACAGGTGTGGTGGACACCAACCCCCTGAGGAATGCTCCGAGCTCTACATAAAATGAAAGGTCAGGAAAAAGTAATGATATAAAAAAGACTGTTAAGACAAGTGGGAAATGATGATGATGACCTTTTTGAAGGTCGTAGCTCGGGTGGATGTTGTGGGTAGGAAACAGTCCTGCCCAGGCCAGAATATTGTTTGATAAGAAGGTAGGTTGGTTATTGAAGTTTATCCGGTGTTGGATTCGACGAACCTCCGGGCGTGGATGGAGTCCGGGGGAGAGGCATTTTTGGTTTCTAGGTTTTCTTTTATAAGGTTCCATGGACCCCGGGGCATTAGAGGGTCGAGGTACTGGACGAAGAAAAATAATTTTTTCCAGTCGTGAATAGATGAGGGGTTACCCGGAATGTGCTATTTGCCCGCAGTTCGGGGAGAGATGTAAAAAAATCCCTTTGTAGGGGATAAATTCAGCATCATCCTACATGTGTCTAAGGAGAGAGGGATGTCGTGTAATCTACATAAAAAGGTGAAGCCGGCAATCACCCGAAGGGCGTTTGGGGTTAGTTGGGATATGCTGATATCCCAGTGGTCGGATAGGTTGACGAGGAGAGGTGCTATTGGGAGCCTCACTAGCCCTACCTCCAGTTGTTCCTGGTAGACTGTTAAGTAGCCAGGTGGTGGCAGGTGGCCTCGGTCCTCGGGGGTCGTGAGTTTGATGTGCACGTTCTTAGGAAAACGGCACCTGTCCCTGAGGATTTTGATATCCTAGGGGTCGAGGGAGTTTGATACATTTTGTGTTTGGAGGTTAGAGTGGTCATTTTGTGGAGGTTCGGTAAAGAGGGGATCGGGAGGAAAGTTTAATGGCACTACTGCCAGAAGGGCTTCGTCGAAAGGATTTAACATCCTGTCAATGGCGTTTACAGGGGAAGGAGGAACCGGCATGCTAATAAGAGAAGTGGGAGTGAACGTACCGGCCATGGTCTTCTGTTTTGAAGGCGTGTGGAAATTTTTAAGGGAACTCCTAGTGGTGTCCGGTGGTGGCGTAGAGCAGCGGTCCAAAATCGGCAACAGTGGAACGGCGGAGGACGGAAGAAAGGGGACTGGAGGATGAGAGTGAATGGGGGAAAGTGTGTAGGTCTCAAGGGGAGTAATACCGGGGTAAAGTGAGTAAGGGAAAGAAAAATAGGTTGGGAAAAATAGAGTAAGGTGAGTAAGGGAAAGAAAAATGATTTAGGGGTGAATGAGGGTATAAATAGGAGGATTTTCTTCCAGAATGTTCAATGGATCTGGGGAAAAATTAACGGTTTCGAAATGAAAAAATGCGTTTAGACGGGAAAGGCGAGGCGTTATGGTGTGAAAAGCGGGCGTTATGGCGTGATAAACGGGTAATGGCGTGAAAATGAGACGTGATGCCGGCGTTACGGCGCGTAAAACGAGGCATTTTGCAGCAAAATCGGAGCGAATAATGCAGTGCAATAAATGCAAATTCAGTGCATGGGGACTCAGCGAAAACGTCGTCACCCTTGAGTTAATGCTGCAGTTACAACCGTCGAGGATCCCAAGGGTCATCAGGACCTCTGATCGACAGGTAGGTAAAATAGTGTCCCGGAGTTCTGCACCTTGGTTCGGTATAATTGTCACCGGTTGGAGACTACGAATAGTCGTTTCGGCTCGGCATTATTTGTCTTTCGAGCCCCTATCCGTGAGGCTCGACACCAAGCCGAGGAGACTATTGATGATGTGGATTAGTGACACATAGCATATTACCTAGAATGTTCTAGAAGTGCCTACGTGGCAGTTTCATTAAGGGCAATTATGTAATTCAGCTTCAGCTGGACTAGCATAGAGATAACCTTACGCCTCCTTACGTAATTCTATAAATAAGGGGCTTGGGTGCTATAAAAAGGGGATCGAAACTCAGATAATCAAATATACTCTTGACATTCAGCTCTTCCACTTTCTCTCTCCTCCTCCTCCTAGAATCTAATTCTAGCTTCTTCACTTGCCCTTCAAAAGGGTTTTAAAGTATGAAGCATTTTTTTTTCATAGTTACTTTGGAAACAAATAAATCAAACCTTAATTCCACTAAGTAAAGTCGGCTGCACGAATTATTTTGTTACACCATTATGCTCTGTCATGGACCATATCCTCCTCAATTCTTAGATAGACTATATCTTTCCTACAAATTACCCACCAAGTCTTTTTCACTTCGATCTTCCTCTATCCCTCTTAGGTTGACTACTTTCTCTAAAATCTATTCTCCCTAAAATCTATTCGCCAGACGCTTTTACTGATCGTTTTAACACATGATCTAACCACTTTAAGCATATTAGATAGTTTGGAAATGAAAATATTTAATGCTAGGGGAAAAAAATACATCTAAAAAAAATACATCTGATAGATAATTTTTCATCACTTATAAAAAAAAAAAAAAAAAAAAAAATTTGACCCATTTAAATTTATGTTAAAGCTTCTGTTCCAAAACATTACTTGCTTTTTGTTTCCTTTCCATCATAAGTGGTCATCTTAATTTAATACTTAAAGTAGTTATTGATATATGCAAAATGCATCTCTGTAGAAATGTCTTATAATCTCATCCTCTAATATAAGGTTACACGGATTAAAAAAAAAAAAATAGACAAAAAATAAAGTTTATGATACAAATGTGCCATCAAAGAGCAACTTAGGTTAAAGATGAAAGGATAAAACTCTAAATAATTAAACAATTCATTCGATAAAGGAAAGTAACCAAAAAGAGTGCAGATATTACAAGCTCTTAACGAGCAATATCAAAAAATCTTTGTTGTTATATTCATTGGAGATTCTTGCATAGGCCTAGTTAAGGGCATGAATTGGACACACCGAGTTCAAATTCCCCCACACCAAGTAAGGCAGCTTGTTCGTGCATATGGGTCTAAAAGACAATACCTCAGCAATATGCAACACTCCAGAGACGAATAGCCTTACAAGTTAACTAGCACACAAATAACCAGGAGAAATCGAAGAACAAACTGAGCACATAATTACAAGATGTTAAGCGCCCCCCGAAAATAAATAAATAAATAAATAAATCACTAATAATTGAAATCAACCAAAGCCTTTTCTCCACAGTACCATTTTCACATGCAAATTTCAAAGTAACAACATGTAAGAGCTAGTAGACAAACTGCAGAATGTGTAGTATAATTATCATCAGAGAGCATCAGACATGAACATGAATGAACAGAGAATAAACCATTTAGGACGAAATTTAGCAGGAATCACTGAAGTTTCACCTCATAACAAAAATAGGATGTTGTGTTTCAGTCTAACTAATATCAAGCAGAACACACAATCTTTGACAAAAGAAAATTGCAAAAGTTGAACTTCTAGATTGAATCTAACTAATTTTGAGACCAAGGTAATAGCTTGGATCTCTGAAGAACCTTGTAATTGTCTCAGCTTTCTCAGCTGAAAGATCAGTATATTCCAAAATGTACTCCTTTGATGCTTTAGCAATTGCTTCAATTGAACCAACAGCTTGATTTAGCTGAGCCAAGACACTTGTCAGCCTCTAGTTTCAATTTTCCAGATTCACTAAACATTCGAAGCATTTTTTTATTCTGAATTTGAATAAAGAAACAATGCCAATTTGCTTAATGCAGCCTTTAGATACGATGCGCAGATGTTATACCATGAATGGCAAATAACTGATAAATCAACAAAAGTCATTATGCTCAGAAAATTTCACAGTAACACATTTCCCAGATATTGTACCATACAAATACCTAAAATACTCAAAGAGCATGCAAAAGAAGATATCCTGGCACCGGATATTCAAAATGTATTTTACAATTAAAAAAGTAAGACTTCATGCATAACATCTATCTGAATTTCACTCTTCCTGCAGTAATGAAAAAATTTTCTTGGAATGAAAATGTTTTGGTTATCAAAAAAAAAAAAGTAGGAGATAACAGAGGGTAAGGGCAATACATGACCAAGAAAATATAGAAATGTGCAAAGGAATTATGTTCATCAAGTAGAATGATACCCATTCCTCACAGGAGAAGCCAAGTTCCACCATGATTACAGGGTTGTTAAATGATACTCGAGATGATATAGACAATATGCAAGTGTGCAATTTCCTAATGCAAAAATCATCCATGATGTTCAATCCTACCTTTTGTCCCTTCTCAATCTTTCCTTTTTTTGTCTCTTTTCCTCAATACGTAGGGAAGTGGAAGGTTGTAATATAAGAATAATGATAGATACCATGATTGAAGATGCAAATAGTAGAAAGATTTAGTACCGCATTTGCATCATGACTGTCAATGCCTGGAATGGAGTTGACCACTCTAAGATATGCATTCATTGTTTGCACCGATCTTTCTCTCTGAAAATCATGAAGAAAAAAAAAAAATCAGTTACAGATTGAGGCAAAGAAGTACATTGAGGAAACGGCAGGACAAATATCAACTTACATCAGCTTTTAGTTTTGATATAGCATCTTGTCGCTTACCAACTGCATTGAAAATTTCTATGGTCAAAATAAACTCCCCAATTACATTTATCAGCTGTATAGAACAAGTGTCTTACTCCCACGAGCATGTGCCATCTTCAAAATCTTCTCAAACCCCATCTCTGTGTCCAGCACAGGCATAAATGTTGGCCTTCCAAGCTCTATACCAGATCTTCAACAACCGCCAGACAAAATCAAGTTCTTCATTTGATGAAGGACCATATTTATAGCATATGAAAGTCCAAGCAGAAAATGGAAAGAAGCTCTCTCACTTGAAATAAGATTGAATAAAAGAATCATTCTGCTCCTCTGTTGGGAGGGTAACAATCACATAGAGGTAAGCAAATTGTTCTTTCAGTTTCTGAACTCTGTACAGAGCAAATCATACCCATTTAGATACATGAAAAGAAAGTTTGGATAGTAATAGCAAACGACTCACCTGCTAAAAAGAGATGAAGTTATGTCGGAGTACCAATTAGTCATAAAAATGAAAGCTATGGATGAACCTCCACAATTAAAAATGAAATCCTGCATAAGGTCCATTTCAGAAGCTGCATGAAATGAAGTCTTGAAATGAAAAACCAGTAAAAAGGGCAATAACTGGAGCAATCGGCACAATGTTCAAACGAAAAGAATTTGCATTCAGAAAACACGAGATGAAGTTGATAAAGGCTGGTTGTTGTTCATCTCTCCATGAACTGCTCATCATACAAACTCCATTGCCACTTGCAGAAGGTTCAAATTAGGATTAATTAACCACTTCAATTCGGATAAAAACTACATCCAAGAAGTTTAAACTTGGCAAAGTTTGATTCAGGTAGCAATATCCAACATCTTAATTCAGGCATTCTAGTGTTTCTCTTTTTCAGTTTTCTGCATCAACCATTCAGGCATTATTTTTAAAAATAAAAAGTTCATAAATAAGACTAAGAAAATTACAATTTTATTATCACAATCACAGTCAGGCAAAGGCCGATACATAAGCATAGGCAAAGGTAGTATTCCAAAAATGTATCAGCTCATTCTTTTCCATAAACTGATTTATTCAATCCCTCTACCTTTTATATATGTGGTTCCACACGAAATATTTTTCTTTCATGCCGTTCATATGTGAGTGTAGATTGTCACAATGGATAAAAACAACTGGAAAGCTCGTTGAAGCTTATAAATAGTCAGAATTTCAATCCAGCGCAAAAAGTGTCAAAAAACGAGGAAAACATATTTTCGTAGTACAAGGTCTGTTGCAAGTCAACAATGGAAAAAGGTCTACATTCACATGATCCGCAAATGGATGTTTGATGGTTGATTAATAAGTTTCTCCACATGCGGGAAAGAAAAAAACCACATTAAAACATTTATCCACTAGCTTTAGGATTTAGAGATAATAAAGCCTTAAAAAAATATCAATTTACTTGAAAGCTAAACTCAGATGTCAATCAGATATAATTTCTTCCCCAAAAAGCTCAATTTAATCGGCCAAATGACAAATAAAAAAGCAACTATTTAAAAAAAAAAAAAAAAAAAAAAGCCACTAAATCATAATTATGCTCAATTTTACATGTTCGCTGCATTTTGACAAACAGAACATGATTACCGTAGCTAAAATGGAAAGTGGTAAAACTAATTAAACAAAATATCCTGGTACAAATGATATCGAGAATCACAGAACAGACTTCAACCTTAGGAAAGTAATGCAGAAGTCTGCTAAGCATATCTGCTACACTGATTTATACAACTATATTCTTTATCAAAATGATAACATCAAATTATACATTTTAGTTAAGAATGATTTTAACTTCTTAAGTGGAAACACCATTTCAACTAAGTACATCTTATTCCATGGATTAGAAACAAACAAAAAAAATATAAACAAGCAAAGCATTGTGAAACTTAAGCTCTCAGATAAAGCCGCAAATATTTCTTAAATTGAAACTGCATTCATTGACAAAATGTGCACGTACGTCCGTGTATAGAAATCTTCCTTTTGAAATGTTTTAATTGAAAAAAAGGGAAAAACAATAATTTCGCCTCCTTATGTAACTATCTACATACATAATTACATGAATGTCAGGCAGAATTCAATAAAATCACATCAATAGTAGAAACAATTAAATATGCATACTAATTTCGAATAATTAAATAACTACATAATGATGTGGCTGAGTAAACAAAGGAAACAGCTTTATAAAAATTGAATAAGAAAGCGTGAAGGAAAAACCTGAATTGGAGAACTTGATCGAAGAATTAGAACGTAGTGCCTTAGTTGATTCTCCTCCACAATCTCCTCAATCGCTCTCTAGGCAGCGCCGCCGCTGACGCCTTGCCTCATCGTCATTTCACCAGCCTAGTAGCGATTTTTTTCTTCCGCCCAAAATCCGGCAGAAATAGTAAATATAATGCAGGAGAGCGATTGATATCACTGTATGAGGGTAAAATGTTTTTTTTTTTTTTTTCCTCCTTTTATTATTATTATTGTTTTTTAAAATTAGAAGCAACCCTCTCCAAACCTACAAACTATCTATTGTGATTTTAGTTAAAATCAAACTATTAAATATTCCAAATAGAAGGACAAAGAAATTTATTTAAAGAATTATTTTATTTATTTAAAACTTCTAATTCATAATTCCATATTAGTTATGAGTTTATATACAAAACAAAACTCATAATTTCATATTAGTTATGAGTTTATATACAAAACAAAACTCTCTCTTTCGAATGTATTCGAGTTAGGAAAGGAAATCTTATAACTTTTAATTAATTTTGATTTGAAATTTAATTATGTTAATAATTCGATTAACTAAATTTAATAAAGATTGATTCTAAATTAAATTAATCAAATCCAACTTGTACTAGTTGAGTTCATTGACATTGGGTTGAATCCTGTATATAAGAACTTGTTGGTCAAATAAATTTTTTTGATTTTTTTCTTAATTTTTTTTTTTTGATTAGGTCACTGATTTCTTGATAATGGGTCAAACATTCGTTTTACAAATAGATTTTAAAAAGTACAGGGAGGAAGATTAATCCAAAACCTCCTAATGAGTTACACTAATGTAAGGCACACCTAATTTTTTCTTAAAATTTTTACTATATATAACTTGATACGTGTTGTGAATATTGTTGTTGAATAATGATCCCGAAGAAAATCAATATAAAACTATACTATATTAATGTAGATTCACTAGCTAATAATATAATTGCGTATAACTATAATAATATCATGTAAATTTATTAACAATAAAATCTCATAAGACTTCTTAATATGATTTATAGGTTACAATTCAGTAATGATCGATGTAACCATGTATAAGTCACTATCATCGATATAATTATGCATTGAAGTGCATACAACCTTTTTAAAATTTTAAAATTATGTAAATTATTTGAATTATAAAATGCAGTTAAAGCCTCAATATGTGAAATGTATAATTTACATTTATTTGTGTTCTTTTACATTTAAATATAATGATAATTGCAAGAATATGTATAATTAATGTATTATTATATATCAAAAAATATAAAGCAACCTTATTTTAGTTATCAATTAGGTTATCGATTAACTTCATCTACAGAACTTTTTTTCTATTTTCGAATTCATGATCAATGAATTCGATTAATCGATCTCTTACCAAAACCTATAATTAATATTAACCAAATTCATTAACTGAATTTAATTTGAAATTGATTACAAATTGTGTTAACAGAATACTTTCTCACTCCTAATATACAGGATTACAGCAAATGCTCTCGATGATGGATGAATTCCGCGAAAGTTGACGTGGGCGACGTCGTTTCCATTATTTATCGATTGGTGGAAAGACTAAAAGACCAATGCCTATATATAATATTATTGTATTCATTAAGGCCAAGTATCACATTGAAAAATAAAACTAGTGAAAAAGAAAGAAACTAAGTCCAATAAATATTTTTAATTAAACCCAATTATATATTGGTATTGTAACAATACTAGTAGAGTCTAGCCGTGCAAAGGACTACCAGCAGCTAATATTTTATGTAACGTGAAATATCAAGAAATGAAATCACATATTTGTTGATGAGATTTTTAGAATGTAAAATTAATCATTTTATCAATTTTAAGATACTAGAGATTGCTTGTAAAATCTAAAGTAACTAAACAAAAGTTGATGATAATGAGCAAACTAAACTAAGCTTCTTTACATTCAATTTATTTTACCATTAGCTTAATTCACAATAAGGAAAGATGCCTAGACAGGTGGCAACTACATAATTAAGGTACTTCAAAAATAGTGCATCAGGTGTCCATGTTACCCTTTAGGGAAAATCGCTGAAATAGTCCTTAAACTTTTTTATTTTAGTTAAAATAGTCCCTCAACTTTTTTTTTTAACCAGAATGGTCCTCCAACTTTTATTTTTTAGCCAAGATAGTCCTTTCATGTGAAATTTATAAAAATAAAATAAAATAAAATAAAATTATGGTGACTACATCATAAAAGGACTTTTTTGGCTAAAAAATAAAAGTTAAAGGACTATTCTGACTAAAAAAAAAAGTTGAAGGACTATTCTGGCTAAATATAAAGTTGAGGGACTATTCTGGCTAAAGTACAAAAGTTGAGGGACTATTTTGGTGATTTTCCCACCCTTTATGTTGATTGCTTAGTTTTCTAATTGAAGTAGTCTGTATTCTACTGCTACGGTATATTCATATTATGATCAATTACCGCTAATAGTTATCTCAAGTATAATTTATTATTAGTAATTTTTGCACATAAAAATTATGTGTGTTATTTCATAAAAAAAATATATATAGATAAATATATTTTTAGATAAATTAAGAGGAATATTTAGTAGCTAACTAAATATGTGGGCAAGTTTTTTTTTTGTTTTTTTTTATTTTTAAACTTGATGGTAGTTTTTTTTTTTTTTTTTTTTTTTAAATATTAATTTATTAAAATTAAATTGGACACCAAAGAGAGAGACCACCATACCAATTAAGGACTCTCTTTTTATATATAGTAAGATAAAATAATATGAAACAAAATACAATTAAGTTAAAAATAATGAAACAATACATACTATATGGACAGAAGATTTTAACAATCAAACGTATCGACTCGAGTTTAAACTTAACACTATTCTTTTTGGAGGGCTTTCTACAAAAGCGTATTTTGAGAAACCGGCTGGCATTTGATGTTTTCAGTGGATGCTTTTGTTGCAAGTCCAGATGGTTTGCTTACATTACTTGAATTTGTGTCAGCAAAGTCAAGTTTCTTTCACTTTGGCAGTTGGATACCGGGATTCACTACATCATTAGAAAATTCAACAATATCTTCAACTTTATTGGTTGTGGAGTAAACATTTGAAAGTCTTTGTTTGTCTTCACAATAAGCTGTGTGCCAGGAGTAGCAACATTTGTAATAGCCAATGCCATGTCTTCATCAGCAGCGGTGAAAGAAAACGAGAACTTGTCTTCATTTGCATATGCCTTCACAATGTTGCACCCTTCGTTAGTTTGTCCCGGGAAATCCTTCTCATAGTGGCGAACAAAGCAAGCGATGTTGTTCTTTACAATTGAGGCAACAAGTCTATAGGAGTTTTTATGACACATATGGCTCTGAATGTAATAGTTTACTGATTTAACAGAATGAAATAGAAGCAGATGCTACAGATTGGTCGTTTCTGACGTTAGAATGTTGAATAATATTGATTTATGCCATTTGTTGAAGTTTCTGTTTTATTAGTTAGTATAGTTCGTTGTGTCCATTGTCCTTTTATTATCTACATTTCAAATCTAAAGGCCTTTTGAAGTTATCTAAGATAAATGTTATGTACCAAAACACATAATATCTGTTATTATTAGAACTAATTAATGAAATTAAAATTGTACATTGGATACATTTGTTTTTCTGGAAAAAGATATCTAAGATGAATGTTATGTACCGATGTCCCTTTTAACACATCTAGTTATAATTCAATGAACACCTAAAGCCTACTACTAACTAGATGGCATCCCGCAAGTATACGGTTGTCAACTAGTAGCAAAGGGAAGTAGGAATCGTTCCCACAAGGATTGTCGGATGCAATTACCAAGGTTTAAAGGTATTCGTGTAGTTAAGCTAAATCAATTGGTAGATGATAGAACTATTCTAATGAAAACTATAATTTAAATTCTAACCTAATTTAATCTAATTAAGACTAAAATTTAGAACAAGTGAGTAAATCAACTAAAAAGACTAAAGAAGATCTAAGATGAAGATAAAGAGAAATTTCTATTAGAAAAAGTAACTTGTAGTTTAACCTATTCTAATCTATCTAGAATTAGCTAAAACTCTCTACTCTAAACTATCTACTCTTACTCTACTCACTCAAAAACTCATTCTACTTAGCTTAAATAGTACTCTTAGCAGCATTATACAAGGCAAAATCAGGGTTTTTGGGCTGGAAGTTTACGAAATTGCCCTTACAACTTAGCATTTAGTGAGTCGAGATCGCGGTCTGGAAGTTTTGAGACAGCGATCTCGACTCTAAAATAGTAACACTAATTCCCGAGTAGAGATCGCGGTTTGGAACAATCGAGACCGCAATCTCAACTCTCCTTCCAGCAATCTTCATTTCCTCCATTTTGCAATTTGGTCCCTTGAGCTTTGTTCCTTCCAGCTTCTAACCTTTAATTTTTAACCTGCATAATAGTAACACCATTAAGCACTTAATTTAACTAAAAATTTAACACAAAATTATCATAATTAATTCAAAAACGAAAATACAAATACATATGAAAGAAATTAACTAAAATCTTCAATTCCTTATCTAATTTCAGAATTTAAACTATCAAAATGATGTAATTTAGAGGAAAATAACTCTAGTTTACTAGAGTTATCATGTACCAAAATTCATAATATCCGTTATTCTTAATTAGAACTAATAGATTGGAAATTGTACATCTATTTTTCTGGAATTTCTATGTGAGGATTGAGGTAGGAAAAAAGTTAAATTATCTTATTCACAACTTTTCAATAACTTTAACAAGTGCATGGTATGAATATAGTATGGTAAATAGGGATTATTCCCACAAAAAATGGTATTTTATATATTTATTTATACGATCTCAAATGGTGTTTTAGATTTTAAAAATAAACAAATTAAAAAAAAATAAAAAGATAACCTTTCAAAATGATTACTAACTTAATTCATTTGCAACAAGGAATTAAAGAGAGTGGTTTCAACAATTTTAAAGTCAGGTTAGGTACTAAACTATTAAATTTCTAGATTCATTCAAAGCATCATTCAACCAGTCCAATTACACAAAATAGAGGTTTAATTTCCAACATTCAACCCAATTCTGATTCCTCGCTCTATTGGGTCCTTGTTAACTCTCTAAAAAAGAGTATTTTCATGTGCTTTTAGTTTGACTTTTATTAGTTTGTTTAGACATAATTCGAGAGTATTATAAAATAGGGTTTTTTTATTGGTTTACACTTCGAGTCCATAAATTAAGTATTCATTATTTCCATGTCAAAAATAAGTTATGCCCTTAAAATGTATGTTTGTAGTTTTTATATGCAATAGAGGTAAAACAGGTCGACAACGAAGCAAAATGAAGAAGACCGAGCACTACTAGCAGGAGGTAGGCATTGCTAGCACCCAGAACTTTAGGAGGGGTGCCTAGTCACTGACCTCTAGGCCCTGTAGTACCTAGGATGCTAGCAGGGGTGCCCAAGCCCCTGCACTAGCTGGTTTTGACGGAATTTTATGTTTTGACTTGAGTTTTGGATATTTTTGAGCCATTTTCACATAAACCATACTTACCACTATATAAGGGTTATGTTAGGTCATGAAATAGCATACCTGGACTTTTTAGAATGTAGAAATAGTGATAGAGTTGGCAAAATTCATGAGATAGTCGCTTTCAAGAAAATCAACACACAAGCAACCTTATCTGGAGGAAAGGGCAAGGGAGTAGAAGAGAAGACACAGCTTGACAAATCTAATTTTTCATTCTCTTCCCTATTTCTTCTATTTAATATGATTTTTATGATTGTATTCAAGTCTTTTGTTGCATCAATTTGTCTGATGATGCAATAAGCCCTAAATCTTGGGTTTCATTCATAACTTTCTATGAATCACAATTGATTTGATTTATTTCGTTCATGATTATGATATTATACTTTATTTGCTTAATTAGATGGTATTAAATGCGTTTATAAGCCTGATCAACTTATAAGTTGAATTGTAACCCTTATTAAGAAGTTGAAAGAGAAGCTTTAAGGCTAGGAATTGGTCTAATTAGCCTTTGTTCAGAAGTTCTATTAGGAAGGACGGATGTTTTGTGGATCCGGATTGAAAGATACGCATTCATCTTAGGTATTCCTATAGAGTGGTCATCTATGCATTAAGTTTGGCTCAAATTAACATAGAAATATAGTAAGTTGGCTTGGTTTACTGTATATTTGTGAGAGAAGTTAAAAGATAACTCACAATTACCTACGACTTTAGACTAGTAAATGGAATAAGTGAATCAATAATTGATACAACAAATAGTTGGATTATTTGAGGTGACTAGTAAAGGATGAATGAATCCTAGATAATTAGTTATCTATTTTCTCCATTATTTCTTAGATTAGATAGGATAAAAAATGTGCCTTTTCGGTGCTTAATAGAGAGTTTGCATAATCACTACAGGAATGATACTCTACTTATCATTGTATTACTTGTTCGATACGTGTACTTGCATATCTTGTGAGTCGTGTTTAGTAATAGTTAATCACAGCATGAACAAGTTTTTGGTGCTGCTATCGGGGACTTAGTTTTAACACTGTATAGTCTATTAATATCTAAATAAGCACTTCAATTCTAGTCTAAACATATTTCTTTTTTTGTTTTTGTTTTGCATTATTTTCTTTTATTCTATTTAGTCATTTTTTTTTTCAGTGTTTTGGTTGGCAGGTCTTCAGGAAGTTTTATGCCAAGAAGATCAAATGGGGAAATTCTATCCTTAGACCTTAAAATAGAGTGAACCACATGTGATTGCAAAAGGAAGCTAGGCGAGGGTTCTAATCGATAATTGAGATGGCAGACGATCATGTTCCATTCAACCTAGTGATACCACGTCAACCGAATGAGGAAGTACCGATCACTTTAAGGGACTTTGTTTTGCCAACCTTGGATGGACTTCAATCAAGCATTGTCAAATCGCCAATCCAGGAAAACACTTTGAGCTAAAGCCACAAATTATCCAAGAGGTTCAGATGTCGGCTATGTTTGGTGGAGAACAATTGATGACCTGAATGTGCATATATTCAATTTTCTTGAAATATGTGATACATTCAATGATAATGGGGTATCTGATAATGCAATCAGACTTTGGCTTTCTTCCATTCTCTCTCAAGGATAAAGCCAAAACTTGGTTGATATCACAATCACTAGGTTCCTTTACTACATGGAACAGTTTAGCAAAAAAGTTTGTTGAGTAAATTTTTTCCACCTTGTAAAACAACAAAATTGAGTAATGATATTACTTATTTTGTGCAACAGGATAACGAACTGTTCTTCGAGACATTGGAACTGCTCAAGGATTTACTAAGGTTATTTCCACATTATAGTCCAGTTGCAGATTCAGATGTTTCATAATGGGTTGTATGGGCCTACCCACACCATAATTGATGTAGCAACCGGTGCGGCAATAATGAGCAAGGGCTATGAGGAAGCTGTGTAAATGCTTGGAAACAGGTTCTTAAACAACTACTAATTGGCAAGTGAGCGTAACATGCCTAGAAAGACAATGGGGATTTACAACGTGGACTCATTCACCACTCTAGCTATGCAAGATGATATCCTTACCAAAAAGGTATAAGGGATGAATATTCAGCCAAACAAGTCTTATGTATGGTTGTAGCTTGTGAATATGCCATGAAAGACACCCCACAAAGCAACATCCAATTAATATAGAGATTGTCAATTACATGAGCAGCTGTTCATTTCAACCGATCACAGAATAGTCCATACTACAACATGTACAGTCCTGGCTAGAGAAACTCCCATTTCTCTTGGAATAACACCAACAGGGTGATTCTAGCAACTCAACAAGAGCACTAATGCTGCCTGGATTCCAAGGACAGAATAGGAAAACCCAACCAATCCCTAAAAAATGGGATAGCACGGAGGACCTCTTGTGGCAGTACATGGCCAAAATCGATGAAGTGCTTCAAAATTAGAATGCCATTCTCCAAAGCCATGCAGCATCAGTCAGAAACTTGCAGACTGAAATAGGGTAACTTGCCGAGGCCATAATTAATAGGCCCCAGGGTTTTTTACCAAGTGACATGGAGGTTAACCCAAAAACTAATTGTAGGAGCAATACAAAGTGGTTACTTTCAGTAATGGTAAAGAGTTGGTTGCCGAGAACCAACCAGTAAAAACAAAGGAGTATGGCGAATAGGTAATTGTTGAAGACGAAAATCAGGAGGGGGAAGAGAAACCTAGAGAGTATCAAGTTCAAAAGTTTTGTATAATGCCGCCTTTGTCTCCAGTACCTTATCCGCAGAGGCTCAAACAATACTGGTCAGATGATCAATTTCGAAAAGTTCTAGAATTTTTAAGAATTTGCATATTAACATTCCTTTTGTAGAGGCATTCACTACAAGAAAATTGCAAATTTCATGCGGATTTTTGCTGCGGATTTTTTCCCCAGGAATTATATACGGATTTTACTGCAAATTTTAGTTTTCACGGTTTGGGATTAAAAAATTCGCATCAAAATCCGCAGATAACAGTCCCTCGATAAAGCGGGAACGTATTATTTACAAAAATTGCGCAACAAAAATCGGAGGAAAAATTAAGGACAACAGCAAATTTGCTGCGAAATTAAATCTGCAGCACACTTTCTACGGAATAAATTTTCCGCAGCAAGTGTTCTGCGGAATTTCAAGTTAATTTCGCAGCAAATTTGCTGTGAAAAATTCCGCAGGAAAATTCAATTTACAGTGCAGAAACCCAGCACATTTTGGACAGATCTAATCGGAAAAAAATTACTTTTCCTCTCCATTTCCTGCACCACCAGCCACCATTCACCCTCCACCTTCCTTCCAACTACCATCCATTATTTCCAAACCTAAATTTCATCCCTTCTTCCTCATTTCTTTCTCTCCTCAAGCAATTTTGCTCCATCCTTCCTCTTGAAGAAGTCGCGTGAACTTGGTGTTGATCTTGGATTCGATTTGTCCAACCACCATCTCCTCTAGCTGCAACCGTGCACATCCTCAACCATTTCCAAGGTGATTGATTGATCTACCATTTCAATTTTTGTTCTTTTATCTATTTTTTTTTTAATTCTTGTTATCCATAATTTTTGTGGGTGGTTTATTTTGTTATTTTCAGTTTTTTTATTTTTTTGCAGCTATAAAAATTGTCAATAAATTGTGTAGGATTTTTGCTATGTTATTTTCATTTTTTTTATCAGAAATTTCTGTAAAAAAAAGGATAGATTTTTGCTATGTTATTTTGATTTTTTTTATCCCTAATTTCTGTAGGATTTTTGCTATAATTTTTGCATTTTTATTTTTATTTTTATTTTTATTTTATTTTTATTTTTTTTATTTTGTTTGTTATCGTATAGATTTTTGTTGTGTTATTTACATTTTTTTTTCAACTGTTTGTTATCCATAATTTGTCGAGGATTTTTGCTATGTTATTTTCAATTTATTTCCATATAATGACAATATTTAACACCTATACTATCATATACTAAATTTTTACTATAATAAGCAAGTGGAAAATTTTGATGAAATTATATTCTTATATTTGTCTAGAAATTAATTGTTTAACAAGAGACTAAGTAAGTCATTAGTTTGGTTAGGCAAAATGGAAGTTCCGGAGCATCGAAGGTGGATGTATAATAGGCTTCTTCCAAATCGCCGAGGATATGTGGAAGAATTTTTGGAGGGTTTGGCTGGGTTTATAAATTTTGCTTGTCAACAACCAAAATATGGCTGCTTACATTGGTGCCATGTGAATTTGTCTTGCATATTCATGTAATTTTTCAAGAATCCTTATATTATTGTTATGTGATTTTGTATTTGAATTAATCAATATCTTACTTGGTTTCATTGGTTGTTGTAGATGGCTGATGCAGAGATCAAGGAGGAGAAAAAACCAAAAAGACAGGAAAAAAACAAATGAGGCGGAGTGTGACAGCAGCAGGCGTGTCAGCCCAAGTTCCTCCTCCGCCATACTCCCAAGCATCACAAACTCAACAAACAAATGCCCACATTCCTGAGTTAATCCCCATTGCTAACCTTCGTGTCATGTGTCATGCTAGTCCATCCACATCTCAACAAAATCCTCAAGCTAACAACACCTCTACCTGTCTATTAGAGACAGACTGTATGAAGTATCCTCTCCGGCTGGTGGCCTTCATACAACTGCCAGTTCTTCTAGTGCCGTTGGAAATAATGCTGATGACACATTGATTTGGATAGAGCCCGATGGAGATGGTGTTAATATTATTCATAATAAATATAAAATTGTGATTTAATTGCTTACCCTAAGATAACGTGTTGTATTAATCTTGTTTGCTTGCAAACTAGGTTTTGGCCTCACAAACCAGCAATTGAGGGCATCGCATCGGGCTCTATAAAATCAAGTTTGAAGAAGGCAAACCCTCGTGGAAGAAGTTTTCTACGGCCACAAGAGACATGTGGTTTGAGGAATTTCAGGTATTATGGTCTATATTGCTTCAACGTATTAATTGACTACGTAATTATATGTTTCATATTGTTATATAAAAACTTTAGATGTTGTAGAATGGACTGCTGTTGTGATCTGTGCTCTTATACACTGTGGTTAAGGTTCTATACCACACAGAGTGCATTTCAAGAAAATGGTAATACTAATTAATTTCTTGTACTTTTAATACTTCATTATATTACAATGTCTTTGTTATTGATGACTTGAAAATATTTATTTCTTTTAATTACGGAGAGAGGTGAAAACCCGCCATTCTCGATTTCTATTTCCGTACCCATAAGAAGAAGGAGGAGATTGGGTTCATCCTCGGGCCCAAGCTGCTTATGTAAGTCATTAAGGCTTTCTAACAATCTTTTATGATTTGTCCTTTAATATTCTTGTTTCCATAAAGTTGATCTTTGTTATATGACTTTTGCAGGAGAACTTTAAGAAGAAAAAGGCTGAAATATCTTCTCAAAGTACTGTTGAGAATGATAATATGTCTTCTGATGGTTCTCAACACTCACAACATCTGCCATCTGATTTGGATATTTGGTATGACGCCGTGGGAGGAAAAAAGAAAGGCAGAGTTATTCGGCGATTAGGGAGTCTTCCTGTGCTCCTCTCGCCACCAGCGTTCCCCACCCCTTGATTTAGCATCGTAGTTACTTTAAACCCATCTAGTTGTTTACTTAGATAACTAAATGCTATATATGTATTGTATTTGAATTTGTTTCGTCGAATTGTTTTTTGAGATGAAATTGCTCGAATGTGACATGATGATCAATGCGAATTGTTTTTTGTGATAAAATTGTTGGAATATGGCATGATGGTACAGGGGGATGAAAAAACCAAACAATACTACCTAACAACAAAAATTTTCTCTGAAAATTATTTGGGGATTTTGCTGCGGAAAATATATGGGGATTTTGCTAGGGATTTTGCTGCGAAAATTATATGGGGAATTTGCTGGGGACATTTGCTAGGGATTTTCCTACGGAAATTATATAGGGATTTTGCTGCGGAAATTATATGGGGAATTTGCTGCGGAAATTATATGGGGAATTTGCTGGGGATATTTGCTAGGGACATGTGTAAATTTACACAGGGCCGTTCGCAGCAATATCCCCATCATAAAACCCATGCAAAATGACGAAATTTTGATGCGGAATTACTAGCGCAAAATATCTGCATGTATATTTCCGCAGCAAATTCCCCATCAAATTTTGCTTCAGATTTTATAATCCGCAGCAAATTATTATCCACGGCCTTTTTACCCGCGGATTATTTTTGGCACCAAAATCTGCAGAAAGTCTTGTTTGCTGCGGATTTTTCATTATAATCCGCAACAAAATCCGCATGAAAATAGCAATTTTCTTGTAGTGATTAGTACAAATTCCTAGTTACGTCATGTTTATGAAATGTTATCTGGAAAAAAAGGTTCATATACTTCTAAACGATAGCTTTGATAGAGGAGTCTGCAGCACAGTTCTCCAACAATAGTTAACACCAAAGCTTAAGAATTGCAAGAGCTTTACCATCCCATGCATGATTGGCACACAGTTCATAGGTAAGGCCTTGTGTGATCTAAGAGCATGTATTAATTTATTGCCCTTATCTATTTTAGGAAAATTGGGATAAGAGAAGTAAAACCAACAAATGTGACCCTTCAACTGGCTGACAGGACTCTGCCTCATCTACAAGGCATTATTGAGGATGTGTTGGTAAAGGTTGACAAGTTTATTTTCCTACTAAATTTATAATTCTCGATTTTGAGGAGGATGAAAATGTTCTTATAATTATTGGTAGACCTTTCTTGGATATAGGAAGGACTCTCATTGTCATGCGAAAAGGTGAACTCACCATGACAGTGAATAATAAGGAGGTAAAATTTAATTCCTTAATGTTTTTAATGCTATGAAAGTATTTGACCAAGATGAGGAATGTTTTGTAGTTAATACCATAACAAGGGACCCCAAGGATGTGGTATCTCAACAAGGAAATGTAGTATTGCCAATGGAGGCAAAGATTCCAAGGAGTCTAATGAAAATTTGGAAGACAAAGATATTGAATATCTTGTGAAAAAAATGTGGTGAAATGATCCTTAGAAAACTACTCCCAAAAAGGAAAGATCTAGGGAGTTTTACCATACCTTGTAAAATTGGTAGTGTTTCAATTGAAAAACCTCTTTGTGATTTAGGATATTGTATAAATTTAATGCCTTCGTCTATTTGTAGGGAATCTAGTTTGACAATCAGTCATAATATAGACAAACCTATTCAATTCACGATAGAAGTTTGAGGGACACACTAGGAATGGTGGAGAATGTGCTAGTCTGAATAGAGCAATTTATCTTCCCAGCAGACTTTGTAATAATAAACATGGAGGAAAACGACTGTAACGAATAATTCACTAGTCTTAGGAAGAACATTCTTAGCCGCTACCTGAGCAGTGATTGATGTTGAATAAGGAACGATAACAATTAGGGATCATAAGAGGAAAATATCCTTTCACATTGTGCAAGTAAGAAGATATCCACATGAGCATTTCATTGTTTCAATGGTGGTATGAGGGATCAACTTAAAGGAATCCCTGAAGGAGATTCAAGAGGTTCAATCATGTGAAAAGTAGTAACATCTAGCTAAAGATGTTAAACAAGCACTTAGTGTGAGGCAACCCATGTTTCTAAGTCTAATTTTAATTTTTGTATTTAATTTCTCATTTTTAAATTATTTTGTTTTTAGACTAACTAAGTTAATTTTATACTTTTAGGTCTTAAATGATGATTGGAGAGAGTTTATGTTGAAAAATTTGAGCTAAACATGCAAAATGGTTCAAAAGTCGATTGAAACGGCAAAATAGCATGTTTGCCGGGCACGACCAATGCCTAGACCAGTGGGAGCCACGTCATGGTTTACAGTGCCTAGCCACTGTGGGCTAGGTATTGGCTATGCCCACAGGCCTAGTAGGCAAGCCCAGGTCTCAGCTAGCAGCATAAGAAGGGCTGCACTTGTGTAGTCCATTCTTCTTCTATCCCTCCAAACTCTTTCAAAACACGCCTAAACACTTCTAAACCCTTACCCATTCTTTGCCACACAAAACCGCTCCCAATACAACTTATTTTTTGAATCTAAAAATAAAAAAATCAACCAATTTGCTGCAATTTTTAGTTTTGAAGAAGAAAAGAAAAAAGTGAAAAGCAAGAACTTCAATAGGAAGAACTTCTTGGGAATATTGCTAAAAGCCAACAATCAATCACAAAGTTTTTCAAAAGCTTCAAATAGGTGAAATCTTTATAATTTAATTATTTTTAACTGATTTTATTCCATATATGTGAGATTAAATTGATATATTAATGTGTTTTTAGTTGTGTGTGGTTTTGAATTTCTTTGCTTGAAATTGGTTTGTTTGGCATCTTAAGAAGTAGACTCTTTCTTGGTGTAAATTGTGATATTTGTAGTGTGGATACTTCAATTTGATTTCATTCAAGTTCAATTTTTTTGTTTTCATTTAAAAATTTAACTATGTCTTCTTAGGGTAAAAAATTGGCTAAGGAGTCTAGCTCCAAGAAGAAGTTTGATAAGAAAATTTTCATCTCTTAAAAAAGCTTAGCAAAAGTATGAAGAGGAGAAAATCAAGAAGAAGCTAATATGTGAAAGAGGATTTAAATTGGACTTGGAGTGGTCACATAATGATCTAAATGCCATGGTTGAAAAAATAGTTCATAAGAGATATTGGGATAGATTGTGCACACACCTGGAATTCGCTATAGAAGAAATTGTTAGAGTTCTATGCTAACTTCTTAGAGCATGATAATGGATTTGTTTTTGTGCAAGGAATCAAAGTTTTATGCACTCATGATTCTTTAAACTCTTTCTTTGGCTTGGAAAAAATTTGATAATGACGGTTTATTCTGCTACCAAAATCAATTTGACTCAGATGCACATTTGGATATGATGGCTAAGACCATATCCAATGGTGTTTATGTAACTTGGAAGAGAGCACAAAATGCTTCACAAACTAAAATTTCTTTTCCATGTAGTCATTTGAATGCAATGGCAAAAATTTTGTTAAATTTATTAACACTAATTTAATTCCAGTCGGTCATGGCCCATACAAGTTTTTTTTTTGTCATTTTGTCTTCTTGAAGGGTATTTGATTCATGTTGGTCATCTTATTTGTGCTCAAATTAATCATACAGCCAAAATCAAAAGTAAGGAATTATGGTTCCATTGTTCAATCACCCAACTATGTCTCCATGCGGATGTACAACAGAATGAAGCTGTTGACATGAAAGTCTCAACAATAACACTTATTGATGGGAAAGCTATGACGAAAAGGCTTCGAAAGGAAGAAAGGAACCCCAAAAGCAGTAGGGCAAGCTCTAATTAATCCACAGTTCAATTTGATGTATAGAAGACAGGTTATCAAGGATGTAAAGACAATTGGCACTGAGCATCACAACAATAGATAAAAGGCCATGGGTAAATTGATTATCTATATTGGTAAGGCCTCTATGATTGATATGAATGAAGCTCCAGTTCTACCTGGGACACCTACATTTGATGAGGGTGATAAGAAGACAATGACGATGATAGCGATAAAAATGAAGAGAAAGATTCACCGAGTGATGATGATGACAAAGAGGAGGAGTAAATGCACTTAAAGGATATCAAGGAATTGTTTATTTTATTTTGATTTTGTGTTGTTATCAATTTTTTCTCTGTGTGCAAAACATTGGGGACAATATTTCATTTTAAGTTGGATGTGAGTATTTGTGTTTTGGTGGTGTGATAGCGAATATATGTTATGTGTTTTGATTGATTATTTGATTTATGTTCATCTTTGGTAGTGCAATTGTTTTAGAATTAGGTTTTGTTTTCCCAAAATTTTTCTAAAAATTCAATAAGATTTTTCATATTTAGAAAGTTTTTATCTGTCCTGAGGATGTGACTGTATAGAAAGATTCCTAGCTACTGGATGGAAGCATTTAGGATTGCTATGCCTTCTTTTCCTATAGTAGTGTAGAGGGCTCAACCAAAAAGATTTTCTTTTAAGTGTCTTGTTTAAGTTCATTAATTTTTGTGATACGTGTCAAGGGCTTAAAAAAGTTTCAAAGTGGAACTAATCTTGTTAGATTTTATAGATTGAAAATGCATATATATTTAATATTGCTTTTTGAATACTTTGAGTTGTAAAGTGTTATCACTGTACACTTAAATATATTCTCTTGGGTGAGGGTATGAAGGTAAGGTGATTTTTAGTGAGGGTATTCATGATTGCTTTGCGATATTTGTTTGCTTGTGACATTCATTGGAATTGTGTATGATTTATATGCTTGCAAAGTATGAGCGGATTTTTGACCAAGGAAATGATTTAGGTAAGTTCTTCAGGTCGTTTGAGTTAAAAAGCCAGCCTAAATGACAACCTATCTTTAGTGTCCCCTTTTGACCCTTATAAGCCTTCGTAATTCTTTGTTTAACCATATTATTTTTGCCAATAACTTCTGTTTGTTTTATCCTTCTTTCTACCTATCACTTTAGTATTTAGTGTTGATAATGCACAACAACAATACTATGTGTAAAATGTTATAGATAGTTGGAAAGAATATGAGCTTTGTTGTTTGGGAAAAGTTTTTGTACATCATGTTTGACGCAAACCCCTTATTTGTTGAAAAAAAGAAAAGAAAGAAAAAAAGAAAGAAAAGAAAAGAAAAATAAAAAGAAAAAGAAAATAAACATAGGACAATTCCTTCGTAGTGGTTTCAAGTGTTATGAATGAAAGGAGGAAAATTCCTTCTATACTATAATAAAGCATTTTTGCCTTCAAAAGTGTAGTTAGTTAAATGCTATAGTCTGTAGGAATATGTTTTAGGGGATTATGGTTCAAAGTTATTCACTAACATATCTAATGTAATTTAATTTACTTATTATCCAAATATATCCTACCTCTATCTCTTAGCCTACCTTACAAGCTTTATAAACAAGACGTACTTGATTCTTAGTTTGAATTCATTTGTATTAGTGAGTATTTTCTGTGCTTAAAAATTTCTTCCAACATGTTTGTCCCTTGCTGAACTTATGTTTAATGGGTTTTTAATTGATTAGTAAGAGAGTTATATCTGCTTTAATTCTTGGAGAGTTAATACTTTCATGATGATGATTTGGGGTTAATCAGCAATGATTTTTTATATCCATGTTGAATCCTTATCTCTTCTTGTTTAGCTTAACCATTGTTGCGACAATTGACATGTTGAAGGAAGTTAATGTGCTTGAATGTGTTTGTGTTTTGGTTTTGCATTACTTGGGATGAGTAAAAGTTCAATTTGGGACTGTATTAAATCTCTAAAAGATAGTATTTTCATGTACTTTTAGCTTGACTTTTGTTCGTAATTCGACGGTTTTAATTTATAAAATAGGGGTATTTTTTTAATTTTACACTCTGACTCCATAAATTAGGTTTTTATTATTTTTCTATAAAAAATTTATAGTTTACACCCTTAAAATGTGTTTTGTTAGGTTTTATATGCAATAGAGGTAAAATGGGGAAGATGGAGCAAAACGGAGAAGATTGGGCACCTTTAGCGGGAGTTGGGAACTGCCAACACCCAAAACCTTGAGAGGGACATTGCCAGAAACTATATCCTTGGGAGGGGTACCCAGCCACTAATCTGGGCACTGCCAGTGCCTAGGATATTGGCAGGGATGCCCAACCCCTACACTAGCGGGTCTTTACGGGTTTTTATATTTTCTCTTGAGTTTTGGATATTTTTGACCTGTTTTTGTGTATACCCTACTTAGTACAATATAAGGGTCATGTTAGGTCCTTAAATAGCATACTTAGTCTTATTATAATGTAGAAAAGTGAGAGAGTCGACAAAATTCATCAGACAGTTGCTTTCCAGAATTTCAACACAAGAGCAACTGCAGGAGGAGAGAACAAGGGAGAAGAAGGGAAGACTCAGCTTGACAAACCTTCTTTTTCATTTTCTTCCCTATTTCTAGTATTTACCTAATATATGCTTTTCATGGTCATATTTGAGTCTTGTGTTGTATCAATTTGTTTGATGATGCACTAAACCCTAAATCTAGGGTCTCTTTCACAACTTGCCAAGAATTTCAATTGATTTGATTTATTTCGCTCATGATTATGATCTTGTGCTTGATTTTCTTAGTTAGAACGGATTAATGCATTTATAAGCCCGATCAACTTATAAATTGATTTGTAACCCTAATTCAGAAATCGAAAGATGAGCATTAAGACTAGGAATTGGTCTTTTATCTTTTGCTTAGAAGTTCTATTGGGAAGGACAGATATTTGTGAATATGGATCAAATAATACATATTCATTTTAGGTAGTCCTATACAGTAGTCATCTATGCATTAAGTTTGGCTTGAATATACATAGAAATATAGTGAGTCGGTTCGGTTTGGTAGAATTGTGAGAGAAGTCAAAAGATGACTCATAATTACATATGACTCTAGAATAGTAAATGACGTAAGTGAATCAAAGATTGATAGAGAATGAATCAGTTGAGGCGATTGGCAAGGGACAAATGAACCCTAGATAATTAATTATCAATTTTCTTCGCTTTTTACTTGAATTATTGCTTTGTTCATCTTTTGTATTTTCATATTTTTCGTTCCATTATTTCTTAATTTAGATATGATCAAAAGTGTAATACCTGACTTTTTTCACTCATTTCACATATTTCCATACTTGATCTTATCACTTTAAATATTCGTAAACATCGATTCCATGTGTTAAATAATCGTTTTATCTTTTTATACATTTTTTCAAAGTATCTGGGCAAAAGTACAATTTTACATAATTTGAGGGACTAAAGTGTAAAATTTAAAATGATACAAGACTTCTTTATGAAGTCTTATACCCCTAATTCTAGAATACCCCATTTCCTACTCCAAGCTTTGCAAAACACCTCCAAAGCTTCCTTGGTCTTTTTTTTCCCTCCTAAGCAATAGATTCTATATTGAGCTTGAGGAAATTATATTCCAAAGTTAAATCAAACTTGGTAATCAAAGAGTACTCTAGACAATTAATCCAACTTTACAAGTAAATTTTACTCCAAGTTTTGCATGATTTTCATATTAAAATCCAAGTTCCTCAAGAAATTAATTTGTTTAATTTTTGTCGTTTATAATTTGATTTTATTATCAAATATGTTTATGAGCTACCAGGACTTGATTTGTGGTTTAAAATGACTTTTTAGCTATTATTTTGGTAATATTTAAGTAAGGCTTTTGACAATCCCTAAGTTGGTGATATATTTGAAGTTATGTACCCTAATTCTTAGACTTTGATCTTATTTTCACGAATTTAAGGCAACCATTACTTGTTTGTGTTCGATTATTGCTTGATTTCAGAATTTGGGTGATGCCCAAAAGTGAACCACTACCTTGGTTTTTATCCTAATGTTATAACACTCTTCTGGTTTAGGTGATTTATATGTTTGTTGTGTAATGTTTGACGCCCTAAACTAACCCCCACTTCGGAGGCTCGGTCGGATGCCTGCCTAGCTCTCGCTAGGGCTAAAATACTTATGTAAAATAAGAGGTCCAACTTACTCTCAAATAATCAACTAATATACATTATGTTGAAATAGAATTCAAACCACCATATCTCGACTACAAATTACAACTTATAAGGACCGAATCCTTAATACAAAATATCTTAGCTGTAAAACAAGAAACCAACTGAAAAAAACTATGATCTAAGGAACAATTAATGCTGCGAAACCTCTTCTTATACCGATCCTTAACCTTTTAATCCCTCGCACCTAAGGAAAACAAATATTATAGAAAATACGTGAGCTAATGCTCAATTAGGTTTCAAGTTGTAAAACACTTTTTACAGAAAGTATCCAATAATTTTCAATGATAAGAATCAAACTCAACAACCGGTCAATGAATATGTAGAGACTTCAACACATCTAATTAATAGGCAAGTACACAAATTTTAACACAAATAAAAAGGATACGGGTACATATAAGAGTGCTCAATATGAGCTAGCAATAGTTTGGATTTTCTCGAAAATAATGAAGCACAACTCCACCTTGAGATAGATAACACCAAAATATGTACTTTGATTTGTACTTTATTGTTTGATTTTATTATCAAATATGTTTATGAGCTACCAGGACTTGATTTATGGTTTTAAATGACTGTTTAGCTATTATTTTGGTAAGATTTGAGTAAGGGTTTTGACAATCCCTCAATTGGTGATATATTTGAAGTCATGTACCCTAATTCTTAGACTTTGATATTATTTTCACGATTTAAGTCAACCTTTACTTGTTTGCGTTCGATTATTGCTTGATTTGAGAATTTGGGTGATGCCCAAAAGTGAACCCCTACCTTGGTTTTTATCCTAATGGTATAACAGTCTTCTGGCTTAGGTGATTCAGGGTTAGAGTTTTAGACTGTCGAAGTTAGGGTCATTGAAATCGATTTTTGAGGTAAGTTTACAACTTTTTATCGATATCTTGTATATGGTTGGTTATGCAACCATAGAATAATTGATATTATAAGGTAAGTAAACTTGATTTGAGTAATGTTTATAAAGTAAGTACGTTTATGTTTTATACATTCGTTATGTAATGTGTGACGCCCCAAACTAACCCCCACTTCGGAGGCTCGGTCGGCCGCCTGCATAGCTCTCGCTAGGGCTAAAATACTAATGTAAAATAAGAGGTCCAACTTACTCTCAAATAATCAACTAATATACATTATGTTGAAATAGAATTCAAACCACCATATCTCGATTACAAATTACAACTTATAATGACCGAATCCTTAATACAAGATGTCTTAGCTATAAAACTATAGACCAACTGAAAAAAACTATGATCTAAGGAACAATTAGGGCTATGGAACCTCTTCTTATACTGATCCTTAACCTTTAAATCACTCGCACCTAAGGAAAACAAATATAAAAGAAAACACGTGAGCTAATGCTCAGTGAGGTTTTAAGTTGTAAAACAGTTTTTACAGAAAGCATCCAATAATCTTCGATGATGAGAATCAAACTCAACACACCGGTCATTGAATATTCACAGAATTCAACACATCTAATAAATAGGCAAGTAAACAAATTTTAACACAAATAAAAAGGATAGGACATATAAGAGAGATCAATATGAGCTATCAATATTCGGATTTTCTCCAAAATAATGAAGCACAACTCCATCTTGAGATAGATAACACCAAAATATATAACAATCTCCAACTCTAAATCTCTGTCAAATGCACCACTAAAGTCCAAGTGGCCACAACAGTAAGGAAAAATCTCGAGAATCCCAAAATAATAATCACACACCCACATGCTGACAATCGTCCCGTCCAAAGCAGGTGGGTTGCAAAGCGATGGTAGATAGATTGTTTCGGTGAAGTCCAATGCCTGCGCAATGTATCCAACCTATACACGGTAGAGCCCAATTCTTCCCGATGCGATAGAGTACACAATCGGATTTACAAACTTGCACAAGTAATTCACGAATATAGTACACATTTTCACAATAAAATGTAACGTGACAATCTTCGTGTAGGCTCAGTTCTCCCTGGTGTGATAAAGTACACAACCAGGTGAACAAACATGCAGAAACAACTTTAAATATGTAAATGAATCATTTTCAAGGAATTCGAAGTATACAGATCACTCTAGTATTGAGATATTACATTTTGTAGATCATTTATCTATCCGAACAATAAATAAAAGGTCGCTTAATATATTAGAACACTGACTATTTAGATTAAAGTCTTATCAAAATACTTTCCTTTTCCTTCCCTTTAACTCATTCAATTACCAAGAACATCCAATCTCTATTACTTTCTCCACAAAGAAGATATCAAAAGTACATAAATTTAGCTTAGTGCAAAATAAAGAGTTGTTTAGAAATCATCTTGGATATCGTTGGTAGTTAGTCATTGATTTTTGTATTACATCTTACATTTTCAATTACATTTGGCTTGAACATATTGTTCCAGCCACGCCTAATCCTGGAAACTTAAATTATCCCTTCTAGGTTATATAGCACATTACTTGCTCACATTCCAATTTCCCTCATCTTGTAATTATCACAATGATGTTAATGTATAAATAAAGAGCAATATAAAGAATTTATCCTTTAAGGTTAATCCAATGTAATTATAATAAGTAAATGGCACCTAATTAGTCTAAACTAATAGGCCAAGTTCACTAGTACCCATAGGTGTTAAAATCAGCCCCTAAATCACCTAATCACACAAAACAAATTACTCCCAAGTTGATTTAAGCTATGAATGGCAACATATACTTCTAAAAATGGTACGCTACAACATCAATACATGTCCAAATACAAGGAATTGCAGCTGCCATAACATATTATATCTTCACATAAATGCTCATAAAATTTCTAGATTTGAAGGAGTTTACTACACTCTTTGTATATTGTGTTATAGAACTCCAATTATGATGTTCTTGGTGCCGTTGGAAACTTAACATGATATGCTAAAATTCTTATGATGGAACCTTAGATTCATAGCATAAAGTCCTCCAAAATGATCACAAGTCAGAATTGCATCATCACAATATCACTGTGAATTTCCAGTTTACATAGTTTCACTAATACCAATATATCTTGTGGTAGGAAACTCCAATAACTATAATTCTTGAGGATTTTGGAAACTATATTCAATGTCCTACAACTTTCATGAAGAAGTTGTTCACAAAATATTTTTACAATCTTTCTAAATTCAACCACAAATTGAGAAATCGTATAGAATAACACTGCAGTCACCACATTTGGGCAGTCATACCTAAATCATCATAACATGAGGTATGTAGCTCCCATAACCGTAATTCTAGATCTTTATAAAATAGATTCAAAATATTAAGACTTTTGTGAATGGATTACACCCTGAATCAAATCATAACCTATTCAAAAATCACCCCAAAGTAGGAACAATATCAAACCAAATTGCTCATAACTAGTAGAGCTGATTTTTTTTATCAAATTCAAAGATTCATTGAGATTAGTACATAAATAACTGGGCCATGAGACCTACATTCCATTAAAGCTAATCATCATTCTGTTTGATTCTAGTTTCTATAGCAACAAACTAGAATTGATCAATTTCGAGTTTTCTACATCAAGTTATGGCCTATTGAATTAGGCTGCTCAAAACTGTAAGAATTCCGGTACGTACGGGATTTTCACTTTCAATTGTCTAAACCACTTTAATAGCTTCATATTACTTCTAGAACTTAATATTTTAACCATGAACTCATATATGAACATCAGGTAACATAGATTACCATTTTTCAAAACAAAGTAGTCGTAAAAATCCAAACCCATGTATTGAAAACTTCATATTCCTCTAGCTGTCCAAGCTGTCCACTCATCCTTCTTTCTCCTTGGAATTCTTATTTCTCCCTCTCTACCTTCCTGTTCTTCTTGCCTATCTCTTTTGTTCTATTTTTAATTCTTTATTACAGGCTTCTACTAGTTTTTTTCGGTAGTAGTATAAAGTATTAAGGAGTTGATTTAGTGGTTGCAAGACTAGTTTAAGAGGTGACACCTCCTACTAGCTTGATCTCTCAAATTTAGTCACCAATTTTATTTTATAATCTTTTTTTTTAAAATTTTTTTCTTGAAATTGAATTGCACTTACTCCCGTAAAGTTTAGTTTGTAGCCTACTAGATTTAATTAACCAAAAGCCCTAATTACAAACCTTATGAACTATGCACGAACCACCAAGCAGCTCACACTACCAACTGGTAACCTTTTAAATCAGTTGTTTAGGAAGTGTTTCTAACTATGAAGCAAGGCTAGGAAAAGGTAAAGAATAATTTGATAGCGAGAATTAAGCAAGAACAACATGAATTGATCAACTTTGAATCCTAAGCAAGGCATAGAAACTCTAACTCAAAACAAGGATTGTTAATAACTTATCTAATTTGCTGTAACAATTGATTAGGAATACTTTTCAGCATTAAATTCACATGAAACAACTTGTTTGTTGGATAAAATTGAAGATCAAATAAATACAAGTTCGAGAGAAAAATTGGAAAAATTTTGTGATTTTGGTAACTAGAAATGAAAGTTACTAAGAGGAAATTGAGCTGCCATCTTAGCTTAAAGGTTGAAATATTGAAGAACTGCATTTCAGTCCCTGACTTTGAAGTTTAACTTACTTTCTACCCCAAAACAAAAATGAAAACTACGAAGGCCAAAAAAGTTATTGAGCACCTAGAATAGACATCAATGAGCATTTGTAGGCGTGTCAAATAGATGGAAAAAGTTCAAGTGTTACATAATGTATTGTTTGTTCATTTATTGCACTATATGTTAATGATTGATTATTGGGAAGAGTTCAATGGTTCACTTGAGTGGACTCAACTTTTTTTTTTTATGCAAACACCTAACTCGGTGTAATTTTTATTAATAAAAAATCAAGATTTACAAAGCCGGATGTAGGGATAGCCTGAATATCCAAGTACATCAATCCCTTTATGTGCTAAGGGATTGTGTTTTGGCTGAATATTACATACGAAGAAACTCTAATGCCTTCATTTTCTAAACAATCAGCTATCTGGTTTGCTTCCCTAAATACAGATCATAATGGGTAACGGAAACCTTGTGTCCCAACGTGAGATCTTTAACAACATGCAGCTATTGGTCTATTGTCCATGGTGGTTTAGAATGACCGTTCAGAATGTTCACTAAGAGTAGTGAATCAATCTCCACCTCAACTGATATTGATTCCATTTTGGCGCACATTTGAAGTCCATCAATGATTGCCATTATCTAATCTTGCAAATTGGTTTGGAGTTGTAGAAGTTGCAAAAAAGCCTTTATGAGCTATCCATTGTGGTTTCTAAGAATGCCTTCCCCGGCTGCCAATCCCGTGTTTCCTTTTGAGGTGCCATCAACATTCAATTTCAAGGAGCTAAAGGTGGGGCTGTCTATTTAACAGCCATAGCTTTTTGTGGTTTTGTGTGGATCAAGTGGTGACAAATTCCTCTTGAGAGTAGATGGCATCAGCCTCAACTAGCCTTTCGAACGGATGAATGGAAGAAATGCTTTTCAAGTATGCACAAGCGTCCATTATGAGTTGGTGAATCTTGGTTTCCCATATCTCTCCATCAAAAGTTGCCTTGTTTCTTGCTTTCCACACAAACCAGCATATGATGCTTGGGATAATTTTGTGGAGAGTCCCAACCGCTGCCGATGGTGAAGCCGCCCACCACCATGAGTTGAGCTTTTGCAATATAGACGTAGTGGGAAGAAATGAAACCTCCATCCACACTTCAAAAAATAGCCAAATCTGTTTAGTGAATTCAAATTGTACAAATAAATGATCATATGACTTCTCATTGTTGCAAAATCGGCATTTGGAATCAAGCAAGATTCCAAGCTTGGGTAGTACATCAAGACTGAAATTTTTAGCTAAAGTTTCCTATCCCATATCATCTGTCGTGAGAAAATCTTTGCCCTTGATTTGAAAGTGGAGAAAATTGAGAAAGTACCATTTGGTGTAGGGTCCATACTAACTAGTCTGCTTCTCCTGTGAGGAACAACTTTATTTTTAAGTGTTTCATCAATGCATTTTAGTTCTTCCCTAGAATATCTATCATCTAATATAGAAGAGAGATCCCAGCCATAGGACTTTCACAGTTGAGCCACCGTAGGCGAATGATCATACACTTGTTCCACCAGGTGCCTCAACCGGCCTTGTTCCATCCAAGGGTCGAACCAGAAAGAGCAACTTGCATTTCTTATCAAAAATAAGGAATTCGGTTCAGCATCCTGTCGAGCTTTTAGCATCCTCTTCCATGCGTGAGAGTCCCCCAATGATTCATTTACCAGGCAAGGATGATTGGCTTCTAAGGTATCTGCCCTGAAGGAACTTACTCTAAAGTGAGGTACCTTTGCAAAACTTCCACCATAGTTTAATGCTAAAGCCATGCGTGACTTCTTCAAGGGATGAAATACCTAGGCCATTTGATGAAGTTGGCTGGCAGATTTTGGCCCAAGAAATCCAATGATGCTTCTGAGTAGATTTCAGGATCCCCTAGAAGAAGTTAGGAAATTGCCTTTCCAGCTCCTTTAGGACTGACTTTGGAGGGGCCATAACCGCCAAAAGAAATATGGGAATGCTAGAACTGAGAGCGTGCTTAATGAAAATTAGTCTGCCTCCGGGGGATAGAAATCGAGTTTGCCAACCATTAATTCTTGAGGCCTCTTTCTCGATCACTGGTTGGAAAAGTACCTTTTGCTTTTTTCCTTTCTAAATCGAGCAACCCAGATAGATGAAGGGGAGTGATTTCTCCAAAAAACCTATTTTGTTTTGGAGCATTCTAATTCAGGACAATGCTGCCTTGTTAGATAGGTAGAAAGAGCTTTTAGACTTGTTAATAAGCTGTCACGATGAGGCTTCAAAGTGGGAGAGGAAAGCCATGAGGTTATTGATCGATTTGAGTTCTCCCTTTGTGACGATCACCATGTCGTCTGCAAATGCTGAATGGGATGTTGGTGGACAATATTTTGGCAAGGCATAATGTGAGATCCTTCCCAATTGAAACTGGTTTTTTAATGCTGTAGAGAAAGTTTCCAGCATTATAACGAAAAGGAGCGGTAATAGTGGGTCTCCTTGACTAACTTCTCTTGAGGATTTGAAGAATCCCATCCACCATTTATGAGGATGGAAAACCAACAATTTTCTAGGTGTTCTTTATTAAAGTTATCCATGCATTTGTGAAGCCTAATTTTCCCAAAGTAGCATATAAGAAAGGCCAGGAAAGCCGATCAAAGACCTTGGTTAAATCAAATTTGACTAGCATGTCTCCTCATCGAGTTTTTCGATCAATGAAGTCGATCATCTCCTGGATTAGTAGAATGTTATCCTCAATTTCCTTTCCATGCACATAAGTCACTTGTTCCAGTGAGATAAATCTTTGGCAACAAGGTTGAAAGTCGATTAGCCAAAACATTTGTACAGACTTTGTTGAAGAAGATACACAAACTAATGGGTCTATACTCATTAAAAAAATGATGGATTGGCTAACTTTGGGATTAAAGTGATAAGGGTCCTTGTGAAGGTTCTTGGCAGCTTCTCTCCCTTTAAAAAGTCCCTTACTGCATGAAAAGCATCATGCTGGATGATATGCCAGCAGGTGGTGAAAAGATTATAAAGACCCCGTTGTATCCATCATTTCCAGCTGCATCTTCTGGATTAAGCGAGAACACGGCTTCTTTCAGCTCTATCATTGTGAGCTAGGCCAATAGGATTTGGTTATCCTTGTCTGTGATAGAGGTGGAAAGGTTTTCCAGAAAAGAAAGATCAAGTGGTGTGGAGTCAACACAAGATAAGAGCTCCTGGAAAAATTTAATACCTTCAGCCTCTATTTGTTGCGCCTCTTCAGTCCAAGCTCCATTTACTTTGATCCTCGAGATTGTTAGTCTGTCTCTTGGCCATTAGTGTTGAATGAAAAAATTTGGAATTCTGGTCACCCTCTTTTGGCCATTTCACCCAAGATTTTTGCCTCCAAAATGTTTCTTCCTCAGCAAGACATTTGGTGTGGTGAGCTTGAGCTTGAGCTAACGCTATTTGGTTGTCTTGATATTGTAGTTGCAAAAAGGCAGCTTCCTTGTGCTTTACATTCAGTTCAGCCTCGTGGACTTTATTGAAGACATTTCCAAATTAAATTGTGTGGCTCTAGTTTCGTAGTTCAACTTTCAATCTTTTGAATTTGGAAGCAAGTCTTGAGAGAGGAGGACCCAAGTAGTATATGTTCCAATTTTTCTGAACTACCTGCAAGAAAATTGGATGTTTAATCCACATATTTAAAAACTTAAACTTCTTTGGCCCAGATGGTGTAACACGTGATATTTTGAGAAGAAGTGGAGAATGATCCGAGCATGTCTTGGGGAGATGTTCAACATGAATTTGGTGGAAAGTGATAATTCTAATAAACTAGAGTTATTTTCCTCTAAATTATAGCATTTTGATAGTTTAAATCCTGAACTTTCGGTAAGTAATTGAAGATTTTAGTTAATTTCTTTCATATGTGTTTGAATTTCCATTCTTGATTAAATATGATAAGTTTTTATTAAATTTCTAGCTTAATTAATTGCTTAACGGTGTTAATATTATGTAGGTAAAAAATTAGAGGTTGGAAGCTGGAATGAACAAAGCTCGAAGGACCAAATTGCAATAATGTAAGAAATGAAGAATCCTGGGAAGAGAGTCGAGATCGCGATCTCAAACTTTCCATATTGCGATCTCGACTCAGAAAAATGTCAATGTATTAGAGTGGAGATCGTAATCTCAAATTTTCCATATCGCGATCTCGACTCGCTGAGGGTTAAGTTGTAAGGGCAATTTTGTAAACTTTCAGCCAACAACTCCTGATTTTTGCCTAGTGTAACAATTAAATAGGAAGTGAAGTAAGGAGAGTCAGTAGTAGATTGTTAGTAGATTTTAGGATAGTTTAGGATATATTGAACCCCAAATTTTCTTCTTTAATAGAATTTTCTCTTTAATTATCTCTTAGATCTTCTTTTAATTTCTTGTCAAGTTCAAATTTTGATTAGATAATTGTAGTGGGTTAACGCAAGCTTTGCGTAGATATAATTTTTACTTCCTTTCTAGTCTAATTTAGTAAGAATTTCTTTACTTTCAATCTAGGGTTTCTTAGGAAAATTATGGTTCTACTTGATAATTTCTTGCTTTTTATTTAAGAATTCTCAATTTCTTGCATTAATTTCTAGTTAATTCCTTGTGGGCTTTCTCTATTTTTATAAAAAATCCAAAAAATACTTAGATTTCAAGTTTAACTCTTTCCAATTTCTAGTTTAGAAATGGTTGCTTTTAGTCTTCAAGGTTTCTTATTTGTAGTCCTTTTAATTGGGTAATTTGCTTGCTTTTAAGTTTAGTCTTAATTTGGTTAACTTAGGTTAGAATTAAGTGCTTTCCTTTACTTGCTTTTACTAGAATAGATTAACTAGTTTCTTAGTATCGTAATTGGTTATTTTCACTTACTTGCTTTTTAGTCAATTTAGCTTAAAATTAAGTTTTCATCGATTTCATTTAATTATGGTTTTTATTAGAATAGTTTCATCATCCATTATTTGATTTTGCTTAACTACACAAATATCCATAAATCTTGGTAATTGCCTTCCAACAATCCTTGTGGGATGATACCCCCTCATCCTATACCCACTATCAACTCTGTATACCTGCGAAAGTTAGGTAGAGTATAGTGAATTAGTGTGGTTAATTATTGCTTGTTTGTCCTTCCAAAGTTGAATTCTACCTAACGAAGCAATCAAGATTTTGGCGCCGTTGTCAGGGATTGTCTTCGGTTTTTGGCAATATCAAGCGCTTTACGGGTCGTGTAGATTAAGCACTTTAGTTTTGTTTAGTTTAGTTGTTAATTTTGTGATTTTTTATGTTTGTTGGATATCTTGTGGAATTGACTTGGAATTTCAATTGTCTATTTGCCTTGTTTGTGTTTTAGTGCATGGTACGAGGTAATCAAGGGCCATTCATTTGCTTAGACAAGAAAATGGAGAAAGAGCTAAGAGAACTTAGAAGATTGAGAAGGGTACAACAAGAACAAGAAAGAATCGCAATGGCCAATGCTAATGCTCATCAAGGGAATTTGCTAATGCTCATCAAGGGAATTTGAACATGAAAAACAATGAAGATGAGGTTGTTGGAAATCGCCAATGGGATTGGTGGCTTAGAGAATGGAAATGGCGTAAATGGGAATGGAAGGCCATTGAGAGAATACGCTTTGCCTAATTTTGATGGGGCAAACTCAAGTATTGCACGGATGCCCGTGCAAGCCAACAATTTCGAAATCAAGCCCGCCTTAATCCAAATGCTCCAAGTCCATGCCATGTTTGGAGGTGGACCTAATGAAGACCTCTACACACACCTCATGAATTCTGAAAAAGTCTTGGACACGTTCAAGTTTAATGGAGTACATCCGGATTGTGTGCGGATGAGAATGTTTCCTTTTTCTCTTCGTGATAGGGCAAAGGCATGGTTGCAATCCCATGCCCAAGAAACATTCACCACTCGGAACCAACTTGCTCAAGAGTTCTTGGCGAAGTACTTTCCACCCGCAAGAATCGCTAAATTAAGGAATGAAATTACATCATTCAAACAAGATGTTGGTGAAAGCCTAGGGGAAGCTTGGGAAAGATTGAAAGAGTTGCTAAGAAAGTTCAATGTCCTCATCACGCCATTCCTTTGTGGCTTCAAATCCAAACCTTTTATAATGGTTTACTTCAAGAGATGAAATCCATTGTAGATGCCTCCGCCGATGGTTCTATTTCATATAAGACTCCAAAAGAAGCTAAAGAGTTGTTAAATAGGATGGCATACAACTACTACTATCAATCGATAATTAACCAGTGGTTCAATGCCAAGCTAATCAAGCCAATGCAAATAGTGGAGCGTTGAATCTAAACATGCAAGATGCCCTTTTGGCACAACAGAGAATGTTCATGAGTGTGATGAACAACATGGCAAAGGCGTTGGAGAACCTAGGGAAACCTAGTAGTGTAAATGCTATGTGTTGTTCTCCAACTCAACCAAGCATGACATGTGATTTTTGTGGAGCTGGCCATGCCAATGGACAATGTGAGATGCCATATGGATCTAATGAGAAAATCAATTATGTGGCTAATCAACCCTCATTTCCAAGGAACCAATCCGGAGCTTATGGGTTCTGTGTAACACATACAATCCTTCTTGGAGGAATCACCCAAATTTCTCATGGAGTAACACCAACAACCAATCCAATCCTCCTTACCAACCAGAATCCCACACCTCAAATTGCCCAACACACTCAAGCCTCAAATTCCTCATCTAGACCTTATCAACCGCCACATCAAAGAAATTTCAACCCAACTCATATCAATCTTTCCCCAACCCTTCATTTCAAAACCAAAAATGAAGACCTCCTCTCTATTATGCCAATTCTTCCCAACCCATGTATCGTGATCAATATGCTCCAAGAGAGAATTTGGGTGAAGAAGGTTGGAAAAGAGAGGCCGAGTACTTAAGAAGAGAGTTGGATAGGAAAAATGAGGAGCATAAAAGAGATTATGAGAACTTGAAGGCTTCAACAAGGAATTTGGAGATTCAATTTGGGCAATTGGCAAGGTTGAATAATGACAAACCTATTGGGGCATTTCCGAGTGATACTATTCCAAACCCCAAGGAGCAATGCAATGCGTTCATTCATAACCCTGAGGAGTGAAAAAGAATTGGTTGAATCGAAGAAGAAGAAAAAGGTGGAGGAAGGAAGAAATGAACAAAAGTCCAAGGACAAATAAAAGGGAAGTGGTTGATGATGAAGCCAAGAAGGAACAAAAGAATGAGATCAAGGAATCCAAGAAGAAGCATGTGGAGGAATCTTTGAAGATAGATCCATCAATAAAAGTGCCATTCCCTCAACGACTCATTGATCCAAGAAAGGAGAAAAAAGACAAGCTATTCAACCATTTCTTGGATATGTTGAAAAAGATTAATGTCAACATTCCTTTGATTGATGTCCTTACCAAGATGACCAACTATGCTTGTTTCATGAAGGATCTTTTGGCAAGGAAGCGAAAGTGGGATGATGATGAGAAAGTATGCCTTGATGCCCAATGTAGTGCCATTGTTCAAAGGCGGTTTCCCCCTAAACTCAAGGATCCCAGTAGTTTCATGATACCGGTGAATGTTGGAGGAAAAACATGGCATCGATACTTTATCACTTTGTGATTTGGGGGCAAGCATAAATATCATTCCAAAGGCCATCTATGACAAATTAGGGATCAACAATGTCAAGCCTTTGTGATTTGGGGGCAAGCATAAATATCATTCCAAAGGCCATCTATGACAAATTAGGGATCAACAATGTCAAGCCAACTAATATCACACTTCAATTGGCGAATTTATCCGAGAGGAAACTATATGGCTTGTTGGAGGATGTGCTTGTACAAGTTGAAAAGTTGGTATTTCCCGTTGATTTCTTTGTGCTAGACAAGGGTGAAGAGAGTGAGATTCCATTGATTCTAGGGAGGCCTTCCTTGCTGACCGCTCATGCATCAATTGATGTGAACAAAGGGAAGTTGGTCGTACGAGTCAAAAATAAATCAATTGAATTTGATGTTTTTGAATATAATGACAATATTCCCATTGTTGAAGAGAAATGTGCTAACCAATTTCTTAATTCTTTCCTTGCTAGGTCAAATGAAGAGCAAAATGAAGTGTTAACCAAGGCAATTCGCTCAAGCAAGTGTTGGAAATAAAAGAATATCCGAGAAATGAATTGAAGGAAAAATCACTCGAAAAGGGATGTGTGTTGACGAAGGAGACTTTTGCAAAGAATTAGCAAAATGGTGATATCAAGAAATTGAGAAGGCACAAAAAGTAAAGAAAATGGTTTGAGAAGCAATTGGAGATTTTAATTGGGGCACTAGCGATGGCTAAGGCTAGAAAGAAATGACTTGTGTTGGTCCCAAAGCAACCTAAGAGGGGGAGGGTGAATTAGGTTTCTAAAAATACTTTTAGAAATATTAAACTTATTGAGATTTTTCAAGTAACAATTAATATAATAGAATCAATGAAACTGTGAAGTAAGAAAGAGAAGAAATTATACAACCAATACTTCCAAACTCACAAGCTTGAAGTATTAATTCACTAGAATGCTTCACACTTGGTGAGCCAATAATCTTTACAAAGTAGGGAAATTCTTGCTCACACTAAAACTCTTTTACCCAAACTGTTGAGCCAAGAATTTTACTCACAACCTCACTTTCGTACAAGATTATCACTCCACTCAAAATTGAATTGCACTCTAAGCTGCACACTAATACAATATAGGACTACAGCCAATTTGTACTAAAATTGCTCTTTTCTAAGGCTTGTATTCAATGTATTAGATGATCTTTACAGAATAATAGAGCAGGTATTTATAGGAGCAATAAATGGTGGTTGTAACTACTTCCTAACGGCTAAATAATAAATGCACAAAAAGTAGCCGTTGAGGTTTGGGACGTCCGAGATAAGTATGATGAGTCCGAGACAGCGTCCGATCTCCATGCAGTTGGTGAGGGACATCGTTCGGACGGCCGTGCATGCGTCCGTTCCATCGTTCGAACAGAGCTTCGGACGGTTGTGTTCGTCTGAAAGAGACTTTGTTCGGACAGTTGTATGCGTCTGTAGAGAAGCATTAAGAACCTTGCTTTCTGCCTGTTAGTTTGGACGGTGAAATGCATCCGAGAAACTTGACATACAGTTCGGACGGTGTACTGCGTCCGAGCACTCTGTTTCCAGCAGAAAAAGTAATAGACCTGCAAAGCCTGTTTTTAGAGTTTAGTGCTTATGTCATCATCAAAATAAGGTTTGGAAGACATCAACTTGTGCATGGAAAACCTGAAAATCATGCTTTAATCATGAAGAAAAAGGGGATCAAACTTTTTCTGTGGAAACCAAAAGGAAAAAGAGGGTCAATCATCCTCAATTACTTGGAATGAAGTCCATGAGATAGTCAAGCTAGTTACTATAAAAGAGAGCTTCTTGGGAGGCAACCCAAGTCTTTAATTTCGTTGTTATTTCTTTCTTTTGGTGTGATTTGTAATTGGGTTGATTTTGAGCAAATTGGTTTGAATCAAGTTTAGAATTTTTGTAAAAAAATAAAATAAAATTGAGTTTTTGAGTTGAATAAATGGTGCTAAAGAATGAGTGAAAATTGTTATCCTAACTTGTGAATTTTTTTATTTGTAGGTTGTCCTTTCAAATGGAGAAAAGTCTAGATCAAGAGTGGAGCAATTTTGGCTAAGTGTGAAAAATTCACTTTGCAGAAGCTGAGTTCGAGATCATGATCTCAAACTCAAACTTCTGGAGGGAAGAATGGTCATTTGGTCGGGATCGCGATCTCAATTTCCATATCGCGAATCTCAATTCCTTCAAGATCCGATACCAAATCTGAGATCGCGATCTCGAGATCAGGCCAGATCGCGATCTGGAAAATCGAGTTCACGATCTCGATTTGCTGGAACGATTACTTGTCCAGCTTTTCTTCTTCTTTTATCAAAAATTTTCAATCTTCATAAAAAAAATTATATATATTCTTCCTTTCAAAATCACTTCAACCATGAATTTATTTTATTTTTAGACTTTTAAGCTGGAAGTAATTTGATTTTCCTTTTTACTAATCTGGCTAATGGCTTTAAGCTGACGGCGAGTAGCTAATTAGTTTGATGCTTCATGGATTGAATCTTTGTGGAATTTCTTGCTATATACTTGGTGTAGCACTGGTCATGATCTATTGCCAAATAAGAGTAGCATGGCTAAGGGCCCGAAGCTGATGCCATCTTCGCATTTATTAATGAATTGAATTAAATGTTCATTTTGTTTGGAGCTTGAATTGTGAGATGCATGGCACAGTTACTCTTAGCATTTCTACTCAATTTTAGTTCTTGGTTAAAATTATATTATGGTTTGAGTAATTTTTGTTATTTTTGGGTATGTCTTTATGTTTAATTTTGGGTGAGTGGAAGGATGATTTATTCATCAACTAGAATAAAAGAGACAAGTTTGGGGGTGTTTATTTCTTTGTGTTGGGAATGGTTAATTTATACATATTGTTGCCACTTGATGTTTAATGGATGGAAAATTGATCAATTAGGTACTCAATGATAATAAATTTTGATATTCAAGGCTTTGTGATTGAAGTATTGATTGATTCATTTCAAGAATTTTTGGGTGAGTGAGTAGTTCGTTTGCAGCATAAAGAATTCATGAACTTGGCATCACTATTTTTTCAAAAGAGGTCTTGAAATGCTGAATTTTAGGAAAATTCATTTGAAATGTTGTTTCTGATCAAACCACTTATATTATTTGGTTGATGAACTATCTTTTGGACAGAAATGAGTTAAATGAAGTTGAAAGAATTTTGGGACATTTCGTGTGTTCGCATATAGAATGTTCTTCTAACTTGTGAATAATTGATATTCGAGATTAATTTTAGGTACATTTCACTCATTTTCCTTGGTTTAGGAACCAAAAAAAAATAAATTTAGGAATAAGGTGAGTACGGGATTCTGACATGTACCCATGTTGTTTCTCCGAAATAAGCCATTAGAGTAGTAATAAGGTGAGTACAAGATTCCGACATGTACCCATGTTGTTTTTCCGAATTAAGCCATTGGAATTGTGTTTTAATATACCAATAAGTTAAGGAGTAAATGTTTGTAATACTTATCATTAATCTCATATTACTTATTCCTTGTTAAAGGTTTATTCCCGAAATGTGTGACATTTGCATTTAAGTTTATTCCTAATTGTCAACTTCTATTTTCATGATGCCTAGTTGAAATAGTTTACTTACTTCATAATATTTGTGATTTGAGAAGTAATGATGTTTTAAATGGAAAGAGCTAAAATTTTTGGTAACTATTTTTGAGAATGGTAATGCTTGGTGATGTGAAATCTTGTGTAGTAAATGAATGTGTGCTTCTATGTAGAACAAAATTTCAATTTTGGATTTATTCACTTATATACTTCCCATATCATATAATATTGAATGTTTCTTGAGAGACTTCTTAATTGTTCTAAGTACATCCTTGATTCATCAAGTGACCGTCAACTTTGGAGGTGTTTGTATGTTTGAATATTAGTAGGCTTCTCTTCATTTTAATTTTTTGTTTTGCTCGAGACTAGCAAAATGCTAAGTTTGGGGGTGTGATAAATGTAATAAACTAGAGTTATTTTCCTCTAAATTAGAGCATTTTGATAGTTTAAATCCCAAACTTTGTGTAAGTAATTGAAGATTTTAGTTAATTTCTTTTGCATGTGTGTTTGAATTTCCATTCTTGACTAAATATGATAAGTTTTTAGTAAAATTTTGGCTTAATTAATTTCTTAATGGTGTTAATATTCTGCAGGTAAAAAATTAGAGGTTGGAAGCTGGAATGAATAAAGCTCAAAGGACCAAATTGCAATAATGGAAGAATTGAAGAATGCTGGGAAGAAAGTTGAGATCGCGATCTCAAACTTTCCATATCGCAATCTCGACTTGGGAAAATGTCAATGTATTAGAGTCGAGATCGCGATCTCAAATTTTTCATATCACGATCTCGACTCGTTGAGGCTTAAGTTGTAAGGGCAATTTTGTAAACTTTCAGCCAACAACTCCTAATTGTTGCCTTGTGTAACAATTAAATAGACTCTCTGAAGTAAGGAGAGTTAGTAGTAGATAGTTAGCAGATTTTAGGATATTTAGGATATCTTGAACCCCAAGTTTTCTTCTTTAATAGAATTTTCTCCTTAACTATCTCTTAGATCTTCTTTTAAAATTTCTTGTCAAGTTCAAATTTTGATTAGATAATTGTAGTGGGTTAATCGCAAGCTTTACGTAGATATAATTTTTACTTGCTTTCTAGTCTAATTTAGTAAGAATTTCTTTGCTTGCAATCTAGGGTTTCTTACGAAAATTAGGGTTCTTCATAATTTCTTGCTTTTTATTTCAGAATTCTCAATTTCTTGCATTAATTTCTATATAATTCCTAGTGGGATTTCTCTATTTTTTTTATCAAAAATCCAAAAAATACTTAGATTTCTAGTTTAACTCTTTCCAATTTCTAGTTTAGAAATGGTTGCTTTTTAGTCTTCAAGGTTTCTTATTTGTAGTCCTTTTTAATTGGGTAATTTGCTTGCTTTTAATTTTAGTCTTAATTTGGTTAATTTTGGTTAGAATTAAGTGCTTTCCTTTACTTGCTTTTACTAGAATAGATTAACTAGTTTCTTAATATTACTTGCTTTTCAGTCAATTTAGCTTAAAATTATTTTTTTCATTGTTTAGATTCATTTAATTATGGTTTTTATTAGAATAGTTTTAGCATCCATTGTTTGATTTTGCTTAACTACACAAATATCCTATTTCTTGGTAATTGCCTTCCAACAATCCTTGTGGGACAATATCCACTCATGCTATACCAGTATCAACTCTGTATACTTGCGGAAGTTAGGTAGAGTATAGTGAATTAGTGTGGTTAATTATTATTTGTTTGTCCTTTCAAAGTTGAATTCTACCTCACAAAGCAATCAGAAAGCTCCGAGGAATTTGCTATTGCACACATATCTATCAAGGCGTTTCCAAATAGCATTCCCAAACCTATTGCCAAGCCATGTGTATTTGCAGCCTTGGAAAGCCAAGTCCATGAAGGCACAATCTTGAAGGCAGTCATTGAAGTCCCTCATAGCGTCAAGGTCCAAAGGGCTGGAGCCTATGTATTCGTCTGAACTGGAAATTACATTGAAGTCACTACCCACAAAACATTGGGAAGCTTGGTTGAAGTGATCGAAGCTCTGTTCCCATAAGTTCTTCCTTTCTGTTTTTGTGCATTTTGCATATACAAAAGAGAGGCAGCAATTTCCTTGTGAAAAGAGGTGGATGAAATGTTAACATGAACTAATTGTTCAGAAAGATTAAAATCTACTAGCTCCAAGTCTTTATTCCAAAAAAGCCAAATTTTACCATTAGGGTTTGACTTGCAGCAATGAAACCCTAATTTATGGCCGAAAAAGGAAATCCTTTCTTTATCTACCATTGGTTCTAATAAAGTAAGGATATTTATTTTGTGTTCTTTAACTAGCAGCTTAAGTCTACGAATGGAGGGTTTATTAGCAATCCCCCTTATGTTCCAAACTAGGACATTATCAATATTAAGCAGGTGGTGTTGTGCGCTGGATGGCTGGTTTCAATGAAGCCTAGTTCTCCTTGGTCTTCACATGTTGTAAATTCTCTTGCGTCTGCTCTTCTTTTTGTGGGAGGACTTACCTACCATATGTGGTGTGGAAATAGGCAGGTCTTGTATACCTTGTTTTGTAGGGCTGTGCATGGCGTTGTGTATGGCGTGCCTCATTGTCTTAAAAGTAGCAGGGAAATTTCTCCATAACTTTTGCATGAGAGAGTACGAGATCATCTTTTTAGGAGACAACAGTTTGAATTTGAGGAGAAGTTGGTTGGTTTAGTTACCACGCTTGACCCATTTAACTCTTCTCCAACCAATTTTGGGGTGGTTTGTTGTTCTTCCAAATTTGAAGTTTATATCCCACTTTCAAAGGGATTTGAGGTTTGAATGTCCAGATTTGGTGGAGCAGCTATTGTAATGTCAGCCACCCTTGGAGGCGGTGTCTCCTCTCCTTGCACCACCACCGTATCATTCGCTTGCTCAACCACCTCCTGGTTGCGATTAGAAGGATCAGAATGCATCAATTTTGTTGGGGCCGGGTTTGGTGTATGAGTTTTCACTGGTGTTTTCTCCTTCACAATTCCTAATGGCCCAATAGCATGGTTGTTGATTGGCTTCCAATACGTTTTGATTTTCTAATTTTGAGTTTTGGTAGAGGCCATGTGATCATCTTGTTTCCTTGGAACTCCAACCAAGCACTTGGCTGCATTGTGACCTATCTTGTTGCATTTTGTGCAGTATGATGGAATATCTTCGTATGTGATTTTCTACCAATTCCCGTTGTCCCCTATCCCCAGCCAAACTCTCAATGATAAGGTTGACAAGAGATCTACTTCAACACAAACCTTTGTTGTGTTTGGGGGAGTAAAATTCTCCGTGGCCCTGTCCAATTTGAGTGGGGTGCGAATAGCTTGCACAAGACTGAAAACTAAGTGTTTGTTAAAGAAGATTGCCGGAAAACCTTCAAGAGTAATCTAGATAGGCACTATAGAAGGCTCAATGTTTGGAGAGAAAAGGGAATGCCATTTTATGTCCCGCATAAAGAAACCGTTTATGAACCATATGTTTTTCAACCAGCAACGAAGGTAGTCTCCTCCAGCGAAAATCTAATGAGAACATGCTTGTGGTCTAAAATCCAACTGTGAAATGCTGTTGCCTTTAAAACCAATCGTCTGAAAGATTTTTCGCATCATCTCCAAGTTAGGTTTCCCTTGTGGAAAATTTCGCACAAGGGTAAATTGGAATGGTTCAGCTAATCTTTGAACTTCTTCTGTTGAGCAGAAGATGGTTGGTTCCCCTTTGTATGATTGTAACTTCTTCAATAGGACATCTGGTTGTTGCTGTTGGTTGTGGGGAGTTTGTTTGCGAATGAGACCTTCAGCAAATGATCTTGCGTGCCCTTCAGCCGGTGGCTTAAGGGCATTCTTATCAGCCATGCTAAATGGAAGAAAAATGTAGGGAATTTTTAGTGAGGGAAAATGATGCGAACCCTGTGCGCAATCGACACGATGCCACGAAACCCGATAGTTCAATTTGCACAAAAACTCCAAGGATTGACTCCAAAGTTGGTCACAAGAGTTTGGACAGCAAACACACACAAACAAGAACGGAAGAACACACAAGAATCAAGAAAGAATTCAACCCGTTGTCTACAGCGAGTATAAGATCCAAACTCTTAACAAGATTGAAAGCAAAAATTGACCCGTTGCCTATATGAATCAGGCAAGAACCAAATCTATAAGTCGTTTAGAACAATTACCGTTGCTTAAGCGATGATCCCAACAAAGTCTTAATCCAAAGACAAAATGAAAGAACTTTTTCCTCACAAAAAAGACGAATATTGTTGTTAAAAAAATGTGCTGTAAAATTCATTCATATGATGATGCCTATAGGCTTATAGAAATCCTAAAAACTAGTTTAAAAACTCCTAAATAAGTAGTGCTAGGGTTCAGCCATAAGTAGCCCCAAGATTTGTGCTAAATGGGCCTTATTAAGGGTAAATAATGAGCTTAAAAACTAAGAATTAAATCAATACCTAACCCAACTTAAACCCAACTTTAACCCAACTTAAAACCCAACTTAAAACCAGCCCAATTTACACAAATTTAAACTACTATTGGGCTTTACATAATAAAGACCGAACTAAAAGAAACTTGAAAGGAGGAAGTCCGGCCTTCTTGAACTTAAAGGATCTCCACTTGTTCTTCACTTTGAAGAATTGGACTTCATGTATTATTGAATTGAGAATAGTCCAATCCAACTTGATCGAAATACCACGAATGTGTTCCAATCTTGAAAAGAGTGAGTCCAAGCATGCTCTAGCATTCATCTCCTCATCTTGACATGTCTTTAGGCTATTCGGTCCATATCATTCCCTCCCTCCTCAAAAGTAATCTTCCTCGAATCTGAATCTCGCTTTGGTTAGAATGATAAGATACTCAATTGGAAGGTTAGTGCATCATGACTTACACCTTTGAAAGGCTGCACATAAGAAAGAAAACTAGACAAAGATAAATCAAGGTTAGGTGCAATAAAATAAATTCTCTTGATATCTCCCTCTTTTCCCTCATTTTTCTTGGCCTATGGTCGAAGCCTTTACAATCTTTTTATCTTGACTTTTGGCCACCATTTGGCATTCCCCACTTTGTTTTTTACCTTTATTCCGTTCAACAGAAATTTTCTTTGAATTTCTAATCTTTCTTCATTTATTCGATGTTGTGACAAAGGAAGAAATTTAAACTTTTTACCCTTTTTACACAAGTGATACACCTTAGTATAGCTATGATAATAACCATTTTCAGATAATTCCCATAGCTGACCAAGTTGTTAATGACATGTGAGCAAAGGCATCACAAACTACCTTATCAGAATACTCGCCAATAGTGAAGGATATAATAACTTGCTTCGTTACCTCAAATGCTTCACTTTCAGTTGACCATTGGAGCTCATATGGTTTTGGATGTGGCAAAGTAGGTGAATTCAACTTTTCAACATGATATGTACTTGCCATATTAATCCATATTCAACTATCAATTACAGTACCAGAAACCCTTTCATTCAAAAGAACCTCAGTGAAGAAAGTCCCTTTCTGCCTGCGAGACATCAAAAATAAAACTCACAAAACAAAGTAGTTAGTGTTAGCAAAAGTAATCAGAATTTTTCCTCACTACTCGGCCTAATTTTTTTACTATTGGGAGAGTATATGCACTCAAATTGTATCACTCTATCCCTCTTGTGTACCCTCAATTGAATGGCTTTCATCAGTCAAATGATCTCACCGCACTGCCTTTTTCCACGCTTTAGTTCACTCTAAAAGTCTTTGGAAGACTACAAGGACCAAAATGAGCTCCAGTTATGTTTTAACCACTTAATTGGTTGGAAGTCAAAGAAAACAAATAATCACGGGCCAACGACAAATAAGACACACCAAACTTTCGGATTTAAGCTTCAAAGAACAAGAGATAACAAAATATCCGAGACTACTTGAAACAACAAAATGTATAGAAAGAAAATAAGAATTTGGTAAGCAAACTTACAAAAATAAAAAAGAAAACTAAGCACAAAAGAACAAAAAAGTAGCACTTAAGACTAACAAAGAAATTAAAAGAACCAACGAAATTAAGTACTTTTGAATAGAATTACAAATTTGGAAAGCCGACCTTGATTTAGAAAGTTTCCAAAAATATTCTTTTGGAAATTTTTAAAAAATAGGAAGTTTCCACAAATGGGAAGTGCCAAAATTGATGGATTTCCTACCTCAATTGGGATTAGGATTAGTTCTCGGAGTCCAACTAGGATTAGGATAATTTTTTCCTAAGTCAGCTTGGATTAGAGTTTTTTTTTTTTCAAATCTGATTAGGATTAGGATTAGAAACCAATTTAAAATACGATTAGGACATGAAACTAATTCCAAATAGGATTAGCATAAGGAAACCAAGTGCAATTAGAATTGGAATATGGAATACCAAACACAAGTAGGAAAAGGTAAGAAATCAAAACCTTTTTTGATCAGGAAATAAACAAATAATTGCCTATATTTATAAGCAACCAACCTTGCAAGCCCTAAAATTTTTGTCCCCTTTCTCAATAAACAATTCTTCTTCTTCCCTTTGTATCAACCTTTTTTTTTTTTTACTCTTTTCGGCTAAACAAGTTTTTTTTCCACTTTTTTTTTTTTTTTTCAAAATTCGTCTAAGAACACTTCTTTTTCTTTATTTTCTTTTTTTTGAATTCGGCTATGCAAAGTGTTTTTTTTTTTCTGTAGTAGCAACAATAAGGAGAACAATGAAGAACAATAACAAAGAAGCAACAATATGGCTGGAAATTTTTTTCAGATGAACAGTAATGGTGAACAGTACGATTTTTTTTTCAGGAATTAAGATATGATTTTCTTTGAAAGAAAATCTGAAAAATAAAAATGGAAATAAACAGAAATGACCAGAATTGGACGAGCTTGGATACCAATCTCATGTGAACCCCGTGCGCAATCCACTTGATGCCACAATACCCTAAAATTCAAGTTGGTACCAAAACCCCAAGGATCGGCTCCAAAGTCGGTCACAAGAGTTTGAATAGCAAACATACACAAACAAGAACTGATGAACACACAAAAATCAAGCAAGAATTCAACCTGTTGTCTATAGCAAGACAAGAACCAAACTATTAACGAGATTTAAAGCAAGAATTGACCCGTAGCCTATATGAATCAGGCAAGAACCAAATATTCTATAAGTCAGTTAGAACAATCACCGTTGCTTAAGCGATGATCCCAACAAAGTTTTAATCCAAAGATTAAAAGAAAGAACTTCTTACTCACGAAAAAGATGAATTTTATTGATAAAAAAATGTATTGCAAAATTCATATATATTATGATGCCTATTTATAGTCTTATAGAAATCCTAAAAACTAGTTTAAAAACTCCTAAAAAGGTAGTGCTAGGGTTCAGCAATAAGTATCCCCGAGATTTGGGCTAAATGGGCCTTATTAAGGTTAATTAATGAGCCTAAAAACTAAGACTTAAATCTGTTGGCCCCAAAGCAACCTAAGAGGGGGGGTGAATTAGGTTTCTTAAAAATTAATTTGAGAGATATTGAGATTTTCAAATTAAATGCAGATATAACAAAATCAATAGAACAGTAAAGTAAAGAGAGAAAAATTAAACAATCAATACTTCCAAGCTAGCAAGCTTGAAGTATCAAATCTCTTGAATGCTTCACACACTTGGTGAGCCAATAATCTTTACAAAGTTGGAAAGTTCTTGCTCACACCAAAACTCTTTTAGTTGAGCAAAGAATCTTACTTACAACCACACTTTTATACAAGATTATCACTCCACTCAAAGTTGAATTACACTCACAATTCCACACTAATACAACAAAGCACTATAGTCAATTTGCACTCAAATTACTCTTTTCTAAGGCTTGTATTCAATATTTTAGATGATTTTTTCAGGTTATTAAAGAAACTATTTATAAGAGCAATAAATAGTGGTTTCAACTACTTCCTAAAGGCTAAATAGTAAATGCACAAAAAATAGCCGTTGGGGTTTCGGACGTCCGAGAAGTATTGAATGCGTCCGAGGCAGTGTCCGATCTTCTTTCAATTTTGTTGAGAAGCTTCATTCGGACGTTCGTGCATGCATCCGTTCCTTCGTCCGACATAGGTTTCGGACGGTCATGAGCGTCCAAAAGAGAGGCAGTAGGATTCCATTCTTTCTGCCAGTTCGTTCGGACGATGCAATGCGTTTATCGAGGAGTTTTGACCTAGTTCGGACGGTTGAAAGTCAGAAAGATCTGTTCCTGCAAAAGCTTGTTTTACAGAGTTATGTGTTTATGTCATAATCAAAATAAGGTTTGGAAAACATCAATCTCCCCCTTTTTGATGATGACAAACCTTTATGTAAAAACAATTGGATATGACTAATCAATTTGCAATATATCACAATTGGATATCAATCATCAAAGAACAATAGTAAAGAGAAGACTACTCCCTCTTTTGACATCAATCAAAAATACTCCCCCTTAGAACATGCAAGTAGTTTGACAGAAATGGAACAAGTTTCATACATCCAACTGAAAAGTTTAATGGTGCTAGAGTTAAGGAAATATACAACCAAGCCACAGAAATGCTGGAAACCAAAAGAAATGTTGAAAGGTTCTAACAAGCAAAGAACTGCAGAAAACAAAATACAAATGTGAAAAGAACTAATGTGAGTCATTGCGCTTCTTGGAGCGCTTTTTAGTCTTTTGTTGTTTGGATGGAACCTTTCCCAACTTGAGGTAGGGTAAATGGCTCTTGTTGAATCATTTGACAAGTTTCCTGTGTAAAATAATTTTCGATTTGTGCGACGTTGAAATGAACTGACTTGAGTGCTCAGAGAGGTGAGAAGTCTACAGATATGTGAAAGAGATGGTTCAGATGTTGATGGTTCAGATGTAAGTGGAGGTGGTTGAGGAGTAGGAGAATGAGGAATAGCAAAATCAGAGGTGGAAGCATGGGATTGTGACTGTGCAATATCAAAGGCTGCCTGTTAGCCATTCATCATCTGAACCATCTCACCTGGAGGCCTATGCGTTCAATGTATGATTTGTTAAAATAAGGAGGATATTGTTTAAGAGACTGAAAGGAATGTTGAGGAAATCAAAAATTTTGGTGAGAAATTTGCCAAACGGAATGTTTCTTCGGGTATCAGTAAGAAAGAGTTCCCATAGGGAACAAAAAAAAAAAACCAAAATCAAGAGGAATACCTTTGAAAACACAAAAAAATAAGTAACGTTGCTTTTTTCCGGGCTCAGTACGATGCCCGTTAGTTGGCAATAACAGATTTGTGACAAGAGTGTACAGAATATTGAGTTCATGAGCAAGCAAGGTAGTTTTGGCTTCCGAGGCCTGTTTAAAATGGATGTTAAAAATAGCTCTAACTTCATCGATATCAAATTGACTATCATCAGCAGGCCATTTGTCTAACGAAAAGAAATAAGAGAAATCAGTGGGGTTTGAGACTTCACATTCAAAAATGGTGTTAATGATGTTTGATGAAATCTCAAGATCGGTGTTGTTAACACGAGAATCTTTTGTGAGAGTGCGAACAGTAGGGCCTTTCCGAAGATTGGCCGTGAACTGAAGCACCATGTCATGATAAACAGGTAAGTCAAGATGCACAAGATGACCCCAATTTTGTTTTTCAAAACAAGATTTGATAATGGGAAGATTATATTCATCAGATAGACTATGAGAATCAGGACGTTGAACGATCATAGATTTACTTAAAAAGGAAGTATACCGTTCGGATGCCTTGGCATCGATAAATTTTGATAAGATTCGATTGGTGGAGACTTGAGGATTAGCTTATAATTCTCCTCGTACTGGAGCCTTGCCTTTAGTTTTTCGACCCCGATTTGCTGTAGAGGAACCTCTGCGAGATTTCACCATTGTGATGGAAGAAAAAGAAAAGAGGAGAAAATTGAAATTTTTGAGGATTGGTGAGAATTTGAGGAAATGAGATGGTGGATGGGGGAAATTAGATGTGATTTAGGTGAAAAGGGCTTTGGGTAGGATAATTTTCCAATCAATTTTGGAAGAGAAAGAGTGGGAATTTGGAGGGGGTGGTGAGAGACAAATTTCGCCTAGAGGGTTTTCGGGGGAGGGAGTGAGTCCGAAATGGGGAAGATGGACGGTTTTAATCAAATAGGGGCACCTTTCAGACGGCCGAACTAAAATGCGTCCGACGAAGCGTCCGAAAGCTGAAGAACGGACGGCCGAAAGAGGAGCCAATGCGTCCGAAGTTCTCTCGAACGATGGTGCGCGTCTGGAAGATTTCCAGAGAGTTTGGTAAAAAAAAGAATAATGTTCGGACGAGTATGAGCGTCCAGAAGTAACAGAAGCTTTCGGACGATCCAGAGCGTCCGAAAGAATAGTTGTTCGGACGAAGAAGTGCGTCCGAACTATGAACCTATGCCAAATTTATCTGTAAAATCCCCAAACATTTTTTGAGCAATTCAAAGCGATCTAGAGCTAAGGGTTTTGTAAAAATATCAGCCAATTGATATGAAGTAGGCACAAAATCAACACGAATTTCTTTTTTACAAACAAGGTTTCTAATGATATACAATGATGCTTAACATCAATGTGTTTGGTTCTAGAATGTATAACAGGATTTTTTGTGAGATTAATTGCACTAGTGTTGTCACACAATATAGGAACACAATCAAAAAATACACCAAAATTTTTCAGAGTATGTTTCATCCAAAGAAGTTGAGCACAACAATTTCCAGCAGCAATGTATTCGGCTTCAGCCGTAGAAAGAGAAATAGAATTTTGTTTTTTGCTAAACCAAGACACAAGACAATTTCCCAGAAAATAACACATACCACTGGTACTTTTTCTATCAATTTGACATCCAGCAAAGTCGGCATCAGAATAACTAATCAAGTCAAATATAGAGGACTTTGGATACCACAGACCAAAATCCATTGAACCCTTCAGGTATCTAAAAATCCTTTTAACAGCTATCAAATGCAATTCTTTAGGGCAAGATTGAAATCTAGCACATAAACAAACAGCAAAAAGATATCTGGTCTACTGGCAGTTAAGTAAAGTAGACTTCCGATCATACCTCTAATAGTGTTTTTCATCAACACTATTACCTTCTTCGTCTTTTGTAAGTTTGGTTGAAGTGCACATTGGAGTGCCAACTTGTTTGCAATCTTCCATTCCAAATCATTTGAGTAGCTCCTTTGTGTACTTGATTTGTGTAATAAACGTTCCTTCCTTAGTTTGATGAACTTGTAATCCGAGGAAAAATTGCAACTTGCCCATCATACTCATCTCAAACTCTTCTTGCATTAAATGTGAAAAATCCTTACACAAACTTTCATTAGTTGCTCCAAAAATAATATCATCAACATAAATTTGAACGATTAACAAACCATTTGAATCCGTTTTTGTAAAAAGAGTGGTGTCAAGTACACCTCTTTTGAATCCATTGTTTATCAAGAACCCACTTAATCTTTCATACCAAGCTCTTGGAGCTTGTTTTAAACCATATAAAGCTTTGGAGAGTTTGAAAATATAATTTGGAAGATTTTTATTTTCAAAGCCCGGAGGTTGTTCGACGAAAACTAGATGTGTAAAGATTCTTGGTCGATAAAACCATTTAAAAAGGCACTTTTGACATCCATTTGAAATAATTTGAAATTATTGAAACATGCAAATGCAAGAAACATGCGAATAGATTCTAACCTAGCCACGGGTGCAAAGGTTTCATCAAAGTCAATACCTTCTTCTTGAGAGTAACCTTTTGCAACAAGTCTAGCTTTGTTTCTTATGATTTCACCTTTGTCATTTAATTTGTTTCTAAAAACCCATTTAGTACAAATAACGGGATGAGAAGAAGGTCTTTCAACTAAGGTCCATACATTATTTTTCTCAAATTGACTAAGTTCATCTTGCATAGCATTAACCCAAGATTCATCACTCAAAGCAACATCTATATGTTTAGGTTCAATGTGAGAGAGTAATGCACAATTACTATTCAAAAGTTTATGAGAATGAGTAGTTATCCCATCGGATAGATCACCTATGATTAAATCTTGAGGATGACTAGAGACGAATCTCCAAGCTTTCGGAAGATCATATTTGAGCATCATTCTTTTCATCATCAATTTGATGGTTGTTGACATCAACGCTTGATGTGATCTCTTGATGATCTTCATGAATAACGAGCTTTTCGAGCTCCTTTAAAATGCCTACATCTTCATCTTCACATAAATTCTTTGAGATGACATCATTAGTTTCATCAAATGTAACAGCACAACTTCTTCAATCAAAAGCGTTCTTCTATTGTAAACTCGGTATGCTTTCTTGTCACTAGAATATCCTAGAAAAATTCCTTCATCCGATTTTTTGTCAAATTTTCCAAGGTTTTCTTTGATTTTTAAAATAAAGCATTTGCAACCAAAAACTTTGAAATAGGTCACAACGGGTTTTCTACAAAAAAGGAGTTCATAAGGAGTCTTATTTAAAGAGGATCTTAATCTTAACTCGATTCATAACATAACACGCTGTGTTAACTGCTTCGGCCCAAAAGTATTGTGGTAAATCACATTCACTAATCATAGTTCTAGCCGTTTCTTGAAGAGTGCCTATTTTTCCTTTCAACAACACCATTTTGTTGAGGGACTCTAACAACCAAAAACTCATGAAAGATACCGTTGGGATCACAAAAGTCGGGAAAACCCCCAAATTTAAATTCGGCACCATTGTCACTCCTTAGACGAACAATTTTTGTATCCAATAAGTTTTGAATTTTGGAAAACAATTTTACAAATTTTTCAAATGCTTCATTTTTGTGAACAAGAAATAATACCCAAGTAAACCTAGAATAGTCATCTACGATAACAAATGCATATTTGCAACCACCTAAACTAGCATATTGAGTAGGTCCAAATAAGTCTAAATGCAACAATTCTAAAGGTTTATGAGTAGACACAAAATTCTTTGGTTTAAAAGAAACTTTGACTTGTTTACCAAATTGGCAAGCATCACAAATTTTATTTTTCAAAAATTTTAGTTTTGGCAAACCTCTTACCAAATCTTTCTTGGCAAGTTTTTCAATCAAATCCATATTAAAATGACAAAGTCTTCTATGCCAAAGCCAAGGATCATCTATGGAAGCGGTAAGACATTTTACATTGCTATTGCTAATTTTATCAAGATGAATCACATAAACATCATTGTGCCTAGCGCCCTTGAATAAAACAACAAGATTTTTATCAAGGATAAGACATTCATGCTTGGTAAAGAAAACATATAAATTTTTGTCACAAAGTTTACTAACACTTAATAAATTATAGTTCAAATTATCAACAAGAAGTACATTTTTAATCAAGGTTTCACCATTATTACCTACATCACCAATGCCGATTGATTTTGCTTTGTTGTTGTCTCCAAAAGTGACTTTTCCACTATTTTTGGATGTAAGATTTGTGAAGAGAGAGGCATCACCCGTCATGTGCCTTGAACATCCACTATCTATGAACCACTTAGCATTGTTGGCGATGCTAAGTACCTACACAATAAATCAATTGATAATTTTTGGTACCCATGTTTTCTTGGGTCCATTTGAGTTAGTGAAATTGCATTCATGAGAACGATTTGATCCATGCAACTTTCATTCCAAGTTTTTCATTCCTCTTGACATAACACATATTCTTAGCATGTCCATGTTGTTGGCAATATCTACAAATAATGCTTTTATTACCATATAAAGAGGATTTTGGTTTTACAATACATAAGTCATCCCTTCTAAACATGACAAAATTTTTGTTGATTGCTACATTTCTATTTCTTTTCATATCAAAAATATTTTCTTTCTTTCTAGTTAAAAGAGCGTTCAAATCATCCATTCTTTTCTTCAAGGTGGCTTGTTCTTCCTTGACCTTTGATCTCACATGCATTCTTTTCTTCAAATCACGATTTTCTTGCGATAGCCTATTATTTTCATTCACAAGGATAGAGTTAGCATTCAATAAGGCATTTGACATTTTAGCTAACTCCTTATTTCTAGCATATGATTCCTTTAAGCTATCATGTCATTTCAAAATGAAAGCTTCAAGATCATCTTCACCATTTTCATCATTAGAGTCATAGTTAGAATCTTACCTCATCATCTCCAATGGCCATGAAGGCCATTTGTGCCGACTCCATTTCTTTTTCAACTTCTCCTTCGGAGTTGCAATCATCCCATGTGATTTGAAAGTTGTTGAATCTTGGTTTTCTTCCTTCCTTCTTTTTCTTGGAAGGACACTCATTTGCAAAATGCCCGAGTTGACCGCATTCTAAGCATTTTTCGTTCTTCTTCATTTCAAGCCTAGACTTTCCTTTGAAATTATTTGAATTTGTAGCTCCGCCTCTTCTCATTCTTCGTTTGTTGATGTAATGTTTAAGAAATCCTTTGGTGATGAGTACAAGATCTCCTTCATCAAGATCTTCATCTTCTAGATTGATGGAGCTGTTTTCATCTTCCTCTTGAGAGGTCTTTAAGGCAATGCTCCTTCTTGGTCTTGCTTCTTCATCATCCACTACCTTGGCCTTTAACTTGAGTTCATAAGATGTAAGAGAATTGATTAGAGATTCAATAGGCATTAAATTTAAATTCTTGGCTTCCTCTATGGCAATTGTTTTGGCATCCCATTCTTTGGATAAAGCATTTAGGATTTTTCTATTTTTTTCACCCAACGAGTACTCCTTATTCAAGGCTTCAAGATCCTTTATAATGTCATTGAACCTGCAGTACATTTTGTCTATGTTCTCATGTGGTTCCATCTTGAAGGACTCATACTTGGCAACAAGTAGGGATTTCTTTTGCTCACGAACATCATCACTCCCTTCATGAATTTCCTTCAACTTATCCCATATTTCTTTAGCGGAAATGCAACCCTTCACGCGAGTTGATTCATTTGCATCCAAGGCATTATATAACACATTCATGGCTTTTGCATTCAACGTCAAGTTTTCCTTGTCTTGTGGAGTGAGCTCATTCCTTGTCTTTTCTCCTATTCTATTTGTGTGATCATCAATGATAGAAGCTTCAAATGTCTCTTCATTGACAACATACCACAAATCAATGTTAATAGATTGCAGAAATATTTTCATTCTAGATCTCTCCAACTAATAAAATTTGACCCATTAAACATAAGGGGCCTAGTAACGGATTGACCCTCAAAAAACAGAGCATTGTTGGTTGCCATATTTCTTTACTCAAAAGCAGTTTTAAGCAATATAATGAGACCAAGCTCTGATACCAATTGTTGGCCCCAAAGCAACCTAAGAGGGGGGGGTGAATTAGGTTTCTTAAAAAATACTTTGAGAGATATTGAGATTTTCAAATTAAATGCAGATATAACAAAATCAATAGAACAGTAAAGTAAAGAGAGAAAAATTAAACAATCAATACTTCCAAGCTAGCAAGCTTGAAGTATCAAATCTCTTGAATGCTTCACACACTTGGTGAGCAATAATCTTTACAAAGTTGGGAAGTTCTTGCTCACACCAAAACTCTTTTAGTTGAGCCAAGAATCTTACTTACAACCACACTTTTATACAAGATTATCACTCCACTCAAAGTTGAATTACACTCACAATTGCACACTAATACAACAAAGCACTATGTGAGTCAATTTGCACTCAAATTACTCTTTTCTAAGGCTTGTATTCAATGTTTTAGATGATTTTTTCAGGTTATTAAAGCACCTAGTTATAAGAGCAATAAATAGTGGTTTCAACTACTTCCTAACGGCTAAATAATAAATGCACAAAAAATAGCCGTTGGGGTTTCGGACGTCCGAGAAGTATTGAATGCGTCCGAGGCAGCGTCCGATCTTCTTTCAGTTTTGTTGAGAAGCTTCATTCGGACGTCCGTGCATGATTCCGTTCCTTCGTCCGACAGAGGTTTCGGACGGTCCTGAGCGTCCGAAAGAGAGGCAGTAGGATTCCATTCTTTCTGCCAGTTCGTTCGGACGATGCAATGCGTCCGAGGAGTTTTGACCTAGTTCGGACGGTTCTGTGCGTCCAAAAGATCTGTTCCTGCAAAAGCTTGTTTTACAGAGTTAAATGTTTATGTCATCATCAAAATAAGGCTTGGAAAACATCAAAATCAACACCTAAACCCAACTTCAAACCACAAACTTAAAACTAGCCCAATTTAAAGAAACTTAAACTACTATTGGGCTTTACATAATAAAGACCAAACTAAAAGAAACTTGAAATGAAGTCCGGCCTTCTTGAACTTAAAGGATCTCCACTTGTGCTTCACTTTGAAGAATTGGACTTCATGTATTTTTGAATTGAGAATAGTCCAATCCAACTTGATCGAAATACCATGAATGTGCTCAAATGTTGGCAAGAGTGAGTCCAAAGCTTGCTCTAGCATTCATCTCCTCATCTTCACACGTCTTTAGGCTATTCGAATCCATATCATTCCCTCCTTCCTCAAAAGTATTCGTCCTCGAATTCGAATCTCGCTTGGGTCGGGATGATGATATACTCAATTGGAAGGTTAGTGCATCATGACTTACACCTTTGAAAGGATGCACATATGAAAGAAAACTAGACAAAGATAAATCAAGGCTAGGCGCAACAAAATAAATTCTCTTGATATCTCTCTCATTTCCCTCATTTCCTTGGCACTATGGTCGAAGCCTTTGTAATATTTTTATCTTGACTTTTGGCCGCCATTTGGCCTTCCGCACTTTACTTTTTACCTTTATTCCGTTCAAGAAATTTTCTTTGAATTTCTAATATTTCTTCATTTATTTGATGTTGTGGCAAAGGAAGAAATTTAAACTTTTTACTCTTTTTACACAAGTCATACGCCATAGTATAGCTATCATAAAAACCATTTTCAGATAATTCCCATAGCTGACCAAGTTGTAAATGACATGTGAGTAATGGTGCTACATCACAAACTACCTTATCAGAATACTTACCAATAGTGAAAGACATAATAACTTGCTCAGTTACCTCAAATGCTTCACTTTCAGTTGACCATCGGAACTTATAAGGTTTTGGATGTGGCAAAGTAGGTAAATTCAACTTTTCAACATGATATGTACTTTCCATATTAATCCATATTCAACTATCAATTACAGTACCACAAACCCTTTCATTCACAAGAACCTCAGTGAAGAAAGACAAATTCTCTCTTTTTGCCTGTGAAACATCAAAAATAAAACCCATAGAACAAAGTAGTTAGTATATGCACTCAAATTGTATCACTCAATCCCTCATGTTTACCCTCAATTGAATGGCTTTTATCACTCAAATGATCTCACCACACTGCATTTTTCTGCTCTTTAGTTCACTCTAAAAGTCTTTGGAAGACTACAAGGACCAAAGTGAGCTCCAATTAGGCTTTAAGCACTTAATTGGTTGGAAGTCAAAGAAAACAAATAATCACGGGCAACGAAAAATTAGACATACCAAACTTTCGGATTTAAACTTCAAAGAACAAGAGAAACAAAATGTCCGAGACTACTTGAAACAACAAAACGTATAGAAAGCAAATAAGAATTTGGTAAGCAAATTTACCAAATAAAAAAGAAAACTATGAACATAAGAACAAACAAGTAGCACTTAAGACTAACAAAGAAATTAAAACAACCAACAAAATTAAGTACTTTTGAATAGAATTACATATTTGGAACTTTTGAAGCAGACCTTGATTTAGAAAGTTTCCAAAAATAGAAAGTTTTCAAAAATAGGAAGTTTCCAAAAATGGGAAGTGCCAAAATTGATGGATTTCCTACTTCAATTGGGATTAGGGTAAGTAATCCAAATCCTACCCGGATTAGGATTAGTTCTCCGAGTCCAACTAGTATTATGATAATTTTCCTAAGTCAACTTGGATTAGGTTTTTTTTTTTTTTTTTTTTCAAATCCGATTAGGATTAGGATTAGAAACCAATTTAAAATACTATTAGGACATGAAACTAATTCCAAATAGGATTAGCATAAGGAAACCAAGTGCAATTAGAATTGGAATATGGAATATCAAACACAAGTAGGAAAAGGTAAGAAATCAAAACCTTTTTTGATCAGGAAATAAACAAATAATTGCCTATATTTATAAGCAACCAAATATGCACGCCCTAAAATTTTTGTCCCCTTTCTCAATAAACAATTCTTCTTCTTCCCTTTTTTTCAACCCTTTTTTTTTTTACTCTCTTTTCGGCTAAACAAGTTGTTTCCCACTTCTTTTTTTTTTTTTTTTTTTTTTTTCAAAATTCAGCCAAGGACACTTTTTTTTTTTTTTTTTTTTGAATTCGGCTAAGGAAAGATTTTATTTTTTGTGTATTTTTTTTTTTTTTTTTGCAGTAGCAACAACAAAGAGAACAATAACAAAGAAGCAACAATATGGTTGGAAATTTTTTCAGATCTCACAGTATTTTTTAAGAGTACGATGAACAGAACCCCCCCCACTAATGATGTCTCTGTACAATTTATTTTTTCAGAAACTAAGATATGATTTTCTTTGAAAGAAAATTTGAAAAAATAAAAACGAAAACAGAACTGGCCAGAATTGGACCAGCTCTGATACCAATCTAATGTGAACCCCGTGTGTAATCGACTTGATGCCACAAAGCCCTATGATTCAAGTTGGCCCTAAAACCCCAAGGATCGACTCCAAAGTTGGTCACAAGAGTTTGGACAGAAAACACACACAAACAAAAATGGAAGAACACACAAGAATCAAGCAAGAATTCAACCTCGTTGTCTATAGCGAGACAAGAACCAAACTCTTAACAAGATTTAAAGCAAAAAATTACCCGTTGCCTATATGAATCAGGCAAGAACCATATCTATAAGTCGGTTAGAATAATCACCGTTGTTTAAGCGATGATCCCAACAAAGTTTTAATCCAAAGACTAAAAGAAAGAACTTTTTTCTCACGAAAAAGACGAATATTATTGATAAAAAATGTGCTGTAAAATTTGTTCATACGATGATGCCTTTTTTTTTTTATTTATGCAAATGCCTGAAGGAGGGGCATGAATTTATTTATGTCATCAATTATTACAATGACAGAGATTAGGGAAGCCCTTAGCATCTCGCCAAACCAAACCTTTTACAGAGCAAGGGATGGTATGGCGATCATACTCAATATACCTAGGCTTTAAGGTACCCTCATTAGCCAAGCAATCAACAACTTGGTTTGACTCTCTAAATACATGTTTAAAAGAAATATCTTTCCCAACACAAAAGCTATTTATGAAATGTTGAATATGAGTTGATTGTCAATGCTCCAAATTGGTGCCGACGATCCATTCAAAGTGTTGACTAGTATAAGGGAATCAATCTCAACTTCCACTGATTGCACCCGCTGCTTGCCACACATCTTGAGCCCATCTTCAAGGGCCAATGCCTCAGCTTGAAAGTTGGTTTGCTATTGATAGCCATTGGAAAATGCCCTTATGCATTGCCCATTGTGATCCCTGAGGATGCCTCCACCCACTGCCATACCTGGATTTCCTTTAAAGGCACCATCCGTATTCAATTTAAAGCATCCATGGGGAGGGCATTCCCATTTGACAGCCAGGACTCTCTTGGGTTTGGTGTGGAGTAATTGATTGCAATTGCGTTGTGAGAATAGCAAATCATCAGCTGTGCTTACTTTTGTAAAAGGACAAATTGAGGAAATATTCACCAAGTAAGAGTAGATTTCAGCAATTATTCTTGTTGCACTACTTGTTTTTCTCTCAAAAACTGCCGCGTTCCTAGCTTTCCATAAGCAGAACCAACATATTATGCAAGGAAGGATTTTATAAATTGCCCCAAGTGTAGTGCAAGGTGCAGTAGCCCACTACCAAGAATTGAGCTTATCCAAGATGGTCGTTGATGGAGCAAGCATCATCTCCAGCCAAGATTCAAAGAAGTACCAAATTTGCTGTGAGATTACATAATCCACAAAAAGGTGATCCAAAGATTCTTCATGGCAATAAAAGCAGCATTTGGAGACTAATGAGAAACCAATTTTGGACAAGATATAATTTAATGGCAGCTTCTTGTTCAGCAATTTCCACATGAAAATGGAAATCTTCAATTGGAGCCTCACATCCCAAATCATTTGTCTAGAAAAAATCTGAAACTTAGGGGGGGTAAGTCGATGAGAGTGAGAAGGAGCCTGTGGGTGTGGAGATCCAAACGATTCGGTCCAGCTCTGTGGTCAAGAAGAATAGGCTTTCATTGAGTGCTACTATAATGTTTTGTATCTCCTCATTGGAGTATCTCTCGTCCAGAGAGGAAAGCAAAAATTCCAGCCATTAGGACCCCAAACATGTAAGACTTAAGCTGTTCATCGTATACTTGTTCCACCATGTGGGATAAAGGTCCATGTTCGGTTCAAGGGTCTAACCAAAAAGAACAATCAGCATTTCTTATGAGGAATAACAACCCCTTTTTCGCTTCATCACGAGCTCACGACATTCTTTTCCAAGTAAGTGAATCACCTGATGATGCCGTGACTATGGTGGGGTGCTGGCCTTTAAGGTAGCATTTTTGAGGAAAAGAACTCCACAGAGAGTTACCTTGATGGAACTTCCACCAAAGTTTGATACCAAAGCCACGAACCATATCCTTTAGCAAAGTAACCCCAAGACCATTAGAATGTGTTGGCTGGCAGATTGTAGCCCATGAGATCCAATGTCGTTTTAGCATCCCATCCGAGCATCCCCAAAAGAAGTTTGCAAATTGCCGCTCCAGCTCTTTAATTCCTAATTTTGGGGGTAAAAGAATTGATAATAGGTAGATCAGAATAAGCTACTAAGAACATGCTTAACTAGGACAAGCCGCCCTACTCGGGAGAGGAACCTCGCCTGCCATCCATGGATTCGGGAAGCTACTTTTTCAATCATTGGTTAGAAAATATTGTGTCTTCTCTTAGCCTTTTGGATGGGGCATCCCAAATATGTTAAAGGAAGGAATTTGTGAACAAAACCTGTCTTTGCTTGAAATAACCAAATTCGGGCTGGTGCTACCTTTTTAGATAAGGAGAAGAAGCTTTTGGATTTGTTACAAAACTGCCCGAATGAGTTCTCAAACCTTGAAACAAAGCTCTAGATGTGCCGAATGGATTTGGTATCTCCCTTTATGAAAATGTCAATGTCATCTGCAAAAGCCAAGTGAGAAATGGTTGGGCATTGCTGCGAGAAGGAGTAATCAGATATCTTTTCGGTACAGAATTGAGCCTTCAATCCTTGTGAAAATGCTTCCAACATTAATATGAATAACAGAGCTGATAAGGGGTCTCCTTGACAAACCCCTCTGGAGGATTTGCAGAAGCCTTTAGGTGCACCATTGATGAGTATAGAAAACCAACAATCTTCCAAAATATTCTTCATAAGGGAAATCCACTGCTCAGAAAAACCAAACTTTCGTAGAGCTGCATAGAGGAAAGGCCAAGAAAGCCTATCAAATGCCTTGGCAAGGTCGAGTTTAATGATCAAGTTTCCTCTCCTCGTTTTTCGATCTATGAAACTGGTCAACTCTTGTACTAGAAGAATATTGTCCGCAATGTCTCTCCCTTGAACATAGGCCATATGTTCAGGTGAAATGATTTTTGGTAAAATGGAGGAGAGTCTATTGGCCAATATTTTGGAGCAAATTTTGTTAAAAAAAGTGAATAATCTAATAGGCCAAAAGTCACTAAAAGAGTTGGGGCTGGCTATTTTTGGGATTAATGCAATAAGGGTTCTAGTAAACATTCGTGGAAGCTTTGCACCATTAAGAAAATCATGCACTGTGAGAAAGAGATCATGATGAATAATCAGTCCCAACAAGTAGTGAAGAAAGTCCAATTATAGCCATCAATGCTTGCTGCACCATTAGGGTTGAGTGAGAACACTGCATCCTTCAGCTCCTTTACTAAAAGCTCAATTAATAGGCGCCGATTATCCTCTTCTAAGACTGTACATATGAGGTGGTAGAGTAATGAGAGGTCCATGGCAGCGGAACCATTGGAAGTCAAGAGCTCTAGAAAGAAGTTAATTCCTGCACCTTCAATTAGCTGTATATTTTTCATCTACACCCCATCAAGTTTAATCTTGGAGATACACAATCTTTGTCTTTTGGCCGTAAGGATAGGGTGGAAAATTTTGGAGTTTTTGTCACTCTCTTTCAGCCATTTCATCCTTGTTTTTTGCTACAAAAGGTTTCTTCCCTAGCAAGGCACCGCATGTGAAGTGCTTGTGCGTGAGCTAGTGCAATTCGGTCACTTTGGCTGTGGTGTAACAAAAGAGCTTCCTCCTTACTTTTGGCTTCTTGTTCAACCGCTGTTTACCTTTGTGAAAACTTGGCCAAACACCGTATGACTCCAATTCCGGAGTTCAGCTTTTAATCTTTTAGATATAGAGGCAAGAATGGAGATGGGGAAGCCGGAGCATTGTAAATGCCAATTGTTGCCAACTACCTGTAAAAAATCTTTGTGCTTAATCCACATATTAAAGAATTTAAATGGCTTCAGACCTGGTGTAGATTCACTAGATGCTTTGAGAACAAGGGGCGAGTGATCTGAGCATGTCTTGAGAAGATGTTCAACGCTAATATGTTGGAAAGCTGCCAAGAAATCTGTGTTACAAACGATTCTATCCAACCGCTTCCAAGTCACCTTTCCAAACCTATTCCCGCGCCAAGTAAATTTGCAGCCTTGGAAAGGTAAGTCCACCAAGCCGTAATCATGAAGGCAATCATTGAATTCACCCATAGCGTCAAGGTACAGAGAGTAAGAACCCTTATATTCATCAGAACTTGAGATAACATTGAAATCTCTACCCACCAGCCTCGATTCCCTGAGCTTGAGGTTGGACAGCTCGGAGTTGTTCCCAAAGAGCTATTCTTTCGGTTTTTGTGCACTTCGCATATACAAAGGAGGCTGCCATGTCAATGCACTGAGGAGAAAAGGAGATAGAAACATGAAAGTGCTGGTCTGAACTGAATATGGGAGCTAAACCTAGCTCCTTATTCCAAAACAACCAAATTTTGCTGTTAGAGTTACATTCATAGCTATCAAAACCTATCTTATGAGCAAAGATTGATATTCTTGCTTTGTCCACCATTGGCTCCATTAAAGCAAAAATTTTTCTTTGGTGTTGTTTAATAAGTAACTTCAACCTACGGAGTGAGGGTTTCTTAGCTATCCCTCGTATATTCCATAATAAGATAAGATCCATTTAACACTGGGGAGAGGAGGGCGAGATGGAAATTATTTTAGCCAACCTGGTACGCATTGGCCTTTGCATAGAATAAACTCTTTTACGTCTTTTCTTTTTAGACAAGGACTTACCAGCCAGCTGTGGCGTGTGGAGGTCTCCCACAGAGTCTAGTTGGCTGAATGACTTTGCATGGAGGGAGTCATTGCCTGAAAAGTAACATGGTAACTCTTCCATAATTTTACCCTAAGAGATAAAAGAGTCATCCATAGATGGATTATTTGAAATTCGAGTGTGGGGCAATGTTGGCCGATTTTCAGCTACATTTGAATGGATCAAATATGTTGGTGGTTCTTCCAAATTCGAAATGACCCCAACTTCCAGGGGATTCAAAATTTGATCTTCCACAATTTTCTCATTTGAATGTGATTCTATCTGCTGGTTTGGATTTTTTACCTTATCCAAGGCTGTTAACCCAATCCCCTGAAAGTTGGGGTTTGAATTTTGAATATCCAGTTGTTGGGGTAGCTCTTCCACCATGGCTGATTGCTCCTCCGCGGCTGGTGGTTCTGCCTCTTCTGCTGGTATTTGTTAGACTAATTTTCCATGCCTATTATAGTTAGCATCACCCGGCAATGGAGTAGCTTTGTTTGGTGCTGAAGGAGCACATCTCGTGGACCATTCATGCGTCTCATCATATGTAAGTGAAGGAAGTGAAGCATGCTTTGATCCAGATGGTCCAGCTTCTTGATGCTTCACTGGTGTCCAGCGTGTTTGGATTGGTTTCTTTGCTTGATTCTTAATTTGTTCACCCGAACCTAAAGGCTATTTTGTCTGCATTGGATCACCTTTCCTGCATGCTACATTGGCATGGCCGATTTTCTTGCATTTTGTACAGTAGCAAAGCACTTCTTCATAGGTAGTTTTTTGCTAAATGCCCTCCTTACCGACCCAACCAGACCCTAGTGGGAAGTTCGGCTAGAAGGTCAACCTTCACACATACCTTGGCAACGCTTGGCCTAGTGAAATTTGTAGTGGCCAGATCAAGTTTGAGGAGAGTCCCAACCGCTTGAGCAAGGCTGAATACAGCTTATTTATTGAGAAAAACTGCTGGGAGTCCTTCGAAAGTAATCCATATGGGAACTATGGATGATTCCGCATCGGTGGTGAAGAGTTGATGCCACTTAAGAACTCGAAAGCATGTAATATCCATTGACAAACCAGGTGTTCTTGAGCCATCAGCATAGAAATTCCTCCTCCAACGAAAAATTTGATAAGTACATGTTTGTAGTCAAGATATCCAATTACAAACTGACCTTTAAAACCAATAGTATGGAAGCTTTTCGGAGTGTTTCCATGTTCGGCTTGCCCCTCGAAAAATTGCCAACCAATGTAAATCGAGGCTTTAAGGGAGCAGCGGAATTTGGTTCTTGAATACTCGGTTTTTGTCCATCCGAGAGCACTTGTGCAAATTTTTTGGTTGCCCTTCAGCCAGCTAGATCGCCCATGGACAAAATTGCAAGAAAATAGGAAGTTTTTAGAGGGAAAAAATGTAGAGAGAAGGGGAAAGTAGTTCTAGGGTTCATCCATAAGTAGCCCCAAGATTTGGGCTTAATGAGCCTTATTAAGGCTAATTAATGAGCCTAAAAATTAAGAATTAAACCACCACCTAAACCCAACTTAAAACCAGCCCACTTTACACAAGTCTTAATGATTTAAACTACTATTGGGCTTTACATAATAAAGACCAAACTAAAATAAACTTGAAAGGAAGTCTGGCCTATTTGAAATTAAAAGATCTCCACTTGTGCTTCACTTTGAAGAATTGGACTTCACGTATTATTGCATTGAGAATAGTCCAATCCAACTTGATCAAAATACCACGAATGTGCTCCAATCCAGGCAAGAGTGAGTCCAAGCTTACTCTAGAATTCATCTCATCATCTTGACACGTCTTTAGGCTATTCGGATCCATGTCAAAAAATTTAGAGAGAAGGAGGAGAAAAATTTTCAGTCTTGGTACCTTGAAGGGACTTGACTATGAGTGTGTGAATGAAATGATAAACTAAGTACTTTGCTTTGTAAAAATTATACCCAGTCTATCGGCAAGACGAGTAATAGACACTCCGTTCCCCTTGTCTACTGGTAGACCTGGATCAAGTACTGGAGAGACTTATGTGAACCATGAGCCAAATCATTGGCATTTGCATTTTAATTACTTGATAATGTCCTGTTTATTGCACCCTACACTGATCTTATGCATGTTATCCATAATTTGATTTAGATGTTATATACTAAATATTATATACTTAAGCCGCTATTGTTTTTCTTTCTATTTGAAGTCGAGGAGTAACAGGAGGAAATAGAATGTTCTCAATCGAGTGCCAACCTGGGAGGAGATTATAGTATGGACCCCAGTTACTAGAGTTAGAGTTTTCCATTACCATCTTAGTGTGAGGTTTATTTTTTTTGTTTAGGCCTATGTGCCTAGGGACTAGTTAGAGCTTGGCATGTATATAGAACTCTGAATTGTCATTTTAAGTTTGTGGTTCAATGCTTGTACATAGGTATGACTTGGTTATCGTGGATTGTTATGGTTATGATTGTTGAACATATCTCTTGTGGCTTTGTCTTGGCTGATCTTCAGGTCTAATAACATGTATTATGGCGTGTTTATTGCATTTGTACTGTGCCTAGCCTGCCTGGGGTGATCCTGAGCCGCAGGCGTGTCATTGTCCCATTTTTGAGTTGTGACGTTGAGTTGTACCAGAGCATACATTACATAATTCTATGTGTTGTTAAGTTGAACTATTATTTTTTTGAGTGCAGTATTGGGGATTCAAAATTGCAAATAACTTAAGGTTTGGGACAATCTAGACTAGGAGTTACTGTAAATCCCTATTCTTAATGGTAAGGTGGAGAAAGGTTGAAGTGTGCGAGTATGTCATTTCATGGTTAGTATTTGAATAAGAATTGATGTGTGATACTTACTCTATTTAAAATGTATAGGAAAATGGAAGTTGAATTAAATAGAAAGAAATTGGTTGTCATAGCTCAATAGGGGACACTTGAGCAGGGGAAAAGACCAACCAGGTACAGGTTGAGGAGTCTATTGGGACAGATCAGGGGATAAGAGGACAGACTTAGACTGAGCAGTAGTTACAGCCTCAGCAATCACAGATACATATACTAGTAATAGATTATGCTACTATTGTGACTATTGTGGGATATGGCAGTGGACACTGTTAGTCCTGCACCTAATCCAACACCACAACTAGAGGCTAGAGATGTTGATTATTACTATCGGGCAATTACAAAAATTAATATTCCCACATTCAAGGTAGACATGATCCAAATGAAGCTAAGAAGTGGCTAGGACAAATTAAGCAAAATTTGGATTTGTTGAAGGTAGCAGATGAGTACAGAGTTCTGATAGTGAAGCCATATTTGGTTGGTAATGTAGCTAGATGGTGGAAAAAGGGTGAGACCTATACATGCCCCTATGGGACAGATTTCATGGGTGGCATTTAGGGAAATATTTCTGGAGCACTTTTATCCTTCACATCATAGAGTTGAGTGGAAAGATGTGTTCAATTCATTTAGACAGACTCCAGGAATGTCCATAGAAGAGTATTTACAGTGATTCCATGCATTTGGAATGTTTGTTCCAGGGGTTATGAGTGATAGGATGGGGAAGTGTGATAGTTTCAGGAGAGGTTTATTGAAGAAAATTTGGGATGCTCTAAAATATACATTGGAAAATCTGCACGATGTTAGTGCTCACGTAGATGATTTTCTGAGATGGTGGCAGCGGAGGATAGGGATGGCAAAGGCTCATATGTCCCTTCACAAAGACCAGTATATGGACCTGTAGCAACCCCAGCTTGTAGTGCTCGACCCCTACAGCTACCAGTTCCACAGTTTCGTGTTTTCAAACCCTTGCCACCATAGGCGAGACCACGACTACCCTTAACTATTGCTGGACCCTCTTTGGTCATTGACAAGAGAGGAGGGACAAAATCAATATCATCTCTACCTTAGGCATAACCTCGTATCCTAGGATGCAACTATTGTCATCGTTATCACATGGGAGAGCGTAGGTCAAGGTTAGGAGCATGTTCAGCTTGTGCCAGTTTTGAGCATAGGATCAGAGATTGTCCTACTGCTAGACCAGAACCATCGAAGCAGCAGATGCCATAGGGAAAGAGTAGTAGTGGCACGAGACTAGCTACTGCCTGAGTCTATGCTTTGACCGTCTAGCAAGAAGCAGATAGATCGGGTCAGGTCATGATAGATATGTTATTAATTAATTATGTACCTACAACTACTTTATTTGATAGTGGTGCTATGCATTCTTTCATTTTTAGAAGATTAGGTTAAAAACTGATAAGCAAACCAGATTAGCTTGATACTTCTTGTAAAGTGGGTACACCGAGCAATAGTGTTCTTGAATCTAGATGGATATATCCTAGTTGCAAGGTATCATTGGGTGATTATGAGTCTAATGCTTACCTAGTGCAGCTTAATATGTTGACGTAATACTGGGTATGGATTGGTTGTTTCATAATTATGCTTACCAAGATTGCAAGGAGAAGAAAGTCAAGTTTTGTTATCCAGAGAAATAGGAATTTGTGTATCAAGGTGGTATCAAGAAACCAGATAGACAACCTATATCGATACTATTAGCGTTACAGGCATAGAAGGCACTCAGAAAAGGTTATGAAGCATTCTTAGTTAATGTGATCAGCGCAGAAAAGTAAGGTCTATCTGCCAAGCTAGAAGACATTCCAACGGTTTGGGAGTTTTCAAATGTTTTTTTAGAAGATTTGTCAGAATAACAACTAGAATGGGAAATAGAGTTTGAGATTAATCTATTACTAGTGACTGCACCAATTTCTAAAGCTCCTTGTAGAATGGCACTAGCAAAGCTTAAAGAATTGGAGACACAGTTACAAGAGTTATGAGATTAAAAATTTATTAGACCTAGTGTATATCCTTGGGAAGCTCCAGTATTGTTCGTGAAGAAGAAAGATGGTAGCCCTAGGTTGTGTATTGACTACTGGGAGTTGACCAAGGTCACTATCAAGAGTAAATATCCCTTACCATGGATCAATGATTTGTTTGATTATTTGAAGAGTGCCAAGGTATTTTCCAAGATTGATTTGAGATCCGGTTACCATTAGCTGAGGATCAAGGTGGAGGATGTTCCAAAGAGTGCCCTTCGAACTAAATATGGCCATTATGAGTTCTTGGTGATGCCTTTTAGGCTAACCAAGCTCTCCCACACAACTTTTATGGACTTGATGAATAGGGTATTCCAAGCCAATTTAGACAGGTTTGTGATTGTGTTCATTGATGATATCTTGGTTTACTCACCTTTAGAGGAGGATCATGAGACATATCTCAGACTGGTTTTACAGAAGTAAAGAGATAGAAGTTGTATGCGAATTCAGTAATTGTGAATTTTATTTGAAAAGTGTATCATTTCTTGGGCACATCATCTTAGAAAGTGGAGTATCTTTGGACCCTAAGAAGATTGAGGCAATTGTTGATTGGCCTAGAACGACAAATGTGATGGAGGTTCATAGTTTCTTGGGTTTGGCAGGTTACTACTGGATGTTTGTAGAAGGATTCTCTTTGATAGCTGTACCATTGACCAGACTTACTCAGAAGAAAACCGAGTTTGTATAGGATGTAGATTGTGAGGCTAGTTTCCAAGAGTTGAAGAACAGGCTGATATCAGCACTAGTGTTGACTTGCCATCAAGGATTGGATGGTATGTGATCTACGGTGAGATGCTTCTAAGAATGGTTTGGCTTGTGTATTGTCAGCAAAAATGGTAGGGTCATTGCCTATCCCGTGCAATAATTGAAGCTTAATGAACAGAACTACTGTACTCATGACTTGGAATGGGCTGCCATTATATTCGCTCTGAAGATTTGGAGTCACTAGAGATAGCAACGTAAAATATTTACAGATCATCAAAGTTTGAAATACTTATTCACACAGAAGGAACTCAATATGAGACAACATAGATGGTTGGATTCACTAAAAGACTATGACTTAAAGATCATTATCACCCAGGAATAGCCAACAGAGTAGCAGATGCACTGAGTAATAAATCTTTAGAGGTCACAACCAACATGTTGATAAGGCAAATAGAGATCCAGGGGAATTCCGGGTTGATAATGGTATTTTTTGGATGCAAGGACGACTTTGTGTGCCTGCAAATGAAGACTTGAAGAAATAGGTCATGGCTGAAGCTCATAGTTCTAGATTTTCTATTCATCCTGGCAGCACTAAAATGTACCCCACATCAAGGATCTGAACAGCATTTTTGGTAGACAATATGAAATGAGATGTTGCTAAATTTGTGTCCAAGTGTTTGGTTTGTCAACAGGTAAAGGTTTTATTGAGTCCGTAGCCTATTCCAGAACGGAAATGGGAGCATATCACGATGAATTTTGTTAGTGGGTTGTCCAGGAACAGATTGGGACATGATTGCATTTGGGTTATTGTGGACAGGTTAATCAAATCTGCTCATTTCTTGCCCTTGAAGACTTCTACACCAATGGACAGGTTAGTGCAGATCTATATGGAGAATATTGTGAAGCTTACATGGTGTACCTATTAGTATTATTTTATATCAGGATCCAAGGTTCACTTTTATGTTTTTGATAGCCTATCAACAAGCTATGGGTACAGAAGTGGTTTTAAGTTCTACTTTCATCCACAGACAGATGCGCAATTAGAAAGGACAATTCAGACCTTAGAGGATATATTGGTGGTTTGTGCTATTGATTTTAAGGGTAACTGGGACGAGCATTTGATCCCCTCTTGTTGATAGAGTTCTCATAAATAACATTTATCACAATAGCATTGGCATGGCACCGTATGAAACTTTGTTTGGAAGAAAATGTCAGCCACCTTTATACTGGGATGAAATCGGGGAAGAAAATTAATAGGGCTAGAGTTGATTCAAATTACAGTGGACAAGATGGCATCGTTTGAGATAAACTCAAGGCAGCTCAAGATAGAGAGAAGAGTTGGGCAGATATGAAAAGAAGACTGTTAGAGTTTCAGGTTAGGAACAAGGTATATTTAAGGGTTTAACCGACTAGAGGGGTTATGAGATTGCACAAGAGTGGAAAATTGAGTTCAAGATTTGTGGGATCCTTTGAGATACTGAAGAGAGTTGGAAATCTAGCATATCAGTTTGCTTTACCTCTAGAGTTGGCATGAGTGCCTAATGTGGTTCAGATTTCACAGCTTCAAAAATACATATTGAATCTTACTCACGTAATCGAGTATCAACCTCTCGGTGGTAAAGAAGAATTGGTTTATATCAAATAAGAGATACTAGTTTAGATTATTGATACTAAGGAACAAGTCCTTCAACATTGGTCTATACCATTTGTTAAGGTTCAATGGTCTAACCATTCAAAAACAAAGGTTACTTGGGATTTCGAAACCAACATGCAAATAATTACCCTTACTTTTTTATCTCGTTGGTACATTAAGTTTCGAGGATGAAACTTTTCTTAAGAATGGGAGAGTGTAATATGATTTTTTTCAATCATTCGATGTATTTTCATACTTGATCTTATCTCTTTAAATATTCTTAAACCTCAATTCCAAGTGTTAAATAATGATTTTATCTTTTTGAATATTTTTTCTAAGTATCTGGGCAAAAGTATAATTTTATAAAATAAGGGACTAAAGTATAAAATTTAAAAATGATACAAGACTTCTTTACAAAGCCTTATACCCCCAATTCTAGAATACCCCATTTCCTACTCCACGCCGTACAAAACAGCTCAAAAGCCTTTTTTTTTTTCTTCTAAGCTACAGATTCTATTTTGTGCTTAATGTATTTTTATTTCCAAGTAAAATTGGTGATCAAAGAGTACTATTAGAACTTTAATCCAAATTCACAAATAAGTTTTACTCCAAGTTTTGTTTGATTTTCATATTAAATTTCAAGTTCCTCAAGAAATTAGTTTGTTTAACTTTTGTCATTTATAGTTTGATTTTATTACCAAATGTGCTTATGAGCTACTTGGTCTTCATTTGCGGTTTGAAATTACTTTTTAACTATTATTTTGGTGACATTTGGATGAGGGTTTTGAAAATCCCTAAGTTGGTGATATATTTGAAGTTATGAACCCTAATTCTTAAACTTTGATATTATTTTCACAAATTTAAGTCAACCCCTACTTGTTTGTGTTCAATTATTGCCTTATTTGAGAATTTGGTGATGCCCAAAAGTGAACCCCTACTCGATTTTTATCCTAATGGTATAACACTCTCCTAGTTTAGGTGATTTGGAGTTAGAGTTTTAGACCGTTAAATTTAGGGTCATCAAAATCGATTTTCGAATAAGTAATGTTTATGTCTTTTTATCGATATCTTGTATATGGTTAGTTATGCAGCCCTAGAATAATTGATATTAAGGTAAGTATACTTGATTTGAGTAATGTTTATAAGGTAAGTATGTTTATAATTTATGTGTTCATTATGTAATGTATTGTTTGTTCATTTATTGCACTGTGTTAATGATTGATTATTGACAACTCCGTAATGCCTTGTCTACTAGGGCGGTTGAGAGGTAGACTTGGATCTAGTGCTAGGGAGACTTATGTGAATTATGAGCTCAATGATTGGCATTTGCTTTTCAATTATTGATAATGTCCTGTTTATTGCACCCTGCACTGATCTTATGCATGTTATCTGTAATTAGGCTTAAATGTTATTTACTAAGCGTTATATACTTACCCCATTATTGTTTCTTTCTGTTTGTAGTCGAGGACTAATAGGAAGAGATAGTAGATCCTAAGTCGAGTTTCGACCTGGGATGGGATCTTGCTTATAGTACGAATCCCAGTTACTGGAGTTCGAGTCTCCCATTAACATCTTAGTGTGAGGTTTGTTTTTTGTTTAGGGTTGTGTGCCTTGGGACTAGTTCGAGATTGCCATGTATCTAGAACTCTGAATTGTCATTTTAAGTTGTGGTTTGATGCTTGTACATAGGTGTGATTTGGTTATCATGGATTGTTATGATTATGATTGTTGAACATGCCTTTTGTGGCTTTGTCTTGGTTAATCTTGATGTCTAATGACATGTATTATGGCTTGTTTATTCCTTTTGTACTGTGCCTTGCATGCTTGGGGTGATCTCGAGGTGCGGCGTATTATTGTCCTATTTTGGGAGTGTGACAAAAAATGTGACATTTTGGTGCTTAATAGAGTGTTAGTATAGTCTCTGTGGAAACGATATTCTACTCATCATTATATTACTTGTTCGATATGTATACTTACGCATCTAGTGATTCCTGTTTAAGTAACAGTTAATCACATCACGAACAATCAGTCAAGCTAATTGATTTAGGTGTAAATTCCTCTTTTTACATAATTCAATTAAATTGAGTCTTTCTTATACTGAATTATTTCTGAAGCAATTAAATAATCCCGTCAGTCATGATCTTGACTTAATTTAATCTAAACAAGTAACACTGGTCTATATTGTGGGTTTTGCTTGTGTATAGCCTTGGCCAACTTACCCAAAATAAGAGTTGGCTACATTCTTGAATTGTCAATTTGTGTTATTTATTACCGTAATGTGTAATCTTACCAATTAACGATGTTATGAATTAATCCATAATCTACATCAACCTTAGTTGATTTATTGCATAATTAAGAAAATAAGAACATAAGAATTGACAAGATTTCTAGAAACCATGATTACTGTAGAACTAGGGTTTTTAATACCAATTGTAAAAAATCTAAATAAACAAGTAATTCACTTCAATCAAATATGAAAAAGGAAAGAAATTACCCTATTGGAATCTTGAAATATTAAACCTTCATAGAGGAAATGGTCTATTAATAATTGCAAGAAAGTAAATTGATTGTAATCTAAAAATAGAAAAGAAATCAAGGAAATGGAGTAGGAATAGATGTTTGTGAATTGAAAGGAAACGTAATAATCTAGTTCTAAAGCTTAGGGATCAGAGAAAACCCTAGGTTCAAAGTCTAAAATGTCGGATGTTGCAATAGCACAGTCCTATGATGATAAAATGCTGAAATCTATATCATAAGCAAACATGTCTGGAATGCCCTATTCGCTAACAACAAATGATTTATACTGCGTAGTCTACTAACAGTGAACAAAATTTCGTTAACATCAGTAACAGCACACCAAATGGGTGTGTACTTCTCTAACATTAAGTACTGTTTTGTTAGCGAGCTCTCCTTCATTAATTGTTTGCCAGCAATGAATGACTCCTTCCGTTTTACTCATCTTCGATCCTTGGCTACTATTTGATTGCAAAATAACTATTTTACCCTCACATAATCTACAATTAACACCAACCATAATAATGAGCCAAAAAGCCTCGTCTTTTCCACGTTAAACACTTCAACTAGACCGTAAATTCATAAAACCTAAAAATGATTACATCCATTAACATAATTCATTTAACGCAATAATTAGGATTAAGCTACACAAATGAGCACAAAAAGGACGAGAAAATAGCTCTAATTATATAACTATCAACTACCCCAACCTAGTGTTTTGCTAGTCCTTCCCAAAACAAAATCAAACAAACACAAAAACATAAAGACACCAACATAGGAATTGAAATATTGAGATTAGATTGAAATGATCGCTTCATAAACCTTGTCTCAAAGCTAAAACCGCACAAATTATATACCACATGGATACGCATGCCAAAATATTCACTAGGACCTATATCAACAAGCATTTCTAAAAATAAAACTTCAGAAACTGAATCTATCAATATGCATCACATTTTATAAAGCAATTCTACTACCTACAGACAAATTAAAAATCCCCAAGATTAACTCCTTATAACCATCAATATGATAAGGAATGATCAGATGAGTCATAGACAAACCTAAAAATCAAATGACACACAGGCAAAGCATTAATAACAATTAAAATCATTTAATTTAGACCCCTTAGATACAACACTCCAAATAATCCTTTATGGCTATTTATTAACATTGTGGATTTTGTGAACTTATTTAGTTTTTTTTCTCTTTACTATTGGCTAATGCAATATGCATTTCACGCAAGCAAGCATTATTTCTTCCTTGTTTCTTACAATGCCAATATATTACCATGTAAAGCAAGACATTATTTTCGTAAGTACTCATTTGAGCACATAATTACTAGCCACAGAAAGAAAATCGATCACACTATTAAGATTTAAATAACCCCAAAAGAACTAAATATTTTGCCATGCGTATAACACATATATGAACAAACTAAAGCCTACCTCTTTTGAAACCCTACTTCATGTGAACGCCATGCACAATCAAGATTGATGCCACGGAACCCAACAATCATGTATGGCATCAAACCCCAAGGATCAAATCCAAAGTTGGTCACACAAATTGGACAGCAAGAACACACAAAAAAAACACGAAAAGAACAAACAAAGATAAGCAAGAATTGACTGGCTACTTATATTGATCAAGTGGGAACCAATATCTTAAGTCGGTTAAACAATCACTGTTGCTAATAAGAAATAAAAGAAAGAACTTCACCTCCAATGCTTGCAACTTCATTTTGCGACACATCTTGAGCCCATTTACAAGAGCCATTGCCTCGGCTTGGAAATTGGTTTGATGCTTGTAGGAATTGGAAAAGGCCTTAATGCATTGTCCATTGTAGTCTCTAAGAATGCCGCCACCCACTGCCATACCTGGATTTCCTTTAGAAGCACCATCCACATTCAATTTGAAACATCCAAGGGGAGGGCATTCCCATTTAATAGCTAGGACTTTTCTCGATTTTGTTTGGAGTAGTTGATTGCAAATTCCTTTTGAAAGCAACATTCATCAGCTTGAATCACCCTTGGAAAAGGATAAATTGAGTGAAATATCTTTCAAATAAGAGTAGATATCAACAATTATCCTTGATGCATTTGTTGTCGTTCCTTCAAAGAATGCCTTGTTCCTAGCTTTTCATAAGAACTAGCAAATTATGCAAGGAAGGATTTTATGAATTGCAACAAGTGTGGTTGAAGGTGAAGCAGCCCACCACCAAGAGTTTAGCTTATCCAAAATGGTTGTTGATGGAGCAAACATCACTTCAAAACAATCTTCGAAAAAATTCCAGATTTGCTATGATATTTCGCAATCCACAAATAAATGATACATGGATTCTTCATTACTACAAAAGTGGCACTTGGAGGCTAATGAAAATCTAATTTTGGACATTGTGTCATCTAATGGCAGCTGCTTGTTCAGCAATCTCCACATGAAGATAGAAATTTTCAGTTGGAGTCGCACGTCCCAAATCACTTGCCTAGACAAAGACGTGCCTTTGGTGGATAAGTCGATGAAATTGAGAAAGAACCCGTGGTTGTTAGAGTCCAAAGGAATAATGATTTGGTCTGATTCCTCATTCAAGAAGATCTCCCTTTCAATGAGAATTCCTTCAATGTTTTGTAATTCATCATTGGAATATCTCCCATCAAGTGAGGAAAGGTTCCAGCCATTGGGACTCCATACTTACACCACCGTGAGGTGAGTATCATAGACATGTTCCACCATGTGAGGGATAGGCCCTTGTTCAGTCCATGGATCAAACCAAAATAAGCAATTAGCCTTCCTTATTAGGAATAACACCCACCTTTCCACTTCATCTCAAACTCTCAACATTCTTTTCCATGTAAGAGAATCTCAAGGAATAAAAGAAACAACTTTTCCTCATGAAAAACTCAAAATTCTATTGATAATAATGTCTGAAATTTGTCCATATGATGATGTCTATTTATAGGCTTAATAAAGTCATAAAATCTAGCTAAAAAAATTCCTAAAAAGTAGTGCTAGGGTTCGTCCATAAGCAACCCCAAAATTTGGGCCAAATGGGCCTTAATAAGGTTGTTTAGTAATTAACTAATTAAGGGGCCTAGAAACTAAGAATTAAATCAACACCTAAACCCATCCCAAATTACACAATCCTTTAACTACTATTAGGCATTACACAATAATGGACTTAACAAATAAAAAGCCTAGCAAAAATATAACATAATATTCACCCCATGGGTTTAAAGGATCTCCACTTGTGCTTGACTTTGAAGAATTGGATTGAATTGAGAAAAATCCAATCCAACTTGATCCAAACACCACTAATGTGCTTCAATCTTGGAAAGCTCAAGTTCACGCTTGCTCTAGCCTTTATCTCCTCATCTTGACACATTTTTGGCTTCTCCAGATTTGTACCATTCCCCATCTCCTCGAAAGAATTCATCTTTGAATCCGAACCTTGATAAGAAAAACACGAATTAGTTGAATGGGACACAAGACTCGCAGAAGATAGGTCTTGAAGCCGTGAACTATTGCAAACACAACAAAGTTTTGTAAAGTAATGATCTAAATACTTAAACAAATGTGCACGCCAAAGTTGAAAATTATTTAGTTTTGACCAGTTAAGCACAATTTTAGCAATTTGCTAGAAAATAGTGATTTTGACACAAATTGGAATCTATTTGACCAAAACAAAAATTTTAGTTAAAGTGTTTTGAGGCAAAATTGGTATGATTTGATTCTGACAAAGTATTTGACCTAAATCACACAACTTAGGTCGCTCAAAAACTAAGTAAGAAATAAAAATTTGGATGGCATATCTAAGTAAACTAAGATCAAACAAGTTACCACGCTGTAACAGAAACTTAATTTGACATGGACAAAATTTGAATATTTTGATAACTTTGCTTGAAATTTGAAATTCATAAAAGAAGTCAACCAAGCTAAAAAAATTATCGAAGTTATTTTGAACAAAATTGAAATGTTGAAAATCATGTAGCATGCTAACACAACAATTCAAATTAGATTTGATGGCATATGATTGTAAACTAAGGTTTGGACGGATTTATCCAATCAATGATCCACAAATTGGAATTAGAAGTCCAAGAATTTAGGTACCTTTTCTATTCAAAACAACAACTAAGTCGAAAACCATGTCAAGGAATTGATTTTAAACAAGAAATAAACAAAATGTACACTAAAACTAATTCTAAATTCGGATTTAAATTTTTACAATTTCTTAAGATGCTCAAATCTAAGAATTTCATAACAAAAAGCATAAATAAGTTCATACTTTTGGGATAGGGTATTGACTACCATGTCTTCCGTACCTCGTTTTGGTTGGAATGATGAGGTACTCAATTAGGAAGTTAGTACAAGACTTCCACATTTGAAGGGCTTCACATAAGAAAGAAAATTAGATAAAGATATAACAAAGTTAGGCCTAACAAAATAAATTCTCTTGATCTCTTTCTCTTTTCTCTCTTTTTCTTAGCCTATGGCCCAAACCTTTACAAACTTTTTATCTCGATTTTCGATCACTATTTGGCTTTTTAAACTTTGATTTTTTACCTTTATTGCATTTGGGAATTTTTCTGTTTGAATTTCTAATCTTTCTTTATTTATTTTATGTTGTGGCAAAGGAATAAATTCAAACTTCTTACCCTTTTTACACAAGCGATACCCCTTAGTATAGCTATCATAAAAACCATTGTTAGATAATTCCCATTGCTTAAAAGTTGTACATGACATGTGTGCAAAGATGCTACATCACAAACTACCTTATCGGAATACTTTCCATTAGTGAAGGTTACAATAACTTGCTCAGTTATCTCAAACGCTTCACTTTCACTTGACTATTGGAACTCATAAGGTTTTGGATATGGTGAAGTAAGTAAATTTAACTTTTCAACAAAATACGTACATTCCATATTAGCCCATATGCATTTTTAAATCTTAAACCTTCATATTTGTGTGAGTTTCTGTCTTAGTTTAGTCCTCTGTCGTATTGGCAAAACCTTTTTCATTCCAGAAAAGTATTTTTGCTAATTCAAGTTCATCGACCAGTTCATATTTCCAGACAAATGCTACAGACTCTTCCATCGCGTATCATTCTTAGAGAGTTTACTACTTCTCTTCATAACTTGAAAGAAGAATACTCAGAGTTTCAAAGAATCATTTTCTAGGAGAACAGGACAATTCTACTAGAAATATGGCCAGCTCCAGATGCACTTGGAGGAAAGTGAACCAGACTACAACAATATCAGGAGCATGAACATGAATGACATCACTATTCATTTCAACAGCAGGGACAAAAGGTGAGTACCACAAGCCTTTTCATTCACAAGAACTTTAGTGATGAAAGTCCCTTCTCGCCTGCGCGATATCACAAATGAAACTCACAACACAAAGTGGTTAGCGCAAGAAAAAATAATCAAAATTTTTCCTCACCACTCAGGCTTACTCTTTGGAGTGAAATTCACTCAAGTTGTATCACTTAATCCCTCGTGTATATCCTCAATTGAATGGCTATTATCAATCAAATGATATCACCACACTGTCTTTTCCTATCATTAGTTTACTCTCAAAGTCTTTCGAAGACTTTTTGCATAATAAGTGAACAATTACGAGGACCAAAGTTAGGTCTAAACAAATTAATTGGTCGGAAGACAAGAATGAGCAAATTATTCATTAGTCAATGCCAATGAAAGGACATGAAACTTTCGAATATAAGCTTTAAAGAACAAGAGACAAAAAAATAACTGAGATTACTTGAAGCACCAAAAGGTATAGAAAGAAAATAAGATTTGGTAGACAAATTTACTAAATAAAAAAAGGAAACTAATCACACAAGAACAACCAAGTTGCACTTAATACTAACAAAAAAATTAAAAAAACCAACAAAAGTTAAGTGCTTTTTTGAAAAGCTTTACAAATTTGGAAAGTGGGCTTTGATTTAGAAAGTTTCCAAAATTAGAAAGTTTCAAATCTAGAAATTGGAAAGTTTTCAAAAAAAAAAAAAAAAAAATGAATTGGTAAGTTTCCAAATGTGAAAATTAGAAACTTTCTAAAAATGAATTTGGTAAGTTTCTAGAAAAAAATCAACTTGGATTTGGGGGAAGTTTCCAAACAAAACTCATAAGAGAAGAAAAACAAAACCTTCTTGGATTAGTTCAACAATCAAATAATTGCCTACATAAACAACTTAATAAGCAACCCTACAACTTTTTGTCCATCTTCTTCTCCCTAGGACCGATTATACTTCTCTTTTTTGTTTAGTTTTTTTTTTTAACTGTTGGCCAACAACTTTTTTTCTTTTTCTAATTGGTAGCAACAACAATAAGAAGCAATGAAGAAGCAACAATAAGAACAACTACAACTGGATATCTTTTTTCATTTTTTCTTTTTTTATATCAATAAGAACATGAAAGGAAAAACAACAATAGAGATTGACAGACAATCAAGGAACAAATTCTTATGGCACGAGAAGAACAAATCAAAAGATCAACAATTCAAATTTTAAGACAATAACAATACAGATTCAAAACTGTAATTTTTTTACGGATGAATAGTAACGGTGAACAGTACTAATGAATAGTAGCAATGAATAGTAGTGGTAAACAGTAATGATTTTTAAAAAAAACATATCTAAGATATGATCATTTTATTGGAAAGAAAATCTGAGAAAAAAAAAAAGAAAACATATAGAACTGACCCTAATTGGACCAGCTCTGATACCAAGGTGATGCGAATCCTGTGCGCAATAAAGATTGATGCTACGATACCAACGATCAAGTATGGCCCAAAAATCCCATGGATCGAATCCAAAGTTGGTCACAAAAATTGGATAGCAAGAACACAAAAAGAAAAAATGTAAAGAACAAACAAGGATAAGCAAGAATGACCCACTACTTATATTGATCAAGCAAGAACCAATATCTTAAGTCGGTTAGAACAATCACCATTGCTCAAGCGATAATCCTAACAAAGTCTTAATAGAAAGACTAAAAGGAAGAACTTTTTCCCACAAAAAACTCAAAATTATATTGATAATAATGGCTGAAATTCTTCCATATGATGAGGCTTATTTATAGGCTTAATAACGTCCTAAAAACTAGTTAAAAAGAACTCCTAAAAAGTAGCGCTAGAGTTCGGCCATAAGCAACCCCAAAATTTGGGCAAATGGGCCTTAATAAGGCTAATTTGTGAGTCTAAAAATAAAAATTAAATAAACACCTAAACCCAGCCCAAATTACACAAGCCTTTAACTACTATTGGGCTTTACACAATAATGGACTTAAACAAATAAAATGTCTAGTAAAAATATAACATAATATTCAACCCATGGACTTGAAGGATCTCCTCTTATGCTTGACTTTGAAGAATTGGAATGAATTGAGAAAAGTCCAATCCAACTTGATCAAAACAACATGAATGTGCTTGAATCTTGGCAAGCTCGAGTCCATGCTTGCTGTGGCTTTCATCTCCTCATCTTGACACATTTTGAACCTCTCCAGATTTGTATCACTACTTCTACCAATGAATCATAAAGAACCAATTCGAAAGACTCCCAAATTGGTATTGCCCATAAAAAATGCTTCACAAAATTCCTCGATAAAATCATCAGTTTCAAAAATTTATACAAAATGAAATCATATATTGATATAATCATTTCATTTCCACTCTTTTTAAGAAAACATGTAGTACATAACCGTATTGAAAATTCAAGGCCACATATATCATAGGCAATTAACAGCCACTAAAAATAATCATTCCAACATGAACAAGGACTATCACAAAAACAACTACCTCATAACATGATCAACAAAAGAACACTTGTGAACCCACAACGTGTAACACACCACCATCAAAAGCACACAAAATGATAAGACTTAACAATTGCTACTTGTCCAACCAGCATTATCACCCATGACAAGTAGCACACAAAATAAAAAAACAAAAAAAAAAACTTAACAATCTACAAATTAAATCCAACAATTCCCAAATAAAAGCAAAATAATTCTCCCTTTATAAAAAGTAGAAATTATCAGAATTCAACTAAAATGCCCAGATGGACTGGTTGTGTCCCTACCATCATCATAAGAAAATGAATCCTCATTGCATAATGATACCTAGGCTCCTTTGGCCCATTTGGCAATCTACACATATCAAACGGTTTAACCATCTCAATGATAGTTAAAGTTAGGAAAGTCTTTCTGCCGGCCGAATTTGTCATCCTTGAAACGAATGAAGATTCCAACATGCCATTCATTCTTGGATGGCTATTTTTTGCTACCATAAGGTATTGATTGATATGCTAGAAATGAAACTTCAATTACGAATAAATGATGAGATTATTTCTTTTAATGTTTTTTATTCACTTAAATTTCCTTCTTTGTATGATGACGTGATGAGAATAGATGTGATCGATGAACTTGTGAAATTTTTTGTAGGGTGAATGCAAATTGAAGAGGAATAATATGAAAAGCAAGGTGATGATCAACCTACAATTGAGGTTAGAAAAGAAGTTTCATCTTTGAAATGGAGAATATTATTGAGGAGAGCAAAGGTTATGGGGGGATCTCTCATCAATGAATCTCTCAAGGTTGAGTTGAAACCTCTTCCCTCTCACCTTCGCTATGATTTTTTGGGTGACAATAACACTTATCTATTTATTGTGAGTGCTTCTCTTTCTATCTTAGACAAGATGAGTTGTGTAAGTTACTTCCGGTTTTAAAGAAACACTAAATGAAACTTGCTTGGGACATAAATGACATAAAGCGAATAAGCCCAACAATTTGCATGCACAAAATTGTTTTAAATGATGATTTCAAGACTTGAAGATAACCTCAAAGGCGTTAATCTCATTTTGAAAGAAGTGCTCAAGAAATAAGTTTTGAAATTGCTTGGTACCGTGATTTTCTATCCCATAAGTGATAGTGATTGGGTTAGTTTGACGCATGTGGTTCCAAAATAAAAGGGGATAACGGTTATTTCCAATGAAAGAAATGAATTGATACCTTCTAGAGTTATAACCGAGTGGCAGCTTTGTATTGATTTTTGAAAATTAAATGAGGCCACAAGAAAAGATCATTTTCCCATCCCTTTTATTAATCAAATGTTGGAAAGTATTTTAAGGCGTTCATTTTATTAGTTTTTTAGATTGATATTCAGGTTGTTTTCAAATTGTCATAGCCATAGAAGACAAACAAGAAAAGACTAGTTTTAACTTGTTTATATGGAACATTCGCCTACTGATGTATGCCTTTTGGGTGAACATTTCAAAGGTTTATGTTTGCAATATTTCATGATATGTTTGAGTAGTTGGAAATTTTCATGGATGATTTTAGTGTTTTCAGTGATTCATTTGATGCTTGCTTGCACAATTGTCACTTGTTTTCAAAACGTGTGAAGAAATGAATTTGTGTTGAATTGGAAAAAAATGCCATTTTATGATAAGAGTTGGAATTGTACTAGGGCACAAAGTATCTTCTAGGGGGGTAGAAGTAGACAAGACAAAAGTGGTAACAATGGAGAAATTACCACCTCTTTGTAATTTGAGAGGTGTGAGGAGTTTTTATAGACATGCCAGGATTTACTGGCAATTCATTATGAATTTCTCTAATATTGCTAAACCTCTTTGTGCTCTTTTTCAAAAATATGCTTTTTTTGTGTTTAATGATGATTGCGTACATGCTTTCAATATCTTGAAACGTATGAATGATTTGGTCACCGCTCCGGTCATAGTTATTGCCTTTTGAATTAATGTGTGATGCGAGTGATTATGCGCCAGGAAAGGTATTGTATTAAATATAAACAAAATTTTGCATGTGGTGTATTATGCAATTCACACTCTAAGTGTGCTCAATTGAATTACTCCAGTGTAGAGAAAGAGTTACTTGCCATTGTGCTTTCTTTTTCCAAATTTATATCTTATCTTACAGGCAATAAGGTAATTGTGAATACCATTCAGTCGGCACTGAAGTACTTTTTTTAAAACAATGATACCAAACCAAGACTCATTCGATGGATTTTATTATTGCGGGAGCTTGGTTGGGAGGTGGTAGATAATAAAGGAAGTTAAAATACCGTTACCAAGAATCTTTCAAGAATAGAGATGTCTCTGCTCAAGGTTCACAAGGAATGTCCAATCCAAGAAAAGTTTCAAGTGGAAAAGTTGTTGGCTTTCAAGGATTTGCACCCATGGTAGGCAGATATAGTGAATATGATTATGCAGTGGCGTAAGGTTGGTATCAAAATCCATAGAAATCAACCAAAAGAGGATATCTTTTCTGAGATCAAACACTACATTTGGGATGAGCCCTTATATCTTTAGGAGATGTAGTGATGAAATACTTTGACGGTGCATTCCAAAAGAAGAAGTTGAGGATATTTTAAGACATTTTATTCTTCTCCCATTGGATGACATCATGGGGATCAAAGAACCGCTTCCAAGATGTTGCAAATAGGATTTTATTCGCTCAACTTCTTCAAGGATTAAAGGAAATTTGTACTACAATGTGATGAGTGTCAAAGTGTTGGAAACATTTCAAGAAGACTAGAGATGCCACTTCACGGAATTGTGGAACTTGAGGTGTTCAATTGTTGGGGGATAGACTTCATGGGTCATTTTCGTACTTCTTATGCTAATAAATACACTTTGGTGGCTATGGATTATGTCTCTAAATGGGTTGAGGCAATTGCTTCCCCAACAAATGATGCCAAGGTCAGCAGGTGACAAGATTTTTGAGGAAGAACATTTTCTTCCAATTTGGAGTTTGAAGGGCCATTACAAGTGATGGGGGAATACAATATAGAAATTCTCAATTTGAATGATAGAAGGCCAAATATGGAGTAAGGCATAACGTGGCCTTGGCATTTTTTTAAGCAAACACCGTATCTGGTGAGAATTTATTAGAAAATTAGCAAGATTTAGAATGGTGAATGTATGGGCAGCCTCTAGCATCCAAGAGCACCAAACCTTTTATATAAGAAGGAATGGTGTCTTGGTCATATTCAACATAGACAAGATTATATATGCCCTCATTTGCTAAACTATCAGCAACTTGATTCATCTCTCTAAATACATGTGAAAATGAAACAGTTCTGCCTACTAGGAAGTCTTTGATGAATTGAAGTTCATTATCAATGCTCCATGATGGTGCGGACAGCCCGATCAAGATGTTGACTAGAATCAATGAATCAATTTCCACCTCCACAGCTTGTAATTGAAGCCATCAAGCAAAGTACCATACACTTTATGACCATCTACAAGGGCTAAAACCTCTGCTTTCAAATTGGTTTATTGTTTATAGTAGTTGGAGAAGGCCTTGAAACATTGTCCATTGTGATTTCTAAGAATGCCACCACCTACTGCCATGCCCGGATTGCCTTTTGAAGCACCATTCATATTCAACTTGAACGTGCCAAAAGGAGGGCATTCCCATTTGACAGCAAGTACTCTCCTTGGTTTTACTTGAAGAAGTTGATTGCAAATTCCTCTCAAAAGCAACAATTCTGCAGCTTCTATCACCTTTGTAAATGGATAAGTTGAAGAAATATCTTTCAAGTAGGCACAAATATCAACAATTATCCGTGTTGCATTGATTGGCATCCCTTCGAAGATGGCCTTGTTTCTAGCTTTCCATACAAACTAGCAAATAATGCATAGGAGGATTTTATGGATTGCCCCTGTTGTAGTTGCAGGTGGATAGGCAGCCCACCACCATGAATTTAACTTGTCCAAAATCTTCATGGTGGTGGGATGTACCTGGAGCAAATGTTAATTCAAACCAAGATTCAAAGAAAATCCAAATATGCTTTGAAATTGCACAGGCCAGAAATGGATGATCCAAGAATTCCTCATTGTTACAGAAACAACACTTGGAGGCTAACGGAATGCCAAGCTTGGCAATTATATCATCCATTGGAAGTTAGTTGTTTAGCAATCTCCATATGAAGATGAAGATTTTTAGCTGTAGCCTCTTATCCCAGCTCATTTGCCTAAATAAGGACCGTGCAAGTGGTGGAAAAGTTGATGAGATTGAGAAAGAGACCTTGGGTGTTAGAGTCCAAATGAGTTGGTCCGGTTCCTCCTTCAAGAAAATTACCTTATCCTTAAGACTTTATCCAATGTTGTGAAGTTCTTCGCTAGAATATCTCCCATCAAGTGCAGCAAGGTTCCAGTCATCCGAATTCCATACTTGGTCTACTGTGAGATGGTTGTCATAGACTTGCTCCACCATGTGAAAGATAGGCCCTTGTTCTCTAAGAAGTCCACTGATCAAACCAAAATGAAGAATAAGCCTTCTTACTTAGGAATAACAAATGCTTTGCCGCTTCCTCGTGAACTCTCAGCAGCCTTTTCCATGTAAACGAGTCTCCAGGTGATTCCTTGACTGCCCAAGGGTGAGTTTGGCCTTTAAGGTATCTTCCTTGGAGAAAGGAGCACCATAGTGATTGGCCTTTGCGAAACTTCCACCATAGTTTGATATTAAATCCTTTAACCACATCCAGCAAAGGTGAAATGTTGAGTCTATTTGAAAATGTTGGTTGACATATTGTGGCCCACACAATCCAATGGTGTTTACGAACACCCTCCGATGCTCCCCAAAAGAAATTTGAAAATTGCTTCTCTAACTCGTGAGAGTTGAATTCATGGGGGAAGGAACTGCCATAAGGAAGATCAGAATGCTACTAAGAACATGTTTGATGAGAATAAGATGACCTCCAGGAGAGAGAAATCGAGCTTGCCATCCATGAATACGGGATTCCACTCATTTTTCAATCAGTGGCTAAAATAGAGCTCTTCGCTTTTTAGCTTTCTAGATAGGATATTCCAAGTGTGTGAATGGTAGGGATTTCTTTGCGAACCTTGTCTTGGCCTGAATCATCCGAATACGACCTGTTGATGCTTTTTTGAATAAATAGAAAGAACTTTCGGACTTATTAAAAAGCTGCCCTAAAGATGTCTCAAATTTTGAAAGGAATGCAATTAGATTTCGAATGGAAGTGGAATCTCTCTTTGTGAAAATAACAATATCATCTGCATAAGCCAAATGAGAGATGGTTGGGTAATGTCTTGGCAGTGAAAAATCTAAAATTTTCCCCAAACGAAACTGAGATGTTACTCCAAGGGAGAAGGTTTAATGCATGGTTATGAAAAGAAGGGCTGATAATGGATCTCCTTGCCGAACCCCACTTGATGATTTGAAGAAACCCCTTGCCACCCCATTGATGAGAATGGAGAGCCAAAAATCCTCCAAGATGTTCTTAATTAAGGAAACAATTTCCATCCATTCTTCAGTAGATCCAAGCTTCTCCAAAATTGCATATAAGAAAGGACAAGATACCCTATCAAATGCTTTGGTAAGGTCCAGCTCAATGAACAAATTTCCACCTCTTGTTTTCCGGTCTACAAAATCAACCATCTCGTGCACCAGTAAGATGTTGTCTGCAATTTCTCTACCCTAGACATAAGCCACCTTCTGAGGGGAAATAAACTTCACCAGAACAGTAGAAAGCCTATTGGCCAAAATTTTTGTGCAAAATTTGTTAGAGAAAGTACAAAGAGTAATGGGTCTAAAGTCATTGAAAGAAGATGGGTCAGCTGTCTTTGGGATTAGTGTAATAAGGGTACTGGTGAACATTCTTTGTAATTTTGCACCCTTCAAGAAATCCCTTACGGCACTGAGGAGGTCGTGTTGAATGATCCCCAGCAAGTAGTGAAGAATACCCTATTATTTCCATCCATACTCGCCGCTCCATCTAGATTGAGGGAGAAGACCATTTTTTTCAACTGCTTTACTCAGACTGGTGTCTAACAAGGAGTGGTCTATCACTGTGGGATCTTTGCATGACAAGAGTTATTGAAAGAACCTAATCCCCTCCGTTTCAACTCGTTGTACGTCTTCGGTCCAAGACCCATCTTTGAAATACGCTGTCTTTGTTTCTTGGCCATGAGAGTGGAATGAAAGAATGTAGTGTTGTGATCGCCCTCTTTAAACCATTTTAGCCCCATTTTTTGTCTGCAAAAAGTTTCTTCCTCCACAAGGCACAAAGTGTGGACAGCTTGTGCATGAGCTAACGTAAGTTGGTTCCTTTGGCTTTGCTGTTGCAAAAAGGCTTCTTCTTTAAACTTTACCTCTCGTTCAGCTTCCATGACTTTGGTGAATATGTTTCCAAACATAGTGTGACTCCAATTTCGTAGCTTCGTCTTCAACAGTTTAAGTTTGCAAGCTAGAATAAAGAGGGGGATCTAGAATAATGTAAGGACCAATTCCGTTCTACCACCTGCGGAAAGGTCTTATGCAGGTCCACATGTTTAAAATTTTAAATTTTTTCGGGCTTGATATGGATGCATTAGCCACTTTGAGAATGAGAGGCGAGTGATCAGAGCATGTCTTTATAAGATGCTCTACACTAATTTTTTGAAAGGCTGCAAGTTGCACACATATCTGTCTTGCCTCTTCCATACAACATTCCCAAATCCATTACCACGCCATGTATATTTGTAACCTTGGAAGGCTATGTCCGTCAAGCCTCAATCATGAAGACAATCATTTAAATCCCGCATAGCGGCAAAGTCTAACGAGCAAGAGCCTTTATATTCATCGAAGCTGGAAGTGGCATTAAAGTCTCCACCAACCAACCATGGAGATTGAGTTTGAATAGCCCTTAGATCATTCCATAGCTCCTTTCTATTTTTGTGCACTTTGCATAAACAAAATAGGCCGCCACATCCGTATGATAGGGTGCCAAGGAGAAGGTTACGTGGAAAAGTTGGTCAAAAACAAAAGTAGGAGCTAATGCTAGCTCTTTATTCTATGTCAGAAAACCCAAATTTTTCCATTAGGATTGGAATCACAGCTATCAAAACCTAATTTGTGGGCAAAAAAAGTGATCCTTTCTTTGTCCACCATAGGCTCCGTTAAAGCAAGGATTTTTATTTTTTATTATTTTACTAGCAACTTTAATCTACGAACGGAGGGTTTATTAGCAATCCCCCCTTATGTTCCATACAAGGATACTATCCTTTTCACACGGGAGAGTTGGGGGGCTGAGTGGAAGGTTTATTAGCTAACCTTGTTTGCATTGGTCTTGGCATGTTGTAAATTCGTTTACGTCTACTTTTCTTTTTGGACATGGACTTACCATCCAGTTATGACTTGGATGGAGCTAACTGCTGATTAGTGTCCGTTGCATGGTTTGCATTAGGGGAATCCCTGTACAAAAAGTAACATGGTAGCTCATCCACAATTTTTGCATGAGGGATGAAAGAGTCATCCATAGAGAGGTTGTTTGAAATTCGAATGGGAGAGATTGCTGGCCAGTTTTGTTATAGCCTTTGAATGGGTGAGCTTTTTTGCAATTGAATCTGTTGGCAATTCTCCCAAATTTGAGTTCAACTCTCATTCCAAAGGATTCCAATTTCAAAACTCCACAATTGTAGGGTTTGTTGTTGGCATGTTTGGCAGCTTGGGGGATGGTTGGGCTTCCACCTCTTCCACCGGCACAGTCGCCACTGGTGGCTGCAATGGCAGTGCCAAATTTTTGTCACAAGGCAATGTGTTTTCTATTAATTTACCTTTACCAACTTCGGAGGTACTCAAGTCATGAAGCAACGTGTTTTCTGGTGGTTTTTCTTTATCAACTCCTCAGGTGCTCGCTTCATTTTTCTTGATTGGCTTCCATTACAACTTGCTTTTCTCCTTTGGTTATTGTGGTTTTGAAGATGCTAAGGAGTCAGCTTGCTTCTTAGAGGCTTTAGAAGTGGATGTCAAAAGTGCATTTTTAAATGGCTTTATTGATCAAGAAGTTCCTGGTTTTGAAAATAAAAATTTTCCTAATCATGTTTTCAAACTTTCTAAAACTTTATATGATTTGAAACAAGCTCCTAGAGCTTGGTATGAAAGGCCAAGTGGTTTTTTGATGGAGAATGGTTTTAAAAGAGGTGTTGTTGACACCACTCTCTTCACCAAAACTAATTCTAATGGTTTGCTAATTGTTCAAATTTATGTTGATGATATTATTTTTGGAGCAAGTAATGAAAGCTTGTGCAAGGAATTCTCGTGCTTAATGCAAAAAGAATTTGAAATGAGTATGATGGGAGAATAACAATTCTTCCTTGGACTCCAAGTTCACCGAACACGGGAAGGAACGTTCATTACACAAATCAAGTACACAAAGGATCTATTCAAGCGATTTGGAATGGAAGATTACAAACAAGTGAGATCACCAATGTGTACTTCAACCAAACTTGACAAAGATGAAGAAGGTAATAGTGTTGATGAAAAATGCTATAGACGTATGATCGGAATTCTACTTTACTTAACAGCTAGCAGACCGAATAGCTTATATTTTATATTTGTCTGTGTGCTAGATTTCAATCTTGTCCTAAAGAATCATATTTGATTGCAGTAAAAAGAATTTTTAGATACTTAAAAGGTACATTGGATTTTGGTCTTTGGTATCCAAAATCCTTTACTTTTGATTTAATTAGTTATTCTGATGCTGACTTTGCTGGTTGTAAAATTGATAGAAAAAGTACTAGTGGTATGTGTCACTTCTAGGGTAATTGTCTGGTGTCCTGGTTTAGCAAGAAGCAAAATTCTATTTCACTTTCTACGGCAGAAGCTGAATATATTGCTGCTGCAAATTGTTGTGCTCAACTTCTGTGGATGAAACATACACTAAAAGACTTTGGTGTTATCTTTGATTGTCAGCTTATAACATGTGATAATACTAGTGCAATTAGTCTCACAAAAAATCCTATAATGCATTCTAGAACCAAACACATTGATGTCAAGCACCACTTTATTAGAGATTTTGTGTGCAAAAAGGATATTTGTATTGAATTTGTGTGTGTGCGGACAAAAGGTCAACTTGCTGATATTTTTACTAAACCCTTGCCTTTAGATCGCTTTGAATCTCTTAGAACTCGTTTGGGCATCCTTAATTTCAAATCTGTATGAACTCTGCATTCGGATGCATATGAACGTCCGAACTATCTGCTTTATCGGACGAACACAAATGCCTGAACTCCTCTTTTTTGTCTCGAACGCTTATAATCATCCGAACTCTCCTATTCATTCCTCAAACTCCCTGGAATTTCTAACGGACGAGTATCACCATCCGACACTTCCTCAGACGCATAGCATAGACCTTCGGTCATCCATTCATCTGCGTTTGGACCCATGATCGGATGCATATGAATCGTTTGGACGTCCGAATGATTGTTATACTCGTTTAAATCCCTTCATTTTCTTCCCTTCAGACACTTACAATCCACCGAACCCTATCTCTGGCGATTCAAGTACCCTTTCAAAATTCTCTCAATCTATCCCTTATCCTCTAAAATTGGTTTAGGAATTTCTATGGGAAAGTGATAAGAAAAATTCCAAAATCCTTACCCATCACAATTGATCCTCATTTCACCTTTCTACCATCTCATTTCTTGCAACTTCCCAAAAATTTCCTCAAACTCACTTTTCCCTCTTTTTCTTCTTTTTCAAATTCACAATGGTACATTCGCATGGAGGATCCTCAACCGCTTCTAAAGGCATAAAATCGAAGGGCAAGGCTCCGGTGGAAGGACAAACATCCACCAATCTTCAATCCATCCCCAATCCCTCTCTACCTACTTTAATGATGCCAAGGCATCCGCATCATTATACCTCACTTCTTAGCAAATCAATCATTGTTCAACGACCTTTTTCTAACAGTCTTTTTGATGAATTGAATTTGTCTCTTGTTAAAACATGCTTTGAAAAACAATCTTGGGGTAAGTTAGTTCACTTGGATTTGCCCGTTTATCATGATATGGTATTGCAGTTTATTTCCAATCTTAGAAAGGGCTCTACTATTCGTGCATTAGTCTCTCGTGTCAGTCATATGAATCTATGAGATTTCTTCGAATGTTATCAATTCTATTTTTGAATGTGAAGTTGCCTCTCCTAATGACATTTTATTTCTTGTCTTTGGATAAATGGCATGCCTTAGATACTAATTTTGATATTAACGAGGTCTGATAGATTTTTAACATCAATTTTAAATAGGCTTCGGAAGGCAAAACCACATTGCTTACACCTGAATTCAACATCTTATATACTTTAGTCACTAATTTACTGCTTCCGACTGATGGACATTGCACTAAGCTTGGCAAAATGCAGTTGTATTTGTTTTATTGTGTTTTTAAAGGTATCCCACTTGACTTTGGCTATCTCTTTTGCTCTTTGTGGGAGCTAGTTTTAACTGATACACGTAGAAACATTCCTTTTGGTAAATTTCTCACTAAAGTTTTTGATCACCTTGATGTCCCCTTCACTGGCAAAAAATAATTTCCCCCTTATTTTAATAAATCATAGATTGAACACAAAGGTTTAAGGTTTTTTAATGATCAATGGTTTAGCTGCCCAACGCTGCCTATGAACTGAAAAGACCAAATCTCAGGCTTCTACCTCTGGCCTTGCACCTCCGCATTCCCCTCCTTCTCAACCATCCTCTTCCACACTTCAACTATTGCCTGACCCCCACCCTTCATCTCCTGGACCCTCCTTATCTCATCTATGTACCCTTGTTACTTCCTTTAGTAATCAAACAAGCACCTTCCAACGCCACACCGCTCGGAAGCTAAAGAGGCTGGAGATCAGACAAACCATTCTTCAAGAAGCACTCAATTTAGGAATGTCTGCCTCAGCTCAGGTTCAGTTTGATAATATACAGTCCCAATATATTCTTGAGTCTTCCTCTGACAGCGATGACAATACCAATATCGAAGGTGATCGTTCTGAGCCTGAACACCGTGAGGATCCAATTGGTACAGCCAATCCTGCCAAATCTACTGCTACTGGTGCTGATGATGACGATGATGAAGACGTTGATGACACTTTCAACTACATCATGCAATGCCGAGATCCTGATGCCGATCACGACATTGAGGCTACCTAAAATGATGTAACCACCAAGAAATGCGTACTTGAAGAACGCTCTAGGATGACAAAGGACTCCACTTAGACTGATAAATTGATAGTTTCTTTTCACTTTTAACCCTCTCTTATAATTGATTGACTTCTCTAAGTTGTAATTATTAACTTCTCTATGAACTCATGGTTTTACCTTTTCTGGATTGATTTTATATTGCCTGCTTAAGGGGGAGCACACTCCTAGGGGGAGCTTTTTTTTTTCCTTTTTTTTTCTTTGACGATGCCAAAAAGGGGAGTAAGTGTGCTATTTGCATTGATTATGGCTTTCTAAACTAATTATATTGTGTAAACTTGGTTGTTGCAAGATATTTTACCTCATGATTTGTCATCATCAAAAAGGGAGAGATTGATGATCTACAAATCTTATTTTGATGCTGACAAAATGATTTAACCACTTAACCTAAGTTGTGCTGGACTGCTAGGATATTTGCTTGAAGCAGGGCTTTCAAACAAAGTATGCAGACACCGTCCGAACAACACTATATTTCTCGGACGCACAAGCTCGTCTGAACAAGATTATCACAGATGCAATTCACTATCCGAACGATCAGACAGAGAGCTAGATTTTTGGAGCATCTACAACGGACGCACAAGCCCATCCGAAGGAATTTTCCTAGGATGTATTTTTCTATGCGAAAGAGCAAGACAGAATCAAGAGTTTTAAGGCACTTGCAACGGACGCATCTAACTATCCGAAAGAAGCTTACACCGGACAAAGCTAACTGGTCAAAAGAAAAACATTCCCACTTTAGCATTAAACCTTTCGAACACATTATTCCATCCAACGTGTGAACTTTTCAAGCATACCTGGTTTGGACGATGCAACAGACACAAGATCGGCCATCCGAACGATGTCTTCTACTTTCTAATATTTGAGAATGGATGATGGATCGGACGCATAACAATTATACCGAACGTCCAAAACTTATAACGGCTAGTTTTTGAGCATTAGTTATTAAGCCGTTAGGATGTCTAATGCAGTTAGTGGTTAGAACTCAATTTATTGCACCTATAAATATCAACTCCTGTGTATAATGCAAAAATAATTTACACATTGAATAGAAGCAAGTAGAAAAGCAATTTGAGTGCAAATTAGGAATTGAGCACTATTGTATTAATGTGTATTTTAAAGTGCTATTCAAAACTATTGAGTGGAGTGATAATCTTGTACAAAAGTGAGGTTGAGAGTAAAATCCTTGGCTCAACTAAAGAGAATTAGTGTGAGCAATGATTATCCTACTTTGTGTAAATTTTAGATTATTGGCTCACCAAATTTGAAGGAGCATTTTAGTGGATTAACACTTCAAGCTTGGTAGCTTGGCAGTGTTATTTGTTTAATCTCTCTCTTTACCTTTTTCTATACTTATTAAGCTTAATTGATTTTATCTCTAACAAATTTTTTGTTAGTAAAAAAGATTTTATAAATGCATATTTTGCAAAGTAATTTTTAAGAAACCTAATTCACCCCCCCTCTTAGGTTGCTCTGGGGACAATAACAGCAAGTATGGAGTCGCAATGTTTGGAACATTTCCTCACTTGATGGAAGATATTCCAATGAAGAATTACAAAACATTGCCGGGATTCTCAATGAAAGGGTAATCTTCTTGAATGAGGAACCAGACCAAATCATTTGGAGCTTAACAACCAAGGGTTCTTTCTCAATTTCATTGACTTACCCATCAAAGGCACAGACTTTTTTTAAACAAATGATTTGGGATGTGTAACTCCAGCTGAAAATTTCCATCTTCATGTAGAGATTGTTGAACAACAGGCTGCCATTAGATGACACAATGTTCAAAATTTGATTTTCATTAGCCTCCAAGTGCTATTTTTGTAGTCATGAAGAATCCGTGGATCACTTATTTGTGGATTGCAAAGTATCACACCAAATCTAGAAATTTTTGAAGCTTGGTTTGAAGTGATTTTTGCTCCATCAATGACTATTTTGGATAAGCTAAACTTTTGGTGGTGGGCAGCTTCACCTTCAACCTCACTTGTTGTGCAATTCATAAAATCCTTCCTTGCATAATTTGCTGGTTCTTATAGAAAGCTAAAAACAAGGCATTTTTTTAAGGAACGACAACAAATCCAACAAGGATAATTGTTGATAGCTACTCTTATTTGAAAGATATCTACCCAATTTATCCTTTTACAAAGGTGAGTCAAGCTGATGAACTGCTTCTTTCAAGAGGAATTTGCAATCAACTACTCCAAACAAAACTGAGGAAAGTCCAAGCTGTTAAATGGGAACGCCCTCCTCTTGGATGTTTCAAATTGAATGTGGATGGTGCTTCTAAATGAAATCCGGGTATGGCCACAGGTGGCAGCGTTCTAAGAGACCACAATGATAAATGCATTAAGAGGCCTTCTCCAATTGCTACAAGCATCAAATCAATTTGCAAGCCGAGGCAATGGCTGTTGTAGATGGGCTCAAGATGTGTTGCAAATTGAAGTTACAAGCACTGGAGGTGGAAATTGATTCACTAACTCTCGTCAACATCTACACTGTTTGAATGGTTTCTTGGCACCATCTTGGAGCATTGACAATCAACTCTGCTTCATAAAGGGCTGTTTTGTATGCAAGAATATTTCTTTTAAACATGTATTTAAAGAGTCAAACCAAGTTGTTGATTGTTTAGAAAATGAGGGTATTAAAAATTGTACATTGTTTTTAAGCAAACACCGACCTCGGTGAGAATTTTATTAGAAAATTAGCAAGATTTACTATGTCGAATGTGTGGGCAGCCTCTAGCATCCAAGAGCACCGAACCTTTTATATAATAGGGAATGGTGTCTTGGTCATATTCAACATAGATAGGATTATGTATGCCCTCATTTGCTAAACTATTACCAACTTGATTTATCTCTCTAAATACATGTGAAAATGAAACAGTTCTGCCTACTAGGATTTCTTTTATGAATTGAAGTTCATTATCAAGATGTTGACAAGAATTAATGAATCAATTTCCACCTCCACAGCTTGTAATTGCAGCTTACCACACATTTTAGAGACCATCTACAAGGGCTATAAAACCTCCACTTTCAAACCAAAATGAAGAATTAGCCTTCCAAATTAGGAATAATAAATGCTTTTCTGCTTCCTCGCGAACTCTCAGCATCCCTTTCCATGTAAACGAATCTCCAGGTGATTCCTTGACTACGCAAGGGTGAGTTTGGCCTTTAAGTTATCTTCCTTGGAGAATGAGCACCATAGTGATTGGTCTTTGCTAAATTTCCACTATAGTTTGATACTAAATCCTTTAACCACATCTAGCAAAGGTGAAATGCTGAGTCCATTTGCAAATGTTGGTTGACATATTGTGGCCCACGCAATCCAATGGTGTTTACGAACACCCTCCAATGCTCCCTAAAAGAAATTTGCAAATTGCCTCTCTAACTCCTTGAGAATTGAATTTCGGGGAAAGGGGGAAAGAACTGCCATAAGAAAGATCGGAATGCTACTAAGAACTTGTTTGATGAGAATAATACGACCTCCAAGGAAGAGAAATCAATGGCATTTTTGCCATCCATGAATGCAGGATTCCACTTTTTCAATCAATGGCTGAAATAGAGCTTTTCACTTTTTGGCTTTCTAGATAGGACATCCCAAGTATGTCAATAGTAGGGACGTCTTTGCAAACCTTGTCTTGGCTTGAATTATCCGAATCCGAGCTGTTGATGCTTTTTTGGATAAATAGAAAGAACTTTTGGACTTATTAAAGCTACCCTGAAGATGTCTCAAATTTCTAAAGGAAAGCCATTAGATTTCGAATGGAAGTGGACTATCACTTTGTAAAAATAACAATATCATCCACATAAGCCAAATGGGAAATGGTTGGGCAATGTATTGGTAGTGCAAAATCTGAAATTTTCCCCAAACGGATTGAGATGTTAATCCACATGAGAAGGTTTCATGCATGGTTATGAAAAGAAAGGGTGATAATGGATCCCCTTGCCGAACCCCTCTTGATGATTTGAAGAAACCCCTTGGCACCCCATTGATGAGAATGGAGAAACAACACTAAATCCTCCAAGATGTTCTTCATAAGGAAATCCATTCTTCAACAAATCCAAGCTTCTCCAAACTTGCATATAAGAAAGGCCAAGATAGGCTATCAAATGCTTTGGTAAGGTCCAGCTTAATGATCATATTTCCACCTCCTGTTTTCCGGTCTACAAAATCAACCATCTTTTGCACCAGTAAGATGTTGTCTGCAATTTCTCTGCCCTAGACATAAGCCACCTACTTGGGGGAAATAAACTTTGGACGAATAGTAGAAAGCCTATTGGCCAGAATTTTTGTGCAAATTTTGTTAAAGAAAGTACAAAGAAACTAATGGGTCTAAAGTCATTGAAAGAATATGGGTTAGCTATTTTTATGATTAGTGTAATAAGGGTGCAAGTAAACATTCTTGGTAATTTTTCACCCTTCAAGAAATCCCTTACGGCACTGAGGATGTCGTGTTGAATGATCTCCTAGCACGTAGTGAAGAATACCCCATTATATCCATCTATACCCACCGCTACAATCCATCTGGATTGCTGGAGAAGATCGCTTTTTTCAACTCCTTTATTGAGAGTTCAGAGAGTAAGAATCTATTACCTTTATTTCAAACTGCTTTAGTCAGAGTGTCTAACAAGGAGTGGTCTATCACTATGGGATCTTTGCATGACAAGAGTAACCTAATCTCCTCCGTTTCAATTCGTTGTATGTCTTTATTCCAAGACCCATCAACTTTAATCATTGAAATAGGCAGTCTTTGTTTCTTGGCCATGAGAGTGGAATGAAAGAATTTAGTGTTGTGATCATCCTCTTTCAACCATTTTAGCCCCTTTTTTTGTCTCCAAAAAATTTCTTCCTCCGCAAGGCACAAAGAGTGGACAACTTGTGCATGAGCTAACGCAAGTTGCTTGCTTTGGCTTTGCTGCTATAAAAAGGCTTCTTCTTTAAGCTTTATCACTCGTTATGCTTCCTCGAATTTGGTGAATACGTTTCCAAACATAGTGTGACTCCAATTCTGTAGGTCCGCCTTCAGGAGTATTAAGTTTGCAAGCTAGGGTAAAGAGGGGGGATCCAAAACAATGTAAGGTCTGATTCTATTCTACCACCTGCAAAAAGGTCTTATGCTTAGTCCACATGTTTAAAAATTTAAATTGCTTCGGGCCTAATATGGAAGCATTAGCCACTTTGAGAATGAGAGGCAAGTGATCAGAGCATGTCTTTGTAAGATGCTCTAAACTAATGTTTTGAAAGGCTGCAAGAAAACCATTGTTGCATACATATCTGTCTTGCCGCTTCCATACAACATTGCCAAATCTATTACCACGCCATGTATATTTGTAACCTTGAAGTGGTGAAGTGTATTATCGTAGAGCAATAGAGCTAAAAGGCAAGGATGAACATTTCAAGGTCAATGGACATCAGCTCAAAATATGTCACAGAGGAGTGACTGAAGAACAATAGGAAGCCATCCATTATCCACCACTTGATCAATTCATGCCATAGTAAAACTAATGACTGTAAACAAGCGCTTATTGGGAGCCAACCCAGATCTTTAAATTCATTTTTTGCTTGAATTTTAGGTTTATTTCTTGTTAAAACTTGATTTGGTTTGATTAGGGTAATTTTGGTTGAATTTAGTTTTGATGTGTTTCGTTATGTTGTTAATAAATTTTGCCGAGGAATTGAAGTAAAATGGTTCACTTATACGTTGTTTATGTTTGTAGGTGATGAAAAAGTATGGATTGAAGTGGGAAAGAAGCAAAAAAATTGGTTGTATGTTGAAAATTAGTATATCTTGTTCTGTTTCAAAGTCGTAACATTGGATTTTGATATCATGACATCAGTGTGAACTTCTGCAAGGTTAATTTCAGACTACCAACCTTGATGTCACGACATGGAATCTTGGTGTCACGACATCAACGTGAACTTTTGAGAGGTGCATTTTTTTTGCCAAGCTCGGTGTCATGACATCGAGAGTTGATGTCAACTTGAGGTGCGTACATATACTCTACTTTCGTGACACCAAATACCCCATGTCACAACATCAAATCCCCACCTGAGCAACACATTACCCTTGGTGTCGTGACATCAAAACTTCCATGTCACAACAACGAGAGTCGGGCAAAATTTTCATAGGCCTTTTTCCTTCTCTCTCAAAGCCCCAGCCGTCCCACCATTCTTCCTCTCCAAATCATTCTCTTCTTCTTAAAATCACCAAATCCTACCATAAATCAACCCAAATAAACCTTCTTCCATCTTTTACATCCACAAATTGGGCATTCAAGAAAGATTCCCAAGCTTTCAAGAGGATTGTTCAAGGATTTAGAGCTATTCAAACTCCAATCATCCTGGTAAAAACTTCCAATTTTGGTGCTCAAGCCCGTGAATCTTTAGATTTACACTGCTTTTAGGTCAAATTCAAGAATTTTGGGTTGCTTGGAAGTTCAATAATTTTTGTGGCTTGATAATTTGGTTTATTTAAAATATTTGTGAAGTATTTGATCAAATTTGTTTGAATTCTATCAAGATTGATTGTGGCTCTAAATATTGTTGGTGGATTATTTGACAATATTCGGTTAATCATGACCTTGTGTGGAAAATATTTTACATTTTAATAGTTGTGATGCTAATCAGTTAAATTCTTGATTTGTTAAAATGCCTAGAGGTAGGGGAAGAGGCAAGGATGTGTTTGGCAGTGCTAAGAAAAGAAAAGTTGGCGAAGGGAATGTGGAGAGGCTAGTGAACATGTTGTTGAACCTATCTTGCCTTGTGACCATGCACAAGATTTATTCAATGCAAATGTAAAGCACGATGTCATAAGGGAGAAAGGTTTTGATTTATCTTCGAATTGCGACCATATGAGGATGTAAGGACGGAACTAGAAGCCTGTCTTAAGGCTAGGAGTTGGGAGAGTTTTGAGAAGGCAGTTGAACCGAGCTACACAATATTGGCAAAAAAATTCCATTGTAACTTGTGTCAGCTTGAGGGGTAAGGTGAGAGCTCGAGAAATTTTAGGTGATTTTATTTCTGAAAAGATCAATGCTTATTTTAATATGCACTCCACCCTTATTGAATGTGAGAAACATAAAGAGTTCATGAAAGATAAAAATAAAGACATGGAAGCCATCAAACATGCTTTGTGTCCTAACATTGTGGAATGGGTTGTGAATGTGACTAAAGATTCAGTTTTGAAGTTTCCTTGTCGGGGTCTTAGTTTATTGGCCAAATAATTGTTTTATATCATAAGTTGTAAGATTTGGGGGTCTAATTCGATGAGTTATGTCCAAAAAGATAAAGCATGTCTCATTTATTCTATCCTTGCAAGCATGCCCATCAATATTGGGAAGTTAATTCGGCAGGGAATATTGGATTGAGGTAATTCTGGGAGGCTAATATTCTTTGCACTGAATTTATTGATTTATCTGTGTATTGATGTAGCAAGTTCTATCACTCTCAGAGAGCCTCAAACCTATCAAAGAGGGCGAATCAACAAAGAATATGTTCACAAGATGGTTCGGGAGTTTGAGAGACACCAACAACCTAGGGAAACAACCATGCCTCCACCACTTCTTCCTTTTTCCACAAACATCTTACATCCCCATGCTGGAAGATTATGCGTTCAATGCACTGACAACCAACGAGAAGTGCAACTAGCTTCAAGGATATCAGACTTATAATCAATCAGTCCTTCATGATGCTCAATGCATGGATCTATCCAAGACTGCTTTCAGCTTGGCATTTCGGTCCACCTCGAGGGTATTCATTTTATACACCATCCAAGGGACTGACGCAACAAAAGGAGATCAACAAGAAGTTGGTGGGGTGGATGGAGCCCAAGATAAGGACTTTGAGGAAAGCCAACATAGCGGTGCTGAAGATGGCCAAGATGAAGTTGAACGAGACATCAACGAGGCCGATGATGAAGAAAGATGGCTTATGGCTTATGGAGAAGAATCATCTTATCCCTACTTCTTCCTACCCTTCTTTAATATATGAGCAAGAACATTGTCACTTTTCTAGTACTATTTTCTTATGCTTTTCTTTATTGCTTTTGAGATATTATGGTTTGGTTAACTTTTGTTTAGAATAGATTGGCTAAGGCCACTTAAGCAGATGCCAAGTAGATCTATTATTTGTGCTTATGAGATGGATTGATTATTTTGTTCCTGCATGGATGATTACTTGGTGTTAGCTTCTTTATTCTTTTAGTGGTTTGTTTTGGTTAAGTCCTTGGACCATTTTGGTAGGACTTTACTTTTAGTTTATGTTATCTATGTTTTAAGTTTACTTATGTTAGTATGTGATTGTTTGATTTTGGGTGAGTGGATGGATGAGTCGTACTCATCATTAGAATAAAAATGTCAAGTTTGGGGGTATATTTACCTGTGTTGAGAATGGTACTTTTTGTGTTTGTAATTATTTGAGTGGTGACATTTGGATGAAAAATTGAGCGATTATGAAATATCATCTGAGTAAATTATCTAAACTTGGCATTTCATGAATTTTGGTGTGTGTTGAGTAGTTCTTCTATGACTAAAGATTTTCAAAAGCCATTAGCATTTCGAAAAGGTGAGGGACTCAAATTTTAAGACATCTTTTAAGGAATTCATTTGAAACATTGTTTATGTATTAGTATTAATTTGTTGGTCAATTTATCTTTTGAAAAAATTAGTTTAAATTGGATAGAAGTGATTTAGGTCATTTTGTGTGTTTTCATAGGGAGTTTTATTCTTACTTGTGAGCTATTGGTTTGAATATGATCTTGGGTATGATTTACTCCTTTTCCTTGGTTTAAGGTCGCGAAAAGAAAATTTAAGAATAAGGTAAGTAGGGATTCTGACATTTACCCTTGTTGTTGCTCTGAAATATGTCATTAGAATAGTAATAAGGCTAGTACGGGATTATAGCATGTACCCATGTTACATCTCAGAAATGGCCATTTGAATTCTTTGATGTTTTAGTATATTAAGAAGTTGAGGAGGAAATGTTTATTATGCCCACATTGATATCATTCTACTTACTCCTTGATAGACTAATATTTCAAACTTTGCGTGACATGTGCATATTAGTTAGAATCCTAATGATCTTCTATTTCCATGCTTTGGGCGGCCTTGTCGAGATGGTTAAAAAACTTTGTTATCCTTTTAATTTGAGCAAAAACTATGTTTTGGATGAATAGAAGTTGGTTTTTGAAAAACTTTTTGACGATGGTTAATACTTGGTTATTGGAAATCTTTTGTGGCTTTTGAACTCATTTTCATTAAGAAAGTACAAAACTTGGAGTTCTTAGGTAAAATAGTTCAATTGTCATATGGTATTTTAGTTCCCTCGAGAGGTTTCCTAATTACTCAAAGTACATCCATTGTTCACCTTTCTTGTTGTCAAATTGTTGGTGAGTTTATGTTTACTTGTTTAGTTAAGGTATTTCTCTTCCTTGTTTTGCTCAAACTTAGCAAAATGTTAAGTTTGGGGTGTTATAAATCTAGTAAACTAGAATTATTTTACTAGTTAAACTATGGCTTTTGATAATTTTATCCCTATTTTGGTGTTTAATTAAGTGTTTTTTTTAATTACTTGCATTAGGTAATTACATTTGCATTATTTGTAAAGGAATTTTTTAAGATATTAGCATGGGTTTTTGTCAATTTTATAATTTGATCACTTATTAAGGGATGTGTTTTGCAGGATAGGAATGAAGGAGTTAAAGTCCAAGATTATAATTTTTAATGCATCATAAATAGAATATTGCAGAACGCAAAATACTCTCCTCCTTCTCTCTAAAACTCTCTCTCTCTACGATTTTCCTTGAATCTCAGCCATGGCCGAGGGTGATGCCCTCCAGCCTATTGCTGGAAGCCAACCTAAATCATTCGCACAAGCTCTACTTGGCAGCAGCCAAGACAAACAACCGGAACAACCTCTGAAAAAGCTTCAATCCTACAAAGGAGAGCCGACTGCCTTCTTTTCTGTGGATGAAATCCAAACTCTGGCAGGCCCTTTTCAATTCACTTTGGTTGGTAATTTCCCAAGAGGCAAACCAAACATGGAAGTGGTGCAGAAAAGTTTCCACACTATTGCCTTCAAAGGAGATTGTAAATCAGCTATATTGATTACAAGCATGTCATGCTGATACGTTTTTCATTGGAGGAGGACTGTCTAAGGTGCTGCTTAAAACCACATGGTTTATCAATGGTTTCTTTATGCGTGTTCTCAAATGGCATTCCCTTTTCACGCCAAAGGTAGAGTCTTCAATTGTACTCATTTGGATTACTTTGGAGGGCCTCCAAGTAGTCTTCTTCAATAAACACTCAATCTTTAGTATTGCCCAAGCAGTTGGAACGCCACTCAAGCCAGATTTGGCAACACAAAACTTCACCCGGCCTAACACAGCAAAGGTATGTGTAGAAGTAAACTTCCTTACCACCTTGCCATCATGCATCTGGATTGGAGTGGGAGAGAATGGATGATGGCGAAAAATCAATTATGTGGACTTGCTGAGCTATTGCACAAAGTGCCATAAAATTGGCCATGCCCCCTCTGACTGTATGACAGGTAAGTCAAATTCCCGTTCCTCTAACCAACAACCCTAGGAGACCACCTCTAAAAATGCTCAGCAAGTGCAGCAAACGAAGATCCGAAGGGCAACATGCATTGGGTTCCAATTCCTAGCAAGGATCCTGGTCCCTCGGGAACGAAATCCTGGTCCCTCGGGAACAAAATCAACAAGTTCACAAGCTCAACCAGCCGTGGATGAGATGGACAACTGGGTGGAAGAGCCACTACCCCCAACGCAGCAAGGGACAATCTCAGCCTCTCCAACAATTCTGGAAGTTCAAATTTTGAACCCATTTTGATAAGGATGTTGAGAACGTGTTGACTTCCTCAAACAAATTTGAATCGGCCGAAAATGTGGAGCTTCCTTCCACCACTCAATTTTGAAATTCAAACGATGAAACACCCCAAAAAATGCCTAATGTCCAAGGAAATGTTCAACCGGCTGCACCAATTCAGCGAACAACAACTCACAATGTCTCCATGGATGACTCCTTCATCCCTCATGGAAAAATAATGGATGAGTTACCATGTTGTTTTTCAGACTGTGAATCTCCCCATGCAAACCATGCAACGGATGAAACTCCTCAACCCACTTTCCTCCAGGCCACAACCAGTGGGTAAGTCCTCACTCAAAAAGAAAAATAGACGAAAATGTATTTACAATATGCCAAGGCCAATGCGAACAAGGCTAGCTAATAAAACTTCCACTCCGTCCCCAATACCCAAGTGTTAAATGGATAGTATCTTAGTATGGAACATAAAGGGGATAGGCACAATAAACCCTCCATTCGTAGGTTAAAGTTGCTAGTTCAACAACACAAAATAAAAATACTTGCTTTAATGGAGCCTATGGTGGAAAAAGAAAGGATCACCTTTTTCGCCTAGAAACTAGGATTTGATAGCTGTGAGTCCAGCCCTAATGGCAAAATTTGGATTGTTTGAATAAAGAACTGGTTTTAGCTCCCATTTTGGTTTTTGATCAACTTTTCCATGTAAACTTCTCCTTGGCATCCCTCTATTCCAATGTGCCAGCGACCTTTGTTTATGCAAAGTGCACAAAAGTAGAAAGAAGAAGTCTATGGAAGGCTCTCTGGACTGAAGTCAGTTCAATTAAAATCTCCATGGTTGGTTGGTGGAGATTTTAGCATCATCTCTAGCTCTGATGAATACAAAGGTCGTACCTCCTTAGACATTGAAGCGATGTGGGAATTTAATGATTGTCTTAATGACTGTGGCTTGATGGACATGGCCTTCCAAGGTTGCAAGTATACAAGGGGTGGTAATAGGTTCGGAAGTATCGTGTGGAAATGGCTTTGACAGATTTGTGCGCAACAATGATTTCCTTCCATCCTTTCAAAACATTGGTGTAGAACATCTAATAAAGACATGTTCTGATCACTCACCTCTCATCCTCAAAGCATCTAATGCCACCACGATAGGCCCGAAGCAATTTAAATTTCTAAACATGTGGACTAAGCATAAGAATTTTTTGCAGATGGGAGAACAAAATTGGTCTTTACATTGTTCTGGATCTCCTCTCTTTATCCTAGCTTGTAAGCTCAAAAGATTGAAAGTGGAGCTTTGAAATCGGAGTCATACAGTGTTTGGAAGCCAAATGTATTTACCAAAATCAAGGTTGCTAAATGAGTGGTACAAATCTAGGAAGAGGCTTTTTTGCAACAAAAAACTCAAAGCAACCAACTTGCTTTAGCTCATGCACAAGCAGTTCATACTAAGTGCCTTGTGGAGGAAGAAATATTTTGGTGTCAAAAGGCTGGGTTGAAATGGTTAAAAGAAGGTGACTAGAATTCTACATTCTTTCATTGCATGCTCATAGCCAAGAAACAATGACTGCGTATTTCAAATATTAAAGTTGATGGGGCTTGGACCGAAGACATATAATGCATTGAAGCAAAGGGAGTTAATTTCTTTTGACAACTTTTGTCATGCAATGAGTCAAGGATGATAGACCACTCTTTGTTGGATATCCTCACAATGGCAATCTCTAATGAAGATAACCAATTCTTGCTATCTGAACTCATAGCAAAGGAATAGAAAGATGCGGTTTTCTCTCTCAATCCAGATGGAGCTGTAGGTATTGATGGATATAATGGGGGTCTTCTTCACCACTTGCTGGGATATTATTCTGCAGGACCTCTTCCATGTGGTAGAGGACTTCTTGAAAAGTACAAAATTGCCATGAATGTTCACCCAATCCCTTAGCACATTAATCCCAAAAACACCCAATCCCTCTTCTTTCACTGAATTTAGACCCATCAGTCAATGTACTTTGTTTAACAAAATTTACACAAAAATTTTGGCCAATAGACTCTCTACTATTTTGCCAAAGTTCATTTCCCCTGAGCAAGTTGCTTATGTTCAAGGCAGAGAATTGCAGACAGCATTTTATTAGTTCAAGAGATGGTTGATTTTTTGGATAGTAAAGTCAGAGGCGGAAATATGATCATCAAGCTAGATCATGCCAAAACATTTGATAGATTATCTTGGCTTTCCTATACGCAACCTTGGTGAAGTTTGGATTTCCTAACGAATGGATTGCCTTAATGAAGAATATTTTGGAGGATTGTTGGTTCTCGATTCTCATCAATGGAGTTCCAAAGGGCTCCAGTTCAAATCATCAAGAGGGGTTTGGCAAGAGGACCCTTCATCTCTCCTTCTCTTCATAATCATGCTGGAAACATTCTCCCGTGGATTAAAAGCTCAATTCCGTTTGGGGAAAATTTCAGACTTTGTACTACCCAAAAATTGCCAACCTATCTCTCATTTGGCTTATGCAGATGACATTGTTATTTTCACAAAAGGCGAGTCCACTTCCATCCAAAAACCTCATGGCTTTCTTCTCAAAATTTGAGGCATCTTTAGAGCAGCTTTGCAATAAGTCCAGAAGCTCCTTCTATCTGCCAAAGAAAGCATCAACAGCTCGGATTCGGATGATTCAAGCTAAGACGGGGTCCACATACTTGGGATGCCCCATCCAAAAAGTTAAAAAGTGAAAATCTCTATTTCAGCCAATGATTGAAAAAATGGCTCCCCGCATTCATGGTTGGCAAACTTGATTTTCTCTCCCCTAGAGGGCACTTAATTCTTATCAAACATGTACTTAGCAGCATCCCAATCTTTGTGCTTACGGTAGTTATTTCTCTCCCAAAAATCAATCCTTAAGGAGTTGGAGAGGCAATTTGCAAACTCCTTTTGAGGAACATCAGAGGGTATTAGAAAACACCATTGGATTGCGTGGGTTGCAATTTGTCAGCCTTCTTCCTCCAATGACCTTGAAATTTCACATCTATCGCCTGTAGTGCAAGGATTCAGCATGAAACTATCGTGAAAGTTTCTCAAAGGTAAATCATTGTGGTGCTCTTTTCTACAAGGGAGATACTTAAGGTACTGAGTTCACCTTTGTGTAGCCAAGGAAGCTCCTAAAGATTCATTTAGATGGAAACAGATGCTGAGAGTTCAGGAGGAAGCGGAGCAACACATGTTATTCCTTATAAGGAAGGCCAATTCTTCATTTTGGTTCGACCCTTGGACTAAACATGGGCCTCTCCTTCACATGGTAGAGCAAGTATATGATAGCCATCTCACCATGGAGCAAATGTGCAATTTTGATGGCTGGAAGCTACGCCCTACTTGATGGGAGACATTCCAAAGAAGAACTTCACAACATTGGAAATAGTCTCAAGAACAAGGTAATCTTCTGAATGGAAGAACCGGACCAGCTCATTTGGACCCTAACATCCAGGGGTTCTTTCTCAATCTCATCGACTTTTTTGCCACTCGAACGATAGTTCTCTAAACAAATGATTTGGGATAAAAGGCTCCAGCTGAAAATCTCCATATTTATGTGGAAATTGTTGAACAAATGGCTTCCTACGGATGATTTGATTTCCATGCTAGGTATTCCGTTAGCCTCCAACTGTTGTTTCTATGACAATGAAGAATCTTTGAATTATCTCTTTGTGGAGTGTACAATTTCAATCTTTTTTTGAAAGGATGGTTGCTCAAGCTATATCATATTTAGACAATCTAAATTTGTGGTGGTGGGTTGCACTCTCTCCTTCAACCGCAATAGGGGCATTACATAAAATCCTTCCATTTATTATTTGCTGGTGTGTATGGAAAGCTAGAAGAAACATGGTCATCTTCCAAGGGTCGACCATCAATGCAACACGAATAATTGTTGATATTTGTGCTTACTTGAAAGATGTTTCTTCAATGTATCCATTCAAGAAGGTGATAGATGCTAATGAACTTTTGTTTTCGAGAGGTATTTGTAATCAAGTCCTTCAATTGCAACTGAGGAGACTAATGGCTATTAAGTGGGAATGCCCACCTCTTGGCTCATTTAAGTTGAATGTGGATGGAGCTTCAAAGGGCAATCCGGGTATGGCAGTGGGAGGGGAAATCCTCAGAGACCATAATGGATGATGCATCAAGGCGTTCTCCAACGGCTACCATATACAAAACAATTTGAAAGCTGAGGTCTTGGCCCTTATAGATGGCCTCAAAATATGCTGCACGCTGTAACTACAAGCTGGAGAGGTGAAAATGGACTCTCTAACTCTTGTGAACACCTTGAACGGTTTCTCCGCACCACCATGGAGCACTGATCATGAACTCCAACTCATCAAACTAAGACTTCTTAGTAGGCATAGTTGCTTCATTTTCACATGTATTCAGAAAGACAAATCAGGTGGCTGATAGTTTAGCAAATGAGGGCATTACTCAGCCTACTTATGTTGACTATGACCAAGTTACCATTCCTTCTCATATAAAAGGTTTGGTACTCTTAGAAGCTAGAGGCTGCCCCTACATTCGCCATTGTAAATTTTGAATGTTTCAAATAAAATCCTCACTGTGTCTGGTGATTGCTTAAAAATAAAAGTCCAAGATTATACATGTCGAAGAAGCAAAATGCAAAAAGAGAGAAGACGAATGCTTGAGTTGGAAGAAACTCAATTTCGTGATATCAAATTTTCCATGTTGCAATCGAAATGGATTTGCCAAAAAAAAAAAAAAGCAATATCGTAGTGGATTAACAAGGATTAATTCAAGCTCGATATCACGACACGAAATGTTCCATGTCACGGCATTCAGGCGTGTTCAGCTTAAGTGATTAGGGCATTTTTGTAAGTTTTGGCTAGGAACTTCTTCAAATCCTGCCTTGTAATACATTCAAGTACACATAGTGTAGATGTAAGTGGAAATTTAACTAATAAAGTAGTTATAGTGTAACATAACTTTGAAGCTTTCTTTTTCATTCAAAGTTCTCTTTAATTTCTTCTTTAGATATAATTGTTTCATGCTTTCTCTTTAAATTTCCTGAAATCTAAGTTTCTTAATGTTCAATTTTCTTTTGAAGTTTTTCAAGTTCTTACTAATTTAGTGGTTTCCTATTTTTAAAACTTCATTTCCTTGCATTAGATTTCAATAATATTTAGTGGGCTTTCTTTCAAATCCATAAAGAAAACACCAAAAATTTCTAGTTTTAGTTAATTTCCTTTTCAATTTCTCAATTTCCTAGTTTTTAAAAAAAAAAAAAAAAAAAAAAGGATTTCAACAATTGCAAGTCTTCTTGATGCTTTCTCTAGTCAAATTATGTTTAATTGCTTTCCAATTTCTATTATACTTTCTTAATTTAGGTAATGGAATTAGTGATAATTTTACTTGCTTTTGTTAGCGCTACTGTATGTCTCAAATTGTTTGTCTTAATTGTTTTTTATTGCTTTTACTTGCTCTAGATTGATTAATACATACCTAGTTGGTAATAATTTACTTGCTTTCATTAGTTTAAGTAGTTCAATTGTATGAACTTAATGGCTTTCTATAGACTTAGTTATCCATCTTTCTTTTGATTTTTCCTAACTATACAAAGGCCTTCAAAGACTAGTTCTTGCTTTCTTCAACAATCTTCTTGAGAACGATACCACTTTCCACTTGCTACTTACCTACACATACTTCCGGCCATGAGGGTAATAAAGGTTAAGCGTTTGCATGTTTTTATCACTTGTTTAGTTTATTATTGATTTGAATTTCTAGCCTTACCCAGACGAGCTTAACAATCATGTTCACCATCATCCCATGGCATGCCAAAAAAGCATCATTTTGATTCAAATGTAGAACACCTCCTCGAGCTTCAGGTTGTTGTGCTTGAGCTTTGATGCAAATTATGTTGAGCAATGGGTTGAGCTATGGGGTCATACTGATAGTAATTCTAAGCCATCATTTTGAGAAGCCTTTGGTCAGCCTCTGATGTCTTGAATTATAAGGATCCCCTCGCTGAAGCATCAACAATGGACTTTGTCACTTGATGCAGTCTATTCTAGAATGTTTGTATTTGGAGCCATAAAGGAACGGCGTGGTGGGGAAACCTTCTAAGAAGTTCTTTGAACCATTCCCAAGGTTCACTTAGTCCCTCTGTCATATTTTGTTTAAATTATGTTATCTCATTCATTAGTATTATGGTCCTCGATTATGGAAAATACTTAGCTAAAAATTCTTGGGCAAGCCCATTCCACATTGTAAAAGTTCCTTCCTCACGTGATTGAAGCCACCACTTTTCTCAATCTTTCAAAGAAAATAGAAACACCCTCATACATACAGAATCAGGGTGAACACTTTTGAAATTAAAGGTACCAAGCACCACCTCAAAGTTCACAAGCATGATGAAGATGTGTATAGGAGTCTTCTGTTGGACCTCCCCTAAACATGGCATTGTGATTGTAACATTTGTACAAGCGTGAGCTTTATCTCAAAATTTTTTTATCTTGAACCAGCATCCTAGCTATAATCATCTTGGGCATAACAGTATCACGAAGAGGTCTCCCATTAGCATGAAGTCCATGGCCATTATTAGCCACTTCTCCAGTAACATTTGCCCCTACACCGTTACCAAGACTACGTAATCCACTGTTTCCTTCACCTTCTTCATTATCATCCATCCTTAGATTTTCATTGAACAACCTTGCATTGTTTTGTGGATTTGCCATCTTCATTCTTTCTAATTCTGGTTGAACTCGTAATTCTTTTCTAATCCTTTTTAATTCTCTTTCCCTCTCTAAATCAAGACTAATGAGTTATTTTTCTTCAAGCACCATGCCTTACAACAGAAAAGCCAAAGGCAAATCAACACGTGACAAGAAATCAAAGACTGGAACTAAACATTAACTAAAAAGCACAAACAAATAAAAGTAAACAACTAAAAACAAAACAATTAATCTAAAAATAAAAGTCTAATCTAGCATGACCTGAAAGTGACAATATTGCTATTATACAAAATCTTGAGCAATGGCACCAAAAACTTGTTGATGGGTAACGAGCAGTTTAGGTTATGAAAAGATCTCAAACAACAAGTGACAAAAATAATCTACAACAATCACCAAACATCACCCTCAGACTCGCAAGTATACAAGGTAGGATTGTGATGAGTGAGTATCGCTCCCTCAAAGATTGTAATAGCAATTACTAGGCTTATAGGGTCTTTTTCCTATTTAGACAAAATCACTTAAAATTTGTCACTAACTAAAAGTGCAAAACAAGTAAATAATCACTAAATTAATTAATTAAACTAATCAAACAAGTAAATAGTCTTTTCTAATAAAGCAAATAAAGATTAACACTAATCACTAAAGTACAAAGCATAATTGAACTCATAATTAAAACACAAATCCTAAGCTAGTCAGACAGACATGTAAAGATTACTCTAGAAAAAGCAAGTAATTTTATTCTTAGAAAGCAAGTAGAATTTACCATAGGAAAGAAATTAAATTTAACCTAATAAAGCAAGTAAAAACAAATTTAAGATAAAAAGTAAAACTAATCTAAGAAAACTTGATTAAGACCATTAAACTATTTTTAACTAAGAAGCTATTAATTAAACTAGAGAATTGAGAAAACTTCATCTTTAAACTAAATTGAGAAATTCTTGGAAATGGCTTGAAATCTAACGTCAATATTAGGAATTTTTTATTTTAAAAGAGATTTCCATGACAGCCCATTAATTTCTAACGGATTTAAAACAAGAAATTACCAAAAGTAGCAAGAAAACAAAGCACTTTTTGGAAGTCTAGATTTTTACCTTCAATGGATCGCAAGGAATTTTAAATGAAAAGCAAGTACAAATTATATCCTACTTGTACCTAAGAAAAATCCCACTAATTAAAAATTAAAACAATGAAAACTTGCAAGAAAATATAGATTAGATCCAAGATGAAATGAAAAAGAAATTTAGATTATTGGAAAATTGAGATCTAAGAAAGATTTCACTCTACTCTAACTAAAGTAAAACTTGGAAAAATTCCAACTATATGTACATGATGTGTCTTTTGCTATAGTACAAGATTACTTTTATAAGGTTGGTTCAACCAAAAGAATACAAGTGGCAAAAATTAAAAATCTGGCTGCATTTCTGTACCATGGTATCGCTTTTAGTATTGTTGTCAATATAGCGATATTGAGCTCTAAATATGCATTGTAAATCCTCTTCGATACTGTGGTACCGTTTCTAGTACAAATAACAATGCCGTGGTATGGAGCTAATTTCCAGCAACTTTAATTCTCTTTTTTGCCCTTTATCCGCTTGAATCTTCTACTTCAAACTCTGTACCTTTTTAATTTAAACGTGCAAAATACCATTCAACCTAATAACTAACCAATTATACTAAAATTAGCAACAATATCATGATATTTACAAGCAGAAAAAATGCAAATGCAGAACAAAAGGTAATGAAATTACACAAAAACACATAAATCTACTTCAAATTCTATAAAATACTAACAAAATGCTACAATAATCAAGAATAATAACTCTAGTTTCCTAGAGTTATCATCTTCACCCTTTCGAGGCCGTCATGGTGACCAAAGGACTGCTTGAAAAGTCTTGCGAAGTGGACTCAAGGACTCAAGGAATCCTGTGCTTAAGTGTGACAAGTGCCAAAGAGTTGGCAACATCTCAAGAAGACAAGAAATGCCCCTTAATGGGATTGTTGAACTTGAGGTCTTTGACGCATGGGTCATAAATTTCTTGGAGCCATTCCTAACTTCCTACTATGACAAGTACATCTTTGTCGCTGCCTCCTGCTGCCATTTATGGGTTGCTTTTTAAAGCTCCATCCACATTCAATTTATAGGCTCCACAAGGAGGACATGACTAGGAAACTTATATTGCTCTTCTTGGTTTGATTTGTATGCATTGGTTGAATGGATTTCTCCTTGAAATAATGGCATGTCATCAGCCATCCCCATCCTTTTGAATGGCTTGAAAAATGATACATCCTTCAAGTGAGAACAAACCTCCGTAAGAACTCTTTGGGGAAAAACACTGTGTGCATCATAGAGAACCTTTTTCCTGCTTTCCATACAAACCAGCATATGAAACAAGGTATGGTTTTAAGGAGAATACCAACTGAATCCAAACTTGATGAGTGCTACCACCATGAGTTTAGTTTGTCCAAAATGCAATTTGTTGATGGAAAAATCAGCTCCATACAATTTTCAAAGAAACTCCAGATTAGTCGTGCCATTTTGCAATCCACAAAAAAGTTATTGGTTGTTTCAATGCTATTACAAAAATAGCACTTTGAGGCCATGGAAAAGCCAATTTTTGTGAGGACATCATCTAGGGGGAGACGATTATTCAATAATCGCCACATGAAGATGGAAATTTTTAGTTAAATTCTTTCGTCTCAAATCATTTTTCTTGTGATTATGATGAGACTGCCTATGGAGGGAATGTTGAGGCGATGGAGAAAATGCCTTTTGGGGTCAATGTCCATGCTAATCTGTCCGCCTCTCCAATCAATACAAGAGCTTTGTCTTCAAGAAATTTACAAATGTTAAGCAGCTCCAATGTGGAATATCTTGTGTCTAGCAATGATAAGTCCCATGTACTTTCTCTCCAAACTTGTGAAAACCAGATTTGTCCATCATATACTTGTTCTACAAGTTGAGATAGTGGCCCTTGATCCATCCACGTAAGAACCCAGAAGAAGCATCTTGCATCCCTTATCAAGAAAAGCATGTGGGAGGTAGCACCATCCAATACGGGTATCCAAACAAACTAAACTCTCCTCCTTTTCTCTACAACTCTCTCACTCTAACTAAAATTCCAAGCTTGCCATTTGGCCATGACTGCCTTTAATGCCCTTCAGCCGTCACTCTCCTTTGTTGACACTTTTATGGGCAAACAAAAATCCACCGAACATGATCTTCAGGATCAACCATTGAAGAAGCTTCAAACTTTCAAGGGAGAACTGGCTAATTTCTTTACTAAAGAAGAAGTTCAAAAGCTGGCAGCTCCATTTCGTTATACACTGGTGGGCAGCTTTCCACGAGGTAAGCCTAACATGGAAACGGTGAGAAAGAACTTCCAAACAATTGGCTTCAAGCGTAACTACACAATTGGATTCCTTGACTATAAGCACATTCTCATTCAGTTTTCCTTGGAGGACTATTTGTGCTGCTGGCTGAAGAACATGTGGTTCATTAATGGCCATTATATGCGTGTTCTAAAGTGGCATCCTCTTTTTACATCGGATAAAGAACCCTCGATTGTCCCTATATGGATCACTTTTGAAGGCCTTCCAGCAATCTTTTTCACTGAACATGCGGTCTTTAGCCCCGCACAAGCTGTTGGAATTCCATTAAAACTGGACATAGCCGGAAAAAAGTTTATGCGCCCCAACTTCGCCAAAGTTTGCGTAGAAGTGGACCTTTTAGAAACTTGATATCTCCACTCGACTATGGTTAGAGGTAGGAGATGATGGTAGACGGCAACCGATCACATATGAGAATTTCCCATCCTATTGCACCAAATGTAACAGGATTGGCCATCACACGGCTGAATGCAATATGGGTACCCCGAAAACACCAAAATAGCAAGATCAAGCCTCGGCCAAAGGGACTGCTCACCCCATGAAGAAATCTTCATCTCAATGGCATATTAAACATAATGCAGTTGGCCCCTCGGGGGTTTCCATGAATCATCATCCAGAGCCCATCATTGTCCAATCCATGAAAGAGACACAACACCAAGGCCAAGCCAATGTAGAGATTCCAACAAATAATGTGGAGATGGACGTCAGCCCGGTAGAGGAGCCACCAACTTCTTAGCCCCTCAATCCGATTACAACACCCCAACAGACCAGGAGATTCAAATTTTGAATTTCTTGGATGGTGGGGCAGTTGCAATTTCTCCGACAAACCAGAAAGTCAAACTTCTAATCCCTTGGAATTTGGATGGGTTGACAAATTTAGACTTCATAGAAACAAACTTGGAGCAAGTACATTCAAACCAAACTAATTCTACTCATTTAAAGGAGCAACTGAATCCCACAAGTTTTCCTCAAGTCAGGCCAACTAAAGATACTAGCAAAGATGACTCAGCCCTAGCAGATGTCCGAATAATGGAGGAACTTCCACGAGTTGCAGCAACCTCCTCTTCTACAAGAACTGAAGAAACTGGGCAAACAATCAGGAAATAGGTCCACCCCAAAGAGAAAAAGCAAAAGAAAAAGAACCTACCACATGCCTCGAATGAGAACGAGGCTGTCCAAACTACCTTCCTCCCTCCCCAATTAATATGGATCATTTCTTAATGTGGAACATATGGGGGATAAATAACAAACCCTCAATTCGAAGATTAAAGCTGTTGATGAAGGAACACATGATAAAAATTCTTGTTTTCTTACAACCTATGGTAGACAAAGAAAGGATCCTTTTCTTCGCTCGTAGATTAGATTATCTTGAATAGGTATGATATTTTGTTAGTTTAAATTCTGAATTCTAGTTAACTAATGTAAACTTTTATTTAATTTCAGTATTATGTGTTTGTATTCTAGCTATTGTTAAATATGAGAAGTTTTGATTAGAAATTTAGTTGAATTGATTACTTAATTGGTTTAATATTGTGTAGGTCTAAATTATAGGTTGGAAGCTAGAATAAACAAAGTATGAGGACCAAGATACAATTTGAGAAGAATTGAAGAATTGCTAGTAAAAGGGTCCATGTCGTGACATGGATTTATCCAAATCGCGACATTGAGATGGAACAACACATATATTTTTAGGCCTTGTCACAACATGGATATATCCAAATTGTGACATAGAGATATATTTTACCAAAAATAGTAATGAAAATTTTGTAATATTTTAGCAGCGAACTCCTAATTTAGGCTAGTGTAATGCTGTACTATTTAAGGTACTATGGACATGTGTTAGTACACATAGTAAGTAGTGCAGTTTTGATTTTTAAATAATCTAACATTAGATTAGATTAGATTAGAGTAGAATAGAGAAACTTGACGCTCAATTTTTATTTCTTAATACAAATCCTCTTTAATTCTCAATTAGATATAGTTTTTATTTTCTTGCAAGTTTAGATTTAGATTACATAGTTGTAGTGGGTTCTTGTTAGTTTTACTTTCTTTTTAGTTTAATTTCTTGAAAGTCTTATTGCTTTCACTTCAAGTTTTCTTAGGGTAATTAAGGTTCTTGCTAATTTAGTTCTTTTTAATTAAAACTTTTCAAATCCTTGCATTAATTTGTAGTTAAATTAAGTGGGTTTTCTTATTTCAATACAAAAATCAAAAAATATTTTGTTTCAAAATCAATAGTTTCTTTTTAAATAGTAGAAAATGAATGTTTCTTGGTTTTCATGCTCTTCAATTGCTTTCTTTAGTTTAAGTTAGGAGTACTTGTTTCTTTCAATTCTTGTATGAAATTAGTCTTTTTAGTATATTAGAATTAGTTTACTTGCTTTCACTGAGATGGTTGATTACGTTCCCTTGCATAGATTAGTTAGTATTTTAATTGAGTTGATAATTATTCTCATTACTTGTTTTCTTAGATAGGTTTTCATAATTTGAGAATTGAAATACACATTTTTATCGAGTTGATAAGTAGTTTAGAACCATCACTTATTAATTGAATCGTCCAACTATACAAGGACTCATGAAACTCAGTAATTGTCGTCCAAGCAATCTTCGTGGGATGATACCCACTCATTCTATACTACTATTCATGATGTATATGATGATCTACAAATCTTATTTTGATGATGACAAAATGATTTAACCACTTAATCTGAGCTGTTCAGGACTGCTACGATATTTGCTTGAAGCAAGGCTTTCGGATGAAGTACACCATCTGAACAGCATTATATTTCTCGGACGCACAAGCTCGTCCAACGATCAGACAAAGAGCAAGATTTTTGGAGCATCTACAATGGATGCACAAGCCCATACGACGGAATTTTCCTCGGACGTATTTTTTCGTCCGTAAAAGAGCAAGGCAGAATCAAGAGTTTTAAAGCACTTGCAATGGACGCATCTAACCATCCGAAAGAAGCTTACACCAGACGAAGCTAACTGTTTGAAAGAAAAACATTCCCAGTTTAGCATTTAACCTTTCGAACACATTATTTCATCCGATGTGTGAACTTTTCAAGCATACCTGGATCGGACGATGGAACGGACGCAAGATTGGCCGTCCGAACGATGTCTCCTACTTTTTGATATTTGAGAACGGACGATGGATCAGACGCATAACAATTATAACGGACGTCCAAAACTTATAATAGCTAATTTTTAGCATTTATTATTGAGCCATTAGGAACTAGTTAGAACTCAATTTATTTCACCTATAAATACCAACTCTAGTGTATAATGCAAAATAACTTACACATTGAATACAATCAAGTAGTAAAGCAATTTGAGTACAAATTAGCTATTGAGAAATATTGTATTAGTGTGTACTTTAAAGTGCTATTCAAAAATATTGAGTGGAGTTTTGATAATCTTGTACAACAGTGAGGTTGAGAGTAAAATCCTTGGCTCAACTAATGAGAATTGGGGTGAGCAAGGATTGTCCTACTTTGTGTACATTTGAGATTATTGGCTCACAAAATTTGAAGGAGCATTTTAGTGGATTAACACTTCAGCTTGGTAGCTTGGAAGTGTTGTTTGTTTACTCCATCTCTTTACCTATTTCTATACGTCTTAAGATTAATTGATTTTATCTCTATCAAATGTTTTGTTTGTACAAAAGATTTTATAAGTGCATATTTTGCAAATTAATTTTAAGAAACCTAATTCAGCCCTCCTCTTAAGTTGCTCTGGGGCCAATAGTATACTTGTAGTGGTGCTGCAAAGTATAGTGAGTTGTGAGTTTTTATTATTTGTGCAATTTTGTATAATCTATCCCTAAGGTAAACGCGCATCAAGTTTTTGGCGCCATTGTCGGGGATTGTCCTTGGTATTTGGCAACATTGAGCATTTTACGGGTCGTGTAAATAAGCATTAAGCACTTTTGTTTAATTTAGTTGATAATTTTAGTTTAATTGTTTATGTTGGTAATTGCTCATGTTGAATTGTCATGGCACTTGAATTTATTACTTGATTTGGATTTTGTAGTGCATGGTAGAAAGAGACAAAGGACTTTAATTGCTTCGACAATGAAAGGGAAAAAGGGTTAAGGGAGATCCAGAAGCATAAAAGAGTGCAACAAGAGCTAAAGAGAATTGAAATGGAGAATACCAACCAAAATCAAAGGAATGTGAACAATGGGAATGATGAAGAAGAAGTTACCAGAAATCATGGAAGGAGATAGATGTGCATATGGGCAATGTGAAATGCCTTATGGTTCTAATGGGCAACTCAACTGTTTGTTTAATCAACCATCTTTTCCAAGGAACCCGCCCGGAGTTTATTAGAACACATATAATCCCTATTGGAGGAATTATCCCAACTATTCATGGAGCAATGCAAACAATCAATCCAACTATCCCTATCAACCAAATCCATATCCGTCTCAAAACCTCCACAACCAAGCTTCAAGTTCATTATCGAGATCTTATCAATCTCCACATCAAAGAAACTACTAAGCCAACTCCTATAAATCTCCCTCTAACCCTCCATTTCAAAATCAACAACCAAGGCCTCTGTTCTAACTTGCAAATTCTTTCCAACCTATATATAATGATCAATTTGATCTAAGAGAGAATGTGTGCGAAAATGGTTGTAAAAGAGTAACGAAGTACTTGAGAAGGAAGTTGGAAAGAGAAAGAAAAGATTAGGAAGAGCATAGGATAGACTTTGAGAATTTGATATCATCAACAAGAAATTTGGAAATTCAATTGGGAAAATCGGTAGGGTTGAATAATGAAAGACCTATAGGAGTACTTCTGAGTGATACTACTCCAAATTCCAAGATGCAATGCAAGGCCATCACTATTAGAAGTGGTAAGGAGGTGGAAGAAAGTGTCGGAAGACACTCATTGAAGGGTAAAGAAGAGGAAATCTTTAAAGAACATGAGGAGGTTAAACTAGAGTTTTCAATGGCACAAGGAAAAAAGATGAATGAGCTTCCCATGCCTAATATGAAAAGCAACGAAGGCAAGGATCCTACTTATCAAGAGCCAAAGCAAATGAACATACCAATCCCTCAAAGATTGAAGGATAAAAAAGGCGAAGAAGTTCAAAAACTTTGTTGAAATATTCAAGAAGCTTGAAATTAACAATCCTTCCAAGAAGGTGCTTGAGAACATGCCCGCTTATGCGAAATTTTTGAAACAAGCCTTTCCTAAAAAAGGAAATTGCATGGGGATGAAATTTTATGTCTAAGAAAGAATTGTAGTGCACTCCCCATAAAGAGATTACTACCCAAGCTCAAAGACCCCTAGTCTTTCACCATTCTTTACGAGATTGGAAGTTTGCAAGTTGGGAAGGCCTTGTGTGATTTAGGGGTTTCAATAAACCTCATTCCTTATATGGTGTTTAAGAAAGTAAATGGAGGACATTTGAAGACCACAAGTGTCCTGTCTCATTCCATCTTGCGAATCGTAGCATAAAGTTTTGAAAGGGAATAATTGAGGATATGATCATTAAAATGACAAAATCGACCTTCCAGCCAATTTTATTGTGCTAGACTTGGAAGAGGATGAAGAGATGCCGATCATACTTGGGAGGCCCTTCCTTCCAACCTGTGTGCACTCATTGATTTTTAAGAAGGAAAGTTGGAATTTTGGATAAATGATGAAATTGTTACATTTAATGTTTTTTATTCATCAAAGCTTTCTTCAATTTGTTATGATGTTATGAGTATAAATGTGGTAGCTGATTTAATTGGTGATTGTTGTTGGAATGAGTTGGAGAATTCTTCATTGGAAAAAGAGGTGTTGGACTGAAATGACCTAATTCAAGATGATAAAGATGGAATGAAGAATGCAAATCACTTGGAGAATGATGCTTTATTGCAAAAGGAAGAAGGGGAAGATAAAGAAAAAGTAAAGAAGGGTTTCCTACCAATGTACCTCCCTAGGTGAAATGAGTTTAAACCTCTTCCTAGTCATTTAATATTACCTTGGTAAAAATGAGACATACCCAGTAATTGTGAATGCATCCTTGATGGGTGAGTAATTTGAAAGGTTGATTGTGGTACTTAAAATGTATAGAAATGCCATTGTTTGGTCTATTGATGATATTAAGGGAATTAGCCATTCTATGTGTATGCATAAAATTTTGTTGAATGAAGGGAACAAATCAGTAAGGAAACCTCAAAGGAAATTGAATCCTACTTAAAAAGATGTTGTGAGGAAGAAAGTTATCAAGCTTTTGAAAAAATCCATCACTATTTACACTATTAGAGATAGTGAGTATGTTAGTCCCACTCAAGTCATTGCAAAGAAGGGTGATATTAGCAAAATAATAAGTTAATCCAACGAGATCCTTCCTTGTAGGTTGGTCACAAGTTGGTGTATGTGCATTAATTTTCATGAATTGAATGAGACCAATACATGGATCATTTTTCTTTGCCTTTTATAGATCTACCAAATTCTTGAGAGGTTGGTCTGTTTTGCATGTTATTATTTTCTTGATGGTTATTCAGGTTATCTTCAAATTGTCATTTGTCCAAAATATCGAGATAAAACAACTTTACATGCCCATTTGATACTTTTACATATTGGAGAATGCCCTTTGGGCTTTGCAATGCCCCTAGCACATTTCAACGTTGTATGTTTTCTATTTTTCATGATATGGTTGAAAAGTACATAGAGATCTTCATGGATGATTTTTAGTGTATTTGGTCTCTCATTTGATGATTGTCATGTAAATTTGACCAATGTACTGAAAGATGTGTTCAAACTAATTTGGTGCTTAATTGGGAAAAATGCCATTTTAGGGTGCAAGAAGGAATTGTTTTAGGTCATAAAGTATCATCAATAGGAATAGAAGTTGATAGGGCAAAGGTTGAGGTGGTTGAAAAGTTACCTCCTCCTATTAATGTTAAAGGTGTGGAAGTTTCATTGGTCATGTAGGATTATATATAAGATTCATTAGGAATTTCTCATATATAGCATAGCCTTTGTGCTCCCTACTTCAAAAAAATTGTCCTTTTTATTTTGATGATTCTTGTTTGAAAGCATTTAATGAGTTGAAAAAAGTTCTTGTAATTGCATCTATCATTGTGGCACCAAATTGGTCTCTTCTAAATGAGCCTTTGTTTGATGCTAGTGACTATGCAATAGGTGCCGTTTTGTGTCAAAAGGTAGATAAAATGTTGCATGTTATTTACTATGCAAGTAGAACCTTGAATGTAGCACAACTTAATTATTCTACTACATAAATGGAATTACTTGCTATAGTATTTGCATTTGACAAGTTTAGTTCATATTTGATTGGGTCTAAGGTAATGGTACATACAGATCACTTAGCATTAAAGTACTTATTTTCTAAACAAGATGCTAAACCATGCTTATTGAAATGGATACTTTTATTGCAAGAGTTTTATTGGGAGGTGGCGGACAAAAAGGGTGCTGAAAATATGGTAGCAGACCGATTTATCAAGGATAGCAGCATCTTTGACTTTTCAACCATGAAGACAGCCATCAATGAAAAATCATCCATTGACAAATTTCTGGAGGTGAGGGAAGCAATGCAGACATTGTAAACTATCTTGTTGAAAGGATAGCACAAAAGATGCTGAATATGAATTAAAAAGGAAGTTCTTTGCGAAACTCAAGTTTTATTTTTGGGAAGAACCGCATTTATTCTGAAGATGCAATGATCAAGTTCTAAGGAGACGTGTTCTAGAAAGTGAAGTGACCAACATTTTAAGATATTGGCATTCATCTCCCGTAAAAGGTCACCATGTAGCGCAATGAATGGATTTTGAAGTCCTTCAATATGGCTTATATTGGCCAACTATTTTCAAAGATTCTAGGAAGTTTGTGCTCAAAATGTCCACATAAATACCAAAGGTCAGGTAATATTTCAAGAAGACAAGAAATGACCCTCCATGGCATTGTGGAGTTGGAAGTATTTGATGCTTGGGGCATTGATTTTATAATGAGGGGACCATTTCCAACCTCATATTCTAACAAATTCATTTGGGCTGTGGAGGATTATATATCAAAATGGGTTGAAGCAATAGCCACCTCAACCAATGATGCTAGAGTGCTTACCAAATTTCTTCGAAAAAAACATCTTTTCTTAGTTTGAAGTGCCCATAACTATCATTAGTGATGGGGTACACACTTCAAGATTTCAAATTTTGAGGCCTTAATGACCAAGGATTGGGTGGAGCACAAAATTTCCTTAGCCTATCATCCTCAAACTTTGGGTTGAGTGGGGGTTTTGAAATAGGAATTAAAAAGAATTTTGGAGAAAATGGTGAATAGTGCAAGGAAGGATTGGGCAATTAAGTTGGATTATGCATTATGGGCTTACCGGATAGCATTCAAAACCCCCATAAGCATGTCTTTGTACCACATTGTATATGGCAAAGCATGTCATTTACTAGACGAAATTGATCAAAGAGCATATTGGGCGATCAAGAGCTTGAATTTTGATTTGATATGCTCTCAGAAGACAAGTGAAAAGAGACTTCTTGATTTGAATGAATTGGATGAATATCGGAGAGAAGCATATGAAAATTCCTTAATCAATAAGGAGAGGACTAAGGCATGGCATCACAAACTGATCTTAAGGAAAGAGTACAAAACTGGTGATTAGGTATTACTCTACAATTCAAGGCTTAAATTATTCCCGGGAAAACTGAAATCATGGTGGAGTGGATCCTTTGAAGTGGTTCAAGCTTTTCCTTAAGGAACAATGGAGATAAAAGGGAAGAAAGGACATTCAAGTTCAATGGTCACCGGCTCAAAACCTACATGGGAGGAAATTTGGAAGAAGGGCAAGAAATCATCCAATTTGTGCAAGAAAGAACACCCATGCCATAGTCAAGTTGGTGACTATAAAAGAGTGCTTCTTGGAAGGCAACCAAAGTTTTAATTTAGTTGGTTTTTGTTTCTTTTGGTGTGATTGTTTTAATTAGCTTATATTTTGAGTGATTTGGTTTGAATTAAGAAGTTGCAAAAATTTAGTTTAAAATGTATGTTTTTGAATTGAATAAATAGTGCTAATAGATGGGTGAAAATTATCATCTAAACTTGTTATTTTGGTGTTTGTAGGTTGTGCATGGACTTGAAAAAACTGGTGAAGAAAGGAGAATTTTTTGCTAAGTGTCAAAAATACACTTTACAGAAGTTCAAGTCCATGTCGCAATCTGGATTTCCAAATCACGACATTGACCTCAAACTCCTGGAAGGTATTTTGGTCATTTGGCCAAATAGCGATTTGGATTTCCAAATCGCAATATCAACTTCAAACTTCTGCAAAGGTAAAAATTTAACACCGAGTTGAAATCGCGAAATGGATCAAGGCACATGCAATATGGAATTCTCCATGTTGTGACATGGAAACACATACAGTAAAATGAGATCTGGCCAAATTACGACATGAAAAACTCCATGTCGTGACATCGATACAACTGAATTGTATATTAAAGAACTCTTCTTTTTCTTTGCTTATTTCTTCAATTTCTCCACTGACAACCGTGAAAACCTTTCCCTAACCCTTCAATTTCTTCAATCAAAAGCCCTTTCAAATATCATAATCCCCTACCACAACACTTCTTCCTCATCTTTCGATTCTCGAAGACAATGCAAGTTGGAGTTTTAGTTGGAGGAATTCTACATAGAGGAAGAATTTTGCAATTATCTTTTTGGGACGTTGTTGACACCAATTGGGTAACATTCTTCTTAATTTTGCAGTTGAATCTTTGACAATTGTGGAAGACAATTTGTGGGTACATTTGAATTGATTTTATTTTGGAACTGTTAATGACAACTGGGTGATTTTGAAACGAATTTTTTTTTCGAATTTGTTTGGGCAAGATTGTGGTATTGAATTCATTAATTCTTTGAATTATTGGACTGTGGGTTGGATTATTTGAATTATTGTTCAGAAATTGTGAAATTTTATTGATAAATTTTGATAAAATTTAACTATGGTTGTGAATTTAAATTTATCAGTGCTTATAACTTGTTGATTTTGGTTGATAAATTCACAAAAAAAATGAAAGAGATGTGTATGGAAGAGCCGCGAGGAGGGCCAGAATAAGGAATAGAGAAGCAATTTCAAGAAAAAAGAATAACTGGCGAATGGAGGAGTGGAGAAAGGCAAGTAAACCAACCTAGTGGGGCGTAGTGAGCAAGTAGAAACTCAATTTTCAAGTGATCGAGCTCATCAATTGTTTAAAAATATTGAGAAACATGAGGTGATAAATTTCGATTTATCCATGCATTGGGGAGCATATGAAGAGGTAAGGAAGGCAATAAAAGTCCAGATTAGGGCAAGGCATTGGGAGGGATTTAGTGCTCCGATTGACTCTAGGTGTACTCAATTGGTGAAAGAATTTCATTGCAATCTTTGTGATCTTGAGAATGGTAAGGTTATAATTCGTGGGGTATAGGTTGATTTCAGTTCAGAAATGATTAATGCTTATTTTAACTTACCTCTTGTTCTATCTGAGCAATATTTAGCACTTTTAAGAATGACAAAGAGAAAGACATGAATATGATTAAGAATGTTGTATGTGATGTCAATGTGAATTGGCTTTGGAGTACTAGAAGTAGTACCGAATTAAGATTTGCTCGTCATGGACTCTCACTTGTGGGGAAACTATGGTTTTACTTTATTAGCTATCGAATCTGGGAGTCTAATTCTTTGTGTTTTATTCAGAGAGACAAGCTATTTTTGGTGTATGCTATCATGATAGGGATACTGGTTGATGTCGATAAACTAATCGGATAGGGATTTTTAGAAAGTGTGAGGTCTGGTAGAGCTTTCTTTTATGCACCCTAGAGTAGTAAAAAAATTTTGTTTCTCCAAAATATGCCATTAGGAACAACGTTTTAGGATACGAACAAGTTGAGGAGGAAATTTTTGTAACACTTATCATTGTAATCATACTACTTAGTCCATACTAGATTAATTTTCTCAATTTGTGTGACATATGCATTTAGGTAGATTCCTGATGAACTTCAATCTTCAAGCGATACCTTGTCGGGATAATTGACTAACTTTGCAATATTTGTGATTTGAGAAAATGTTGTTTTTAATGCATAGAACTCAATTTTTTGGGAATTATTTTGAGAGTATTTAATGCTTAGTAATTTGAAATCCTATGCAGTTAATGGACATAATTTCAAAAAAATTCAAAAACTTGGATTGACTTATTGGAACATTTCAATTAATATATAGTATTAGAAGTTCCTTGAGAGGCTCCTGATTTTTCTATGTACATCCACTAACCATCAAATGTGGCATCAAATTTTGGTGGTGTCGTCTGTTCATTTATTAAGTGAAGTTCTTTTAAATTTTTGGTTTTGCTTAGGACTAGCAAAAGGCTAAATTTAGGACTATGACAACTCTAGTAAATTAGAGTTATTTTATTCTAAATCGTGGCATTTTGTTAGTTTAAATTTTAAATTTTGATTAATTAATTGAGGATTTTATCTGTATTATGTGCCAATATTCTACCTATTGTTAAGTATGATAAGTTTTTTATTAGAATTTGAGTTGAATTGATTATTTAACTAGTTTAATATTATGCAGGTCTAAATTAGAGGTTGGAAGCTAGAATAAACAAAGTTCGAGGGCAAAGATACAATTTAAGAAGAATTGAAGAATTGTTAAAAAAAGGGTCCATGTCACGACATGGATTTATCAAAATCAAGACATGGAGACGCGTTTTAGCAACAATAGTGATGGCAATTTTATAACATTTTAGCAGCCAACTCCTAATTTTGGCTTGTGTAATACTCTAGTATTTAAGTTACTATAGACATGTGTTAATACACATAGTGAGTAGTGTAGTTTGTAGTTTTTTAGATTAGATTAGATTAGAGCAGCATAGAGGGACTTGACTCTCAAGTTTTATTTCTTAATACAAATCCCCTTTAATTCTCAATTAGATCTAGCTTTTAATTCCTTGCAAGTTTAGATGTTGATTACATAGTTGTAGTGGGTTAATCTTCAAATTTAAGTAGATATAATTTTTACTTACTTTCTTAGTTTAATTTCTTGAAAATCTCATTGCTTTCACTTCAAGTTTTCTTAGAGTAATTAGGGTTTTTGTTAATTTAGTGCTTTCTAATTGAAACTTTTCAAATCCTTACATTAATTTTAGTTAAATTTAGCGGGTTTCCTTATTTCAATACAAAAATTCAAGAATATTTAGTTAGATTTTAGTTTCTTTTCGAAATCAATAGTTACTTTTTAAGTAGTAGAAAACGAATATTGCTATTTGCTTCGTGCTCTATTCTTTACTTGAAAATTAAGACTGCTTTCTCTTTCAATTCTAGTATGAAATTAGTCTTTTTAGCATATTAGATTTATTTTACTTGCTTCCACTTGATTACTTTCCCTTGCATAGATTAGTTAGTATTTTAATTGAGTTGATAATTGTTCTCATTACTTATTTTGTTAGATAGGTTATCATAATTTGAGAATTGAAATATGCATTTTTATCGAGTTGTTAAGTAGTTTACAACGATCACTTATTATTTGAATCGCTTAACTGAACAAGGACTCGTGAAACTCCGTAATTGTCCTCCAAACAATCTTCATGGGATGATTCCCACTCATTCTATACTACTATTCGCGCGTATGCTTGCGGTTGTGTGGTAGAGTATAGTGGCTTGTGAATTTTTATTATTTGTGCAATTTTGTATAATCTCTGCCTAAGGTAAATGCGCATCACAAATGTACACTCGTGGGCTTCAAGTTTCCTCCATTAGGCTTCATGTAGAATAAGTAAGGCATGAGGTTAATGGAAGCTCTTAAGTCCCATAATGACATCTCAAATTGGAAATAGAAATACAAAGCTAATAACTCTAGTAAACTAGAGTTATTTTACTCTAAATCATGGCATTTTGTTAGCCCAAATTCTGAAATTTGGGAAATTAATTGATGGTTTTAGTTAATTTCGTGTTATGTGTTTATATTATTGTTATTGTTAAATATGATAAGGTTTTATTAGAATTTTAGTTAAATTGATTACTTAACTATTAGTTTAATATTATGCAACTTTACATTGGAGGTTGGAAGTTGCAATAAACAAAGTACTAGGGCCAAGATGTAATTTGAGAAGTATTGAAGAATAGCAGGAAAAAGGGTCCATCCAACAACATGGATTTGTCCAAATCGTGACATGGAGGCAGAACAGGATATATATTTTTTAGGCCATGTTGTGAGATGAAATTCCCCAAATTGCGACCTGGAGATGCGTTTCACCAACAATAATGATGGAAATTTTATAAAATTTCTGCAACCAATTCCTGATTTTTGACTTGTGTAATACTCTACTATTTAAGGTACTGTGGACATGTGTTAATACACATAGTGAGTAGTGTAGTTTGTAGTTTTTATATTAGATTAGATTAGAACAGAATAGCTCGACCCTGAAAATTTACTTCTTAATACAAATTCTCTTTAATTCTCATTTAGATCTAGTCTTTAATTCCTTACAAGTTTAGATTTTGATTACATAGTTGTAGTGGGTTAATCCTTGGCTTCAAGTAGATATAATTTTTACTTTCTTTCTAGTTTAATTTCTTGAAAATCTCTTTACATTCATTTCAAGTTTTCTTAGAATAATTAGGGTTCTTGTTAATTTAGTTCTTTCTAATTCTACTTTTCAATTCCATGCAATAATTTCTGGTTAATTTTTAGTGGCCTTTCTTCATTATTATCAAAAATCCAAAAATATTTAGATTTCAAGTATATCTCTTTACAAATTCTGGATTAGAAATGGCATCTTCTTGTTTTGCAAGCTTTCTTAGCGTTCTCTTTAGTTAGGTTAATTACTTGCTCTTTAATTGTAATCATATTTTAGTCCAATTAGAGTAGAATTGAGTGCTCTTATTTACTTGCTTTCATTAGAATAGGTTAATTAGTTTCTTAATTTGCTTACCTTAGTATAGATATAGTTTAATTTCGATTTTAACTTGTTTAATTGCATTATGGATTTGATTAGATTAGGATCTATCTTTGCAATTTGATTCATCCAACTCACAATATAAAGGTCCGTAAATTTCGGTAATTTCTTGCCATCAATCTCCGTGGAACGATACCCACTCATCCTATACTACTACCAACTCTACACACTTGTGGAAGTAAGGTAGAGTGTAGTGATTTGGTGAGGTTTTATTATTACTTGTTTGCTTTGGTTTGACCTCTACCTAAAGGCTTGACAAAAGCTTTCGAAATTGTTCAGTCACAATTGAACTACTCACACACACTTAATTTCATGTAGTATCCAATTAAAATAATAAAATCATATGATATTCCAAGTCAAGTGTCATCATCGAGTACTAAATTGATCAATTTTTCATTCAAACATCATCAAACACATACATACAAGCATAAAAAAGGACCATTCCCATCACATGAAAAGAACACCTCAAGCTAGACACTTTTATTCTAGTGATGAGTAAAAAAAAATCCCAAACACTCACCCAAAAATTCACAAAAAAAATCAACATTTGAATAAACTTTAACCATACTACCATAAATGAAAGCTTCTCTGTTAATTCTAATCAAACCAAGAGTTTCCAAGAGGACATTATGCCAAAACCAAGTCTCAACCATATGAATTCACAAGAAGTTAATCCTAACAATCCAATATCAACAAATAGTTACTTGGACGCAAGGCCCTCAATCAACTACCAAAAACTCATGCAAATGAAACACTGAGATTATCAATAAGCTAATCACCAAGTATTCATCAATCAAGCTCAACTTGATCAATCCACAAATTAATTGTAGCAAATAATCTAACTGGCATGAGCTTAATGTCCTTGGCCAACTAACATTCAAAGTATCCAAAAACCCAAACTATCCAAAAGTAAAAACAACAATAAAGTAAACTAATACTAAAAGTACTAAGAAAATGTGAATGGGAAATATGTCTCTCAAAGACAAATTCTACGACAAAGAAGAATAGTGGCGATGCTTCAATTTCAGGCTATCCTCAAAGTTCTGCATTAGTCTCATTAATGTCTTCAACACCCAATTATTCCTTTGCTCCTCCAAATGCCGGTCCTTCTCATGATACTCCTCTTGAGCTATACCAGTATCTTCCAGATGGCTTACTCCACTTGCTTGTCCATGCTATGCTTGAGTAGTCCCCATTGATGGTGTGTAAAAATGTTGTCCATGGGGTGGTCAATAAAGCCAAGTATGTGATGGCGACAGATGGATCCATGAGCCCATAATATCCAGCTGTGCATACCGTCCCATGAGTGCCATGTGGTGATGAAGAAGCATCTGGCTATAGGTCCAATACCCGTATAACATGTCCTTCTCTTCCTCATTTTGGGATGCATTGAAGACATTCCTGGGTTGTAAGATCATAGGCTTAATTGGTGCCATTGGGGGTTTCACTTGATGCTAGTCGGCGCCCTAAATATTTTTGAAACATGTTTGATATTAATTCAGCCTTTTTCTCGTGTCTGGGGTTCTATTGAGATGATTTGGCTACTTGATTTAAAACACGTGGGAAATTAGCTCAACAGAAAATAGTTGGATGGTTAGACAACATCCCATTCCCAGTAAGACCTTGCCGAATCAATCTCCTAAGGTTTAACGACATGCCCTGCACAATAGCATAAAAAAGGTAAGCTTTATCCGTTGGAATGACATTAAGTGTCGTAGAACCCCAAATCTTGCAACAAATGAAGTAAAACCAAATTCTTGGCAATAAATTTAACCCTGCACGAGGCAACCTCAAATAATTAGTACCAGAAGCATTTATTATACAATTAACACTTGGTTCACTCAAAACATTCGTTATTGCCTCCATATCCTTAGTCCCCCTTACAAAATTTAGATATTGATCATGAGATACCTCAGTTATATTATAGAAAGCATTCATCCTTTCAAGGGAAAAATCAACCAAAACTCCATGCACACGACATTTGCTGTCAACTAAATCACACAAATCGCAATGGAATTATTTAACCATATTAATGTATCCTTGTTTAACAATCTCCTTGAATCGATCCCAATTTATCGAAGTTAATTGTGCATCTAATGCTTGGTTCGGTGAACATTCTCTAACTCACCCCAATGCCCCGACAAGTAAAAATTTTGCTCCCTTATAACATCATGTTTATTGTAATCCACAAAGATTTCCATAGCTTTATCACTATCAAATCTTCACTTAATTCCAGAATTTCCTCACTTGGCCCCTCATCGGCTTTTCTATTCTTAGAGGCTTCACCTCTTTCCCTACTTCTACTTCTCCTACCACTACCACTGCCATACACACCCCTTGTCATATTTTCAACCAAATCCAACAATGAATCAGACATGAATAATCAAGACAATCTTCACCAAGAAAAAGTCCAACAACGAACACCATTTACACAAGCTACCACCAAATTTCACAAATTTATGATCAATAATGGAAACCCACATAAAATTAACCAATTTCAACAAAAAATTCACAACCCAAATTAATTCATCAATTCACCACATAAAAAAACACAAATTCTCCCAAAATTAGCACAGAAATCAATCCAAAATCTCAAAATTGATGGTAAAATTTCAAGCACACTTATGGTCTTGAACACAAAGAGAAATATATTACCTGCAGATTGAAGATGAAACTAACCCTTTGATGCCCTTGAAAACTTGTGAAAATTTGCCCCTTTAATTGCCTTGAAATCCTTAATTCTTTCTTCAAATTGGATGAAATCTTGTTGTATGGTGGTTGGGTAGGTTGATGTTAAAAGTTTATGGGGAATTGGTAGTTATTTGTGGTGGAATTGTGGAAGGGGTAGAGAAGGTTGGATAGTGGGTAGGGTTTTTAATTAGGAATAATGGCTGAAATTTGTGAAAATTTGCGTTTTAATCATTTTTTAAAACAAGTCGATCGCGATATCGATTTTGCACTGAGAATTAATATTGCGATATCACCTCAGTCAAAGCCTTGGCCAAATGTCCATATCACGATATCGTTTTTGATATCACGATATCGACACTCAGGCAGACATTCCTACAATTTGGAAGTTTGCATCTGTCCATATCACGATATGGACTGCAGTCCACATCACGAATATATAGAATCCATATTGCTATATGGATCAAACTTCTACAAAGGCCAAATTACACACTTAGTCAAATTTTGGCAAAACTTCCATCCCTTCACTTCTACTTCTCTGCAATCTACAAACATGAAAAATAGAAGTATTAGAAGACAATTTCCATCTTATTCCTAGCACAATTTATTGAATTCAAAAGCAAAATTTTCAAACCAAAATTCAACCCATAGTATACTAAATCAAACCAAATCAAAATTAAGCAAGAAGTAACACTAAAGATAAACAAAACATAGAATCTAAAACTTGGGTCAACTCCCAAGAACTGCTCTTTTATAGTCACTAGCTTGACTATGGCATGTCTTGATCATTCTTGAATAAATTGGACGATTTCACGTCCATCCTCGATAACTCCTCCAAAATAATGGTTGAGCTGAGTCCATTGACCTTGAAATTAGCTTCTTTTCCTTTGACCTCTACCGCACCATAGGCAAAACTTGTACCACGTTGAAGGGCCCACAATTCATCTTTAATTAAGCTTTCCCGGAAAGAGTTTGAGCCTTGAATTATAAAGCAACACCAAGTCACCAGTCTTGAATTCCTTTCTCAAAATAAGCTTATCACGCCACGCTTTGGTCTTTTCTTTGTAAATCAAGGAATTTTTCAATGCTTCCCTTCGAAACTCATTCAAATCTAGGAGTCCCTTTTCACATATTTCCTTCAATTAAAGTTCAGAGAATTTACCACCTAGTAAGCCTTGTGCTCCAGCTCTACCGATAAATGACATGCCTTGCCATAGACCATATAGTAGGGAGACATTCCAATAGGAGATTTGAATGTTGTATGATAGGCCCATAAAACATCATCCAACTTGATTTCCCAATTCTTTCTTTAGTTGTTAACTGTTTTCTCCAAGATTCTCTTCAATTCTCTACTTGACACTTCAACTTGACCCGAACTTTGAGGATGGTATGCTAGAGCAATTTTGTGCTTCATCCCATACTTCAACATCAAGATTTCAAAATAAGTTGAATTCTTGAAGTATGTTCCCCCATCACAAATAATGCTTCTTGTCATTCCAAACTGGGAGAAGATGTTATCCCAAAGAAACTTGTGTAAAACTCTTGTTTCATTGTTGGAAAGACAATTGCTTCTACCCACTTTGATACACAGTCCACCGCAACCAAAATAAATTTATTGGAGTATGTTGTTGGTAAAGGTTCCATGAAATCAATCCCTTATGCATCAGAACTTCCAATTCCACTGTCCCATTGAGGGGGATCTCTTGTCTCCTCGAAATGTTGCCGACTCTTTGGCACTTATCACATTCAAGCATAAAATTTCTTGAATATATGAAAACACTCAGCCAATACGAACCACTTTGTAGAACCTTAAATACTGTTCTTTTTGCTTCATGGTTGTCTCCTACGAGAGATGCATGACAATGTTTCAAGATATCCTTCACTTCACCCTCCAGAACACATCTTCCCAAAATTTGATCATTATAGATAAGTTTCATCTCGAAAATAATACTTGATGAATTTTGCTCTGCAAAGAACTTCCTTTTGCATTTGCATTCAACATGCTTGGGACCAGTTCTACAACTAAGTAGTTTGCAATATCTGTATACCAGGGATTTGACTCTCTAACTTCCAGCAACTTCTCAATTGATGTCTTCCATAATGGTGTTTTTCTCATGAACCACAGGCCTAGATTCTTTAATTCTATATAAATTATCTGCCATAACATTTTTAGCTGCGTTTTTGTCCACAACCTCCCAATCGAACTCCTAAAAAAGAAGTATCCATCTTAATAAGCATGGTTTTCCATCTTGTTTAGAGAATAAGTACTTTAATGTGTAGTGATTCATATGTACAATGGTCTTATAACTAATGAGGTAAGATCTAAACTTGCCAAATGCGAATACTATAGCAAATAATTCCTTTTCTGTAGTAGAATAATTCAATTGTACATCATATAAGGTCCTACATTCATAGTAATGACATGCAATATTTTTATCAATATTTGGACATAAAATTACACCTATTGCGATAATCACTCACATCATACAAAAGTTCAAATGCTAGCGACCAATTTAGTGCAACAATAATTGGTGCATTTACAACAGCATGTTTCAACACATTAAATCCACGCAAGCATGAATCATGAAAGTCAAAAACACAATCTTTTTGAAGCAAAGAACACGAAGGTCTAGCAATATGTGAAAAGTTTCTAATGAATCTTCAATAAAAGCCCACATGACCCAGAAAACTTCTCACCCTCTAACATTAATAGGTGGAGGAAACTTCTCAATCACCTCTACCTTGGCTTTATCAATCTCTATGCCCTTTGATGACACTCTATGCCCTAAAACAATTCCTTTGTGAACCATAAAATGATATTCCTCCCAATTAAGAGCCAAATTGGTTTCAACACATCTTTTCAGCATATGAGACAAGTTCAGTAAACAATAATCGAAAGATACATCCATAAAGATCTCGATGCATTTCTCTACCATATCATGAAAAACAGCGAATATGCAACGTTGAAATGTGTGTTAGAAGCATTTCAAAGCCCAAAGGGCATTCTTCTATATGCAAAAGTTCTATATGGACATGTGAAGGTTGTTCTCTCTTGATCCTGCCAACATATGACAATTTGAAGATACTTGGAGTATCCGTAAAGGAAGTAATAATAAGCAAAACCTACGAACCTTTCAAGCATTTGATCAATTAAGGGCAAGGAAAAATGGTCTTCACAGATGGCTTCATTCAACTTCCAAAAATCGAAACATATACGCCATCCCGTAAACAATATAGAGGGAAGGAACTCATTGGTTTCACTAATCATGACGGTAATACCACCCTTTTTAGGAAAAACTTGAGTGGTACTAACCCACTCACTATCACTAATATGGTAGATTATACCAAGCATCTAAGAGCTTCACTACCTCCTTCTTCACAACCTCTTTCGAAGTGGGCTCCAACCTCCTTTGAGGTTGCCTTACTGATTTATTATCTCATTCAACAAAATCTTATGCATGCACACAAAAGGACATAATTCCCTTAATATCAACAATAAAACAAGCAATAGCACTTTTATACATTTTAATCACCACAATCCATTTATCAAGTAGTTCACTAGTCAATGAAGTATTCACAATCACCGGGTAAGTCTCATTGTCACCAAGATAAACATACATTAAGTGAGTACGGAGAGGTTCAAGTTCTACCTTAGGGGTTCTTTTTTTGGAGACCTCCCTTTACCTTGACAATTATTTTCTTCCTCCTTTTCTGGCAATCAAGCATTATTCTCCAATTGATTCAAACACACTACAACTTCTTCATCCTCTTAAACTATATCACTTGGATCAACAAATCTCTTTACAACGGAGACTTGTCCAGCTTGTGCCTACAAAAATCATTGACTAGATCATCAAGTACATTTATGCTCATAATATCCTCATAAATAGAAGGAAATTTTAATGAATTAAACATTGAAAGTTACTATTTCATCATTAATTCAACTTTTCAACTTTCCTTCTTGTACATAAATTAGTGCAGATCACGCCTAGTTGCAAGAAAAGTTCTTCCAAGAATTATCGGTATCTCTTTATCCTCCTCCATGTCTAAAATTATGAAATCTATCGGAAGGTAAAGCTTGCAGATTTTTATGATCACGTCCTCAATAATTACTCTTAGAAATTTAATACTCTAATCTTCAAGTTCTAAAGATACACTCGTGGGCGTCAACTTTTACTAATCTTCTTGTAGACCAAGTAAGGCAAGAGATTAACGTAAGCTCCTAAGTCATATCAAGCCTTCTCAAATTGAATGCCACCGATCTCGCAAGGAATAGAGAAAGAACTGGTATCCTTAAGTTTGGGAGGTAACCTCTTTGTGAGTAATACACTGCAATTCTTTGTCGAACATAAGATTTCATCTCCATGGAGTTTCTTCTTTGATGTGACAACTTGTTTCATGAATTTGGCTTAGGTGGGCATGTTTTCAAGTGCTTCTATGAATGTTATGTTGATTCAATCTTTTTCAGAACATCAAGAAAGTTCATGGATGATTTTCTCCACATTTTCCTCTTATTTCAATCTTTGAGGAAATAGCATTCCCACTTGCTTTGACAATTAGAATATAGGATCCTTGCCTTCATTATGTTCCTCATTGGGCATAGTAGGTTCTTTAATAATTTTGCCTTGGCACTTTGAAGACTTCTCTTTACCTTCATTACGATCCTTAACCTTTCTCTTCTCTTGGCTCTTTGATGATGAAGAATCATCCCTAACTTTTCCTTCCAATGCTTTTCCACTTCTAAGTGTGATAGCTTGAACTTGCTCCCTTCTACTTTTCTCTCTTGGATTTGGAATTGTATTGCTTGGCAAAGCTCCTAAAGCCTTTTCATTTTATTGTCACGCCAATTGTCCTAATCGTATCTCTGAATTCCTTGTAGTGGCTCTTAAATCCTCATAATTTCTCCTTTGATTCTCTATCACTCTCAAGATTTTCATTTTCTCTCCTTTCAAATTCATAATCTCTCTTCAAATTTTCAAATTGCATTTGAAGGAATCTTCACTTTCTCTATAGAAATGTTGATTGTAGTTCAAGGGTGGTAGAGAGTTATATTGTTGATATTGAGACCTTGGTTGGTTGTTAGGATAGGATGGATTTGATTGGAATTGAAAAGAGTAGGTTTGAAAATTCCTTTGGTGATGGGGTTGATAAGGTCTAGAAAGTGAAGATGCTTGGTTTTGAAAATTTTGTGGTTGAGGGTTGGGTTGGTAAGGAGGATTTTGTTGTCTATTTTGGTTCCTCCAAGAGAAATTTGGATCATTCCTCCAAGTTGGGTTGTAAGTATTTGCATAGACTCCGTGAGGAGTCCTTGAAGATGATGGTTGATTAGACACATAATTCAATTGTTCATTCAACTCCATAAAAGCCTTACATTGTCCATTAAAATATCCACCACCACAAAATTCACAAACAAGAAGCGCTTGAGATGAGAAACCACGGCACTTACAGTGTTTCTCCTTCTCAAATTTTCCAAGGCTCTAATTTAATTACTCATAACATTCATCACAAATCCATGTTGAGCAAGCAAAGCATCTTTAGAATTAAAATTCAAGATACCCCCATTTTTGGCATTGGCTTGTTGAACTTGTTGAGCAACCGGTTCAGAAATAGGACAATGAGAGCAGTGGTTTGATGCCATCATATTAAGTAGTGCTTGAGCCTCCTCTAGTGTTTTGAAAGATATTGAACCATCAGCGAATAAATCAACAATTAATTTGGTATCAAGAATCAAGGCATTATAAAATGTTTGGATTTGCAACCAAAGGGCAATGACATGATGTGGACACTTCCTAAATAATTCTTTGAATCTTTCCCACACCTCACCAAGACCTTCACCCATATTTTGTTTGAATGATGTGATCTCATTTTGAAGTTTGGCGGTCCTTAAGGTAGGAAAATATTTCGTCAAAAATTCTTAGGCTAATTGATTCCAAGTAGTAAATGCCCCTTGAGTATGTGATTGCAGCCAAGCATTTGCTCTATCCCTCAATTAAAAAGGAACTACCATAAACTCGAATGCGGACATAATTCGGATGAACTCTAATGAATTTTGAAGTTTTTAACATATCTTCAAAGTTCATCAAGTTTGTATATGGGTGCTCATTACAGCCTCCACTGAACATCACACTGTCTCTCAACATTTATTCAAATGAGGGTTTGATTTCAAAGTTATTTGCTTGCACTGGCATACGTGCAACTCGAGAATTAGCTCCATCAATGATTGGCATTACGTAATCTCTTAGAGGATGGCCATTTCCATTCACCCAATTGCCACTGAAATTAGCACCGATGCCATTATTTCCCATTCCTTCTAGTTGCTCATCATCACCATTATTATGAATATTCTCATTCAATATCTTTTGATTACATTGAGGATTCTCCAAGTTGAGTCTTGCCATTTCTTGTTGTACTCTCTTCTTTTTTTGAATTTCCCTTAATTCTTTCTCTTTTTTGTCATCAAGGCAAATCAAAGGCTCTTTTCCTCTACTTACCATCCACTACAAGGATAATTTACAACCAATTAATCGCAAGTGCCAATTTAAACAAACATCAAGAATTAAACATAAAGAAGTAAAAATTACAGATTAAGACCTAATATCAAATACTAAAACTAATAAAAATGCCAAATCTATAGGACCCCTAAAGTGCTCAATGTTGCCAAAATACCAACGACAATCCCCGGCAGCGGTGCCAAAAAATAGTTACGCATCGGATAGAGATCTAATCATATCAAACAAGTTAAAATAATCTGCACTAAGTCCTTAAACACTACCCTCACTCCAGCAAGTACACGAGATAGGTAGTAGTATAGGATACTTGGGTATCGTACCACAAGTGTTGGTCCCAAAGCAACCTAAAAGGGGGGGTGAATTAGGTTTCTTAAAAAATATACTTTTAGAAATATTGAGATTTTCCAAATATAAACTGATATAATAAAATCAATGGAAAACTGAAGTAAAGAGAGAAAATTAAACAACCAATAGTTCCAAGCTAGCAAGCTTGAAGTATTAAATCACTAGAATAGCTTCACACACTTGGTGAGCCAATAATCTTTACAAAGTTGGAAACTTCTTGCTCACACTAAAACTCTTTTAGTTGAGCCAAGAATCTTACTTACAGCCACACTTTCGTACAAGATTATCACTCCACTCAAAGTTGAATTGCACTCACAACTGCACACTAATACAACAAAGCATTGTAGCCAATTTGTACTCAAATTGCTTTTCTCTAAGGCTTGTATTCAATGTATTAGATAATTTTTACTTAATGTCAAAGCAGTTATTTATAAGAGCAATAAATGGTGGTTGCAACTACTTCCTAAAGGCAAAATAATAAATGCACAAAAAGCAGCCGTTCGGGTTTCGGACGTCCGAGACATATTGGATGCGTCTGACACAGCGTCCGATCTTCATGCAGTTGTTGAAGAGCTTCGTTCGGCATGAGCCCGGTATCCGTGCATGCGTCCGTTCCTTCGTCCGATAGAGGCTTCGGACGGTCATGTTCATCCGTAAAGAGAAGCAGTAGGATCCTAAACACTTTCTTTCTGCCTGTTCATTCTGACGGTGCAATGCGTCCGAGAAGTTTTGACCCAGTTCAGATGGTTCAGTGTGTCCGAAAGCCCTGTCTCTAGCAAAACGGATAACAGACCTGAAAAAACTTGTTTACAGAGTTAAGTGTTTATGTCATCATCAAAATAAGGTTTGGAAAACATCAATCTCTCCCTTTTTGATGATGACAAACCTTCATGGAGTAATTATGTAAAAACAATTGGATGTGACTAATCATTTTGCAGTATAGAAGACTACTCCTCCTTTTGACTTCATCAAACAAAGCTCCCCCTGAGAACATCCAAGTATTTAACAGAAATTCATAAACAAAAAACTTCATATACTCAACTTAAAAATTTAACAATACTTAATTATAGGAAATACATAGAAGGGTAAATCTACGAGAAGTCCGAAAAAATAGAGAAATGCTAAAAACTAAACACAGATATCAAAAGAACTAATGTGAGTCATTTTTCTTCTTGGAGCGCTTTCCAGTCTTTTGACGTTACTCTTGATGCATTTGATGGAACATCTTCATTAGTGGCTTCACTGTCTTCCTCTTCTCCGATGCGGCGTTGCATGATGAAATCAAACGTGTCGTCAACATCCTCATCGTTGTCTTCATCGTCATTTGCAGCTCCTTGAGTATTGGTAGCTTCTTCATCATCCTCACGAACATTTCCATCTTCATTTTCATCACTGTCGGAAGATGAGTCGAGTGGATATTGTGACTGAAGATTGGCAAATTGTACTTGAGCCGAAGCAGACATGCCACACTAAGTGTCTCTTGGATAATCATCTGACAGTTTCAAGTCGCTTTAACTTTCGACGAAGTTCGACGTTGAAAGGAACTGACTTGAGTGCTAAGGAGGTGAGAAGGCCACAGATATGAGAAAGTGACGGTTCAGAGGTAGATGGATGAGGATCATGGAATGGTGGAGGTGGTTGAGGAGGAGGAGAATGGGGAATAGTGAAATCAGAGGTGGAGGCATGGGATTGTGCATGTGCCAAATCAAAGGCTGACAGCCCTTAGTTAACCATTGATCGTTGAAAAATCGGGGGCATTTTCGTTCAATATAAGATTTGTTAAAATAAGGAGGAAATTGTTTATTTTCGCTGAAAGGAACCTCGAAGAAATCAAAAAATTTGGTGAGGAATTTTCCAAAAGGAATGTTTCTTCGGGTATCAGTAATACCCAAAATCAAGAGGAATGCCCTTGAAAACACAAAAAAACAAGTAAAGCTGCATTTTACCGGGTATGAATGATACCCGTCAGTTGGCAATAACAAATTTGTGACAAGAGTGCATAGAATATTCAGTTCAGGAGTGAGCAATGTGGTTTTGGCTTCCGAGGCCTATTTAAAATTGATGTTAAAAATGGCCCTAACCTCATCGATGTCAAATCGAGTATCAACAGCGGGCCATTTATCTAAAGAAAAGAAATAGGAGAAATCATTTGGGTTTGAGACTTCACATTCAAAAATAGTGTTAATGATGTTGGATGAAATCTCAAGATTGGTGCTGTTAACACGAGAAATTAAAGTGCGAACAGTGAAGGCCTTTCCGAAGATTGGCAGTGAATTGAAGCACCATGTCATTATATACAGGTAAGTCAATATGCACTAGGTGACCCCAACTTTGTTTTTCAAAACAGGATTTGACAATGGGAAGATTATACTCATCAAACAGACTTTGAGATCCAGGACGTTGAACGATTATAGATTTACTTAAAAGGGATGTATACCGTTCGGATGCCTTGGCATCGATGAATTTTGTCAAGATTGGATTTGTGGAGACTTAGGGATTAGCAGATGATTCTCCTCACACTAGAACTTTCCCTTTAGTTTTTTGTCCACGATTTGCTGTAGAAGAACCTCCGCGAGATTTAACCATTGTGAAGGAAGGGAATGAAGAGGAAGAAAATTTGTATAAATTTTTTGAAAGATTGTTAAGAATTTGATGAAATGAGATGGTAGATGGGGGAAAATCGATATGATTTCGGTGAGAAATACTCTGCAGAGGATAATCTTCCAACCCAATTTTGGGAAAGAGGGTAGGAATTTGGAGGGGGTGTTGAAGGAACAATTTTCGCCAGAGGGTTTTCGGGGGTAAGGGTGACTCCGAAATGGGGAAGATGGACAGTTTTAATCGAACAGGGAGACCGTTCGGACGGCCGAACGTTTGGTGTGCCTCCGATGAAGCGTCCGAACGCTGATGAACGGACAGTCGATAGAAGATCCAGTGCGTCCGATGTTCTTTAGGACGATGGTATGCGTCCGGAAGAATTCCAGAGAGTTTAGTGAAGAAAATGAATATCATTCGGACAATTATGAGAGTCCGAGGAAGATAGGTAGTTTTCGGACGAAACAGAGCGTCCGAAAGATAGAGTCGTTCGGACGAACGAGTGCGTCCGAACTAAGAACCTATGCCAAATCGCTGTAAAACTCCCAAACATTTTCTGAGAGATTCAAAGCAATCTAGAGCTAAGGGTTTTGTAAAAATATTAGCCAGTTGATCTGAAGTAGGCACAAAATCAACACGAATCTTCTTCATTTTTGCAAACAAGATCTCTAATGAAATGATGCTTAACATCAATGTGTTTGGTTCTAGAGTGCATAACAGGATTTTTTGTGAGATTAATTGCACAAGTGTTGTCACACTTCATAGGCACACAATGAAAAATGACACCAAAATCTTTTAGAGTATGTTTCATCCAAAGAAGTTGAGCACAATAATTTCCAGCAGCAATGTATTTTGCTTCAGCTGTAGAAAGAGAAATAGAATTTTGTTTTTTGCTAAACCAAGACATAAGACAATTTCCTAGAAAATGACACATACCACTAGTACTTTTTCTATCAATTTTACACCCAGCAAAGTCAGCATCAGAATAACTAATTAAATCAAATGTAGAGGACTTTGGATACCACAAACCAAAATTCATTGTACCCTTTAGATATCTAAAAATTCTTTTAACAGCTATCAAATGCGATTCTTTAGGGCAAGATTGAAATCTAGCACATAAACAAACAGCAAACATGATATCTGGTCCAGTTGGCTGTTAAGTAAAGTAGACTTCTAATCATATCTCTATAGTGTTTTTCATCAATAGTATTACCTTCTTCGTCTTTATCAAGTTTGGTTGAAGTGCACATTGGCGTACCAACTTGTTTGCAATCTTCCATTCCAAATCGTTTGAGTAGCTCCTTTGTGTACTTGATTTGCGTAATAAAAATTCCTTCCTTAGTTTGATGAACTTGTAGTCCAAGGAAAAATTGCAGCTTGCCCATCATACTCATCTCAAACTCTTTTTGCATTAAATGTGAAAAGTCCTTGCACAAATTTTCATTAGTTGCTCCGAAAATAATATCATCAACATAAATTTGAACAATTAATAAACCATTTAAATCTATTTTTGTAAAAAGAGTGGTGTCAATTACACCTCTTTTGAATCCATTTTCTATCAAGAAACCACTTAATCTTTCATACCAAGCTCTTGGAGCTTGTTTCAAACCATATAAAGCTTTGGAGAGTTTGAAAACATAATTTGGAAGATTGTTTTATTTTCAAAGCCCGGAGGTTGTTCAACGAAAACTTCTTGATCAATAAAACCATTTAAAAATGCACTTTTGATATCCATTTGAAATAATTTGAAATTATTGAATGATGCGAATGGATTCTTTCTAGCCACAAATGCAAAGGTTTCATCAAAGTCAATACCTTCTTCTTGAGCATAACCTTTTGCAACAAATGTAGCTTTGTTCCTTATGATTTCACCTTTGTCATTTACTTTGTTTCTAAAGACCCATTTAGTTCCAATAACGGGATGAGAAGATGGTCTTTCAACCAAGGTCCATACATTATTTTTCTCAAATTGACTAAGTTCATCTTGCATGGCATTAACCCAAAATTCATCACTCAAAGCAACATCTACATGTTTAGGTTCAATGTGAGAAAGTAATGCACAATTACTATTCAAAGGTTTATGAGAGCGAGTAGTTACCCCATCGGATAGATCACCTATGATTAAATCTTGAGGGTGACTAAGGATGAATCTCCTGAACAAGCTCTCGGAAGATCATTTGGAGTATCCTCATTCTTTTCATCATCTATTTGATGGTTGTTGACATCATTGCTTGATGTGATCTCTTGATGATCTACATGAATAACGAGCTTTTCGAGCACCTTTAGAATACCTACATCTTCATCTTCACATAAAATCTTTGAAATAACATCATTAGTTTCATCAACTGTAACATGCACAACTTCTTCAATCAAGAGTGTTCTTCTATTGTAAACTCGGTATGCTTTCTAGTCACTAGAATATCCTAGAAAAATTCCTTCATCTGATTTTTTGTCAAATTTTCCAAGGTTTTCTTTGATTTTTAAAATAAAACATTTGCAACCAAAAACTTTAAAATAGCTCACAACGGGTTTTTTACAAAAGAGGAGTTCATAAGGTGTTTTGTTTAAAAAGGATCTCAATAAAACTCGGTTCATGACATAACAAGCCGTGTTAACCGCTCCGGCCCAAAAGTATTGAGGTAAGTCGCATTCGCTAATCATATCCGATATGTTATAGCGGTTTCTTGAAGAGTCCTATTTTTCCTTTCGACAACATCATTTTTTTGAGGGACTCTAACAACCGAAAATTCATGAGAAATACCGTTGTGATCACAAAAGTCGGGAAAACCTCCAAATTTAAATTCGGCACCATTGTCACTTCTTAAACGAATGATTTTTAAATTTAATAAATTTTGAGTTTTGGAAAACAGTTTTACAAATTTTTCAAACGCATCATTTTTGTGAACAAGAAATAATACCCAAGTATACCTAGAATAGTCATCTACAATAACAAAAGCATATTTGCAGCCACCAAGACTAGCATATTGAGTAGGTCCAAATAAGTCTAAATGCAACAATTCTAAAGGTTTATGAGTAGACACAAAATTCTTTGGTTTAAAAGAAACTTTGACTTGTTTACCAAATTGGCATGCATCACAAATTTTATTTTTCAAAAATTTTAGTTTTGGCAAACCTCTTACCAAATCTTTCTTAGCAAGTTTTTCAATCAAATGTACACATCCATATTAAAATGACAGAGTCTTCTATGCCAAAGCCAAAGATCATCTATTAAAGCGGTAAGACATTTTACATTGCTATTGCTAATTTTATCAAGATGAATCACATAAACATCATTGTGTCTAGTGCCCTTGAATAAAACAACATGATTTTTATCAAGGATAAGACATTCATGCTTGGTAAAAAATACATATAAATTTTTGTCACAAAGTTGACTAACACTTAATAAATTATAGTTCAAATTATCAACAAGAAGCACATTCTTAATCAAAGTTTCACCATTTTTACCTACATCACCAATGGCGATTGATTATGCTTTATTGTTATCTCCAAAAGTGACTTTTTCACTGTTTTTGGATGTGAGATTCGTGAAGAGAGAAGCATCACCCGTCATATGCTTTGAAAATCCACTATCTATGAACCACTTAGCATTGTTGGTGATGTTAAGTACCTACACATTAAATCAATTGATAACTTTTGGTACCCACATTTTCTTGGGTCCATTTAAGAGTTAGTGAAATTGCTAACAATCCATGCAACTTTCATTCCAAGCTTTTCGTTCTTCTTTACATAACACATATTCATAACATGTCCGTGTTGTTGGCAATATCTACAAATAATATTTATTTCCATATAAAGATGATTTTGGTTTTACAACACATAAGTCATCCCTTCTAAACGTGACAAAATTTTTGTTGATTACTACATTTCTATTTCTTTTTAAATCAACAACATTTTTTTCTTTCTAGTCAAGAGAGCATTCAAATCATCCATTCTTTTCTTCAAGGAGGCTTGCTCTTCCTTGACCTTGGATCTCACATACATTCTTTTCTTCAAATCACAATTTTCTTGTGATAGCCTATTATTTTTCATTCACAAGTTTCGAGTTAGCATTCAATAAAGCATTTGATTTTTTGACTAACTCCTTATTTCTAGCACATGATTCCTTTAAACTATCATGCAATTTCAAAATGAAAGCTTCAAGATCATCTTCATCATTTTCATCATTGAGCAGTCATAGTTAGAATTTATCTCATCATCTCCAATAGCCATAAAGGCCATTTGTGCCGACTCCATTTCTTCTTCAACTTCTCCTTCGGAGTTGCAATCATCCCATGTGATTTGAAAGTTATTGAATCTAGGTTTCCTTCCTTCCTTCTTTTTCTTGGAAGGACACTCATTTGCAAAGTGTCCGAGTTGACCGCATTCAAAATATTTTTTGTTTTGCTTCTTCATTTCAAGCCTTGTCTTTCCTTTGAAATTATTTGAATTTGTAGCTCCGCCTCTTCTCATTCTTCGTTTGTTGATGTAATGTTTAAGAAATCCTTTGGTGATAAGTGCAAGATCTCCTTCATCAAGATCTTCATCTTCTAGATTGAAAGCTGTTTTCATCTTCTTCTTGAGAGGTCTTTAGAGCAATGCTCCTTCTTGGCCTTGCTTCTTCATCATCCACTACTTTAGCCTTTAACTTCAATTCATAAGATGTAAGAGAATTGATTAGCGATTCAATAAGGCATTAAATTTAAATTCTTGGCTTCCTCTATAGCAATAGTTTTGGCATCCCATTCTTTGGATAGAGCATTTACGATTTTTCTATTTTTTTCACCCAAAGAGTACTCCTTACCCAAGGCTTCAAGATCCTTTATAATGTCATTGAACCTACAGTACATTTTGTCAATGTTCTCATGTGGTTCCATCTTGAAAGACTCATACTTGGCAACAAGTAAGGATTTCTTTTGCTCACAAACATCATCGCTCCCTTCATGGATTAACTTCAATTTATCCCAGATTTCTTGAGCGGAAATCCATCCTTTCACGCGAGTTGATTCATTTGCATCCTGGCATTATATAGCACATTCATGGCTTTTGCATTTAACATCAAGTTTGCCTTGTCTTTTCTCTTCTTCTATTTGTGTGATCATCAATGATAGAAGCTTCAAAAGGACCTTCATTGACAACATACCACAAATCAATGTCAATAGACTGCAGAAATATTTTCATTCTATCTCTCCAAGCTAGCTAATAAAATTTGCCCCATTAAACATAGGGGGCCTAGTAACGGATTGACCCTCAAAAAATAGAGCATTGTTGGTTGCCATAATAGTTCTTTTCTCAAAAGCAGTTTAAGCAATAAAATGAGACCAAGCTCTGATACCAATTGTTGGTCCCAAAGCAACCTACGAGAGGGGTGAATTAGGTTTCTTAAAAAATATACTTTTAGAAATATTGAGATTTTCCAAATATAAACTGATATAATAAAATTAATGGAACACTGAAGTAAAGAGAGAAAATTAAACAACCAATAGTTCCAAGCTAGCAAGCTTGAAGTATTAAATCACTAGAATGCTTCACACACTTGGTGAGCCAATAATCTTTACAAAGTTGGAAACTTCTTGCTCACACTAAAACTCTTTTAGTTGAGCCAAGAATCTTACTTACAGCCACACTTTAGTACAAGATTATCACTCCACTCAAAGTTGAATTGCACTCACAACTGCACACTAATACAACAAAGAACTATAGCCAGCCAAGCATTTGTACTCAAATTGCTTTTCTCTAAGGCTTGTATTCAATGTATTAGATAATTTTTACTTAATGTCAAAGCAGTTATTTATAAGAGCAATAAATGGTGGTTGCAACTACTTTCTAAAGGCTAAATAATAAATGCACAAAAAGTAGCCGTTGGGGTTTCGGACGTTCGAGACATATTGGATGCGTCCAACACAGCGTCCGATCTTCATGCAGTTGTTGAAGAGCTTCGTTCGGACGTCCGTGCATGTGTCCGTTCCTTCGTCCGATAGAAGTTTCGGACGGTCATGTTCGTCCATAAAGAGAAGTAGTAGGATCCTATTTCCTTCTGCCTGTTCGTTCGGACGGTGCAATGCGTGCGAGAAGTTTTGACCCAGTTCGGATGGTTCAGTGCATCCGAAAGCCCTGTCTCCAGCAAAACAGATAACAGACCTGCAAAAACTTGTTTACAGAGTTAAGTGTTTATGTCATCATCAAAATAAGGTTTGGAAAACATCAACAAGGATTTTAAGTTGGTCAACAACTACCGAGATTTAAAGGCCTTTGTATAGTTATGCTAAGCAAAAATATGGAGAAAATTAATCCAAACAAACTCAATTAAACAAGAAATCTATAAATAAGAGGACTAAGGAACTAGACTAACCTAAGGAAAGCAATTAAAATTCCCTCTAATTCAACTAAATTAACTAAAACATGATAAGAATTAAAGAGCAAGTAATCCTAATTTTACTGAAGAAAAGCATGTAGAGAACATGAAAAGAAAAAGAACTCCATTTTCTACTAAATAAGGTTATAAAATTTGCAAAGAAAACTAGATTAAAACTAAATATTTTTAATTTTTGAATAAGTAAAATAAAGCCCACTAAAAACTACTGGACATTAAAGCAAGGAAATGAAGATGTTTGACTAAAAAGTATTAAATTAGGAAGAACCCTAAAACTTCAAAGAAAACATGAAATGGGAGTAACTTGATTTACTAGAAATTTAAAAGAAAGCATGGAAAAATTATATCAGTATTTGAAGTTAACAAAAAACCCACTAAGATTATCTAATCAAAATTAAAACTTGCTAAGAATTGAACACAAGATCTAAAGGAAAATTAAAGAGATCTTTGATTAAGAAAATAAGTCTTGAAAGTCATGAAGCACTACTTAATTACTCTAAAGTAAAAATACCAAATACACTACTACTATGTGCTTCCTACTCTAATTCCTACTTACTTCCTTAAGTCTAGTACATAATGATTAATAAAGCAACAAATTCCAAAAGTTGGCAAATTACAATATTCCCATGTCGCGATATGGAAACGATATCATGATATGGCACTCAAAGTTTAAAATTTCAATTTCCGTTCCCATATCGCTATATCGATATGGAGTGCAATCCAGCAGTTTAGATTTTTGACTTTTGCCCTTTCTTCACGTGAACAATCCAATTATTTATGCTTCATAATCTTTGTCTTAAACCTATAAAAATATTCAAACACCTAATTAGTGTTAAATTAAGCAGCTTTTGAAGCCATGAATCGTGGAAATTTCTATAAGATGTGATGATCAAATTTGGATCCCGCAATTGTTTGTTTGATTGCTTATGAATAACATTAAAGCTACTTGGTTTTCCTTACTCCTAAATGGTGGAGTTACAGGATTGTTTCAGCCTTCTCGAGGTGTCCAACAAGGCAATCCTCTTTCTCTATTGCTTTCTGTCTTAGCCACGGAGGCACTCTTGCGAGTATTGAATCACTTAATGCATGAGGGCTGCACTTTACGTTATTCAGATTCTAGAGGTTCAATGCTGGTTTCCCATCTTGTTTGTGCAGATGGCATGGTCATTTTCAGTAGGGGTGATAAGAGGTTGCTTAAAAGTTTGTTATCTTTTCTAGACATCTATCAAAAAGACTTAGGTCAACGTGTCAACTTCGCGAAGAGTTCTTTCGTGCTTCCTGGCCGATGCTCCTTGGTTTACAAACACTCCATTGCATTGTTGATTGGGATGAGGCATATTGCCTTACCCCTTAACAATTATTTCCTTGGATGCACGGTTTATATAGGGTGCAAGACTTCCAATCTCTTTTCACCTTTGTTAGAAAAAGTGCAGAACAAATGGGCCGGTTGGAAGCAAAAATTACTTGCGCCGGCAGGTCGCTTGGTGCTCATCAAACATGTCCTCTTTTCCATTCCTATATATTTCTTGGTGGTTCTTGGGCCTCCTAAGGGGATAATTTGGCAATTAGAGAAACTACTATCATCCTTTTTTGGGGTGATTCGGAATATGATGCTAGAAGATGTTGGATGCAAAAGAAAGGTGTTTGCTGCGCAACATCGGAGAATGACCTTGGAATTCACTCTTTTGATTGCATTGTTCAAGCCTTTTCATTGAAAATATGGTGGAATTTTCCTCTTCATCACTATGGGTTCGTTTTAAGTGTGTTAGATATGCTATGTGTGCATAAAGATGATCTTATCCCATTTGTCAGTGCCTGATCTGGGTTAAACATATTGTTGATCAAAACTTTCAACTCTCATTGTACGTACTGGGGTTTCTTTCTTCTGGTTTGATAATTGGCTAGGTGATGGGGTGCTAGCTGATTTTGTGGATGAAGTGGTAAATCCTTCAATTTGGGTGCAGGATGTTTATAGTAATGAGCTTGGTTGGTCCTTTTCCTTGCTCCAACAGCAATTGCCCATGGAAGTGATCGATAGGATTTCGGCTAATTCCTTGTTTTTATCAACTGATCCAGATGTCCCTATTTGGCACCCTTCAGTTTTAGGAATTTTTTCTACCTCTTCGGCTTATGATTTGGTTCAACTTTAGAACTCAACTTCATTCTCGTGTTTACATTTGAAGTGCTCGAATACCTTTGAAGGTTTCCATCTTCCTATGGAAATGGCTTAATCGTTTCCTTCCATTTGAAGATATCTTGGTGGAATTAGTTTTTAACCAGCCCTTCAAATGTTGGTGCTGCAACACTTCTGATGAGTTGAATCACACATTTCTTCATTGTGGAGTGGCTAGACACATTTGGAAAGACGTGTTTGTGTCCATGCTTGGCCTCCCTGAATTTGCAACTTTTTCTGTCCATCAAAATTTTGGAGTGTGGTGGTTGCATTCGACAATATAAGTGATAAGCAGCTTTGCTCCGTATTTCCTGCTTATATTTGTTGGCATCTGTGGATTGCTTGAAACACTTCTGTTCATGATAATATTTTCTTCTCCATAAATACTATTCCATCTCCAATTTTTTACTCTTAGATTCAATGCAGTTGGTGCGTCCTTTCATGATTCAAAGGGATACGGCTTCTCCAGTTCTCTCTGCTTTTTCGTGCAGCGTGTTACCTAAGGCAAGGCGATCACCTTATGGCTGTTGTGTGGATTAAACCGGTAGAGGGCAGCTTTAAACTCAACATGGATGGTTCGACAATGGGTAATCCAAGACATTTAGCTGGTGGTGGTGTAATTAGAGACTCGTACGGCTAGTTTTCGCATGGATTTTCTTCCTACTTTGGAATGGGAACCAATGATTGTGTGGAATCAATAAAGCTGTTTTGGAGCGATTGCTACTTTGTCTTCATATTGGTATGCGCTCAGTTCATATTGAGACTGATTCATGACACTTATCTTCTATGGTCATGCAATGCTCTTCTCCATCTAGGCGGCTAGACCAAATTGTTTGTGGAATCAAAAGCTCATTAATGCTAGGGAACTTTACTATGTCATATTTTCCACGAAGCTAACTCTGTTGTAGATTGTCTAACTTGTTTGGGAAGTTTAACTCGTTCTACTTCCTTCTACACTAAAGATGTTACCCTCGGCAATTGCTTGCACTTCATCGTATGGATGCTCTTGGATGCCCTTCAGTTCACTTTTAATTGTGTTCTATAGCTGATTTTTGTCAATTCTAGGAGATTTTGGTTTAGTTCCTCACCCAATATTTTTCTTTACAAATAAAATTTGGGAGAGGCGCCCCCACCAAGGTACCGGTGATTAGCCGTTTAAAAATAAGATAAAAATTAATCTATAATTAATACTAAAATCATGAGGTTTTATTTATACAAATGTAAATAAAACTACAAATGCAACAAAATGAAAAAAAAAAACACATGAATCTGTCCTAAAATCAGAAAAATACTAATAATAAGCTAGGTTAAATAGGTAAAATAACTCTAATTTACTAGAGTTATCAATAAACCGATAAACGAAATTAAAAAATGCAATTTAATATTAAATAATTAAAAGACACAATACCGGAATTGAAAGAATTATTAAAATACTTGAACTAAATTTCTTGATGATCTACAGTTCAAAGATTTAATCCAAATAATTGAGAACTAACTGACCCAAATTGTTGTTCAAAACCCTAAAGCAAAACTAAGAATAGAAGTCTAAGAATCTCCTCCCTTTGAATGTAAGAATTTCCCTATTTACAAAATAATGTAATCCGGCCCAGGCCCATTCGCCTGAACCACTATCAGTAGTGGAATTTACATTGATCAGGTACTGTAAACGGCTTAGTGGAAGTTTGCTCTACATCAGCAACTATCAGCGAATATCTGCTTTTGTTAACGGCAACTAGACAGTTTCCAGTCTTCATTTTTTCTTTTATCAACTCTTTCATTTTTAGCTCTTCGCTCCACTGTCAAATTACCTTTTTGCCCTTAATGCACCTGCACACAACACAAAACAACATAAACAGATAACAATAACAATTAAAATACATTTGACTATAAAACTCATTAAAACCGACACGATGACTATACATCTTAAACATAACATAACTATCAATAAATACGACAAGTTGGACTGAAAACTATAAACCTTAGCAACAAAAGACATAAAAATAACTCTAAAGTTAGAGTTATCAACTCTCTCCAACTTGTATTTTGCTAGTCCCGAGCAGAACTCATTAGACACAACCCATGCAAAACAAATACAAATGAAGAAATCAAAATCGGATTGATCCAATTGACTCATCGTCCTAGTCCACATCCAACCAATCGCATAGAATCATGTTCCATTTCTACTTATAGCAAAATGTCCATTCGAACAAATATTAAAATTGCTTTCCCAATTATAAATGCAAGAACTTATATTTATCAATATGGGCCATATAACACTAAATTTTTCCACCCATAACCAATCAAAAGATGAACAAAATTGACCATCTATAATCACTGAGAAGGTAAAGAAGAATCACTGGACCTTACCATGCAAGCACACAAATGTCAAGCAATATCAAAGCATTCGAGAACCATTGCAACAGTTTAACTAAAAAATGGCAATATAACCTTTTGTAGTTCCTTTATGACCACTTTTTATTGACTCTTTATTTTTTCCCTGAGGCTTAGGAAGACACATTTTCACACAAGCTACCTTTTATTTTTATTTATTACCATGCTTACGCACTTACATAAAGCAAGCCATTTTTTCCTTTTTTCTTTCTTTTTCACTTAATCTCATTAGTGCAATTATAGCACTAAGGAACTAGTCACAGAAAAATGGGTTATATTAATGTAAATCAATTAAACAGTTGTAATGAAACATAATACCTTATCATGAAAGAACACTCAAACGGATATACAAAGGTCCACGTCATGTTCTACTTTATCCTACCCACCAACTGTAATGAATAAAATTTAGCAAATCAAAATTGTTATGAGTACCAAAATGAATTAGATGACTTCTCTCTAACAGTAATACGCGAAACATTTATAACCAAGAAAATGTAATTAACATAAGTTCGAACTTCCACTTCTTTTAAACAAAATCATGAAGCATGAAAACATGTGAACCGATAATACTAGGTTTTCATATCATTGCCAAGTAGAATCAATCCTACCATAATATGTCATTCCACACGACTAAACAAATTTACATCACAAACAAAAACAACAAACATCAAAATAACTAAACATTGACTATTTAAGCAACACAACACTTGCCAACACCATATAACACAAACAACTAAACTAGGCAAGTGGAGAAAACAACAAAGTCTTACCAATAATCACATGAAAATAAACAAAAAATTAAAAATGACACTCTCCTGACAAGAATTCTGATGACAAAAATTTAATAGAAAACATGGTCCTGCAGCTCCAGATGGCCCGGTATCATCTCTCTGTTTCCTAGTTCTTGGTTCCTCTCTCTCTACGTCATTTGGAGGTCCATAATGCCTCTTCAATGGTGGAGTGGTCCTTCGCCAGTAAATCGTATCAAAGTTTCCTAGGTGACTCAGCTGCCACGTTAGGAAATCCATCTTTTGCAGCATCTCCTCAAAACATTGGCTATCATACATGAGGAGCTCGCTTTGTGTCTCAACATTAAGTGGATGATGGAAAATATAGTCAGAAACAGGCCTATATGGAGGCACAAACAATGGTCCCTGAGGTCTTCCTTGTTGATCTCTTTCTTCTCCCTCAACTGCTTGTTCTCTTCTTCCCTCAGCTTGCATAATGACAAAGGTAGACTTATATTGTTGGATGATTGATAGAAGAGCCCTATTGTCAACTGGTGTCGGCACATCCCACTTCTTTGTAGTTGCAATCCGAAAACCTGCAAGTTGGCACAGTTGAGTATATGATTAAAATTGGAAAGAATAAGGCCTTGTGCTTCCTATTTCCATTCCACAAGATTTCCAATAAAATCTCCTAGGCTATGTCAACGGCATCCCCTCCATAATGGCAAAGAAAAGGCAAGCTCGGTCAACTTTAACATTGGTAGTGTGGGAAGTAGGTAAAATGAGGCTACACACGAATTGCATCCAAACTCTAGCCTCCACTATTCCTCCTCCATATCCTAGTGTCCCCAACCACCAGTTAGTCACCTACAAACCTCATCATAGTTGATGTCCCTCTCAAGAAACTGAGTAAATTGGTTGTGGGAATTGATTGGCAAATGGTATATCTCATTTATGACCTACAAGCAGTAACCCACCTGAATGCAAATAACCTTCAAAACATAATCCATCGGCCCTAAGGTATTTCCTATGAACTCGCAAACCATATTTTTGTTGGCCACTGTTGTTGGAGTTCTGACAAATTTTTTCCATCCCATTGATTGAATTTTATTTAAAATGGTCAGAGTTTGCAATTCATCAACATCATGATTATTCTTAATCCATATAGGAATCGAATCTATCCCTCATTCATACAAGGGACTCACTCGATTTTGCAACTTGTCTTGTAGTTTCTTAGCCTCGAGGGACACAAAAACTTGTTGATCGGTTTGCTTTCATTTCTTTCCTATTTAACAATTTAATCAACTTATGAAAATAATTAACCAACAAATTCTTCGTCCCTCAACTAAATCAACAACTAATCCAAACAAATTGCTTCACAAATTTTCCCGCAATTTACCAGTACACAAAGAAAAAATTAATCACAAGAACTTTACCATCAATCTAAGGATTTTGCCCAAAAGTAAATAAGAACAATCTTACTAGAATTCTCGAATATGTAGCACACCCTTCTATAGCAAAATGATCCTCAACTTTTGATACACTTAGATCACCTACTGTTAGTGGATGCCCTTCTATTTTGCCCACTGTCCACAGGCAATTACCCTTGAATTAGTGCTTGTCAGTGTGCTGACTATTTCCTGCCAATGCACAGAAAATTCTTCTTTTACTCCACTCTTGTTCTAATCACTCTAGACCTGCAAAACACAATAAAATTTGTAATTAGAAATTCTTAGCTTCTTTAATCAACAAAAATTAAATTAAACAATTAACTAAAAAGAAATTAACTAAAATAAATTTCTTCGATTGTCCCCGAAGAAGCGCTTGTTTGAAGTCATTAGCTCTACTTTATTACTCCTCGTGGCCATTTGTTTGACAAAATGGACATCTTGAAGTCCATCATCAAAAACACCATCTTGGTAATAGATCTTTAACCGATTCCCATTGACTTTGAAAGTTGACCTCTCTCCTTGTATTTTCACTACCCCATATGGGTAAACATTTACTTTCTTAGAAAGCCCGCTCCATTTTGATTTTAGCTTACCCAGAAACAAATGCAATCTAAAATTGCATAGAAGCATTTTGTCACTAACATGAAATTCCTTAGGTACGATATAATTGTCATGCTACTTTTGAAATTTTTCTATCCTTATATATTCAGGCATTTTCATAAGCCTTGTTCCAGAATTCCTCAAGCTCGCACAAATTTAGAAATTTCTTTTCTCCTACCACCTTAGCATTAACACTCAGTTCCTTGATTGACCAAAATGCTTTTTTTTCTAGTTCTACTAGTAGATAACATGTTTCTCAAAAGCTACCCTATATGGAGACATCCCAATAGGTGTTTTGCATGCAGTTCGGTACGCCCATAATGCATGATTGAGCTTCCGAGCCCAATCCTTACGTGAGAAAGCCACCGTCTTTTCTGAGATATGCTTCAACTCTCTATTTGAAATCTCAACTTAACCCATCATTAGGAGATGATAAGGTGAAGAAATCTTATGTCTCACCCTATACTTGGCCAACATGATCTCAAATCGAGAATTCTTAATAGTGAACCTCCATCACTTATGATTGCCAACGGAACCCCAAACCTTGAGAAAATATTATGGCGAATGAACTTACTCAAAACTCGATCATCATCAATGGTAGGTAATGCCACAGCTTCAAACCGCTATGAGACATAATCTATCTCCTCCAAGATATAATTGTTGGAATACGAACTTGAAAAGGGCTCTATGAAATCTTTCTCCAATGAATCGAATGAATCAACAATGAGGGAATTGTTTAAGGGCATTTCATCCTTGAGGGATATATCTCCCACTCTTTGACACTTATCACAAAGCTCAATGAACTTTCTATAATCATGGAATAGTGTAGACCAATATAGACCACTTTAGAGAACCTTAGCAGCTGTCCTTTGGTTACCATGGTGCCGCATCACCAACGATAAGTGACACATCCAAAGAATACTTTTGATTTCATCATCGTTCACACATCGGAAGAAAATTTGGTCGTTGTACCTCATATACAGGTATGGTTCATCCCAGTTGCAGAACTTTACATCAGTGATGAATTTCTTCCTTTGATTCTAATTCATTGATGGCGGAATAACCCTAGCGGCTACATAATTGGCAAAATCGACATAGAGTCCCAAGAGTTAGCCGACACTATCATCAACTGCTCTTCCAAAAAGTCCTTCCCGATAGGTAGTGACTCTTTGTCTTCCTCTATTGACTCCATCCTAGATTGGTGGTCGGCTACAAGAATCTTGCTTCTCTTTTTATCCACAATTTCCCAGTCAAACTCTTGCAACAATAAAATCCATCGATTCAGTCTGGTTTTGCATTAGCTTTGGAAAATAAGTATTTTAGAGCTGCATGATTAGTATGAACAATCACTTTAGAACCATTCAAATATGATATAAATTTTTTGAAAGCAAAAACCATGAGTAGTAACTCTTTTTCAGTAGTAATGTAATTAATTTATGCATCATGAGGAGTTCTATTAGCAAAGTAAATGACATGCAAGGCCATATCTTTTCTTTGACAAAGGACAGCACCTACAACATGATACTCATCTTACATAACTTCAAAAGGTAAAGACCAACTAGGTTCCACGACAATGAGTATAGATATTAAAGCCTTCTTGAACAACATTAAATGTATGCAAACAATTTCCATCAAAGTTCAAGGCCACATTTTTTTGCAACAGATCACATAAGGGTTTGGAAATTGTAGAAAAGATTTTTATAAACTACGAGTATATCCCAACTTGTTCTAAGGAACTCCTTATCCCCTTAATATTTGTGTTGGCCCCAAAAGCAACCTAAGATGGGGGGTGAATTAGGTTGTTTCAAAAAACAAACCTTTTAATGTGTTTAATGAGAAATGCAAACTTTATGCAGCAAATAAACACTTAAGCACAAATGAATACTATAGATATTCACCAATTAAAGCTTAAAGAACAAATGTAAAGATTGAGATAGATAATATCAAACCAAACTCCCAAGCTTCTCAAGCTTGGAGTATATCCACTAGTAGTGACTCATCAAAGAAGGTGAGGCAATAACCTTCTTGTACACAAAGTAGGCTCACCCTTGCACCAACTAAGTTCCTCTAGTTGAGCCAAAGGGTTTTACACTACAACCTCACTTTTGTACATAACCTTTATCCCTCCACTCTTACACTTGAAGATCACTCACTAGTCTACTCTTTCTCACACTAATTCCCTCTAGTTGAGCCAAGAGAACTACACTACCCAAACCAGTACAACACACAATATTTTAGCCTATTTCTTCCCAAATAGCTCTTACAAGTGTTTGTATTGAATGCAGTAGTTCCACTCTCTATTTTCTCTTTTTACAGAATTGGGGTATTTATAGATGCCCAAAAATGCCTCCAATAATTCTGTAATGGCTATTTTAGATTAACTGGAAAACTAGCCATTAGATCTTTCGGACGACCGATGCAATAAGTGTGCGTCTGAACGAATGAGCCATTGGACCGTTCGGACGTCCGATGCATAGCTTTGCGTCCGATGCTACGTCCATTCTCTAGAGGTGTTTCAGCATCCAATCGTTCGAACGTCCGAGGCTGCGTCGGGTCAATGGTCAGTGACTATTGAAATTTTGCCTCAACTGATCGAACGCTATTCTTTGTCCGAGGCTGCTATTGTTAGGTTCTTTGTGTCGGACGATTATCATTGTCCGAATTGTCTTCCTTCTGGACGATCATTTCATCCGAAGAGTTCTTCTGGTTTTCGGACGATCATCGGCGTCCGTACCTCTCTATTTTTTTGCACACTTGTTTTCAAACCATTAGTGCAATTTCGTCATAATCAAAACATGATTAACACAACTGGGGTTCAACAATTTGTAGGCGGAGGCAATTTTCAATGACTTCAATTTTTTCTCTATCCATCTCTATATCCTTAGTAGAAATTTTATGACCTAAAACTATCCCATCTTGAACAGTGAAGTGACATTTCTCCCAATTAAGGGCTAAATTCGTCTCTTCACATTGTTCAAGAATGGATGACAAATTATGCAAGAAATCATGAAATGGAAAACCATAGACTGAAAAATCATCCATGAAAAATTCTATGCATTTTTCAATCATGTCATGAAAAAGTTACGAACATGCATCTTTGAAAAGTACCATGCGCATTGCATAGGCCAAAAGGCACTGGCACTACCTATCCTTCAATAAGTATAGGTGCTATAAGGACATGTAAAAGTATATTTCTCTTGATCCTCCAAAGCAATAGCTATTTGAAAATAACCGGAATAACTATCTAAGAAGCAATAGAAAGCATATCCTGCTAGTCTTTCTAAAATATGATCAATGAAAGAAGTAGGAAATGATCTTTACAGGTGGCCTCATTGAGTTTAACATAATCAATACATACCATCCAACCCATGACCAACCTATAAGAGATTAATTCATTATTCTCATTAGCAACTACAGTCATTCCTCCCTTCTTAGGTACTACATGAGTAGGACTAACCCACTCACTATCACTGATTGGATAAATTATTCCAGCATCTAGCCGTTTCATAACTTCATTTCTTATTACTTCCTTCAACATAGGGTTTAGCTGACATGGAGGCTGCCTACAAGCCCTATAGCTCTCAGTCTCCAAAATGTTATGCATGTAAATAGCAGGGCTAATTCCTTTTATGTCATCAATGCTTCATGCAGGTATTGATCTATTGAGCCTTTATGCTTTCTCCAAATATCAAGTAACTCGTTCAATTGTTAATCAGATAAGTTTGCACCAACTATGAATGGAAAAGTTTCATTTGCATCAAAAAAATTGTATTTGAGATGACTACGAAGTGGTTTCAACTCTACCTGGGGGGTTTAGTTTGTCAAAGACCCCTCCTTACCTATATCCTCGTTTGGGTTATCTTTCTTATTTGGCGAATCTTCATCTGGCATCGTCAAGCAAGCCCTTGCTGAATCATCTTGTTCATCTGCCTTATCCGATCAGGTTAAAGCTCTTTCCAATGGAAGCTGTGAGGTATTGTTCCTGCAAAAATCATCGACAAGGTCATCAATTTTATCTTCCATCATTAAATCATCTTAAATGACAAAAGTTTAAGGGACTTAAGGACAGAAAAATTGACAGTATGATAATCAACTCTCAATTATAACTTCCTCTCTTGGACATCTATTAATGCCCGTCCCATAGATAAGAATGGTCTACCAAGAATGTTAAAGGCATTTCTCTATCATCTTCCATCTCCAGAATAATGAAGTTTGTAGGCAAATAACATTCCCAACATCAACTATCACATCCTCTACAATCCCCTTGGGATATTTTACACTTCGATCAGCTAATTGGAGAGATACATTTATGGGCTTTATCCCTCCATCATTGAGCTTCTTATAAATTGATAAAGGCATTAAGTTGATAGACTCCCTAAGGTCGCACAAAGCTATCTCAAATTCAACCCTTTCAACAGTACATGGGATAGAGAATGAAATATGATCCTCAAGCTTTGGAGGCAACTTCTTTTTGAATAATTGCAGTACATCTATTAGTCGAACATAAAATCTCATCTCCCAGCAGTTTTCTCATGTTTGTCAGCATTTGCTTCACGAATTTGGCATATTAAGGCATGTTCTCCAATGCTTCCTTGAAGGAAATGTTACTTTCCACTTTCTTGAAGATCTCAAGGAACCTTTAAACTTTTTTGGGTCATCTTGTCCTTTGAGTCTACCTTGGCCAGTAGAAATGGAATTCAAACTGATGGATGGGTAATTTGGACTTCAGTCTCCCTCTTAGAAGGAATTTTGTACTTTGTTGCTCTATTGTCCTTTACCTCAGCATCTGCATTGCTATCCTCTTTGTTCTCTTTCTGTTCACTTTCTGATTCAATCTCTTTTTCACTCTTCTGTTTCACTCCTACAGTTTTAGCATTCCTTATTCTAATTGCTTTTGCACGCTCTCTAACATTGGCTACTGTGTCACTTGGCAATGTCCAAGTGGTTGTTCAGCCATACTCTTCGCCATTTCTCCCATTTAATTCACCATGTTTTCAACTACTACTATCAAATTTCTAATTGCATCATCCAATTTCTTCACGTTCTTATCATTAGATTTTATAGATTGGGCAAGATTGTTCTCCATGCTATTTAGTTCTTGAAATGGAGTAGCATGCATTTGTTGGTGTGGCTGTTTATACCATTGAAATTGGGGCCAAACATTTCAGTTTTGGTTTTGCTGATTACCCCATAAAAAATTCTGGTGATTTCTCTACTCCCAATTATATGTGTTGGTGAAGGCATTTTGTAATTTATGTACTGATTTTGGTTTTGGTTGATAAGCTCGTAAATATCATATATTTTATGTATCGTTTACCTCTTTATCGGTGATGTATGGGCAAGAATTGAGTAATTATGAGCTAAAATGATTTATTTTGAGTTTTGTAGAGTTTGAGTGAAGAAAGAATTGAAAATGGATCACAAATGGGAGGAGAATTGCAAAATTGGAATCTACGTGCACTGGCAAGGAGCAATTTGGATACAGTTTAGTAGATTGAGCATAACTTTCTTGTCCGAGCTCTAATTGGGGTGATTCAAGATGTTTTGGAAAGATTAGACACAGAGCTATTTTCATGTTTTGCGTTATTCCAAATGCAGCCTTTATCATGGTCAAATTGTAGGAGGAATTTGAAGCTATTTCTGCCCTTGGCGCCCAGGCGTGACAGAATTGCAGTGCATGAATGCCAGTTCTGAAAACACTCCAATTTTAGGTTTTGCCCAGCACATGCAGGCACCGATCAACGGATAGGTTGTGCAAGGTTGCTTATTTTGCAGAAAAAGTCCTCCTATAGGCCGGGTTATGTGGAAAATCCTGTACTTATCATCTCGGTGCCCAAAAACCCTAAAAACACCTATAAATATACCAAGAGAAGGGGAGAAAACAAGAATAATCATCCGCCATTCTTAGTTTCATAGTTTTTTCAATAGTTAGATCGTTAATTTAGCTATAGATTAGATTTTCTCAAAATTTTGTGCTAGAAGTTTTTTCTCTTGTCAATGATTCAAGATTTTATGATCATCAATAGTCATTTTTGCCACGATTATTGTGTTTGATTTATTTTTATGCAATTCAATTCTTGTTTTTCTTCTGTTCTTGTTCTTTAATTATCATTTTTGTCTTATTGCATTTAAATTCTTAATTGCTTCCGTAGTTCAGTGGTTAGGGTTTTATTTCAATGTTTTTAATAGCTTTTATAGAGTAGATTAATTTAAATTCTTGTTCTTGATTAAATTCTTACAAGTAGGGTAGATTAAAATAGGGTTTTGGTTAATTATATTAAATTGTTTTCCGTAGGATTAGAATTTTACATCCTTGCCTTTATTTTAATTTCTCATTATTAATTTTAGTTTAAGTCTAGCATTGCTCGACTGCCCGTGCAAGGAAATAACTTCGAAATCAAGCTTGCACTAATACAAATGCTCCAAACACATGTGATGTTTGTAGGAGGACCCAATGAAGATCCCTATGACCATTTAATCAGGTTTGATGAGGTTATTGATACATTCTGGTACAATGGAGTTCATCCTGATTGTATCCGAATAAGATCATTCCCTTTTTCTTTACGTGATAGAGCAACGTCGTGGTTGCAATCATATAGAAAAGGTACATTCACAACATGGACCAACTCAGTGAAGAGTTCCTAGCCAAACACTTTCCACCACCTAGGACCGCTAAGCTCCGAAACGAGGTCACATCAATCAAACAAATTTAAAACTGGAGAGAGCTTAAGAGAAGCGTGGGACCGCTTCAAGGAGCTATCAAGAAAGTGCTCGCAACATGCTATACTTCTATGACTACAAATCCAAACCTTCTATAATGGACTATTTCCCGAGACGAGATTGATAGTTGATGCTAGAGCGGGAGGTTCTTTCTCCTACAAGACTCTGAAGGAAGTGCAAGAGTCGTTGGAAAGAATGGCATCCACTCATTATTATCATGGAGCAATAACTCCCGTAGTTGGACAACAACAACAAATGAATGAAGCCAATCTCCAACAAGGAGGTGTTCCTAGCTATGACATTTTCTTATCTCCGCAGAACATGATGATCAATGCCATTTCAAACTTGACAAAGGCTGTAGAGAATATTGGAAGAAACTCAGTGAACTCCATCGGTTTGACAACCCAAGGGATCTTGAGTTGTGACTTCTGCGAGGGAAATTACCAAAATAACTACTATGATACTTCGGCGATGCAAGATGAGCAGGTTCAATATGTTCGAGTTGATCTAATGAAAATTCTAGCTCACATAATCAACCCACATACTATGGCAATACATACAACCTTTCTTGGCGAAATCATCCAAACTTTACTTGAACTAACCAAAACAATGTCCAAAATCCTTCATTTCATCCCAACCAACCACAGGAAAATTTTGCCAACCAAACTTATTAGCTAAACCATATCAACAAACCAACTTTCCACCTCTACAAAATAGCGCATACCAACTTCCACCACCAAGACCACCATCTCAAAATCCAAATTATCCCGCATATGTGAATCATGATACACCCAATGATGACAATCTGAGAAGGTATTTTGAGAGGTTGCAATGGGAGTATGAAAATTTGCATACTACCATGAGGAACCTTGAGCTACAATTGGGATAAATAGCCCGACAAAACAATAAGAGACTGGTTAGAGCATTGCCAAGTGATACAATCCCAAACCAGAAAGAGCAATGCAATGCTATCTCCCAAAGAAATTGAAAAAAGTTGGTTGTATCAATGTAAAAAACATGATGATGATAAAGAAGAAGAGAAGAAAAACTCCAAGGTGATTGAGGAGAAGAATGAAGTTGGTAGTGATGATGACAAGATGAAAAAAGTGGATGAAAACAAGGAGGTGAAAAAGAAGCACTTAGTAGAGCTTTTGAATTTGCATCCTTCAGTAAAGATTCCAACCTCTCAAAGGCTCAATAATTCCAGAAAGGAGGAAAAAGACAAGCAATTTTAATAATTCATGTACATGTTCAACAAGGTTAATGTCAACATTCCTTCAGTTGATGTGCTCACCAAAATGCCCAATTACACACAGTTTATGAAGGATTTATTATCAAGGAAGCGAAAATGGGATAATGGTGAAAAAATTTATCTTGATGCCAAGTGTAGTCCAATTTTTCAACAATGATTACCCCTTAAACTCAAAGATCCTGGTACCTTCTGATTACCGGTGAATATGGGACGAACAACGCTACATCATTCACTTTCTGATTTAAGGACTAGTATCAATATTATCATTGCCAAAATCCATTTATAATAAGTTAGAAATCACAAATGCCAAATTGATTAAGGATACACTCCAATTGGTGGACTTGACTGAAAGGAAACCATATGGCTTCATGGAGCACATGCTTGTGCAAGTAGAGAAGTTAGTGTTCCCTGTTGATATCTTTGTATTGGACATCGGCATGGATAATGAAATACCATTGATTCTTGGGAGGCCATTTTTATCAACTGCATATGCATTGATAGATGACGAAAAAGGAAGTTTATTTTACAAATTGAACATTAATCGGTTGAAATTGATGTTTTTGATTATAATGATAATTTTCCTATTTTTGAAGAAAAATGCGCTAATCATTCACTTGCTCCTTCTATTGGTAGGACAAATGAAGAATCAAAACTGCCTGACAATGTGTGTGGGGTGAGAAAGGATGAAGAAAATTGTACAAAGCATTAGAAAGTTTGTGACGTCCAAAAGTTTAAAAAGTGCAAAAAGCAGAGGAAATGGTTCGTAAAACATTCATTGGACGTGCTACTGAGGACATTGACTTTGGTGACTACAAGGAATGTGGATTCTTTAAGGAAAAGCCGGGAATCAAGAATTAACAGTTAAGAAGAGTAGGATTAAACTTTTCCCGTGGAGACCTAAATAAGGGGGGTATTCAACCACCCTAGCAGGTTTCACATGAGTGGGAATGCAATAGTCAAGCCAAAGACTATAAACGAGGGCGCTACATGGAAGGCAACCCATGTTTTTTCTTAATTTTATTTCTTATGTTTTTGTTTAGTTTCTTGATTTTATTGTATTTCTTAATGTCTTAAGGGTTTTAATGTTTTGTTTTTGTTTTAGTGGCAGATGTTTTCCACGTCGACTCAAGGGTATTTAGCAGTATACAAGGCATCAAATGTTCTTCATTGATGGAGAAGCTTCCTTTTTTCCCTTCTAACTTTTTACTTTTGCATTGGGGACAATGCTATACTCTAAGTGTGGGTGGGGAGTTGTCTTAAGTTCTATTTGTTTTTTCATTTTGTTCCAATTTTTTCTTTCATATATTGTAGCTTAGCTTTGAATTGAGAGCTTTTCAAATTTTAGAAAATTTTGGTTCACAAATTGCTAAGCATATTTCTTTGATTTTCTACTTGATAATTTTTTAGCTATGTTGTCATGAGTACGGTAGTCGGTGTTAATATTTTCCTAGCATGATTTCTAATTTTTGAACACTAATAGCCCTACAATGTTGAGCTTTTTGGCACTAAGAGATAATTGTGTAGATTCACTTATATTGCACTCCAGACACTTGCTATATTACATTTTTTAGTCGAAATTTTAGATAATTTAATTTGATTTAAAGATGAAGATAGGCATTTTTTTGGACGTTTGAGCCTTTCAAGCCAACCATACTAAAAAATTTATCCCTAGAACCCTATTTTAGCCTTAATTTGTTTTGAATGCACAGAAGCACCATTTGTTTTTTTTAACTCATTTTTTATCTACCTTTGTGAGCTATCCTAAATGTCCCTTAAGAGCTTTAATGCCACATTAGATTATTAAGGGGATATAAGGATGAAAGGTAGTTGTATGAGAATGTTAGAATGAATGGTGTACAGTTTAATGTCTAGGGGTATTAAACAAAAATTTTAATTGCCCATAGCAGGTAGTGCCCATCACTGACACCTGCATTAGAGGGTTCGCAAATAGTGCCTATCACTTGTACCTGCGTTAATATTTTTTGCGAGTAATGCCTACCTGTTTTGGAGAAAAGAAAAAAAAAGGAAAAGGGGAGATATTTTTTATATGGTGTTGGTGAGAAGGATTGAAATTGAACATGTAGGATTTTATTTTCCTTGTTGCACAAAATTTTATAGGTGTTTGGAGAATTAAGTGTGGGGTTATTTCTTTGAAGGATGGGTGTTTTAATGTTCAAAAAGAAGTTATATGTTAATGAGGCACACATTAATTTAAAGTTCTTTTTCTTATTTGTTTATCATTTTCCCTTTCTTTGTTAACCAAGCCCCTAGCCATATGTTACAAGCTAAAAGGCCTACCTAATTTATAGTCGAGTCAATTATCTACATTAGTGGAGAAATGTAAGAAGAGTAAGCTATGGAGTGTTTGGAATATTCAAAGGGTTTGCATGATTTGATCTGAGTGTATTAAAAGTTATTTTTGTATGGCTATGCACACACCTATATCGGATTCATGTATAGATTATCATTTGACTATTTTCTTTATGATGGTTTGGTTTTTGGTTATTTAAGTAGATAATTGATGAGATTTTTTGATTATATTTGTGATTTAATTCTATGTTTTGCTTGAGGATGATCAAAAACTAAATGTGGGGTAGTTGATAAGCTCGTCAATATCGTATATTTTATGTATCATTTACCACATTTTCAATGACATATGAGCAAGAATTAAGTAATTATGAGATAAAATTGTGTATTTTGAGTTTTGTAGGGTTTGAGCGTAGAAAGAGTTGAAAATTGATTACAAATTTGAGGAAAATTGCAAAATTGGAATTTACGTGCACCAGCGAAGAGAAATTTGGACATGATTACTGGTAGATTGATCATAACTTTCTTGTTCGAGCTCCAATTGGGGTGATTTAGGATGTTTTGGACAGCTAAGAAATAGAGCTACAACTTTCATATTTTGATTTTTCCAAATGTGGCCTGCATGATGGTCAAAATTGAGAAGGAAATTGAAACTGTTTCTACCCTTGAAGCCCAAGAGCGAAAAAATTGCAGCGCATGTGCGCTAGCTCCTAAAGCTCCAATTTTAGGTTCTGCCCAGAGCACCCAAGCGAAACAAACCTATAACGCGCAAGCACCGATCGACGGATAGGTCATGCAAGGTTGCTTATTTTGCAAGAAAAGTCCTCCCGTGTGCCCGGTTAAGTGGAAAATCATGTACTTATCATCCTGGAGCTCCAAAACCCTAAAAACACCTATAAATATACCAAGAGAAGGGGAAGAAACAAGAATAATCATCAGCCATACTTAGTTTCTCAATTTTTCAATAGTTAGATCGATAATTTAGCCATTGTTAAGATTTTCTAAAATAGATTTTTGAGCTAGAATTTTGTTCTCTTGTCAAGGATTCAAGATTTGATGATTATCAGTAGTCATTTTTGCTGCAATTATTGAGTTTGATTTATCTTTATGCAATTCAATTATTGTTTTCTTTCCATTCTTGTTCTTTAATTATCGGTCTTGTTTTATTATTTTTAAATTCTTAATTGCATCTGTAGTTTAGTAGATAGGGTTTTATTTCATCATTTTTAATTGCTTTTATAGAGTAGATTCATTTAAATTCTTGTTCTTGGTTAAATTCTTGCAAGCAGGGTAGATAAAATTAGGGTTTTAGTTAATTATATTAAATTGTTTTCCATAGGTTTAGAATTTTACATCCTTGTATTTATTTTAATTTCTCGAGATTAATTTTAGTTTATGTTTAGTCAAAAACCCCTGATTATTTCGTCTAACTAGTAAATAGGCTTGTGAGCCTAATAATTGTTCTAATAGTCCTTGTGCAAACTATCCTTACTAATCCTATACACAAACTCACTGATTCTCGTATACTTGCGAGTGTGTGGGAGTTGATAGGATAATTAAGGTTTTTATTACTTGTTCATTGTTTTCAAAAACCTAAACAATATTCTACTAAATGGAAACTTTGATTCCCCATGTAGTTCTCCCAATCTTGACCAGCAAAAGTAGCATTAGATAATGTCAGTGCACTACATAGGCCATTAGGGTGGTCACCTAAACAAAAGTCACAGATGAGCTGCTACGTCGTTGACACTACTTTCACTAACATCTCTTCCCACTACTTAGTAAATAACTTTACTTGCTTAGTCATAGCCTCCTATCTAGCTGCCATCGCATCCTAATCATTCATCTCATGCACTCCTCTTCTTTGCTCTCGGCTTTGGGCTGTTGAAGACTTAAAGTAATTGTTGGACATTTTATCCGATAGCTCTTGAACTTCCTCCAGAGTCCCGTTCAACACTAGGGATCCACTTGTTGAAGCATCTACCGATTCAAGGGTTTCTTGAAGCATCCCATTGTACCATATCTCGACCTGTATCCATAAAGGTAACCCATGATGTGGAAACTTATTTAGCAAGTCATTATACATTTCCCATGTCTTGCTAAAGTTTTCTCCAAGGTATGTAGTAAAAGATATTATGTCATTACTTAGCTTGACTATTTTGGATGGGGAGAAATATTTGGACATTAAAGCTTTCACTAATCTATCCCATGTTGTAAAAATCCTCTACTTACATTCCTGCAGTCAAAATATCGCCCTATCTCATAATGAGAAATGGAATAAGTATAGTTTAAAAGTATCCTACGACATGCCAATTTGCTTAAAAGTATCACAAACCTTTTCAAAGTTCATTACATGGTGATTCAAATCCTTACTATACAAACATAAAAACACTACATGTTGCTAAATCATGGATATATGACTTGACTTGATTTCAAAATTGTTTGCTTGAATAAGAGGTGGTACGATGCTTGCTATGATCCTCCAAATATAGGTTGGTGTAATCTCCCAGTGGTCTATTATTCTGTGGAGGTAATAGGTACGCTCTGACCATTATCCTTACACCGTCCTTCATTCTCTACATATTCACTATTAGTTGGTAGTACTTTTTATTTCCCCACAAGTGGACATATAGCCCTTCCATAAGCCATATCCACCTAATGATGTTGCAAAGCTTGTCTCCTTAATTTTTCTTCATGATCGTCATCTTGATCTCTTCCAGTCGCACCTGCTTGGCTGGATCCCTCTAGATGTACTGAAGCTACAGGTGGTGTGTAATATTGTCCATGACGTGGACCAAAATGCCAAACTGGAGGTAGTGGTGGCCGAACCCATGTACCCAATGATGTAGTCTTGAGGGCTTTCCCTATTAATGTCAAATTGTTATGCATCACCAGCTGACTGTAAATCCAATACCCTTGCAATTCATTTCTTTCCTCTTCACTGACCGGAGCATTCAACACAAATCCAGGAGGCATGGGAATATAGGAGGTACTCTGAGACGGTGGTGGCGGTATCTGGGTAGTGTTTCCTTTTTTATGGTGCTTTACACTATCATATTTTCTCACCATTCTGTAAACATACTCCCAATTAATCATACCTCTGGGATATATCATTGGCTCCGCAGGATCAATGGGACAACCTGCCAAAGTGCATGAATGGAGAATTAAACTAGGAGTATAAAAGATAGGTCGCCCGGACCTTCCACTATCCAAGAATCCCTATCTAACAAGGCTACCAATATTTGCTAGTACCCCTGTCATAAGAGCATCACCAAGAGTACTTTGTCCATTTGAGTATAACTCAAAGCATTGGACCCCCAAATTCAGCAGTTAATAAAAAAAAAACCATAATTTGGCCACCTTTTAATTCAAGTATTAAAGGAAGCACTACGAATCCAATCAACATAAACATCGCAAATGGCATTTTTAATCACATTCATATCTTTCTCCTTATCATTCAACAATGCCAAATATTGATTGGAAAATACAATAGGTATGTTAAAATAGGCATTAATCAGTTTCGACATAAAATCCACCAATACCCCCTCGTACTCTTTCTTACTTTTTCATCCTCCAATTCACACAAATTACAGTGAAATTCCTTCACTAATTGAGAAGCCCTAGAGTAAATTGGAGTATTAAACCCTTCCCAATGTCTTGACCTAATTTGCTCTTCAATTGCTTTTCTAGCTTCTTCATAAGCCCCCCAATACATAGATAGGTCAAAGTTTCTTTCCTATCTCACCTCATACTTCTCATTGTTTTTGGACAAATGTTGTGCTCTATCACTCGAGAATTGAGGTTCTATATGCCCACCACTCTCAAAAGGTTGATCTATGCCCCCTTCTTTACTCGTTCCTTCTCCAGCTTTTCTTTTCCTTGATCCCGTTCCTCTTTCCCTCTTTCCCTAAGTCTAGCTCTTCCCACAGCACTGCCATACACTCCCCTCATCATTTCCACGGCAAAATTCAACTAAGTATTCAGACACGCACCAACAGTTCCAAGAACACAGACAATAAAAATAATTTACCCAATTCTCAATACAATTTCACAATTTCTCAAGCAAACAAAAATTCAAACCATTCCAAACCACAATCAATAATTCATAGAATTAAGCAATTTAATGTCACAATTTTTTTCTCAAAAATTCGTACCAATTTATTGCTCAAAATCAACAATTAGCTGCTAATAATTCCACAACAAATTCATCCAAAAATATCCAACAATTATCTTCAATAATTTGAACAACTGGAACCACAAATTTAAAGAAGGATATTACCTGATTATGGATTGAAAATTTCCCAAAAAAATCTTGTGTAAATCCCTCCTTGATGTTCAAATTTCTCCAAGAAACCTCTAAAATATCCTTGCTTTGATGTTCCTAGGATGAAGTAAAATGATGTTAGCGGTGGGTTATGAAAGTTGGAGAGATTTCAAAGATAAGAAATTGGAAGATTTTGAGGGATTGGGGAGGGGTTTCTTCGACTTAAAGAGAAAAAGGTTAGAAGATTGTGTGAAAAGAAGAAGAAGAGTTGAATAAGAAGATGTTTTTGCCTGTCGAGATCACGATATTCGATTCTGAGATCGCCATATCGAATTTGAGATCGCGATCTTGATTCGGATGAAAATTAGCCTTTGCAGAAGTTTGAGTTCCATATCGCGATATGGAACAAATGACAAAATACCCTCCAGATGTTTGAGCTCCATATCAGAATTTGGAATTTTAGATCGCAATCTAGAGCTAAACTTCTACAAAATGTATTTTCAACACTTAGCCAAAATTTCTCCACTCTTCATCACTTTTCTCCAATTCCATGCACAACCTACAAACACAAAATTAACAAGTTAAGATGATGATTTCTCTCATTCTTTAGCACCATTTATTCAATTCAAAAACTTATATTTTTGGACTAAAATTCTAACCTAATTAAAACCAAATTACTAAAATCAAACTAATTAAAAGTCACACCAAAAGAAAACAATAACAATTAAATTAAAGACTTGGGTTGCCCCACAAGAAGCGCTCTTTTATAGTCACTAGCTTGACTATGGCATGGGCGCTCATTCCAAGTACCTTGAGGATGATTGACCCTCCTTTTCCTTTTGGTTTCCATAGAAAAAGCTTGATGCCCTTTTTCTTTATGAGTAAAGCTTGATTCTCGGTTTTCCCATGCACAAATCCTTTCTTCCTAGCCTTAGCCATCGCTAGTGCTCCAATTAACATCTCCAATTGTTTCTCAAGCCATTTTCTTTTCTTTTTGTGACTTTTCAACCTCTTGACATCACCATTTTGTCGATCCTTAGCAAAAATCTCTTAATTCTTCATCAACACACATCCCTTATCGGGTGGTTTTTCCTTTAATTCATTTCTTGGATCTTCTTTTATTTCCAACACTTGTTTGAGCGAATTGCCTTGGTTAACTTCATTTTACTCTTCATTTGACCTAGCAAGGAAAGAATTAAGAGATTGGTTAGCACATTTTTCTTCAACAATAGGAGTATTATCATTATAGTCAAACACATCAAATTCAATTAATTCATTTTCAACTCGTAAAACAAACATCCCTTTGTTCACATACACTAACCAATTAATACATGAGCAGGCAACAAGAAAGGCCTTCCTAGAATCAATGGAATATCACTCTCTTCACTTGAATCTAGCACAAAGAAATCAATGGGAAATACCAACTTTTCAACTATTACAAGCATATCCTCCAACAAGCCAAATGGTTTCCTCTAGGATAAATCCGCCAATTGGAATGTGATATTAGTGGGCTTGACATTGTCGATCCCTAATTTGTCATAGATGGCCTTTGGGCATGATATTTATGCTTGCCCCCAAAGCAGAAGTGATCGGTGCCATGTTTTTCCTACAATATTCACTGATATCATGAAACTACCAGGATCTTTGAGTTTAGGGGGTAGCCTTCTTTGAACAATGGCACTACACTTAGCATAAAGACATACTTTCTCATCATCATCCCACTTTTGCATTCTTGCCAAAAGATCTTTCATGAAATGAGTATAGTTAGGCATCTTGGTAAGGACATCAATTAAAGGAGTGCTGACATTAATCCTTTTCAACATATCCTATGGATAAAGAAGTGGGTGAATTGCTTCTCTTTTTCCTTCTTTCTAGGATCAATGAGCCTTTGAGGGAATGGCACTTTTATTGATGGATCTATGGCACTTTTATTGATGGATCTATCATCAAAGGTTCCTCGACATGCTTCTTCTTGGATACTTTGATCTCATCTTTTTGTTCTTCTTGTCTTCATCATCTACAACTTTCCTTTCATTATCAATTGCCTTAGCTTTTTGTTCCTTGATTTCTTCCTCCACCTTTTCCTACTCATTAGGTTCCACCAACTCTTTTCCACTCCTTAGGGTTATGGCATTGCATTGCTCCTTGGGAATTGGAATAGTATCACTCAAAAATGGCCCTAGAGGTCTTTCTTTATTCAACCTTGTCAATTGCCGCAATTGAATTTCCAAATTCCTCATCAAAGCCTTAAAATTCTCAAAATCTCTCTTATGTTCTTCCTTTGTGTATAATTTCAACGCTCTTCTCAAATACTCGGCTTCTCTTTTCCAACCATCTTCACATAGCATTCATTCTCTCTCGGAACATATTGGTCACTGTGCATAGGTTGGGAAGAATTTGCATATTGGAAGGGAGGTCTTGGTTGTTGGTTTCAAAATGAAGGGTTAAGGAAATATTGATATGCGTTGGTTTGGAAATTTCTTTGATATGGCGGTTGATAAAGTCTAGGTGAGGAACTTGAAGCTTGATTGTGTTGGACATTTTGAGGTGGGGGATTTGGTTGATAAGGAGGATTGGATTGCTTGTTGGTGTTGCTCCACGAAAATTAGGATGATTCCTCCAAGAGGGATTATATGTATTCTCATAAACACTGGATGGTTTCTTTGAAAATGATGATTGATTAGACACATAGTTGAGTTGCTCATTGGACCAATAAGGCATTTCACATTGTCCATTTGCATGACCACCTCCACAAAAATCACATACCATGCTTGGTTGGGTTGGAGAAGAAGACATTGCATTCACACTGCTTGGTTTCCCTAAGTTCTCCAATGCTTTTGCAACATTGTTCTTGATCACATTCATGAACATACTTTGTTGTGCCAAAAGAGCATCTTGCATGTTCAAATTCAACACTCTGTTTTGTGCATTAGCTTAATTGGCTTGGTGTTGAGCCACCGTTATAGTTATCGGTCCATGATAATTATGATTGTATGCCATCCTATTAAGCAACTCTTGAGCTTCCTCTGGTTTCTTGTAAGATATGGAACCATCGGTACTATAGACGAGTCAAACCATTATAGAAAGTTTGGATTTGAAGCCACAAAGGAATCGCATGGTGAGGACATTTCCTTAGCAACTCCTTGAACCACTCCCAAGCTTCTCCTAAGCTTTCACCAACATCTTCCTTAAATGAGGTAATTTTATTTCTCAATTTGGAGGTTCCTACGGGTGAAAAATGCTTTGCCAAGAATTCTTGAGTAAGTTGATTCCAAGTGGTAAACGTTCCTTGGGCGTGAGATTGAAGCCAAGATTTTGCCCGATCCTTTAGAGAGAAAGAAAACACCCTCATTCGGTTAGGCTTACACAATCCGAGTGCACACCATTGAATTTATACGTGTCCAAAACTTTCTCAAAGGTCATGAGATGTGTATAAGGATCTTCATTAGGACCACCCCCAAACATCGCATGAACTTGTAGCATTTGTATCAAAGCAAGCTTAATTTCAAAATTGTTAGCTTGCACGGGCATCTGTGTAATTCTAGAATTTGCCCGATCAAAGTTTGGTAAGACATATTCTCTCAATGGCCTACCATTCCCATTCATGCCATTCTTATTTTTGTAACCACCTATTCCATTATTTCCAACAACCTCTTCTACATCATTCACCATGTTCAAATTCCTAGATTTAGATTAGCATTTTCCATTTCAACTCTTTCTTGCTTTTGTTGTTCTCTTCTAAACTTCCAGATTTTCCTTTACTCTTTTTCCCTTTCCTTGTCCAAGTAAATAACCAGCCCTTTATGCACTACTACAAAAAAAAAAAAAAAAAAAAAAAACCAAAGCAAATAGTCAATTTAAGTGCCAAGTCACATTCCACAAGACAAACAACAACATAAATGAATAAACAAAATTAACAACAAAATTAAACTAAAGTGCTTAACCTACACGACCCGAAAAGCACTTAATATTGCCGAATACCAAGGGCAATCCCCGGCAACGGCACCAAAAACTTGGTTACTTGTTCTAGGAGAGTTCAACTTTAAAAACAAACAAGCAAAAATTAACCTCACAAAATCACTATACTCTACCTCACTTGTGCAAGTATATGGAATTAATAGTAGTATAGGATGAGTGGGTATTGTTCCCGCGACGATTGTTTGGCAAGCAATTACCAAGATTTACGGATCTTTGTATAGTTAAGCAAATTCAAAACAATAGGAGATGAAACAACACTACTCAACGCCATAATTAAACTCAAGCAATTAAAACCTAATTTAAGCTAAATTATCTACTAAAGCAAGTAAATGAAACTAAGAAACTACAAAATTGAGGAACTAGCTACTATATCCTATTAAAAGCAATTAAGTAAAAGCAACTTAATTCTACTCTAAATTAACCAAAATATGACTAAAATTAGAAAAGCAAGTGATTAACCCAATTAAAAAGACTACATAAAAAAAGTTTTGAAGGCTAGAAGGAACCACTTCAAGACTAGAATTTGGAAAGAGTTTAAATTGAAATCTAAATATTTTGGATTTTTGACAGTAATAAAGAAAGCTCACTAAAATTAACTAGAAATTAATGCAAGGAATTGAGGATTCTTAACTAAAAACCAGTAAATCAACAAGAACCCTAATTTCTCTTTGAAACCATAGAACGAAAACAAAGAGATTCTCATTAATTTAAACTAGAAATCAAGTAAAAATTATATCTACTTGAAGCTAATGATTAACCCACTACAATTATCTATCAAAAATTAAACTTGCAAAGAAATTAAAACTAGATCTAAAAGAATGATTGAAGAGAACTTTTCATTAAAAGGAAACTTGAAAGCTAACCTATTCTAATCTACCCTAAAAATTACTGACTACCTACTACTACTCTATTCCTACTTACTTTTCTATTACCTCTTTAAAGTAGCTTAAATAGTGGAGTATTACACAAGGCAAAATCAGAAACTTGTTGCTAGAATATTACAAAATTGCCATTACAACCTAAGCTAACACCGAGTCCATATCACGATCTAGAAGAAATGAGATCGCGATATGGACTCAAAATAAGTTGGCCTATTCCCGTGTCCAGTTCGCGATCTGGAGCAGTCCAGATCACTAGAAATCTTCATTTCTTCTGTAATTGCATTTCGGTCCTTGAGCTTTGTTCACCCCAACTTCCAAACTCTAATTTAGACCTGCATAATATTAATCCAATTAAGCCATTAATTTAGCTAAAAAATCTAATCAAAACTTAACATATTTAATATAACAAAAATATAAACATATATTAAAGAAATTAACTAAAATCTTCAATTAATTAACCAAAGTTCAAAATTTAAACTATCAAAATGCCATAATTTAGAGTAAAATAACTCTAAATTACTAGAGTTATCATATATCCCACTAGTGATTGGGAATGGATTAGCCCAACTCACATGGTACCTAAAAAGGACAGGCTAAAGGTTACATTAAATGAAAACAATAAGTTGATATATCTAGGATTGTAACCGGTTAACACATTTGTATAGATTTTAGAAAATTTAATGACGCTTGTAGGGAATAGCATTTCCCCATTCCTTTCATTGATCAAATGTTGGGGTGACTTTCGAGACATGCTTTCTATTGTTTCTTATATGGCAATTAGAGGTATTTTAAAATTGTGATTGCTTCGAAAGACTAAGAAAAGACAACATTTACTTGTCGGTATGGCATTTTTGCTTATAGGAACATTCCCTTTGATTTGTGCAATGCTCCAAGCACTTCCAACATTGTATGTTTGCTATATTTCATTACATGATTGAAAATTTCATTGAAATATTTATGGATGACTTTAGAGTTTTTGGTGATTGTGTTATTCTTGTTTGCAAAACTGCTCTCTTGTTCTCGAACTACACAATAGATGTGGGAAACAATCTTGCTTTGAATTGGAAAGAATGCCACTTTATGGTGAATGAGGGAGTACTGTTAGGACATAAGATTTCTTCTAAGGAAATAGAGGCTGACAAGGCTAAAGTGGAGATGACAAAAAAGTTACCTCCTCCATCTAATATGAAAGGAGTAAGGAGATTTTTGAGACATATCGGTTTCTATCGGCAATTGATTAAAACCTTTTCTCACATTTCTAGGGATCTATGTGCTTTGTAACAAAAAATGCTCCATTTGATTCAATGGAGGTCAAATATTTCTTTTGGGAAGATCCTTTCCTCTATCGTCGATACAAGAATCAAGTTATTAGAAAATGTGTTTCGAAAGAGGAAGTAGTTGATAGCCTCGACCATTGTCCAACACTTGTGGGTGGACTTCATGGTTCACATAGTATAGCAGTTAAGGTTCTTCAATGTGGATTCTTTTGACCAACCCTTTTTAAGGATGGAAGAGATTTTGTATTGCAATGTAATGAGCAGATTTCCAACAAGTGGAGAATATGTTAAAGAGGGATGAAATACCACTCAACAACATTCTAATTTGCGAGGTGTTTGATGAGTGGGGGATTGATTTTATGGGGTCCATCCCAACTTCATACAACATTAAGTATATCTCGGTGGCAATTGATTATGTTTCAAAATGGGTTGAAGCAGTTACATTACCAATCAATGATGCTAGAGTTTCTGTGAACTTTATAAGGAAAAACATTTTTTGCATGGTTTGAGATGCCTAAGGTCATTATTAGTAACGAAGGAACTCATTTCAAGAATTCACTCTTTGAATCTGTCTCGTCTAAGTATGGCATTATACACAAGGTCTCTCTTGGCTACTATCAACAAACATCCAGTCAAGTGGTGGTTTCAAACTAGGAATTGAAAAGAATTCTGCAAAAGACAGTGATTTCCTCTACGAAAGATTGTTTCAAGAAATTAGATGATGCTTTATGGGCCTACAAGACCATTTACAAGACCCTTATAGGGATGTCTCTACCTTCTATATAGGATGGTCTACGGTAAGCCATGCCACCTTCTGGTATAGTTGGAGCACAAAGCATATTGGTAAATTAAGAGCCTTAACTTCGATTGGAATGATGCAAGTGAGAAGAGCCTTTTGGACATCAATGAGTTTGATGAATTTCAAAAAGAAGAATATGACAATGCAAAGCTCTACAAGGAAAGAACCAAGTTATGGCATGGCAAGAACATTTTTAGAAAAGAGTTTAAAACTAGGGATTCAGTGTTGCTCTACAACTCTAGACAAACTATTCTAAAACTCAAGTCAAGGTGGAGCAGGCCATCTGAAGAAGTTCAACTCTTCCTATAGGACCAGTGAAATTGAAGGGCAAGAAAATTTCAAAGTGAATGGACAGAACTTCAAACTTTACTATGGAGGAACAATAGAGGAAGAGTGGGAAACCATTTGATTTGTCACCACATGACCATTCTCTTGCCATAGTCAAGCTAACGACTATAAACAAGCGCTCTTGGGAGTCACCCCTTGTATTGCAAGCTTTACTTTCTTGTTTTCATCTTACTTTTAGTTGATTTTTGTGTTGCTTAGTGTTAATGTTGAGCAGGTTAAATTAGGTAAAAATTAGATTTACAATTTGATATGACGTTTGACATAAGTTTTGGAAGGAAAATGAATGAAAATCTACACAACTTTGGAAAATTTAGTGTTTGTATGTGATTGACAAAGTTTGGGTTCAAGCTAGAAAAATAGAGCAAAAATTGGATCAGTGTTGAAAACGGGGATTCCAGATCGAATAGTCAAAATCATGATCTCAAAATTTGTAATCACGGTCTCAAACCTAACTTATAGAAGCATATTTTTTAGAGTTTCAGTCAGAATTACGATCTCACATTTTGAGATTGCGGCCTCAAGACAAATATGTGGAACTCAAAATTTTGAAATTTAGTTGAAAATGCGGTATGAAAATTAGTTCAAAAATTCGATTCAACAGTCCCAACGTTCTTCTAGGCAAAATTTAACCTCGAAATCGTGGCATCAACTCTTACTCCACATCTAATATTATAACTATGTTCAAAACCGGTATCTCGAAGTTAGGCAGAACCAATTGAAAGACTTTTTATGCCATTTTTTTGCCACAGCCAAAATTCCAAAAACCCTAGCCTTTTTTCTTTTATCTTCGTTTATTCAACAATTCTTCTTTTATACTCCAAAACTCCCAAAATCTACCAAAACCCAACACATCCATACCTTCTTCCTTCAATTTCAACCACAAAATTGGCATCCAAGAGCGTTTTTCAAGCTATTAGGAGGGGTTTCCAAGGTTTCAAAGGGTGGTCAAAAATCGCATTCCTTACTTTCCTCAAATAAAACTGTTCTGATTTTTGCTCAAATCTATAAGTTTCTTAAATTAAATTCTTATTTGGTTGTTTTTACTATCGATTTTTATAAGAATTTTGAATGTTACATGGGCTTTCTTTGAATTGGGGATTGTGATTGTTGGAAGTTATGGTTTTTTCAGTTTGATTATTGAGATTTTTAAATTGTTAAATTGTGAGTTGTTGGTTGCTTCAATTATTTGTTTAATTTCCAAAATTTTTGAACAGAAATCATGCAAAGAGAAAGGGGTAGAGGTAGCTAACCCAATATAGCCAATAATACCATTGGAAAATGAGAATGTGGGAAATAATGGAAATAATGGTGAACTTGGGGATAACGGACATAATGCATCTATTCGGCTGAACAGACCCTTCAGAGAATATATTATGCCTATCTTTGGATGGTCTTAAATAAGCATTATCATACCTCCCATACGAGCCATCTATTTTGAGATCAAGGTTGGTGTCATATCCATGCTACAACAGCATGCGATGTTCTCTGGCCTACCAAGTGAAGATCCAAACCATCACTTCATGAATTTTGATGAAGTGTGTGACACTTTCAAGCAATATGGCATGTCAATTAATGCTTTTTAACTGAGATTGTTCCCTTTTTCATTAAGGCACAAAGCCAAACTATGGTTGCAAGGATACGATAAGGGTACTTTTTTTAGTTGGGATAGATTGGCTCAATCTGCCTTTATGACCAAGTACTTCTTGCCTTCTAAGACTTCCAGGCTTAGAAACATCCCTTTCTTCAATTAGCTACATAGGAAGAATGATAGTGAATCTTGGGAGCAATATACTGCTCTGTCAAATGGATGTCCTCACTATGGTTTGCCTCTTCAGTTGTAAGTCTAGACTTTCTACAATGGGTTGTCTCAAGATGCCCGTGAAGCTATTGATTCTTCAGCCAATAGTTCTTTATCATTGAACAAAACACCAGAAGAGGCTCAAGAGTTGTTAGACATGACGTCCAATAATTGCATTTAATCATCAGCAACACAAAAAGAAATCAAAGAAAGTCTTGGAGCTAAGCACTTTGGATGCAGTGTTGGCTCAGTAAAAGGCAATGGCGGGACAGATGGCAGCTCTCACAAAGAAAGTAGAAAGGATGAAAGTCAATGTAATGGCTAACCCATAAGGACTTGATTATGATTTCTGTTCAGGTAATCATCCCAACAGTCAACAAAGTGCACTATTAACATCTAACTTATTCTCCTTCTTCTTCTGTCGGATCTGAGCACGTGAACCACATGGATAACCTAGGTCAAGCTCAAAATAAGTTTAAATCTCAAAACCTTTACAGCAATACATACAATCATCCAAACTTCTCATTGGGGAATTAGTATAATCAACTTCAAAATCTACTGCAGGGCTCAAATGCTAGACCACCTTTCCAGCAATATCAATCACAATAGCAGAAAATGCATTTACCTCTTACCCCAGTCAGAGAAAGAAAGTAAATTAGAAAAGGCTCTTACTCAAATCATTCATTACAAAAATGAAAGGATGAAGCACAAAGATGAAAGGATGAAAAATCAAGATGATAGGCTGAAAATTCAAGAAGATATGCTCAAAAATCAACAAGCTTCACTTAAATTTGAAAAATCAAATGGGACAAATAGCTAGAAGCCTAGCTGGAAGACCAATTGAAGTACTACCAAGTGATACCATTGCTAACCCAAGGAAACATGTAAAAGACAATGCACTAAGTGGAGTAGGAAAGCATTTGTACTTAAGAAGGTGAAGGGGGAGAGGAAAAGATTGAGTAAAAGAAAAAGGCTGAAAAAGAGTTGAAGATAAATGGCAACAATGATGCTGATGATGTGATAGATAGCAAAGTAGAAAAGTACAAAATTTTAGCTAGGAGGTCAACTCAAAGTCAACCTACTCATCTGTCAGTTAAAATTTTATTCCCTAATAGGCTTAAGATTGAGGATCAAGAGAATTAGTTCAAGAGATTCCCAGAGATCAATTTTTTTATTTTTAATTTTCTCAAACTTCCCTTTGTTTATGATGATTTGATGATAATTTATATTGTTGATGAGCATTCTGATGATTCTTGTAGTTATGAAATTCCACAACCGGCATTGGAAGTATACTTGAACTTTACTAAGGAGGCAATGTTGATAATGGCCGTGAGAACATCCGTTTTGTATTAATTTTGACCACAGCTAATAAATCAAGTCAGTGATTCAAAAAGAGCACTTCTTTGGATGCAGTTGTAACCCAAGAATTTTAATTTTATTATGTTTTAGTTCAATTTAGGTTGTGTTCATACAATTTTTGATTCACCAGATAAGAGTTGATTTTTATATTGTTTTTGCTATAGGTTGGTCCTAGGACTAATAGAGGAGTTTCTAGAGTTGATGGAGCTGACCCTAAGGAAGACTTTATTGACCTTCAATTGTCTACACTACAGTCAGAGAGTTTTTCTATTCATTTCATTTTGTGTTACTTGTCATAGGAATGTGCAGTGAGGAAAGTAATGACTGTGTTGTTTTATGTATTTGTCCTTTATAAGTTTTAGGGGCCTTTGTTTAGTCGTTTGTTAAAACTGTGTAAGTTGATCAGCTTATTACTGTGCTAATTTTTACATGTCATTTACCACATTTTTTGTGTATTGAAAGCAATATTTGAGTTATTATTGAGATTAAATTGGTTATTCGTAGTTTTTATAGGGTTGAAGTGAAAAAGGGCTAAAAAGGGTGAAAAAGATGGGAAGAAATTCTAGATTGGACGAATTGTGAGCGAGTATGGAGCCAAATTGGACATTGTTTTGTATTTTACGCACAACATTCTGGTCCCAGTTCCGATTGATTTGATTCAATATGTGTTGGAAAGATAAGAAAGAGAACTACAATTTTTGTGTATACTTTTCCAAATTCCAAGGGCATTGAGGTCAAAATCGAAGCCGAATGTGAAGCATAGCATTATGGCTTCGTGCACATGCACGACCATCAAGCCACGCACATGCGTGATTTCTAGAGAGAAAAGTTCCAGAATAAAGTGTTGACACACATGCACAAGGAATGAGCCACACACGTGTATGCAATTCAGTAGGGTTACGTGATTTTTTATTTTTGACTGATTTTTTCGTCCGGTTGGACTCTTTTTCAGCCGATGTCACGTTCTTATCCTAGGATAGGGATTTTAAGCCAAATGTTCACTATAAATACCCCATGAAGGGTGCATAGAAGGGAAACCATTCTTTTCTTTAGTTTTTATCATGAGTTTTTAGTGAGACAGAAAATTATTGTGAGTTCTTCCATCGCACTTTGTGCCTAAAACCCTTTTCTTGGTTGAGGGAATTGAAGCTATGCTTGGTTCTATTAAATTGTGAGACTTCCATACTTGAATCTATTTTGTTATATCAAGTATTGATTATTTTTCTACATTAATTTTATGATTGTTGTTTTTAATTTGCTATTACTGAAGAATAGTGGGTTATTAGACTTAATCTACAGTTAGATTTTTTTTAGCCGCGTGTGTTCAATTCAATCTGTGAAGCAACTAGGTTTTATAATTGCTCGATTAGCATTATTGAATTTAGGAAAAAAAACCAACTAATTGACATAACTGTTTGTTAATGTTTGATTAGCCTAATTGTCGTTGTTGGTTTTAATGCTTCTATTAATTAATCTTTGGCACATGCGTAGATTAAATTAATAGTTAGGGTTAATGGGATTGCATGTTAAAAATTAACCAATTTAGGGAAAGAAATAAGAATTGACTTTGAATTGGAATTCTGGGGTCAATTCTTCAATTAGTGCTTTGTATGAAATTGAATTATTTTTTGGCGTTGATAGTCAATTAATAGAGTTTCCATCATAGATATGACCGGAACCATGATTCTTTATCACTTGAATTCTCTCCAATTTAATTTCTTGCGTAAATTTCTAGTTTAAAATTGTTCAAACACACCCCTTTTTCTTTAATCTCAAGAATAACCCCTATTCTCCGTGGAATGACTCGGACTCATCACTGCTACATTTATAAGTGTGAATCTGCTTAGTTTTTTGGGTGCCGTGATAGCACGACGAAATATTGTGGCGCCATTGCCGGGGAACAATTTGATTTATTTTTGTGCCAACAGTTCTTATTTCTATTTTCTTTTATTATGTTATTATTTCTTTCCACTAATTGTGTATGCTGGTAACACGATCTGCTAGACAAGTTGAATTCCAATTTTATCCAAAAATGTAGAGGACGCTACGCAAATTAAGAAAGGATTTAAGGGAAAGACAGTTCGAGGAAGAATACACCATATCAACTTTTTAATTTCATTTTTTGCTGAAAAACAAAAGGAACAAGGAGAAATGAGCACGGCTCAAAGAACTCTTCGAGAACTGGTGGCACCTACTTTAAATCAACAATCTCTTTGCATTACACATCCTAAGTTAGATGCAAATGTTAATTTTCAATTAAAATCTAAACTAATCCATTTATTGCCTTCTTTTCACGGATTACTAGGTGAGGATTCGAACAAGGATCTTAAGGAGTTTCATGTAGTTTGTACGACAATGAGATCCACTAAGGTTTCTGAGGAGCACATTAAACTGAAGGCATTCTCATTCTCACTTAAGAACAAGGCAAAGGACTAGCTATTTGATTTACCATCGGGCAATATTACAACATGGGAGCAAATGAATAGATTGTTCTTGGCAAAATATTTTCTAGCCTCCTAAACTGCAAATATCCAGAATGAAATTTGTGGGATAAGGTAGTTCAATGACGAGTCCTTATACGAGTATTAGGAACGTTTTAAGAAACAGCCTGTCTCTTATACACATCTTTGTGCATCTATCCTCATCATCAAATTAGCAACTCCTTATTAATTTAGTATTTTTACGAAGGTTAGTTGGCAAATGCAAGGAACATAATCGACGTCGCTAGTGGAAGGGCATTAGATAATTTGACTATTGACGCTGCTCATGAGCTCATATTAGACATAGCAGAATGTTCACAAAAGTTCGGGATGTGATGCGAACAACCTCTTAAGTATGTTAATGAGGTAAATGTTTCATCTTTAGAATGACAAATGGCCATCAAACTTCTTTTGTATGTCAATTAGCTTCAGGACCTGTGCAAACTGTGCAACATGGCAGAATTTGTTCAAACAAGGGACATCCAACAGACATGTGTCCCACGTTACAAGACGAGTCTCAAGAGCAGGTAAACGTTGAAGGAGGATTTCCAAGGCAACCATGAGTTAATCATGATACATATTCTGACACGTATAATCTTGGGTAGAGGAATCATCCTAATTTGAGATATAGGAATCCGACACAGCATAACAGGAACAACAACAGCCTCAACAAGATCAGCAAAATTTCCAACCGTATAGGCCTCCATTTGCTCAAACACAAAAAGCTAATTCGGCTGCTCAATATAGTATGTCTTTAGAAGAAATGCTAAATGCTTTAACTGCTAAATACTATGCAATTCCAGCAAGACTCCAAGGCTAGTATCAAGCAATTGCAGCACCAAATGGGACAAATGACGACTACGATTAGCTGGTTGGAAGCAAAAAACTCTAGCAAGTTGCCATCTCAAAGAATTATCAACCGCAAGGAAAATACTAGTGCAATTGTGTTGAAAAAGTGGCAAGGAGGTTGAGGTGCCAAGCAGAATAGTTCACGAACATGTGAAGGCCAATGAGAAGATAGAAGTGGAAAATAGTCGATCCAGTCAGCAAGGTGAAGGAAAATAGTGGATCCAGTCCATGTCAAAGAATTAATTTTTCCTGCAAATTTTGATGTTGTTGACATGGAAAATAATGATAAGTTTGCTCCTATCTCTGCTAGGTAGACCCTTTTTGAAAACATCTAAAACTAAGATAGATGTAGATACTAGAATCTTGACGATAGAATTTGATGGCAAAATTTTTCAGCGTAATATTTACAAAGACATCATGTATTCTAATGAGGATAATTCCATCTATTATATTGATGTTGTTAATTCTTTAGTACAGGAGGTTTTGAAAGAAGAAATTGAAGGATGAGAAACTGGAAAGTGATGTTGAGGAGCTGCAAATTGGTAAGCTAACTTATGCTACAATGTCTATTTCTGCTGATAAAACCTTACCTTCTGTTATGCAGGTGGTTGAGCCAGAACTGAAACCTCTTCCAAGTTATCTCAAATATTTATTTTTAGGTGATAGAAAAACTTATTCGGTGATAATTTCCAATAATTTAACTAGTGAACAAGAAGAAAGATTGTTAAAGGTTTTAAGGAAGCATAAGACGGCGATTGGATAGACCATCGCAGATATAAAAGGAATTAGCCCATCCACATGCATGCATCGTGTATAACATTGGAGGATGGAGCTAAGCCTACTCGTCAACAGGAAAGAAAATTGAACCCAATGCTAAAGGAGGTGGTTAAACAAGAGATACTCAGACTTCTTTATGTGGGGATAATTTACCCCATTTCATATAGTGAATGTGTTAGCCCGGTACAAGTCTTTCCTATAAAGACGGGGATAATACACATCTAGTCAAGAAAATGAGATGGTGCCCGTCCATATTCAAAACGGGTAGCGGGTTTGTATAGATTATCAAAAACTTAATTTTCTTACTCACAAAGATCACTTTCCTCTACCTTTTATTGATCAAATGCTTGAAAGGTTAGCTGGTCATACTTATTATTGTTTTCTTGATGGCTATTCAGGATACTTTCAGATCGCTATTGCTCTAGAGGATCAAGAAAAGACAACACTCGCATATCCATTTGGAATGTTTCTGTACTCTCGTATGCCATATGGGTTATGTAATGCCCTTGCCACATTCCAAAGATGTATGGTTAGCATATGTTTTCTAATTTTGTAGAACATATTATTGAAGTATTCATGGATGACTTCACTATTTATGGTGAAGTTTTTTATCATTATTTGCATAACCTTACATTGATATTACAAAGGTGCACAGAAACTAACATTGTTTTAAACTCTGAAAAATGTCACTTATGGTTCAACTAGCTATAGTGCTAGGCCATGTGGCATCATCTAAGGGAATTGAGGTTGATAAAGCAAAAATATATATAATCCAACCATTGCCTTACCCCACCAAGGTGCAAGTAGTTCGTGCCTTTCTTGGTCATGCTGGTTTTTACTAAAGATTCATCAAGAACTTCTCTAAAACATCAACACCTCTATGAAAATTGTGGCAAAAAGATGTTGAATTCGAGTTCAATGATGACTACATGGTGATATTTGACAAGCTGAAGCATCTCCTTATGTCTATTCCAATCATCAACTACCTAATTGGAGCTTACCGTTTGAGATATTGTGTGACGCAAGTTATTTTACAGTGGTACAACTGGTGGAGAGTTTTGGGACAACGAGTTGGAAGGGCATCTCATGCAATTTATTATACTTCCATGACCCTTAATGATCCGTAGAGAAACTACTCCACCACTTAAAAAGAGCTTTTGGCTATTGTTTTTGCTGTAGAAAAATTTCGTTCTAATCTACTTGGTGCTAAGGTAATTGTTTATTCTAATCAAGTAGCTTTGCTTTACCTAATGATGAAGAAAGAGTCAAAACCAAGATTGATGAAATGGACACTCCTTTTAAGTGAATTCGACCTGGAGATCAACGACAAAAGTGAGATGGATAACAAAGTAGCGGACCACTTAAATCGACTACCACATATGGAGAATGAATTGGATACGTAAGAAAATTTTCCTAATCAACAATTGTTTTTAGTAAGCGTTACATTACCATGATATGAAAATATTGTTAATTTCTTAGTTACTACAAAATTACCCCATGGTTTGTCAAGGGCAGAAAGAGAGAAGATCAAAAGTGGTGCCAAATCTTATATATGGGATGCCAAATATTATGTACGGGATGAGCCCTATTTGTGGAAGGGCTATGCCAACCAAGTAAAAAGAAGATGTGTCAATGATAATGAGATTAATTCAATCTTAGCATTCTGCCATTCTTATGCATGCAGAGGGCATTTTGGAGCTAAAAGAATAGCAATTAAGGTATTAGAGTGTAATTTTATTGGCCCAACATATTTCAAGACTCTTATCTATTTTGCTGGTCTTGCGATAATTGTCAAAGGGCAAGTAAGTATCCCAAAAGAATGAAATGCCGCAAAACCCGATTCAATTTTTTGAAATATTTGATGTTTAGGGCATCGACTTCATGGGACCTTTTCTTGTTTCATTTGGTTACTCATATATATTACTAGCTGTAGATTATGTTTCAAAATGGGTGAAAGCTAAGGCCACTCTTACAGATGATTCAAAAGCTATTGTAGATTTTCCTAGATATAATATCTTTTCTAGATTTGAGGTTCCAAGGGCTCTAATTAGTGATCGTGGGCACTCACTTTTATCTCCCGAGAGTTAAAGCCCAACTAAAGAAGTACCATGTAACCCACAGGATATCAACCGCGTATCATCCGCAAACCAATGGGAAAGTTGAGATGTCTAATAGAGAAATTAAGTCCATCCTCTAGAAAATGGAAAACTCTAGTCGTAAAGATTGGAGTTTACGATTAAATGATGCATTGTGGGCTTATCGTACTGCTCAGAAGACACCTATCGGTATGTCCCCATATCAGTTGGTATTTAGGAAAGCTTGTCACTTCCCGATAGAATTGGAGAAAAAAAGTGTATTAGGCTATTAAAAGCCTTAATATGGGATTGAATGCAAGTGGTGAGTGAAGAAAATTGCGACTGCAAGAGTTAGAGGAAATTTGAAATGAAGCACACGAGAATACTCGCATCTACAAGGCGAAGACAAAGGCTTTTCATGACGAAATGATCGTAAGGAAGCATTTTAAAGTCTGTCAAAAAGACTTTCTTTACCAGACGCGTCTTCATCTATTTTTTCCCTGATAAGTTGCGATCTTGTTGGATTTGTCCATTTGTTGTAACTAATGTGTTTCCAGATGGTGCAGTTGAAATTCAAAGCTTATAAACATGTGTTCAAGGTTGACAGACATCATCTTAAGCCCTATTATGAATGGGTTACATTGGAAAATATGCTGAAATTGGATTTAGACGAACCCGATTATAATTGATAGGAAGGAGCATCAAATCGAGCCAACGACAATAAACAAATGCGCTGCACAGGAGGCAACCCATGTCCATTTATATTTTATTCAATTCATTTATTTGTTTTTGAAGACTTAATTTTGTTATTTTGCTTTTCGGGTCTTATATTTCAGTGTTTTTAGTTTTAGAAATCAATTTAATTTCCAAGTTAAATGGTTAAAAATTGTCATTTGTGTGTTTGGGTTGTTTAGGACTGAAAAGCTTATGCTTGGAAGGTTATTTTTATGCACATGCACTCCATTTGTTGCGCATGTGCACAAAAACCAGTAGCTGAATTATCCCCCACCTAACGTCGCACGCACAATTGTGTTATATACCTTGCACAGGTGCATGAGGCAAGTTTTATTAACATTTGATCTCTTGGGCTCTTAGACTACTCCAAATGATGGAATGGCATTTGGTTATTTATATGGAAAGCTAAGGAATTATGTTGAGTGAAATTTTTTGACATGTTTAGCTGTTTTAATTTTATATTTGCTCGAGCACGATCAAAGGAAAAGTGTGACGTAAATTGATACGCTCACAATTTGCTCACAAGTGTGTATTGTAAGCATGATTTTAGTTATTATTGAGCTTAATTTTGTTATTCTTAGATTTTACAAGGTTGTAGTGAAAAAGGGCTGAAAAGGATGAAAAAAAGGGGAAGAAATTAAAGGGACAAATTGTGCGCGAGTATGGAGCCAAATTGGACTCTATTTCATATTTAAAGTGCAACTTTTAGGTTCAGGCTCCGATTGATTTGATTCAAAAAGAGTTGGAAAGCTAAGCATGAGAGCTACAACTTTTGTGTTTTCACTGGACTCTTTCTCAAATTTCAAGAGCGTCAAGGTCAAAATAGAAGCATAGCATTAGGGCTTCGTGCACATGTGCGACCATCAAGCCATGCACATCCGTGATTTCCAGAGAGCAAAGTTCCAGAACACAATGTTCGCGAACATGCATGAGGAATAGGCCATACATGTGCGCATGACTCAGTAGGGTTACGTGATTTTTTAATTTTGCCAAATTTCTTCGTCTGGTTGGACTCTTTTTCAGCCGATTTCACATTCTTATCCTAGGATCGGGATTGTAACACTAATGTTCACTATAAATACCCCATGAAGCGTGAATAGAAGGGACAACATTCTTGTCTTTAGTTTTTGTCATGAGTTTTCAACAGAAAATTATTGTGAGTTCTTCCATGGCAATTAGTGTCTAAAACCCTTTTCTTCGCTGAGGGAATGAAAGGTATGGTTGGTTCTATTAAATTGTGATACTTCTGTACTTAAATCTATTCATTTTTATCTGAAGTATTGATTATTTTTCTGAAGCAATAATTTTATGATTGTTCTTTTTAATTTGCTATTGTTGTAGAATAGTGGGTTATTAGAATTAATTTACAACTGGATTGTTTTTAATCACGTGTGTTCAATTCAATTTGTGATGCAACTAGGTTTAATAATTGCTTGATTAGTGTTATTGAATTTAGAGAAAATAATCAACTAGTCGAGGTAATCGCGTGTGTTTATGTTTGATTAGCCAAATTGTCCTTGCTTGTTTTAATGCTTGTATTAATTAATCTTTAGCGCGTGTCTGAATTAAATTAATAGTTAGGGTTAATGGGATCGCGTGTTAAAAATTAACCAATTTAGGGAAAGAAAAAAGAATCGACTTTGAATTGGAATTTGGGTTAATTCTTCAATTAGTGCTTGGTATGAGAATTGAATTGTCTTTTGTTGTTGATGGTCAATTAATATAATTTCCATGGTGGATATGATCGGAACCAAGATTCTTCTTCAATTGAATTCTCTCTAATTCAATTTCTTGCGTAAGTCTATTTTTATTTTAAAATTGTTCAAAAATCCCCTTTTTTGTTTAAGCACAAGAATAAACACCGTTCTCTGTGGATTGACTCAAACTCACCACTGCTACATTTATAAGTGTGATTCGGTTAGTTTTTTGGGTGCCTGCGATAGCATGACCATAAGTTGTCTTATGTGTGAATTGGAATGTTATTATCTGGATTGTTGTTAATTGTTAATGATATGATAACCTAGTATTTTTTTACCATATGAGCATATATTACATAATTTTCTCAAATGGGTGAAGCCAGGATTTATCTGAATTAATACTTTCTCTTAATACAAATTATGGAGTCATTATATTAGAGAGGAGTTTTGTGAAATGTTTTGATTGGCAATACCTATTTGGAAATTGTTGAGATTGCTTTCTCATTATCTATCAATGGAATGGATTTGAAATAACATAAAGCTTTGCATGTTCATTTGTGTGTAATTGCATGGGATAGTATCGAGTTCTGTTACAATTATTTGGGCTTTTACCGCATTGTAATGCTCGGCTCATTAACCCGTGGTTAGTTACTTTTGTGCTCCAATTGAAAACAATCCATGGTAAGAAAATTGAAAAAATGCAGTAGCTTGCATAAAATTATGTCTTGCGTTTGCCACAAGAATGAAATAAAAAAAAAATCAGAAAAAAATTAGCCAGTAAATGAGGTGGTCATAAAGCATTCATGTAAAGTTGCGTTTCTTGGTTTCAGGTTAAATGATTTTGATTGTTCTCAATGCTTTGCCATTGTTTGTCATTCACATGTTAATTATTTAAGGTTCTATTGATCTTTCTCTGTTACATCGTGGTTTATGGGATTGTAGTCTTGAGAGTTTACAAGTTGGCTGTGGGAAATCACAATGTCTTGCGCGACGTGGCCCATAATGGTTGATTTAACTTCTTGAAGTTGTTTTCTTAGAAAGCTTAATCAATATAATTCCTACCGAGATTTTGGATGTGCATACTTGTGCGAGTTATGTTTTGTGTGGTTGGTTGGCTTTCTTACTAGGATTCATGAGTTAATTACTTCAATCAATTTTAGTATTACCATTTCTAGGTGTTGTATAAGCTAGGTGGTTTGTTGTTATTTCTTTATGTCATTTCTTTTTGTTATATTTTGCTTGGGACTACCAAAATACTAGCTCAGGAGGAATTGATAACATTATATTTAGAGTTATTTTTATACTCTACTTGTTATGAAATTTAGTAAGTTAGTCTCTATTTTTGGTATTTTGTGTTACAAAATTGGTGTACTGTGATTTGTAGGTTTGTCTCATATTTGTAAGTTAATTAATGTGTTTAGGAGGTTAAGTGTCTATATATTGTGTTTGATATTGTGTGCAGGTAATTGAAGGGTAAGATGGTCACTTTACGAGTGAAGAAGGGAGAGGAATTGAGTGAGTTGAGTTAGAAGTGTTGGAGGTTGAGGACTAGTTGCTCTCAAACAAATGAAATGAGGAGGATCATTCACTAAGAGAAAGTTCATTAGAGGGCCATTCGATGATAGGGAATCTTTCTCTGAGGAGGCAAGTTTTTTGCTCTAATCGAGTTCATGAGAGCGAACAGCCAAAGAAAATTTGTTTGCTGATAGCGAGCAAGCAAAGAAGAACCATTCGCTCTCAACTAATGGGTCAACTGGACTATGGGCCTTAGCAATTTTTCCATAAATTGGGGCTATATTAAGTATTAATGATTATCAAATTCTCAACTTTTGTCCTAGGGTTGTAGTTACTCTCTCCTAGACTAAAGAACTCGTTGCTTTCCATTTATTTTCAGCACATTCTAATATCAATCTAGAGAATTTCAATTCATCCTTGGTTTCCTTATTGAAAACTATTTTTGGTGAAATTTTGTTCTTCTTAATTATTCTTTATTGAAGTCTTACTGCAATTACTTTAATTCCTCTTTAATCACAAATTTCTGCTATTCAATCAATTCATGTTTATTACCTTCAATCATCATGAACTAAATTTGTGAGGGTTGGATGCGGGTGATGCAACTTTTCATGGGTTAATTCAAATAATAAAGATCTATTGGAAAAGTCATAATAATTGGGTAATAATCAACACAAATTAATACATGTAGAGAGTAATTAACTCAAGATTTTGTTATGTTGACTGAGGTGATTGGAAGTTGACCTCCCGTCATATAGACCTGTGCTAATTGTTATATTAGTTTAATTCATGATCAAAGTGGCCAGATTAATTAGTTAGTTCAAGATAATTCCAAATAGATAAAACCCGAATTGATTAAACTGGGACACAGAGCAATCTACCTCTAATTAATTAGTTTGACAAGACCCAATTGCTTGAAGAATAGAGTTCAGGTTGATAGTTGAGAATTCAACTTCAGCATAGTATAATTGGACCAATTGACCTGAAACTAAAATGGCCACAGAAAATTAGTAACCTGCTACCTAACTCATTTTGTCTACTGACTGAAACACTCAATTTCAGTATTTGGTTACTTTCTTATGTGTTGATGCAGGGTGTCAAATAGTTCCTCGGTATACCTCAAATGTTTGAAAACTGGCATATTAACAAAGAGTAAATGCACAACATGGTTCATGAATTTGGCAGTCATTACCAAGCCCTTGATCCACCAATGTATCCACCTCTCTCTCCACAAGCTCCTTACATAAACATGTCAATTGGGAACGTATACAATGCAGCAGTGACCAATGAGAAAAGGAATGAACATATATATTGGACCTAAAGTCATATGGCCCTTCAACACAACTTGGCACTCATTGGTCAAGATCTTTTGACCACCTCACTCAACACTTGGATTCATCCTAGGACACCTAAAACCTGGCACTGTGGGGCACCTATGGGCAATCATTCTATACAGCAAATGCGGGGCCGACATAAGAAGCACAACAAGATCTAGTTGGAGGTTGTCCAATTTGTTGATTTGGGGATATTTTATTGAGTTTCATTGATAATTTTTGGTTTAAATTTTATTTGATCATCATGCCTAAATGCATTTTTTATGGGAAGGGTTGGTACTTCGTCATCTGGTAGGAAAAATGAGAAAAGTAGCTGAAGGGAATAGTGGGGGGGTGGTGAGTATAATGATGATTACTTTTTGTCAATCATGAGGCCAAAGAACTTTTTAAGGCCAATAAAAAAGTATGACATAATTAGGAAGTGAGAGATTGATTAATCAAAGAATATATGGCCCATCTAAGAGAATTAGGTTAAGGATAGAGGCACAATTAAGAGCAAGGTATTTGGAGTTTTTTCTTTTTCTTGATAAAGCAATAAAACCATGCTACACTAATCTAGATAAAATGTTTTATTGCAACCTTTGTGATTTGGTGGACTTTTCTGCAGAGAAGATTTATTCTTTTTGCAATCTCCCCAACTTTTATAACATTTTATCCTATTTGGCTTTCCTATTTGGAATAGTTCGGGATCACAGTAGAGATTTCCTATTTGGCTTTGCCGAGCACTTTGGCTACGGCACATCTTTGGAAGCAAAATACAAAGCACTACTAAAAGGAGTACATTGGAGTCCTCAGCATAATTTTCTTCCTTCTAATCATTGACTCAAACTCAAAAGTGCTAGTCGATATAGTTCATCATCGTAGGCACTACCCTTTGCATTTGGACAGCTTCACCGAATTGCTCAAAAGGACATAGCCATTCACCATTAATATCGGCAAACCTATTCAGTTTGAAAATGCTCTTGCAAAATTATCAAGCACCACTAATATCACTCAAACTTTTGTATTTAACTATCTTTCCTCAACAATAAGAGGGTTAAGACTCAGTAGCTTATCCTTATATTTGTGTATTTAATTGAGGACACGTGTAACTCCTTTCCACTTTATCAATAAAAGCTCTCCTTCATCAAAAAAAATATTGTGAGCATAAAAGACATGGAAGCAATCAAGAACTATCTTTGTTTTGATAATGTGAAATGGACCATGAATGTAGCTAGAGATACTTATTTGAGGTTCCAACGTAAGGGTCTATTGTTGCAAAAATTATGTTTTTTTTTTTCTTTGTGAGTTTCAAAATCTGGGGGTCAAGCAGGTACAGTACTGTGCAAAGGGATAGGAGAAATTGAGTTTATCCCATTTTGGATGGCAAGCAAATTAACATTGAGATGTTTATTTGTAAGGGTTTTCTAGCCAATGGGATATCAGAGTATCCTAGTGTTTATTTACAAAAATTGATCTCATTCTTGTGTTGATGCAAGATATCTAATAATTCCTGGTGAGCCTCAAACATTGGAAAGAGGCCAAACCAAGGAGTAATTTGCTCAACATGCTCTGGGGGTTCAACAAGCATCAACCATTCCCCAAACCCAACCACATTCACAGGCTCCTTATTTTGTTATGCGAAATGGAAATGTCTTTAATGCACTTGAGAATGAAACAGAAAGAAATGATTTTCAAGTATATTGGCCAACAGTTATATGGTCCTCCACCGCAACTTGGCACTTCTCGGTCAACACCTCCAAGCCAAACATTGGATTCATGGATTCAGCCTAGGCCAATTATGGCTTGGCATTGTGGGTTATCCTGTACGCAGTTATTGATATCATATAATAAGATGTTAGGCCTATGATGTTGTGCATTACCAATCATTGATATAAATCTAAACATTCCTGATAGATTGATATTCCAAGTTGCGTGGCATGTACATTCTAGGTAGAGTACTAATGATCCTTTCACTTCTAGGTGGTTTGTTGAGATGACTTGATTAACTTGAAGTCCTTTTGAGTTGAACAAAACATATTTTGCATGAAATGGAATCCTTTTGAAAACCTTTTTGATTGTGGACAATGTTTGATATATTGAAAGCTTTGTTGATGATTGAATCATTATTTTGAGAATCATGAGAAGTTGGAATGTTTGGTTTGAATATTTCAATTGTCATATGCTATTTCAGATTGTTGAGAGTTCTCTTAATCTTTCAAAGTACATCCAATTTTACGTATTGTGTGTTAATTTGGTGTTGTTTGTCTTGTCTACATGTTTAGGGTTTTCTTTTTCTTTATTCTTTTGTCGGGACTAGAAAATGCTAGGTTAGGGGGTGACGACCAAGATAAAAGTACAGTTATTTTGCTTGTATAACTATAGCATTTTGGTAGTATTATACTAGTTTTATTGTATAATTAAGTTCTTTCAGGTAACTATTTCACATTGAGTGTTTGGATTTGCATTCTGACAATATTAAGATATTAGTATTAGATTAATGATATTCTAGTATAACCTTACTATTTATTAAGTTTAATAAATATTTTGCAGGTTTTAAATAGAAGGAATAGAATCAAAAGGAAGAAAAAGTCAAGGGAGAAAAGTGCAAATAAGCGAGTTCAAGACTTGTGTTGGATGGAACTCCAAATCGCGGTGTCAAAAGTTAGCAAAATATTTGAGATCGTGTATCAAGGCATAAATTCAAAGGCTTATTTTTAGATCCAAACTGCGGTATCAAACTCAATACAAAAGTTTGACACCGCAATTCTATTCCTTTATAGATGCACACATGAGCCAAGGATCTAGTATTAGGGTCATTGACCGAGCTCAAGCAGTTTAAGTAGTTGATCCAGTCCAAGGTTCCAGCTAGGCCAATCACAAGATCAAGGGCCAAGAAGTTGCAACAAGCTATGTTGGGCTTTGTCAAGGAAATTTTGAACCAACAAGCCTTATTATTTGCAAGGGGCAGCCAAGAGTTCATCCAAGCTCAAGTCAAGAGGTCAATCCATGTTTTGGAAATCAATGTCCAAGAAGTTTCAGGTTCTGGAAGCCCAAGAATTGAAGAGTTCCATGAAGAATTCTAGAACCCCTAGTTTCGGCCAATACTCTGCTTGACTATTAGTTGTCCTATTTGAGTTAGAATTCAGTTTGAACACTTGTTTCTAGGAGTTTAATGTCTTTTTTTGGCTGGTTTTCTTAGTTATGCCTCAAATTTAGTCCAACTTAAGTAGCTTGGCCAGTTTTTAAGTCTGTTGTTCCCATCCTAAACTAGTTTGACTTTGACAAGTTAGAATCCTACTGTCGTTCGGACTCCTTTAAGGGTTTGTTGCTAGCTATCTTTCAAGTTAAATATACCCTTTCTGGCCAGGAATAAAGACATTCAACTTATTCCATAAAATTTTGTGAGAAATTCTCCAACTTGTCTTCCAAAGACTTGTGGTATTTGCGAGAATGAGTCTTGTGATTACCAACTAGAATACTATTGGTTCTAGTCTCGTTATACACAACAGATCGATATCTCATATAGTCAAGAACAAACATCTTTAAATTCTTGATTTCTCAATCAAATGGTTTAAATTTGTCACATCGGAGTTTCTTTTTAACATTTCTTTGTTGCTAAATTTTCCGGTTTTCTTATTTCTTTTTTCTTCATCTTGGCCAAACCCTCTGTGGTGAATCCAAGACGTTATTTTGTGACCTAATCTCATGGGAATTGTGTCTTCAAGGCGATTTTGGTTCCACATTCAATTTCGAGTTTCACTAGTTTAACTATGGGGTTCGTATTTGAGTGTTATCAGAGTTTTCGTTCCCTAAAACATGCTTGTTTTCTTATGTTTTTTGCATCCTTAAAAATAGTTTCTTGATATTCTTGTTCCCTGTTAGGTTTTAGTCAAAGAAAAAAAAATTCAGGTTGCTCTTGTTCTTATCCTTGTTCTTGTTATTGAAATTGCAGCTTTATTCTTCCTCTTTTGTGCCATTTATTGCTGTGATTTTTCTCAAATTAAAGTGTCCTAGACATGTTCTTTTTGACAAAAAAAAAAGGGGGAAAAAGGCATGAACTAAAACCCTAACCAATTATGGTTTCTTGTGTTTCTTGTTCATCAAGCTTCCATTGTTCTTGTGCAAGTTTCTTTCCTTGAAATTTTTAGTTTTTTTCTAGGTACTATATTTGTATAGCAGCATACTGTTTTGGAACAAAATATAGAACTATGAATCCTAGCCGATTAGGGTTTTCCTGCGTTTGTCTTTGTTCTTCTAGTTTGGTTGATTCTTGTGCAAGTTTACTTGCACTCTCGTTCTATGTTTTGGGGGTTGGAATTCATGCAATAACTTGCTCTTGAAAAAAAAGTGAAAACCTGAAAGTACTGCTCTTCATATTTGGGTAATTTCCATTCATCCATAAAATCGCAAAACCCTTGTTTTGTTTGACAATCTTATTTTAGCTTTCTAAAAGTGCTTTGTGTGCCTTCTTTGTTAAAAATCAATCCGCCATTACTTTGTTATTTCTTACTTCCTTAGTCTATAATTACTAATTGGGTTCTAAAGTGCTCGAAACTATTTGTCATTCTTGCTATGTACTTGTCAAGTCTGCAAAAGACTTCAAGGAGAATTTATGCGAGGGGAAAAAAGGCAAGAGTGGTGAGCTCATTAGAGGGTAAAAACCTTGACTTTGAGCAAAACATGAGTGAAATTGTGTGGCATCTTCAAATTTGAGAGTAAACACTAAGGGAATGCCATGAGATCCTTCTGTATGTTTGCTAACCCTAATTCTTGAAATTCTTTGTTCTTTTGGTTCTTTGCAAGCCTAAGATGTCTCAAGAAGGGGAGAGTTCAATGGTTAATGCCTTGGAATCTCGTGTAGCCAAAATGGCAATGTGTCTTGGAAGTATTCAATGTTCTCTTGAGATGGCATTAACTAAAGGACGGAATGAGCCAACTCAGCAAGTTGGCTGAGCTGAGCTTATGCTCACATGATAAGACAAGATTGTTAAGGCACGTTTCTCAATTACGATTCAATGACTATGAATCTGATGACGAATTATATGATGTAGCTGTAAGATCAGGAATCACCAAAATGTGCGATACAATGGTAAGGTTGATGATGACACTGGTAACATTAAAATGACTACCCGTACATTTCAATGTAATCTCAATCCTAATATTTATGTCGAATGGGTAAATATTTTTATTGTCATAATTGCTCTGAAAGAAAGAAAGCACTGTTAACAATAGCTGCATTTAGTGATTGTCCTTTAGAATGATGGAATCAATTTAAAACTAGTAGAATTAGGTGTGGAAAACCACCACTAAATGATTGGACATCCTTAAAAGCTGCATTATGGATAAGATTTGTACCTTCTACATATCATCGAGATTTGCACCAAGCAATGCAAAATTTAGGGCAAGCCAATAAAAGAATCGGTGGAAGATTATCATTAGGAGCTTCAAAGGTGTCTAATGAGAGCTAATGTAGTCGAGGATTGTGAAGCCACTATGGCTCGATTCTTTCTTGGACACAATAAGGAAATTTCCAACATTGTAGAGTTGCATCATTACATTGAATTGCAAGACATGGTCCTAGTGTCAAGTAGGAAGACGACTTAAAGGTGGAAGTAAATCTAGTGTCGAGTCTAGTCCTAGTTGGTGTAGAAATTGGACTAATAATTCGTCTCAGCCTAATAAAACTCAAAATCAACCTACCAATCCTAAAACTAATGAATCCAAGAATAGACCAGTTAAACATCTTATGTATACTTTGGTTAAAGGTGCATCTTTTAACACTTCAAAACACACTAGAGATATTAAGTGTCTGCGTTGTTTGAGTGCAGGTCACTATGCGAATGATTGTCCCAATAAGCTTGCACTTTTCATACAAGGAAATGAAGTGGTAAGAGAAGGAAGCGAGGATGAAGATGACTCACCATGTACATGCCAGAATTGGAATGTACAAGTGATGATGAGCAAGATCTTTCCGAGATACCTGCCTTAGTAATATTGAGGGCCCTTCAAGCTCAATCCAAGGACAACCAAAATGAGGTACAATGCGAGAATACTTTCTTCACTAGATATGTGGCTCAAAATCGTGCATGTGGCTTGATAATTGATGGTGGTAGTAATATCAATGTTGTTAGCAAGTTAATGGTCAATAAATTGATTTTTACTTGTCAAAAAATCATGTCTATATAAATTACAATGGCATAATGAATGCGGTGAAGTTAAAGCAACTAAACAAGCTTTAGTGTCATTAGCTATTGGAAAATGTAAGGATGAAATTTTGTGTGATGTTGTTCCAATGCAAGCAAGACATTTACTGTTAGGAAGGCCATGGCAATTTGATAAACGCACTAACCATGATGGCCATACGATTAAGTATATATTCTTTAAAGATGGCCAAAAGATTGTGCTTAGACCACTTCTTCCTCATCAAGTAAACTTTGAGCAATTGTGCATCAAGAACTCATTTGTTGAATATTATAAGAAAATTTTAGAATTGATGAAGGGTAATAAAGTAAAAACCCTAATAAAACCCTACAACTCGAAAACCCTAACGGTAAATTGGTTAAATTTTAAAATTCTAAAGGTAAGGAATTGAAAAAGAAATCTAATTTCTTTGTAGGGTTTAAGGATTTCCATGTAGCCATGAGTTTGAATTTTCTAGTATTTTTTTCCTATATTCAAAGAAAGTAATTTTGTGCAATCTGATCTTGATCCAGCCTTGCCGAAATCTTTTAAATCTCTTTTGCAGGAATTTGAGGACATTTTCCCAAAAGAGATTCCTCCTAGCTTGCCCACCTATTTGATGTATTGAGCACCAAATTGATTTTGTTTTGGTCTTGGTTATCCCAAACAAACTCGCCTATCGAGCCAATTCGGAATGGACAAAGGAAATTCAAAGGCAAGTTGAAGAGCTAATAGCTCAAGGACGCGTGCGAGAGAGCATGCATGGTCCATGTGTTGTGCCAGCGATTTTGGTCCCAAAGCAGGATGGACCATGGCATATGTGTGTACATTGTCGTGCATTAAACCGCATTACATTAAAGTATCACCACCATATTCCTTGACTTGATGATATGCTAGACGAATTATTTGGTTCTTCAATTTTCACAAAAATTGATTTAAAAAATGGATATCATGAAATTCGCATGAAAGAATGGGACGAATGGAAAACTGCATTTAAAACCAAATATGGACTTTATTATTGGTTAGTCATGCCATTTGGTTTAACAAATGCACCATGTACTTTCATGAGATTAATGAACCATATTTGGCGTGCAGTCATTGGGAAATTTGTTGTGGTATATTTTGATGATATTTTTTTATACAGAAAATTCTTAGATGAACATTTTGTGCACGTACGTCTAGTACTTGAAACTCTAAGAAAAGAACATTTTGTGCATTATTTTGTAACCTATTCACATGGGAATTGTGTCTTCAAGGTGATCTTGGCTCGAGCCTGCATTCAACTACTGGTCTCACTAGTTTAATTGCGGGGTTCACATCACTCACTATGCTATGGGGATGAGAATGTAGTGTTTGTCTATAGCTTCCCTTTAAATCCGTAGTAGTAAAGTACTAGAGGACACACAGTGGTAGTGTAGTAGGTAGTTTTAGTAGTAGGGTAGATTCTAAAATTGTATTTCTCTCCATGCTTTCTTAGATTACAAAAACTTTTCTGTCATCTGTTCTATAATTAAAATTTAATCATTTAACAAGTTTCAATCTTTCTTAGCTTAACTTAGTGGCTTTTCATTAGTTCGAAGTAGATATAAAAATTATTGCTTTTAATTTGTTTTTCATGTTCTCTAAGTAGATTAAAATCTTAGTTTAAGTAGTAAGTTTTTGTGGTCTTGTTAATTTAAGTCTTCTTAGCCTAATCCTTGTTTTCTTATTCTCTAGTTTTGATTAATCTAGTGTTCTTTTATCTTCATTTTGAACTAAAAATTTCTAGTTTTTAATTAGTATTTCTTGGCAAGAAAATGGTATTTTTTAATTCCTCTTGCTTTATTACTACTTTCTTAGTTCAAATTAGGATTATTTGCTTTCATGCTTGAATTAAGTTCCTCTTGGATTAGTTAATTAGTAGTAGTTGTTATTTTCTTTAAGTAGATTAGTTTAAATGCTCCTAGTTGTTACTTGTTTCCTTGCTTTATTTACGTTCCTTAGCTTTAGTTGGGTTAATTAGTACTCCCTCTGTTCCAATATAATTGTTACATTGGACATTTGTACAAATTTTTAGGTAACTATAAATTTATATCAAATGTTCACAAATTCTCTTATTAAATTGAATTGAGTTGACATCCTAAACCCTAAATGACAAATAATTGAAATTGGAGAGATTTAATTAGGAGAAGAGAGGAAAGAGAATATAGAAAAGATATGATGAATAGATTACTACGGCCCATTAATTATTGAATTTGGGAATATTTTGAATATTTGGAAGGATAAATTTAAAATTTAAATTCAAAATGAATCATCTATTTTAGATAATGTGAGATTTTTATTGGGACATTCTAAAATGGGAAGTGTTACAATATAAATGGGACGGAGGGAGTAGTATTTTTTCTGCTTTATTAGTCTAATTTCCTAGTAGTTAATCACAAATCTCAAAATATTGCTTGTCCAAATAGTACTCATACCCTTCAAGTCTAGTAATGGCTGACAAACAATCTTTGTTGGAGTGATACTCCTCACCGCTAACTATCTATCTACCCCGGGCATGCAGATAATGGTTTGGTGTTGAAAGAATTCTTTGTTACTTGTATTGCTTAAAATTTCACTAATATATCTGAAGCACACCATTCTTCCACGATCTCTGGCACAATACCAATAACATTAGTAGATATGTTCTGAAAGATGCCTTGGTTTCTAGCTTTCCAAATACAATAGACTGTAGTTGAGAACTCTATGAAACTAGAGTTATTTTATTTCTTTAGTCTAGTACTTTATTGGTGGATTTTAGAGTCTATAGAACATTTGTGTGTTTCTATCTAGTTTTATTGCATTTCGTATTAGCATCTAAATTTTTGTAAATATTAAGTTATTAGTATTAAGTTTAGATAATTATAGTAATTATTAAGTTACTTATTAAGTTTATGGTAATTTATAGGTTTAGATTAAAAGGATTTTAGTTTAAAGAATGAAGAATTCAAGGAGTAAGGCTCAAAAGGAGAAATCAAGATTTAGCTGGAAATGGCTCCATACTGTGGGATCGAATATTGTACAGGAATCGATACCGCAGTATCAAGACTGTTATTGAAGGCAATAGTAGGACTCAATACTACCGCAGTATCATTTTTAGTAATAAATTTGATGTTGTGGTCTGAGTTGCTACTTCTAATCTTTTGGCTTCAGTCACCTTTTAAATCTAACCATGTATACTGCCATCAAACACATAGTGTAGTCATAGGTAGTTTTTATTAGTAGATTAGTTTAGGAGGATTAACTTACTCTCTAAATCTTTGGTTTAATACAAAATAATAAGTCTTTATTGATTTCAATTAGATCTTTTATTTAATTTTTGTAAGTTTTAATCTTTCTCAGTTAATTTTAGTGAGTTTTTTATTAGTTTCAAGTGTATATATATATATATATATTACTAGTTTTCAACTTATATTTCTTAAATCCAAGTAGTGTAAAATTCTAATTTTCTTCGAAATCTATTTTTTTTCCTTTTATTTTGATACTTTCTTAGTTAATCTTTAATTTCTTGTCTTAGATCTTATTAGACTTTTGTGGGCTTTCTTTAAAAGTTCATTTAAACACCAAAATCCATAGTTTTAAATCTTTTTTTCTTGCCATTTCTTAGAAATCCTAGTTTAGTGAAAATGAAGATTTCTCAGTTCTCCAGTTTAATTAATGACTTCGTAGTTAAAATTAGCTTTAATTGCTTTTACACTTTAATCATGCTTTCGTAGAATTGGTTAATTTAGTGGTAATTATAGTTTTTTAATTAAAGTAATATACAAATTTCTTAGTTTTAATTTTTTACTGTATTCTTTCTTAGACTAGTTTCTTTTCATTGTTTTCTATGGGTTCAATCATGCTTTTTGGAGTAGAAATATGTGGTAATCGTTACATGTTTTCTTAGAATAATCCATTTACTTACTTTCTTAACTTTAGTTGGTTAAATTAGTGGTCTTTTTGGGCAAATTAGTGGTTATTAATTGCTTTCTTATTTTTAAGTCTTGGTAATTAGTGAAAAACTCTTTGATTATTTTTCTAGTAGCACAACGATACTCTAAATCATGTAATTGCGGGATATAATTCTTGCAGGAACGATACTCATCACTAATAATAAACCTACTTCATATCATTGCCATTGTGAAGGTGATGGTTAAGTGTTAATTGAGTTTTTATTACTTGGATGATTATTACACTTACCATGTCCCAAATAACAACAGTAGTAGCCAATGCAGGCTTCCTCAATTGATCAGTAAACAAAGTTGTTTTACAATGTAAAGCCATCTTTCTCAATTCATCATCCCAACAATATTAAGACAGTTCCCTATATATCAAACAAAGCCGAAGAATTTTCTGTCACACAAGCTTTGTTACAGCACAAGCAAAGAAAGGTTGGTCAATACTTTCTTAACTTTCTCCACAAAACACACAGTTAGTTGGTAGTTGAATACCTCATCTTCTTAGTCTATCCCTATTTGGCACTGTGCATTTACAAAAGAGCCACAAGATTACAGAGAATTTAGAAATGGAGGATTTGTACCAGACAAGGTGGCACGAATCAAGCTTAACTCCCTGATTCCTCAACATTTTGATAGATACATATAGTAAGTAGGCTCCAAGAGTTGTTTCTATGCCATATCATTTGATAAGTGGAGCCAGAACATGGCAGTAAAGTTTCAGGAGTTTGGCTTATCAGTTGTCTAACATCTAGAGTCAGTTTCCAGCGCTGATGCTGCTACTATTTCTGTTATTGAATACAACAGGAAACTTATCACTTCTTGAGCATCCACAACAGGTCAACAAATTCTAAGAGGACTTCTGGGTACAAAGGATCTATAGAAAGTCAAAAGTCATCCCAGAAGTTTGTTTGACACCCATTGCCAATAACATGCATGACATAAGGTTGAGCCCTTGATCTTAGGTTAAGTACATTTTTCCAAGCCCCTAAAGAATTGTTTGGCATAGAATATCCCAAAATGGATCCATACTTGAGATTGACAAAGTGATTCCACATAAACCATAAAGAATATTTCTTGCAGCAAATGTTCTATATCTGCTAGAGTATTAAACATGTGTTTCCATAACTTCAGATCACACAATCCTGGGCCTCCTTCACTGTAATGCTGGCAAACCTTCTTCCAGCTAACTTTTGCACAATAATGAGCCCTCAGTTCACCCACCCAAGGGATAGAGCAAAGAAAACAACTGATTTTAGCAATAACAATTTTTGGAAGAATGAATGCACTGGACCAGTAAAGTTGAATGTCATGCAAAACATATTTTATCAACTGAAGCCTTCCATCATAGCCAAGAATTTTTGCTGCACCCAAACCAACCCATAATTTTGTTCTCTATCTTCTCAAAAATGGGGAGACAATCTTTGTAAGAAAGTCTAGAGGATATGAGAGGAAGTCCAAGATACCTGACAAGTAGTGTAACTTGTGGTATGTGAATTATATTACAGAGTGTAAGGTTCAAATCCTCCTCTACTTCAGAGTAGAACACCTGACATTTTTATAGGCTGGAATTTAAACCACATAAATCTTCAAATTCCTGAAAGTGTTCTATCAATTACCATGAAAGGTTGAGCAGAAGTAGCTATGATTATGAACAAGTCATCAGCAAAACATACATGAGATAGCCTGATGTCTTTGCACTTAGAATGAATCTCAAATCCCTCTGCAGCTATGTTAGACTCAAACAATTTTGAAAAACTACATGGTAATGAGGAATAGGTTTGGAGATATTGGATCTCCTTGCCTAAACACTTATGAACTAGAAAAGTAGCCAAGCGAAGATGCATTCATATTGAGCGAGAACTTTTTCGTTGTAAACCACAGTTCTCTACCAAATTAGGTATATCTTAGGGAATCTCATACAATGCGTGGCAACGGACAAAACCTCACAGTTTAAAGTATCATAGGCCTTCATGATATCAATCTTCAACACAGCCCTATCTTTTCCCCGCTTTCTATGATAGCTTCTGACAACCTCATGCATAAGTAAAACATTATCTACATGATACTTGTACCTTGTACAAAGGCATTTCATGTATTGTTGATCAAGAGAGGAATAACTTTCTTCAACCTATTAGTAACAATAACAGTGCAGCACTTATGTAGTACATCACAACAGGAAACGGATCTAAAGTTTTTCATAGCATCAGCATTATCCACCTTAGGCACTAGAGTAAGCACAGTGCTACTGAAAGGAAAATACATATAATCATTTACAAAATATAATTTCATAGCTTTCACATCATCAACATCCACAACAACTCAAATTTTCTTGGAAAATTCAACAATAAAACCATCAGGGCCAAGAGCTTTACCCTCAATCTTTCATAATGAAAACATAACCCGCTGTATTACATCTTCAATAACCTACAACGGGAAAAGTTACCTACTTCATATGTACTAATTTGCTTTCTACCTCTTTTAACTTCTATATTTTTTAGCAGATTATATATTGTTTTCTTTTTAGCTACAGGATGAATAAGTTACTGCTTCCATATCAAATCCAAGTCTTGTTCTCAGCTGCTTCTTTACTGATTTCAAGAACCTATAAAGTAGATTGAAAGCCTGAGTACCCTTTCAAGATATAGCAACATACATAAATAAAATTATGATATGAGAACAAAGTTCATTGCCTAAATCAAATACAAAAAAATTATAGGAAATGATTTACAAAATCACAAACTAACGATCATTTGCTTTAATAGATACATTTAATTTAAAATAAAAAAGAGAAATCTTCAATCTAAACTTCTACTCCCTCCGTCTCATTTTATTTGGTATGGTCAATCTAGCACACAGTTTAAGAGAAATTGATATTTAACCATCCTCTAGTTACTAATAACACACTTTTTCCATTATTGTCCCATATTCTAATTCAAAATTTGTTAGTTGGTGTTAGAGTTCCAAAATTTGAAATAGTTTGTGAGAGTAATTAATGCTCTAACATGACTTTAATGTCACTTTTAGGGATTTGTATGAAGGGTAAAATAGGTAAATTAGCCTTTGTTTAATTGCTTTTTTAAGGAGTGACAAATAATTTGGAACGAACAAAAATAAAAAGAGTGACTAATAAAATGGGACGGAATGAGTACTTTTCTTTTGTGATGATATACTTCTATAAGATGATCAACAATTGCTTTGATTGTTCCGATTGTTATTCCTTGTTTCTTATCACAAATTGCTACACTAATTAAATTGCATGAAGTCCATTTGTAATGGATATTCTTTATTGGTCTTATTTTTTGTATTCTTTTTCCAACTTCTAGGGAGCATCTTCTGAATGGTTAGCTTTTAGTTTTGTATACATTTCTCTTCTCTTAGCCAATTTGTTGTTTATAAACTTTAAGGAGTAGTAGACACTCCCATTTTTTGTTTTGTAGTTTTTTGTTCAGCACATAGATGCCTTTTCTTTAATAATTTTTTCATTTTTTTTATTAAGCATTTTTTTTATTAGTTAACCGCCACAATCTTGATGGGAAGCGTTATTCTCAATTTTATTAATAAAAATACTTAGAGTACAAGAAGACGGACTAGGCCAAAAACTTCCGGTAAAAAGTAAATTATAATGCAAAGTGATGAAAATAAAAAGAAAGCAACCAAGGCTAAGTATTACATAATCTAATCATAGAATATGGATTTAATAAATCCCTTGAGAGCTCGAGGAACCAATGAATTATAAAAATAAAGTTGTACATGAAGCGAATTACAATCTTACAAGATGATCTGCCGTTGAGTTGGCTTCATGGTAAATGTGACTTAAAAAGAAATGTCAACTTATGATGAGGGTTCTTGCCCTGCGAACTAAGGCATCCAATTCCAAGGAGTGGAAGTGGTGACAAGAATCATTATGTGACAGAGAAGTACTTAATCAGATTCCAAAAAACCACCTCGCCATCCTTTTATCTAAATAAATTTGCAAACTAGAGATTAGAGCCATTGCTTCCACTTCAACATTATTCTTTTGGCCAAAAGAAAGAGCAAAACTAGCCAACAAGGTACCATAAGAAGAGTGCACAAGACCACCTCCACCAACCGGCCCAGGGTTGCAAAAGAAGACTCATCAACATTCAATTTGAAGCTGCCCAAAGGAGGACTGTACCAAGCTACCTGAATGGGAACAAAGGATGTTGGAGAAACCAGCATGACCTGAAGGAGGATTATTCCAAGTTACCTGAGTGATACCGAATGGACCTTGACCACAATTAGTTTGGTCAAATTGAGTAGAAATAACTCGTACCTAACATTAGCAATGCCTATCTATATTTTAGAATTTTGCCATTGTAGAGGAAAGAAGTACGGGCCAGCCAAAGATGCCAACAAATAAGGGTTGGAACAACACCTACAAGTTGATCTTGATCAATGAAAGAAGAGCAATGTAGCCACCATACAGTCAATTTATGATGAATTGAAAAACTCTAACTAGAGGAATGCCCAACAAGACTTCAAATTCAACTCACACTAAACTAGCCGAAGGACAACCCACAAAAAATGATCAATTGCATGTAAGGAATTGCGAAAACAACATTTTGATGCAAGACTAAAACCCAGGTCCATGAGAACATCCACAAAAGCAATATTGCGAGCACTTCAAATAAAAACACTAGATTTCATAATATTGTGTTTGGTTCTAATAAGTTGGTAACCTGAGGACGTGCAAAATGTATGTGAAGGAGTGATATTCCAGATTTGGACATCATTTTATCGGGACAATAACAAAGGAAAATTAGTACCTTGTCTTTGACATCACCTGAAAAATATTGTTCTACGAGACCAAGAGACCACCCATTTGAATTAGTATAAAGATCCTCAATCTTAATCAAAAGATGAACCACATCATCTACTAAATCCGCAAGCACTAATCCTCGGCCACCTAGCCAGTTGGTATACCAAAAAGATGCTTTACTAGAACAGATCAAGAGTTTAATATAAGGTTCAACCCACTCTTTACACGAGAAGGATTGATGAGTGAAAGTTCCACCACAATTTACACGAGAACGATTGAACAATCACAGCCATTCTCTGAAAGCCATGTCCATTCTCTTAAGCAGGAAGACAAAGATTACTCCATTTATCCAATGAAGACGAGTCCCAAATTATGAATCACCCCAAAAAAAAAGTTGGTTTGTAACCTTTCCAATTGAAAAATAACTCATTTTGGGATAGGTCTAAAACTGCAAGAATACGAATGTGGATGGAAGAAAGGACATGTTTAATGAGAATTAAACGACCTCCTAGGGATAAAAGCTTAATTTCTAACCAGACAACCGATCCTTGACTTTGTTAAGTAAACATGAGAAAATCTTAATCTTTTTCCTACCCTTGTAAATAGGGAAACCAAAATATGTGAAAGGAAATGAACCCGTGGATAACACTAAAAAATTAAAATTTTTCCTATTTTTCTTCACATGATTTTTGAGCTAGTTTTGGTGTTTTTCGAGCTTTTGTGTTTGTTTTCGTCCATTTATATTTTTATGTGTTAATATATATTTAGAGTAGTATTTTAGTATTTATTTAATATTATTCAACTTATATTTATGTGTGTGTATGTGTTTAGGGTTGTATTTAGGTTGTTACCTAATTCCTTTTGGATTTAGAGGTCTTTGTGTGTTCTTGTATACACATCATTTTTTATAGTTTTAGTAAGTTTTTAAGTGTTATTTTAGAGTTATATTATTGTTATTAATGTGTGTTTCTATTCTCATGTAGGAACAAACAATGCATCTATTGGACATCGACAATATTTTATAGATAAAACAGTGAAACTATGCAAATCTCTCAGGGGCTATTAGCTGACAGCGAATAAAACATGCCCTGGAATCTCAATCATTGAGAATGAATGAAATAGAGGCATATTCGTTGACAGTGAGTCTATTTCTTATACGCTAAGAGCGTACCATTCCCAGCTGCTACGCAATTTTTATGATTTTTAGAGTTTCGCGTGCCCATTTGGCACCAGTTTGATACATTTCGAAACTTATTCAGAACTATACACTTTATAAGTCCTAAAACTATAAATATGGGTCTGAAGGACCTCAAAAAAGATTTCTCTTTCAGCTTCTATTCAGTGGTTTCAAAATTAGAATAGGATTTTCTTTCTTTTTGAAGAAGAGTTGAAGATGAACTTCAACATTGACAACCTAAGACTAAGAACTTGCGATTCCTCGTTCAAGAAGCTTTCTCAAATCTTTTTAGATCGTTGTTATTCTGTTTAATTCAAGTTTTATTGCTCCTTATTGTTTGCCTTCAATCCATGCTTTTTTTTATTTGTTTTCTTAGATTTTTGTTTGGACAAGTTTACATTCTTTCAATATTTTCTTTTATGTTATTCCTTCCATTCATGTTATAAATAGTATGAAATAAGGTTGGAAGATGTTGATTCTTTTTGGTAATAATGATTAACCTGATCATTGTTAGGAAAAATCATAATAGGTGGGTAAAAATCGGCACAAATTGACAATTTTAGAAAGTAATTAACTCTAGACTTGGTTAGGCTGGTTGAGGTGATATTGAAGTTGAACTCCCATCATAAACCATGTTAATTGTTAGATTAATTTAATTTGCGATCAAAGTTGCCAGATTAATTAGTTAGTTCATGATAATTTCATGCAGCTAAGATCCGAATTGATTACTCTAGGACAAAAGAGAATCTACCCCGAGTTAATTAATTTGATAGGACCCAATTATGAGAAGAATTGGGGTTGGGTTAATAATTGGGAATTGTGGTTCCATGCATTATAATTTGACTAATTAATTGAATTAATTAATCAAATTTGAGAATTGGCTAGTTTTAATTCTAATCCATTGTTTCCATTATTTAAAATCTTTAATTCTAGTTTATTTAACTTTCTCTCCTCTGTTGTCGATTTTTTAGACAACGTTTGAGCCAAAGAAATGTAGCGATACATAGTAAAACAATCCTTGTTGGTCCGGCCCTACTTTAGCTATGTACTATTTGACTCTGCACACTTGCATTGCGTTTATTTAGTTAATATTGGAGTTAAGTGTTTATAAATTTTTATAACTAGATAACTAAAAAAAATATATATTATAACTAGATATTTAACGTATCAACACATCTAAATTCTTGTGAGTTAAGTTATAGTCAAAGAGTTGACCCTCAGATAGTGCTTGGAAATAAGGAAAAATTCTTAGGCAGATTAATTTTCTACCTAAAACACGTAGATAAGTGTTAAGGAAGCCATTAATCGTTAAAGCAAAGACTAATCCTCTCTAGTAAAAATATGGACATCATCCGCAAAAGCCAAGCAAGACACCATAGGGCAGTTATTAGGAACCGAGACAGGTAATATAGTCCCATCTTGCATGAGCGAAGATGAACCTCAAGACAAAGCTTTAGAAGCCAAAATGAACAACAAAGAGGATAGAGATCCCCTTGCGTTTTAACTACACGAGAGGATTGAAAAAACCTAGCATTTCCCTATTCAGAAGAACCAAACCAACCAGCTTTTAAACTATTCATAACAAGAGTAATGAACAATGGAGGAAAACCAAATTTTCGCAGCTTCTAAAGTTTTCCACGACACACTGTCAACGGATTTCATCATATCAAGCTTATGGCCATATTATGCCCTCTAATCTTGTTTTCAATAAAAGTGAACATTCTCTTGCGCCAAAAGAATACTGTCAACTACCGTTTTCCGTGCAACAAAACCTAATTACTCCTGAGAAATCAACACAAGCAAGACTCTTGCAAGCCAATTAGGCAAAATTTTTGTGACAATTTCATAAACAAAATTACATAAAGATATCGGTCTAAATCCGCAAAGGAAGAAGGATTAATCCTTTTTCTACATGAACACCAAAAGGGAACTAGACTTACACGAGGCAATGGTACTCATACAAAAAAATTCCTTAACTGCCAATAATAAGTCCTCCAAGACTGTTAATGTCCCAACACACAACATAAACTAAACAAGTGAAGCCATCCGGCCCAGAAGCACCATCATGATCCATATAAAGGGCTGCTACCTAAACTTCTTGCAGTGTAATCGGCCGAATCAAGTCATCTTGTTGTTCCAGTGATAAATCACTAGGAATAAGGTCAATCAACTCATTAAAGCAAGGCTCACCAATCCTTTGATCAAATAATAATGATCTTCATCCGCATTAACTTCAAGCGACTCCACCCAGACCCATAGAATCCTTAATCGGATTGTCAAACATGAACTGTTGTTCAGTGTAGTAGCATTAAAAAATTTTGAATTAATATCACTCTGAGAAAGCCTCTTACGCCTTGAACTTTTTGCCGCCAAAATGCTTCTTCAGTTTTGAATTTTTGAAATTAAACATCCTTAGCCGCATGAAGATTCTCACGGTCTGACTAGTCTTGAGAATTTTCGAATTGCCGTTCTAGTTAACTGAGTAAATTTTCAGCTTCCTTAACAGCATCATCAAAGATACAACTGAACACATCCTGATTACAATTCCGCAAACTTACCCTTAGCTGCTTGAGCTTCCTGCAAAACCATTCATGCTAAAGCCTTTGGTAAATAAGTTCCAATCAGACGAAACGATCTGCATAAAAGATGGATGATTCAGCCACATATTCTAAAATCGAAACAACTTAGGAACCATAGACATTCGAGGCTGAAAATTCAAAACAAGTGGAGAATAGTTAGAACCAGGCCGATTAGGATGCTGAACACGAGAAGTCGGGAACAATTCTAGCCACTGAGAATTTGCCAAAAGTCAATCAAGTCTTTTCCAAATTGTCCAACCCCTACTGAACTCCCTACCAAGTGTAGCTACTCCTCGGAAAAGAAAGCTGAGAAACTCCACAAACATCCATAGCATCATTAAATTCATCAATAGCAACCAGATCTTGTGATGCTTGACCCAGATTCTCCGAACTAAAGAAATCACATTAAAATCTCCTCCAAGAATCCATGGAAATACAACCAATCGATGCTGCCAAGGAGGTTAAGTAAAGCCATAAATCCCTTCGCTCATCTAGAGTACATTAAGCGTAAACAAAGGTAGCAAACACCAAATCCACCCATACAAAATTCTTTACTTGATGTGTAAATTCATCAGCAATTAATAAAAGATTAACTTGAAAATCAGATTTCCAGAATAACTAAAACAATTTTATTAATACCACTGTTCAGCAAGCAAATCTGAAAGTATTAACTAGAGCCAAAACTCTTCCAATCTCAAAGAAATAGCCATAGGTTTTGAAATAACCAAAAAGAAATAGAATGTAAGCGAATTAATTTCTTCAGACGCCTCAAAGAATATCTTCCCAAAATCCCATGTATTTTTCAAATTAAAAATTTACTAATTGGGAATTGGGTAGAGAAGATTGATTGAGGGCTCGCAAAGCTTGCCTTGTCAAAATAATACGAGTAATGGTGTAATTCTTTCTTTTCCTGATCCATTTCTGACAATTTTTTAGAGAATGAATAGGCTGAGCAGCCTCATCAGCCACTCCAACATTCGGTAATATTTTGAGGAAATCATGCAAGATATCATTCAGCACAGCCCTAGGATGTGGAGTTCTTTCAATTGAATCAGTCTCAGATAAAGAATCTATAATATCAGCTTCAGGAATCATTTTTTCCCCTTAGGTAACTGAAATCTATGAATCTAATCATCCACGACATGAGGGGCTAAATTATTAACAGCAGCAACATCCATAGGCAAAGCCTCAACATTTAAGTTCATCAATGTTGCTTGGGAAGGAAGGGCTTGATCCATCGCAATTGGTAGTTCAATAAAGGGTCTCTCCACGGGTTTTTCAGGAACAATTGGTGGAGAACTAGTTGATGTAGCATTGGGCAGCATAGAAGGAGCCTACTGCAAAACCAAAACTGTCAGTGAAGTAGGTCACCTTCACCATTAATGAAGGGGGAGAATCCTTCGACGTAGATTAAAGTATGGAATAAGGGGAAGAATCTGTACGAATCACTACTTTTTTCTTGTGCCACCAGACCAGAGCTACCCGAGACATTGAAACCTGACTAAGAATTCACGCTAACAATAGCTTTGGGAACACTTTGCTGCTTTGGTGGCTGAAGAGGAGCAATAACAGGAGGATGCAGTAGATCCTCCTCAGTAGATTTAGGCTCATGCCGATTAGGGTTTAACTTCCTAGGATTTTTATCAAACACGTAACTTCTACATGCACCATTTTGAGGTAGTGATAGCAATAATCTAGAATTTCTTGGTATTGAATCGATTGCCAACAACATTTCTCTCCATTGGTAACCCAAACTGTACTTAAGAGAGGCTTCATAACATCCAAACAAATACAAACCCCAGCCTTGCCTGGTCTGCTATCAGTAGCATTTGAAGCATCAACTTTGAGTGTTTTCAACTAATCTTGCAATGGAAAAAATGCAGCCTTATGAAATAAATGAGCTGGTAAGCCGTCTAAGGTTTTCCATACTGGAGCAATTGATGATTCTGCATCCTCTCAAGAGAAAAGCTCAGCAACCAATTGAAGATTCTCATAAAAAAGCCTTGGAAAGTAAGAAATCCTTGACACCAACAATGTAAATAATCTTTCTCAGGATCAAATCTAATGAGAAAATGACGGTTATCAAGTAGACCAAAAGCGAAAGAATCAGAATAACCAATCTTCAAGAAATCACATGTCAAGGTTGCCATAGATGACCTTCCTCTAGAAAATTTTCCAACTAGCACAAATCTAAACAGTTTTGCAAGATCTTGTACAAGTTCAGGCACAAAGAAGACAACTGGTTTACCGCGATAAGTAGGAGGAACTAACAAAATGTCCTTGTTAGTAGATGAGACACCAGTGGAAAAAGGGTGCACCAGAGGTAGGGAATGCCTTTCAGTCAATGACTGAAGGGCAACCATTAGAGCAATAATCGAAGATGAAAGCAGTGTAGAAGCAAGCTCGAAGAAGGGGCCAAAACTGTTGCATTTTTTAAGAATCTGTTCTTTATTATGATCTAATTGTACACAATATTTTCTCCTTGTTTCCAATTTCTCAGCTTTCTTAGAAACTGACACTTCTATTTTATGTTCTGCATGAACTTCTCTTGTTTTCGTTGGCTTTGCTTACTTCAGTTATGGATGAATCCATATTTTGTTTCACAACTTATTGACAAGAACATCTTATAGAGATCAAATGTTTAGTAATATCAAAGGAAGGAAAGGATTATTAAGAGTACATAATGAAATGTAATGTAAAACACAACATTATTAATTTGGCAACTTCATTTCTCTAGAACAACTGCAGGGATAGATAGGAACAGTGGTAGAGGAATAAAAGGGATGGGATATTAAGTTATCGTTGAATACTATTAATTTTTTTTAACTACAAGTCTAGAACACTAGAGGTGCAATTTTATTTATGTACTAGGAGTGCTTGCTGTAGAATGAAATACAAAATCAAGTGCATTGGAATAATTCCAAAATTTAGCCAATGAGTCTGCCAATGTGTTTGCTTCCTATTTATTATAGTATGGAATAATTGAAATCGACCAAGAGACAACAAATGTGTAATGTGTCGAACAGTTCCCTATATCTTCCAGGTAATAATTACACTTCAAGAAAGGGAAAGTTTAGTGACAACTTCAGTTCTCACTGCAACAACGAAAATCGTCACTAAATACAAATAAGGGAAAAGAATTTCTTGTCATCCTGTTGGCACACTAGGTTTGTCACTATAGACCCTTGTGAAAAAAAGTACTTGTCACTCATGTAGTATGTTTAATGACAACATCAAAAGTTGTCACGTAAGCATGTACTTTTTATAACAGCTAAAATTTTTACAAAACATTCGAATTACTTTTACTTAATCTATAAAAGTTATCACACCATACCTCTCAACTAAGTCACAACTAAAAGGTTGTAACACAATGCCTTCTAACTATGATGACGAGAAAAATTGTCACTCAATAGCATGGCCATCCAAACCATCTTATTTTCCTTTTTGTAGGCCCCTTAAACTTTTTCCAGTCAGACAAGAAATCAACAAAAACTAATCAACACAATTTCCAAACTAAACATAGAGAAAAATCATCAATTTATTTACAACCAAAAGAAGTACTTAACAATTCTGCAACATCACGTGTTGAAAAGAAGTAGATAAGCAATGGTCATTCTTCAAAAAAAAAAAAAAAAAAAAACACATAAAAACTGAAGTTCCTGGCCTCAACTAAAATTTTGGAAAAGTAAACAATTAAAAGAAGAATTTCATGTGTTGATTTCTGAGAAGACACTAATTGCTATCATGAATGCATATCTACGATCAAAAGGCTACTCATCTAGCAATCATATCTTGAAGTTGCTTTTTCTGGAAGAAAAACAGTAATGCAGCAACATCAAATTTATTGAACAAGCAAATCTGCATGTAGTAAAAACCATAGAGTCCTCAAAGAATCACAACAAACAATACTAGCATTAAACTTTAATCCGAAAGCAATCTGAGAACTGCACATGAAATGAAAGCCTAACGAAAATTTTACGAATTTAATCAACGGATGTTTATCATAGCCAGTCTGAAACTTACTGACATTGCTTCCTCACTCTTGCCAGTTGGTCAATAAAAGCCCTGAAATAAAAAATGAAACACCAAGACTTAAAATTATTCTTGTGGATGGTTCTTTCTGGACAAACATAATTGGAACAGAAATCCATTTTCACCATATCAACAACAAACCCGGACGTCCACCTACAGTTTCTGAGCATACACGTGACAGAAAAATGTGATCAATCTAAAAGGATTATAAACCATTGACGAACTTTTTTTTTTAATAATACAATAGATTGCAAACAAAAAAATAAAAGAAAGTCCTGTCGATTTTTAAGACAAATGTGTAGACAAGCCTTTTACAACTTGATTTTATATTTTGTGTAGAAGCGCTGCAATCGCTGGAACAAAATTTAACATAGTAAGGCTTTGAAAGTACACATATTTATTGAAAGTACACATATATATGGAATCAGTTAACAAGTTATATGTATATGCAAACAGAACTCCTAATTCTAACAAATAGTTGTGCTTTATAAATAAATAGGCCCAAGGTCAATGAAGCCGTCATTAGTCAACCATGCTCTTCTATTCGAAGTCATATCTACCTTTTTCTTTATTCCCCTTTTTCAGTGGAATGAGTTACATGAAAAATTTAACAACAAAGCAGCAATTCCTAGACAAGTGGAAGCACAATTTTGTTAAACTCATAAGACAAAATATAACTTTTATCCCATTAAAATTTAACAACAAAGCAGCGATTCCTAGACAAGTGGAAGCACAAGTTTGTTAAACTCATAAGACAAAATATAACTTTTATCCAACTTTTATACCATTCATAAGACCAGGGGACCCTTCAATTTGAGGCTCAAGGAGAAATAAGTGAAATGAGTAGTAAAAATGTTTAAAAAAAGAATAAGAAAAGAGTACATGAGTTTCAGGTCACGTACTAAATGACGTGCATTAATACTTGTTCGAAACCCCATAAAGAGAAGTATTTGGCTGCTTATTTAATGGCGAAGACCAATACCTGATGAATTAATTGGTAAAGCTTTTCTAACCATTAATCTCTAGCACACCAAAATCGATTTTATCAGTCTCATAAGGAAGCGGTACATAACTTAACTTAAAGCAGTCAAAAATGTTTCTAAGAAGGAAAAGTGTAGTCCGGTTCTACACACAAGGAAAAAAGATAAAGGGAACTGTGCATTAGTGTTAAAGATCCAACGAAGCTCAATACTCATTAAAATAGCTAACTGAAATAATTAGAAATTAAAAAAAAAGTTACATTAATGGCCCATAAGTGATAAAGATCCTTGCAATTCTTGCCTTGGAAAAAATTAAATAATCAGTTCCACAACTAATGGTATACAACTGGATGAGATTTGAATGGGATAACACAGCTCGACACTTGATCCCCGGTGGTAATCCATAGTCAAGGACTCTACTGTACAGTTTTCCTCATCATAACAACTTTGATCACCTAACTCAAAATTAAAACCCAAGGTAAGGTGTATAACTGGCATGTGATGCACCAAATGAAATATGCAAAGTTAAAAACCAACATTTCGTAGGAAGCTTGTGGCTAAAGAGGAGACCATTATTTTCAACATTGAATTTGTGATTATTATAAAACACCAAAGAACCAGCTTCTAAAGCACACACCAATTAGGACAAGCACAAACAAGAAGTCCAAAGTTACAATTACACCACAAAATGCACAAGTGATAAGAAATCCTGCTACTATTTTCTCACATATATCCATTGTATACCTTGAAAGTAATTGAAAACACAAGAAATTACACATAGACAAAAAACATGCCACTGAAGTCGGTAATTCACACATTAGCTGTTAATATAAATTATGCTCAGAGACCCTCTCGATTAAAATTTCCATATCAGCTATCCAATGAAATGACAGTCATACCATCTTATTGAGTTCCTTAGTCATTGAAGGCTAAAATCTTCAATAAGAAATTAGAAGTGAACAACAATTTACCTGTCAAACAAATAAAATGGTCATGTCAGTGACACTAGTACTACTATAAAGATAATACTCTGTAATTTAGAGTTTCCAAAACTTTTCAATAACCGTTCCTAGTTTCATCAGAAAAATAATTTAACATATAAACAAAGTCATGATTCATCAAGCGAGATTGAATTTCCATTTCTATGTCCCAAACATTTATATCTAAACCGAACAGAAATTTATTCTACCTAACTGAATAGTAAATGCAAGTAAATAAGAAAATTGCAAATCTACGGAAATAAATTTAGAAAATAATCTGGAAAATCCAAAGAATTTAGGGACTGAAAGTACAATTTAAATCAAATAGCAGACATAATTAATTTCGTGATTTTTTAGGAGAAAGCAAAAGATGGGGGAAATTATGAAGAAAAATCAACTAAATACCATAAAAAGTATTAAAATGTTAAAGTTAATTATCAAAAATTTTACAATTAAGTGCTATGTCCTCTAAATTGAACGAGTTCAACTGAAAATATGGAGAGAAATAGGTTACCTTTGTTGCAATTTGGAGTAGCATTGGAGAGAGAACTGTTTCTTTCGAAGAAATAGGAAGAGCTTCAAGCTCTGATATAGGTGATTAAGTTCGTGAAGAAACCAAGGCGAGCTCGGTGATCTCAGCATAGGTGAGTATGAGAGTGGATTCAGACTGATTACATATAAAAGCATAAAACACAATGGCATTTGATTCATCTCCAGCCAACATCAGTTGCTGTAAAATTTCTCTCCCTCTATGCCATGGGTTTATAGTTTTTCCATTTGAATGTTAAAATCCATAAAATCACAAGGACATCGCCACCCGAATCTTGACCTAATTTTGAGCCCAATCGAAAACGTATATTTATCCTCGGTGATCGCACTTGCCTTCGCCGCCACCGACTACATCGTCGCCTACAAGCTCTCGACTAAAATCCAGCCCTATTCAGCAGAAATCCATGACGAGGCAGAGGGCGAATCTCGATTGTTGCCGCCACACCTTCCTTGAAGCTGATAATGGTGCACGATGCCGATGAAGCCCCAAATCCCCACCCAGGTAGAGAATGCTACAATTCTAAGTTTTCTGATGCATTATTACAAGAATCCTTCACAAAGTACATAAGGGAAATCAAACCATGTACTTGAATTGAGGTATATCTTATGATGTTGATTTATATAGGATCGAATAAAAGTGCAAGAAATGAGCAATAGAAAAGCGATGATGAGAGAGAAATAGAAATGGAGAAAATTAGAGGGAAAGATACATGATGATTTGGTAGGGTAATTCTGTCATTTTGAGAAATCTGATGTGGCAATAAGATTTTTGTTGTGCCAATATCATTGGCCCTATATTAGTGGGTGGTTATTGCTAGAGAACTTGCAAACCAAAAAAGAACTGTATTAAGAGAATCTCGAGCAGTGTTGTGTATTCTTGACAGGCCCAGATTCCCCGAAGAAGTATTATCCACGTTGTGTTTGATGAAATCTGAAGGTTTCTTGATTGAAGCTATTGCCATACTCGATGGTTGTTGATGTTGAATAAATCTATTAGGAACAAGTTTGAGATTGCAAAAAAAAAAAAAAAAAAAGAAAAAGAAAAATGAAATTTCCATGAAAGGCTTTATTAATCTAGGATCTGATATTTACCGGAAAGCCTTCCCATCCCTATGAACTACGTTCTAAATCATGCGTAACAATACATTATTCATTTTGTCCCGAAACATGGTGATTCATGTTTCAAAACGCCAACTGTAATGAATCATTTCTAAAATTAACATACTTTGTTTCTTCTTCTTTTTTTTCCTTCAAAAATCTCGCCAAATTCCCTAATTAGAACTATTTAGTACTATATTTATTTTTAACATTTATTTATTATTTGTATTTTACTAAATTGGTAACGGGTTCTTTGACATGCTGCATTTTTGGTAACTATGTTGCTAATTGTAGTGGTTGGAGATTGCAAAAACCTATCAAACAAGTATTTATTCTTCAGCAACCATAAACTCCAGCAAACAAAAAGTGGTATAAGATAAAGAAACTAGAGAAAAGCTCACTTTCATTTAATGAAGATGAAAAGAAACCCACCCAGAGTACAGATTATGAGCAATTGATCTATCACACAAGAATGGAGTTCGTAACATAGAGCCAAAAGTTGTCAAATAGTGCGAGCAAGAGAACACCCAATAAATAAATATTTCATTGTATAAATGTCATTGCACAAAGGGCATCAGAAGGCATACTAAACCCCAACCGCATGACGATATCCAGGAATGAAAGAAAACTGTTGAGCAACATCTACATAAAAATTGAAATTTTGAGTGGGACATTTGGACTCTAAATTTGATTCCTCTAGAACATTTGTTGTCAAGCAGGCAGAACAGATTTAAAAGCTAATGACAAAGAAAATGATTTTGATGAACTCAAATTCCAGATTACACAATCATGTCCAAAAAAAGAAGAAGACGAGATTCGATTCAAAACCCTTCGCTTATTTTCCACTTCCAAATTTTGATCAAAATATTCAACCTTCTAATCCTAATCATTGTTCAAAAAAAAAATCTGACTGAAAGAAATATCAGGAGTGGACGATTGAAACTGATTCTCTATTAGAGACCATCGCTAAGCCAATAATCAAACCATAACAAACATTCTCTGTTACGAACTAGAACTTTCATTGAATTATGGAATATAGGTCTTTTGCTCTATACAGTTGTCGCCACATAGGGAAACCATGAATAACTAGACGATTCACATACCTAGCTCTGGTGAATGAAGCTCATAGAGAGATGAATCCCCCATAATTTTACTGAAAAAGTTGAAACCACCTCCTTTGAACCACTGATTAGAAACCCATTGTTGTTTATTTCCTTTTTCAGTTTCCCTTCAAAAGAAATCAGCCAATGACCTCTCTCTCCCTCTCCTTTTTAATAAAAACCACCAAAAACCAGTAATCTCTCCAATTCTTGAAGTGTACCTTTAGGAGTATCAAGAGCAACCAAGACATGGGTGGGAATCAATAATAAAACATGCATTATAAGAACCAGCCATCACTCTTGGAGAAAGTAGTTTAAGTTTCCTACCAGCCAGTTAACTTTGTATTTTCTCAACCTTGTGATCATTTTGTTTGAACTTTCTGCCCTTGTGAAGATAGCAACCAAGTAGAGAAATGCCGAGGTTTACTTTGTATACCTCCAACATCTGAGTAGATGATGTCCCACAATTTGCAGGAACAAAGAGAGCTTTTGGTGGTATTTATCCTTTGCCTTTAGCCAAGCTGATAGGTTTTAGGATGTTGCATCAAATTCTTGACCGACCTGCTTTAACGTCAAGAAAAGTACAAGCATATCATCTGCAAATGCTAAATGAGAAATAATAGGGAAATTGCTAAGAACTGCACAAGGAACCAATAACCTGTTTTAGTTAGGGTTTTTGAACCCCATGACATGAATTTTGAGCAAATGGTAAACGAAAAGTGGACAAGGGATCACCTTGTTTAATACCCCTTGAAGATTGCAAAAATCCCAACTATCTCGCCGTTCACCAAAATTAAGGTACCAATTTATGAGGTTTCTACAGTAGAAAGAAATAAACTGATATTTACAAAATTAAACGCAACAGAATCAATCATATAAATAATCTAAACCCCTCATCCATCGATTGTTCTACCTCAAAAACTCCGCTTTAAAGTAAAGTAAAGAAATCTCGGGTTGAATAAGATGAACACCAAAACAATGATGTCTTTACCAGTCCACATGAGCACTTGATCAACTAACTCCTCTTCTCAGATAGTTTTTATTTCCCTATGCTAGTAAAGGTTCCAAACAATTAAACTAACAAGTGAAAGAATGTACTTATTGTCCAAAAACTCAAACCCTAGATGCTAGAGAGAGAGAGAACGAGGGAAAGATAGACCATTTGCAAGAGAGAAATGAGGACATTTGCTACACTCTTTCTTTAATTTAAAATCTTCTATCCTACTAGTTTTGGGAGCATAAATGAGTATACATAGGCCATCTAAAGCAAATTAGGGTCTAGTAGAAATTGGTTTAATATGGTTGAACCACTCAAATCCTTATTTTTCTCATCGGGTTAATTCCATAAATTTTGTCTATTAATAACTAACCATACACTTTCTAAAATTAATTATACCAGCCTACGTATGCTATTGAATCCCCTACATAATTATACTTTAAGTCCAAGTCTTTACTCGTCTTAAATACGATAACTGAAAACACAAATTTAATAATTCGTATACAAAATATTTTTGCATGTATTATTAAATGTCAAAGTATTCGAAATCAACCCTCATGGCCTCATCTCATCTCATATATAAAGTTGATCTAAAGCTCTTTAAAGTTTAATTAATGTTTCCTATGCATCACCATATAATACGATATGCATTACACAACTATTGCACTTTCTGTCTGCGAGTTTGAAGTTAAAGGATTATCATGCCCTTGTATGTGCTACAAACTAGGTTCATGACCCAAATCACATCGAGATTATTATCAAATGAGTTGATAATGAACAACTATGTCGAGGGTTTTTTTTCCCTTCTCTCATAGCCGATATAACTAAACCCTAAAAGTATCTTTTGTGAAACTTAACTCTTAACTCCCAAATTGCTTTCGAAGTCCATGAGTGATGTCTAGCAAAATATTGTGGCTCTCAATCATATATGAATGAGAAAAGTTCTTGACAAACCTTTATATCATGATTACTATATGAAAAAGTCCTTCCATCTTGGTATTGAATCTAGATCTTGGCCTTGGTTTTCTTGTTGAACTAATCTACAATATCTCATATGATTCATGTGTATCTTAGCACTTATACTTATCTAGAAAACTCTTTCATTTATACATAAACTACCTTGCCCAAGGATTTCCTTGCTATTATTCCCCACTATCATATCACTGATACCTTCTTTATTTTTCACTTAAGAGGAATGGATTCTTACATGATATGAAACCTCTTCATGTTTGAACTGTATAATGCCAATTAATGCTTTATTATACCCTTAAAAGAGTGCAATATTATACAACATGAACATGATATATTCAAGCATGAGATGTTCACAACAGCACCTACAAGTCAAATGACTAATCCACAACATCATGACGTCATGGATCCTAAATACGTAAGTGAAAAATTATCAAATGTGAGTTATGGTCCAGTTCATTGTATTTTTTAGCAATCATCTATCATGTCAATTAACAACTCATGTGAAATGATATGAGACTTGATCATGCTCAATTGTGAACAACTCATGTCACATCGAGGGAAAGTCACAATACTAACTTCTAAGCGTAGCTATGTTGAGTACCCTCCAATAGGAGCTATAAATATGTATTGTGTCATATTCAAAACTCTTGTGAATAAATCTTTAATATCACCCAATGGACTCATACCAAATATGTCCATTACTAGAGATACATGAATGAAACATAAATTTACGACTAATTAAATCATGAGATAAGTTTAAGCATCAAAAGGTGTTTTATTACATCCATGATAATGCGATTGGATTTAAAGAACTACACTAACACAAAATCGAAAAGCAACTACTCGTTAAATTATTTTAAATATGTAAAGAAACAAAAGAAGCATGAAACTCAATATTCAACAAAAGATTTTAAAGCAATTTCCAAAATACTGTATCGAACGCCTTTATTATATTCAACTTGAGAATGAACTAATGCCATCAATACTTTTTATCTGAGAAGAATAGCATTTCCTAAGCTACAAGTACAATTTAAGGCAAAGTGCACTCTTCACAAATCATGAATGCTCTGGTGAAATTATAAGTGTCAAGATTTGAAATATCTAGTTGTCCAAGATCGTAGAAAATACCTGAAGTCCACAAAAGAAAGTGGGTTGTCTTTTTTTTTTTTCAGGATTTGAGACAATATGATCACTAGTAATACTCCTACAAATAGGGATGTCAATGAAAAATTCCGAAACAGTTTTAACAATGTTATGAGCAATAATCTCTCAGCATTCCATAAAAAACATAACTTAAAACCCATCTGGATTTGTCTAGCTAGAAAGAACTACCTTAACCTCTTCTAAGAAATGGACTCAAGGGGATCCACATTTTATGGTATGCTAGTATTAATTCCAAGAAATACTCCATCATCTCATTCATGGCTTCTTCAACCAAACCCTCACCCGCAAGAAGATTTTGAAAAAACCTAACAATTTAATTTTTTATCTCCTCAGCCTAAGTGAGCCAATCCCTTAAATCATTACAAATTTTACAAAATTTATATTTAAACCCTCTTATCAATTCTAGAAGCAAAGAACAAACTTAGAATTTAGATCACCTTTAGCTAGCCATTTGATTTAAGCTTTCAGCTTTGACAAAATCTCTTCATTCGCCAACTTTTAAAAGAGCTTAGCTTGAGCTCAATGCAGTCGTTATGTCAATACCACAATTTTACTGATAACTCGTAAACTAGAATTATATGTACCTAAATTTATTGGTTTTAGTATTAGTTTAGAGCATTCTTAGTGTGTGAGTGTTTGTTTTTGTCTATTTTTATTTTTATGCGTTAGAATCTGATAGTATGTACTTATTTAGGTGTATATTATCTTGCTTTATCATTATGTTATTGTGTAAATCATGTTATTTAGCTGTAAATTATCTTATTATTTTTATTTGTTTTGGTATTATTTTAGAGAATTCTTAGTGTTTAAGTGTTTTAGTACTTATTTAGGTGTAACTTATCTTATTTTATTGTGTTCTTGTGTTTAAAGTTTCGATTTTATCTTTCACCTAATTACATTGGAAGTTAGAGTCTTCATGTGTGTTTGTTTGTTTTTTGTTCTTGGTCTATTTTGTGAGTATTTTGTTTAAATTTTTAGGAGTTATTTTAAGTGTTTATTGTAGTAATTATTGTGTTTTTCAATTTTTTGGAGTTATTTTAAGAGTTTATTATAGTTATTATTGTGTTTTCGTGTTACAATTATGTAGAACAGAACGACACATCAATCAGACATCGAAGAATGATTTTTAGCACAAAATAGTGGAGTGGTATTGGAGCAGATTCCAAACCGCATTGTCAAATTTATGCTTCGTTTGAGATTTGATACCGCGGTCTGAATTTTTATTTGTAGGCAAAAATGTCCAAATCGTGGCTGATTTGTGGCTAAAACTTCTTCCCAACTCTAACACTATAAATAGCACATTTAGGACTATTTTTCATGTAGATAGTAGTATGCTAGTAGGTGTTAGTTACGGAATAGAGCAAAAAGCAATTCCTCCTTGGGGAGGGATCTCTTAGATTAAGTTTTCTATCTGTGTAATTTTAATTTCCTAGTTAAGATCTTTGTGTAAGATCTTTCTTTTATGCTTAATTTCATTTTTTTTTTTGTGTTGAATTAGTTTTGCTTAGTTTAATTGAATTCTTTTAATTGGTTTTACTTGCCTTCTTAGTAATAATTGGTAGATAGCTTTCTTTAAATAGTGGTAATTTTTAGTTAGGTTAGTTAATTGCTTTCTTAAAATTCCATATTTTTTGCATGCTTTCTTAAGTGGTTTATTAAAAACGCTTTCTTTAGTATTAATGTTTACAATTATGCCCTAGTTATCCATTGTGTTAAGGTTTGATGAAGCCAATAATTTCTAATGGATACTGATTTATTAATGGGCTAAATGGTAAAAGTGGTCGATAATTGTGTTATAATAAATGATTTCGCAACTTAGTAAGAGAAAAGGATCATTTCTGAACCAATTTACTGGATTTTAGCACAACATACAAGTGTTAATTCCAAGAATAGCTTACTACTTGATTGGAAAGGCTAGTAGTCGAGCCATGATTCTATCCTTTCTAATTGATTCTTTGAACTCCATGTTCAAATTAGACTAGAACCATGAGATTGACCAAGGGATTCGTTCATAGTTGGAAGGAAGTCCCAAATTAGACCCATTGAACCACTTGACCAAATCATTGATTAAACCACAGGAATTGGCTAATTTAATCTAACATGTTTTTACATTGTTTTTTATCTTTTTAATTCCAGTTTTAATTTTTATCAACTCTTCGAATAGTAATCTATCTAAATAATTGATAATACCGACCAATTCTCGTGGGTTTAAATCCTACTTCGACTTACTACTATTTGACACTGTATATTTGTGGGATGCCATTTATTTGAGTTGCAGGATTTAGGTGTTTATAAATTTATAACAATATGTGAAGCGCATCAAGTTTTGGGTGCCATTGTCGGCGATAGGTTTTCCTGTATAATTAACTATTTAAAAAACCAAAAAGGTATTCATTTTGTATTGTGCTTCTTATTTTCAAAATTTCAAAAATATTTTTGTGTGATGGATAGTTTAGACTAGCTAGTGGTCTAAGCTTGCCTACTTTTCTTGTGTGTGTGTTTTATTTATTTATTTATTTGGTTTTTGTTGTTGTATTTATTCCTCTAAGAACATGTGAGGACTTAATTGGAATGCTTCATACCAAGGAAATAATCAATTTTTTTTTTTATAATGGAGGTATGACCAATAAGCATGTTTTTTGTTACAATTATTCTCCTGAACCCATGGACTACAAAATGTGATGGTATACCAATCCAAATCCTTATGAGAGCTGCCAAGAAAATACCTATTCTTTCCCTCCATTAATAGCGAGGGCCTTCATATGAACCGATGGAACCATATTTTCTTTACCAATTGACTCAAAAAATTGAAGAGGCAAGATTGATGGAAATGTTGATGATAGTTCGAGATGACCAAGCTAAAATCCTAGGAGAACAAGAAAAAATCTGAGAAGTAAAAGATCAATTCCGAGAGGATCAAGCAAAATTCTTGAGGACCAAGACAAATCCATCAAGAGTTTATAAGGAAAATTTGCCGAGTTCTAAAGAATGATGGATGGTAAAAACCAATGGACTCCAACATTCCCAACATCTGTATATGTTAGTAAACTGGCTCAAAATGACAAAATTCAAGAATATTTCTTGTAGGAAACCGGTTGTGAAGAACCTCACAAACATGAATTTTTGAAAAACGGTCTACACAATACTTGTTTAGAGGCATCATCATCGTATCTTAATAATGATCATGAGTTTGTCTCTGTGACCACAGAAGAACCACTATAAGGATTGTTTGTGGAAAAAGATATGGCTTAATCTCCCGATTGGAAGAAGAACATTTTATAGAGGGTATCGGAGAGGTGCCAACTACATATGTTGAAATTCAACAAGTTGTTGGGAATTTCAAATCTAGTTAGAAATGGAGCAAGTTCACCAAGGACTATAACATTTGTGGCAAACCACCTTTGACACATTGAGTATTTCTTTACCTTTTTCTGTATTTATGCTTTATTTTACTTTACTTGTTTTAGTTTAAGAACCCGATGGCTAATAAAGGCCTGTAGCCTTTTGCTTAGTTTAGTTATATTTTGATGTTTGGAATAATTCTTGCTAATCTTGGACATCATGGGTAGTTGATGACAATGTTTATGGCAATGTAGGATTGTTGCGATTTGTGATTGAAACATGCTTTATTTGATGAACTTGAACTTTGTTTCTGTCATTTTGTATGTGGAAATTCTAGTTGTTGTTACAATTCATTTGCTAAGTATCATGTCAATGATTGATATGTTTTGGCAATAGACTTTATGTTTTAATGTCTTTTGAGTACACTTTGAGGCTAGTTATGTGTGAAACTATGTCTGGAGGAATGTGTTGTGCATTTAGATAACCCTTTATGTTGTGTTAAACTCCGTTACTCTTATGTGTGTTTTTTTAAAATTGTTTGAACCCCGTGAAACCCCAAGGACCATTTTTTAGTGAAGCCATGATTGGTTGTTGAAGGAAATTCAATCTCTAAGATTTTAGATTTAATTGATATAGCATTTATATGGTTTACTTAGAATTGCTCATTGTTTAGCCTTGTTTGGTTTTGTTCTTCTTATTGTTTATAAATTCTATGATTGAAGGTGGAACTATAGTTTTGAGTTTTTTTTTGAGTTTACGTATTTACATGCTTTTTAGTTGTTCTGCCTTGTTGAGTTTTGTAGTTTAAATTTGAGTCAGTGCCTCTTTTGCTCTATTACTGGTCAATGAATATTGGGGTGATATGTTTCAACAAGGAGTAAATGGTAATTTTTACCTTTATGATGTCATTTGATACTTGTCAAAATGATAACTTTATACAGATTATTTGTGAATATTAGATGCCATTTGTAATATCTTGAATTACCTATTTAATTCATCAACTATTTGAGCTTAAATGGTTGCTAATGTGGTCAAATTTGACCGTAGTTGTAGTATTTTTTTTTAAGATATAATATTTAGTATGTTTGTTCCTAGGCTTATCTTGAAATAGAATTTGAAATGGCCATTTGAACATTTGTTTTAGCTTTTTAGGTAATGTTTTTGGTAGATGGTGAACCGAAAAGTTGTAAAGTTGGAGAAATTTGGTAGAGTGTTAATGGTATTTGAAACTGAGGTGTCAAAATTTAACATAGAAATTGATAGCGCAGTATGAAACTTCTGGGGGAACCTATCATTTATACCGCGGAGTGGAAAATGAAGAAGAAATTTGAAACTTCAGTGTCCAACTTTTGGGGAAGCACTGGCAGTTGGGATCGCTGTGTCAAAATTTTACAAAGGAAATGACATTGTGATATCAAACATCTAGGGGTATGGCCTGTAGAGCATATTGTGGTATACTTCAAATTCAAGAGTATATTTTTGATACCATGGTCCAAGGGTCTATAAGAAGTTTGAACTATACTTGGATTTATAGAAGCTAATTTTTATACCACAGTCTGAGATGCAGTATCTATTGTTTCAACTATAAACAAGTTATCCACCAACCACAAATGCTACTTTGAAAATTCTTACAACAAATTCTAGTTTCAATTTACCATTTTCCTACTTACTCTATTCTTAACCTCAAAAGTCAACTCTTTCCTTTTTAAGCCTTCCCTACTCTGACAATTCTATATTTTGGGCCTTCAGTTGCAAGAGTTGAATGCGGTTTCCAAAAGTCTTCACGGTTTGTTTGAAGTAAAAAAGGAGCACTACTTTTTAATTAAACTATTTTTGAATTCCTAAAGTAAATTATTCCAATTTTGAATCTTTTCCATACGAAGGTAGTTGATGCCAATTATTTTGGTGAGATTGGATAATCGTTTCAACAATTTGTAATGCTATATTGCTTTAATTAAACTGATACCAAAACTGAATTAATTTGTTTGGTTTTGCTGTGATCAGTTTTAATTTTTATTGACTTTGTTGGAATGAGAATTCATTGGGGATATGTGAGCTTTGATTATTGATAAGTATACCAGATTTTTTAGCATATTTTTGGTATAAATGGAATTTTCATATACATTGCAATATCTTTGTAGTTATTATTTGACATTTTTACTTTCTATTTCGTATTTAGTTAGTTTGTTAGTTTATTCTTTTATTATCCTATGACTGAGTCACTTTTCTTTTGTGATTTGGTGAGTGGTAGGATGGGTTGGTAACTCATAATTGAATAATTGAAAAGTATGGTGGTATATTTTTAAGTTATGTTTGTCTTTGGAAAGGCTGTGTTCTATGATAATTTGTCATTGATAGTTGCATGGAACAAAGATCAAATTGGTTCTCGATGATGATATTGTGACTTTGCAGCATACGAATTGAGGTATTGAATTGGTCATTTCAAGTGTGTATTGTATTAGTCTGCTTGTGAACAGAAGTTTCAACGTAAATTAGTTATTGCAATGTCAAAAAGAAAGTAGTATTGTTGATTTTGACAATGATTTATTTGAATTGTTGATTTTGACAATGATTTATTTGATACATCTTTCATTTATACTCCAAAGTGCTAATGTTGTTAGGTTATTCTTTTGAAAAAATGTTTTAAATGGCTAGAGATGAGTTAGGCCATTTATGTGTTTGAATTTTTCAGAAGTATGATATCTATCGTATGGGTGATTAATTCTAGATATGATGTTGGGTGCATTTCATTCGCCTTGCTCGGTTTGGGTTCCTTATTACTCAAAAAGTATTATAAAAAAACATGTTTTGCTCTTAAGCTTAAGACGATAGAGGAATCTACATCATATATGTCGTGTCTTCGAAGTGTGTCATTAGAATAAAAACTAAGGCAAGTAGAAGTAATGTCTTCAAAATTTGCCAATAAGTGCTTGTATACCAACAAGTTAGGGAGGGGGGGGTTTAGATATTGTATACTATCCATCATTACTGTCACGCCCCAGTAAAACGGGACCGTAACACGCCGCGCTAATGGGACACCGGCCCAAAGCGCAAGGCACAAATGAACAGAGCAACAAACTTAACCGCAATGTAATAGAACCATCAAACCATTACTTAACTATAAAACCGAATATTTCATTTTACACAAAAATACGAATTACAAAATTTCTTCTTAGTACAAAAGATGCTACAACAAAAACATAGTTCATCAATACAAAACCTATCTAATACACTACCCTCTCCAAACAAAAGAAGCTTGGAAGATTATCCATGATCCTACCAAGAATGTGGAATCTGGAGAAAATCTAAAAGCTGCTAACGCGGAGGAGAGTAAAAAACGAGCACCTAATCTGAAAAATTATAAATCACGTGGGGTGAGCATAACTAGCTCAGTGGACATCATAAAAGCTCTTCAAATGGGGCCAAGCATTTCGATAAAAAGAAAACATAAAGATAATAACATTTGCGAAAACCATAGTCATGAAGCAGTTTCTAAAATGTCTCATCCTTCCATCCATTTAAACGTCAATAAACCATAATCATAAGTAGTTTCTAAAATGTATCATGCCATTTAAACGTCAGGCATGTCCAAAACATAGCCAAAAAGATCCAATCATTTCAAAACATAGTATGCTAAAGCATAGCGAACAAATCCAAGTACAGTTTCAATCCGGAATATAATAAAATAGCATGAGTATCTTTTAGGCTCAAAGGTATTGTGAAACCCAGTATTTTAATAGCCTTGTTCTTTGATTTTTAACTGGTTTAAAATGTTTTTCATATTATTTTTAATCATTAAGTACTTCAACTTATTCGTTTTTCAATTCGGCAAATTTTTCGATTTACGCGATTTCGGTACCGGCGGGTAAACGGGTCAAAAGTTGGACTAAGTGTAATTAGTGCATTGTGGTGTGTGAGTGTTGTTTGATGGCTGATTTATAATGTTATTTAGTAGCAAATTAAGAAAAAATTAGTTTTTGGGTCAAATAGAACATGCCTGACGTTTAAACTGGCATGATACAGATGTGTATAAGAGACAGGGTCATACCTGTCACGCCCCAAAAATCTTCCTCACTTTCTCCAGCTGCTGGCCGAATCCAATGAATTCCAAAATTTTTCCCAAAAAGCTGTTCTTTGGATTTCAAGTAGAAATCTTAAATTGGAAGGTAAGATTTTATGTATTTTAGCATTTATGGCTTATGGGCTTTATGATTCAAGCTTTAATTTCAAGTTTTGTAGGATTCTTATGGCTGAAAATAAACCCTCTTTGCAGCCTTATAAGTTATGATTTATGTATGTTATGGGTTGTTTTTAGTGTTTTGGAGGTTGGGAAGTGATTGGGGTTGATTTTTAACAACTTTCCATGGTTAGATTACAAATTTTAAGATTATGAGTTAGGGTTTTGTCTTCCATATGTGACCTAGAGTGTTATGCTATGAATGCTTATGTCTATGCTCATAATGATGTTTTAAGAGTGTTTTAAGGTTAGTTTGGATAGGAATTGAGACTTGAAACCAAGTGGAAAAATTGATTTCCCTTCATTTTGTAAGTAAGCGGAAGTTTGGCGCAACTAGGATAATTTGGATAATTGGTTATGTTTAAAGGGTCTTTAATGATCTTTTGATGGTTTTAGGTGTTTTCCATTGTTGTGGAATGCAAATTGATATAGTCCCGGCTATTGCTCCGGTGAATCTTTCCGTTTATGGATTTTGTTGGTTGAATACGTTGTTTTGAGTTGGGTTGTAACCAAGGTCCCTTGAATACCTTGGAAATGGATTTTGTTGGTTGGTTGAATATGTTGTTTTGAGTTGGGTTGTAACCAAGGTCCCTTGAATACCTTGGAAATGGATTTTGTTGGTTGGTTGAATATGTTGTTTTGAGTTGGGTTGTAACCAAGGTCCCTTGAATACCTTGGAATTGGATTTTATTGGCAGGGATGATAGCCTAATTATAGCCTAGGGAGAGGCAAAGTTTTCGGTTTTCTGGAAAACTGGGCTTAAGCCTGTCTCTTATACACATCTCATAAAATTAGCTTGGTCCCGATTTCATATGTAATAGTTCCATTAACACTTAAAACAATTGGGCTCAAACATCATAGACTAGAACAAAAATAAAAGCTGTCTCTTATACACATCTAGATGTGTATAAGAGACAGAGCCAAAACATTCTTAAAATGCTTTCATATCTTCTAAGACTGTCTCTTATACACATCTAGATGTGTATAAAGACAGCTATAGTAACCGGCGATCCCGTTCTGTGATCATTGTGCAGTCTTTGCTTTGATAGGTGGGTAACATAGAGCCTCTTCCACTTGTATTTTGTTTAACGACTTTCGAAAAGTGTTTGGATGGATTTTAGAATGTGTATGATGTTTGGAACTGTACTTTTACCAAGTTTTGGAACTATTACATATGAAATCGGGACCAAGCTATTTTATGTTAATCAATTGATATGTTTGCAAACTCTTTTGATATGAAAGCATTTTATAACTGTTTTGGCTCATAGGTGACCTAGGTATATAATTTTGGATGTGTTTGGAAATGGACATTTGATTTGGGGAGAACCGGTTCTATAGTCATCCATGGGACGCCGTGGTGACTTCTGTGAATGTTATGAACTCTCTGATACGGGGTCTTGTGATGGGATAACTTGACCTCCCGGTAAGACTAGTAGGTGTGGTAGATTACTAGATCTGGCTAGTACTGATTGTCATACCTTCGAGCCTAAAAGATACTCATGCTATTTTATTATATTCCGGATTGAAACTGTACTCGGATTTGTTCGCTATGCTTTAGCATACTATGTTTTGAAATGATTGGATCTTTTTGACTACGCTATGCTTTAGCGTACTATGTTTTGAAATGATTGGATCTTTTTGGCTACGCTATGCTTTAGCATACTATGTTTTGAAATGATTGAATCTTTTTGACTATGTTTTGGACATGCCTGACGTTTAAATGGCATGAGACATTTTAGAAACTACTTATGATTATGGTTTATTGACGTTTAAATGGCATGAGACATTTTAGAAACTGCTTCATGACTATGGTTTTCATAAATGTTATTATACAAATGTTTGATTTTATCGAAATGCTTGGCCCCATTTGAAGAGCCGGTTTATGATATCCACTGAGCTAGTTATGCTCACCCCACGTGATTTATAATTTTTCAGATTAGGTGCTCGTTTTTGACTCTCCACCGCGTTAGCAGATTTTAGATTTTCTCCAGATTCCACATTACTGGTAGGACTCTGCGGATAATCTTCCAAGTTTCTCTTTTGTTTGGAGAGGGGCAGTGTATTAGATAGGTTTTGTATTGATGAACTTTGTTTTTGTTGTAGCATCTTTTGTACTAAGAAGGAATTTTGTAATTCGCATTTTTTGTGTAAAAATGAAATATTCGGTTTTATAGTTAAGAAATGGTTTGATGGTTCTATTACATTGTGGTTTAGTTTGTTGCTCTGTTCGTTTGTGCCTTGCGCTTTGGACCGGTGTGCCATTAGCGCGGCGTGTTACGGTCCGTTTTTGGGGCGTGACAGGTATGACCTACAGTACTAGTCAATCAAACATTTCCAAACACATCCAAAATTATATACCTAGGTCACCTATGAGCCAAAACAGTTATAAAATGCTTTCATATCAAAAGAGTTTGCAAACATATCAATTGATTAACATAAAATGCACATCTTCGTTTTCGCTTCCCTAGTCATTCGCGAGCGATAGATGCGACACCAATAGCTCTTTGGTCAAAAATGACCTTTTCACAATTTCGACCAACTTCGACAAGCTAAAACCCTCAATTCCAAAGTTGACCCAAATAGTACCCCATTGACCAAATAGTCTCCAAGCTGTCTCTTATACACATCTAGATGTGTATAAGAGACAGGCCTAAGGGAGATGTCTAGAAATTGTGAAAAGGTCATTTCAAAATCCAATTCCAAGGTATTCAAGGGACCTTGGTTACAACCCAACTCAAAACAACATATTCAACCAACCAACAAAATCCAATTCCAAGGTATTCAAGGGACCTTGGTTACAACCCAACTCAAAACAACATATTCAACCAACCAACAAAATCCATAAACGGAAAGATTCACCGAAGCAATAGCAGGGACTATATCAATAGCATTCCACAACAATCCATACCCCATAACCACTACAATTAACTCTATTACAACATTAGAGCAACAAACCTATGGGTGGAATTCCTCTTTACTACCAAACTGAAATTTTTACCGATTAGCCACACGCATGATTCAAACATGCTTCCTATCCAACCCACTACCAAGGAAACACTTAAAATCATCAAAAGATCATTAAAGATCCTTCAAACATAACCAATTATCCAAATTATCCTAGTTGCGCCAAACTTCCGCTTACTTACAAAATGAAGGAAAATCAATTCCACTTGGTTTCAAGTCTCAATTCCTATCCAAACTAACCTTAAAACACTCTTAAAACATCATTATGTGCATAGACATAAGCATTCATAGCATAACACTCTAGGTCACATATGGAAGACAAAACCCCAACTCATAATCTTAAAATTTGTAATCTAACCATGGAAAGTTGTTAAAAATCAACCCCAATCACTTCCCAACCTCCAAAACACTAAAAACAACCCATAACATACATAAATCAACACATATAAGGCTGCAAAGAGGGTTATTATTCAGCCATAAAGAATCCTCCATTCATTAACAAAACTTGAAATTAAAGCTTGGATCATAAAGCCCATAAGCCAAAAAGTGCTAAAATACAAAAATCTTACCTTCCAAGTGATTTCTACTTGAAATCCAAGAAAATTTTTGGGGAAAATGGAGAAGAGGAGTTCGGCTGCTGCTAGGAAGAAATGAGGAAGAAAACAACCAGAAGAAGACTTAAAAAAACTTCCAAAGTTGACCCAAATAGTACCCAAGTTGACCAAATAGTCTCCAAGTTGACTATTTGACCCAAAACTAATTTTTTTTGCTACTAAATTAACATTATAAATCAGCCATCAAACAACACTCACACACCACAATGCACTAATTACACTTAGTCCAACTTTTGACCAGTTTACCCGCCGATACCGAAATTGCATAAATCGAAAAATTTGTCGAATTGAAAAACGAATAAGTTAAAGTACTTTATGACTAAAAATAATATGAAAAACATTTTAAACCAGTTAAAATCAAAGAACAAGGCAATTGAAATACTGGGTTTCACATCTGCTGTAGATTACTATCGAATTAAATGCTCCAAATTAGATTAATGCTTCCTTGTGTGACAATTGCATGTAAGAAGAATCCTAACGATCCTCTCATTTTCGAGCAGATATTTGAGATTACTTGATCCATTTTTGGCTCATTTGAGTGGAATAAAATGTGCTTTTGTGTAAATCAAACTATTTTTGAAAACATTTTTGATTGAAGTCAATGATTAGTGTTTTGAAGATTTTGTTGATAAGTGAACTACATATTTTGAGTAAATGAATTAATTAAATGATTATTTGAATGCTTCAACCATCATATGATATTTGAGGTGTTTGAGATGACACCAATAGGTCTAAAGTATATCTTATTGTCACTTCTTATTATGTGCTACTTGGTGGTGTCTAGTGTATACTGTTTTGTATTTAGTGTCTTGTGTGTTGTGTATCTTTATGTGGTAGTCATTTTTTTTTTCTGTTTCTTTTTTATCTTTATTTTCCTGAGGATAGAAAACATTATGTTTGGTGTTATGTGATAATTATAAAATTAGAATTATATGTACTCTAAATTTATCGATGTTCGTACTGGTTTTGAACATTTTTAGTTTTCAAGTGTCTTTGTCTATTTTTACTTTTTTGTGTTAGAATACATTAGTATGTGTTTATTAAGTGTTTTAGTGCTTATTTAGGTATTTATTATATTAATTTATTATTTTCTTGTGTTTAGTGTTATGTATTTTATCTTAAACCTAATTTTGTTGGGAGTAAGGGTTTTCATTCGTCTTTAGTTGTCTTTGGTTTACACTCTCATTTTCGAGTATTTTGTTTAAATTTTAACTAAACTATATGGTACTTTATTCATGCTCTTTTCTTCCCTTTATCTCTTGATCTTTCTAGGGATTCCTAAGGTTTCCCACTACCATGGCTGCCTTTCAGTCCATGATGAGAAGGCAACCTCATTCTCATACACCTAAGTCATTCATGGGTGTTGTCAGTGGCTCTTCAGCCGCGCCTTTCTTGCACATCAAGCAACTGAATGATCAATATCATTAGGAGCCTACTCTTTTTTTTTTCAAGGATGGAGAAGTTTCTATTCTTTCATAAGTGCTCAAGTATGCATAAGTTGCAAAATTTTTGAAGGGGAAGCCTAGCATGGAGGTGTTGCATAAGAACTTTATGGTAGTAGTTTTCAAGGGATTCTTTACGTTAGGATTCCTGGATATCCATCACATACTTCGATTTCGAAGACGATTATGGTTGTTGTTGGTTGCAAGGGTTTTCGTCCTTACAAGGATTTGGCATGCGCATGCTCGAGTGGACTTTGGATTTCATGGTTGATAGAGAATCTTCAGTTGTTTTGATTTATGCTTCCCTTGAGCAACTTCTGCTTCATCACTATGATAAGCAATTGTTGCTTTCATGGCCAAGTGTGTCATACCCCGAACCCAGGGGATATAACACTGTCGTAGCTTTAAGAATAACATCTCAAAGATACAAGGAGTGTAAAATTTGAACAAACTAGGACCTGTACAAATGCCATTTACTAAGCTTACGATATCTAAGCAATCCACTTCATCAACCTATGTACAATACCAAACCAACCATATTCAAACTTAAATAAATATAAAAGTACAACTAGTGCGTAAGTTTGACAATCACACTTACAATGCCAAAAGCCAAGAACATTCAATACATTATATAAGTTTTCACATTTACAAGTCCATACCATTACTACAACATAGCTAACTACTACCTTAACTAATATCAACAACTTCTAATTACAAGAGTCCTAAGGTACGAAATCATCCCTCAAAATACGAATAGCACAGCACTAGTGCCACTAAGAGAATCCAAAATCCTCTTCAAAAAGGTCCCGATCATTCTTTACATAGTATAATTATATATAACAACATGAGTGCTAAACGCTCAATAAGTAGTTCCATTACTCACTACCAGCATGATAAGATATCATATACATATATCATTCAAAAATGCAAAATTGCTAAAAGTGATCCTCCAAATTTATTTGAATTTCATATCTCGAAAATCATTTAACTTCAAATTTATTTGAAAATCATTTACTTCAAAGTTAGTATATAGTTAGCATGTGGTATCATTTAAGAATTCAAGCAATGGAAAAATGTAATGTAGGAATGTCATTCATTCAAATATTCATAATTCAAACCCATAAAGTACCAATGTTTTCACTCGGTAATCTGGATATCCAGTCTTGGCTATTAATCCCGCCAAGTAGGCCAAACGTTCGTACATTCCTAACTACGTACTGTTAGGATGGTCAACATACATTCATATCATAATTGGAACAAGTCCCCACCGATAGATTACACAATTATTCAGGAGCTTGCATTTTAGACATAACACTTCACTTGTTTCAAATTATTCATAAACTACCACATTCATACTTTTTATATAAAAATCATTAAAATATAATTCGTAATCATGCCAAAATGTATAAATCAAAATAACCATTCTAAAACAATATAGTTTATAATGACATTCTTGAGAAATTATAGTGAGTAATAGATTACTTACCTCAAAAGAAAACTTGCACTAGTCTAATCAACTTAGATAGCCAAAGTCAAATTCACCTGAAGCACCTATAAAACAATTCCAAAATACTCAAAGCACAACCTAAGTACTCATAAATGCCCCAAAAATATGCCACAATAAAACCCCAATAGTAGCTAACAATAACCAAACCAATAGAAAAGGAAAAAGGTGTGCATAAAGTGGTTAAATCTAACGGAGTACAAATCTACCCAAATTTTCAGCATTAAATTTTTTCTCAATTCACCAACTTTTCCACACATGCAACCATAGATAGCACCTCAAACCATCTCCAAAACATAATCCCACCATTCTACAACATTTCTTAGGCTTCAATTACACATGCATCAGTTCCATTTCTTCAAGAGTTTCAGCTTTCACCATTTCAAAAATGCAGTCCAAAAATCCCTTTCCTCCCAAATTTTCAGCCAATAAATCAAGTTGAGTATTTAGGAATTACCTTGTTGATGTTGCCCAAGAAGATCTCCAAGACTGTTTCCTTAGTTACTCCACCAATTTCTCCATCTTCTTCTCCTCCATGTTCTTCCCCTTGAGAGAAAATGCAAGAAGACCCGTATGAGAAAGAATGAAGGTATGGATGTGATAATTATCTTCTTATTTTCCTTCTAGTATTTTCAATTTAGCCCCCAAGTTTATGTGTTTTGTTTAGAAGCCTTAACACTATTGGAAATAGGCTCAAAAAATTCTTGGGTGGTAAGCCGAACTAAGATTCAAATTGGTGCCCATCGCTTTCTGTAAACTAATCCAAAACTCTGATGTGATCTCTATCTAATAATATGCTAATCGAAGCACCATGACATCTAATGATCTGATCAACATATAAACTTGCCAACACATTCATTGAAGCTGTAATATTGTAACGTAAGATATGTGATGATTTTGTCAATCTATCCACAATAACCAAAATAGCATCATTTCCTCTTCTTGTTCTTGGCAGCCCAACCACAAAATCGATGGTAAAATGTTCCCATTTCCATTAGAGATATGAACTGGTATATCCAATGGCTTAAGCAAACCCGCCGGTCTTTGTTGCTCAGCTTTAATTTGTTGGCAAACTAAGCACCTAGAAACAAACTCCACTATCTCTCTTTTCATGCCACTCCACCAATAATTCTTTCTCAAATCTCGATACATCTTGGTGCTACCAGGATTAATGGATAGTCTAGAAGAATGAGATTCTTTCAACACCTCTTTCTTCAACTCTAACTTATTGGGTACACATAACCGTCCTACCATTTTCTGAAGTTGAAAATCCTTTAATTGCTCCAAACGAACTCGTTCCTTCAATTTCACCAACTCAACATCTTCAGATTAAGCAACTTTAATCCGCTCAATAAGAAGGTTGAGCTATCAAAGCTACTAATAAAGTACTTGTAGATTCTACAATCTCTAAATTAGCTTATCCATCTGTTTAGTAAGCATCACTGCCAAGGTTCCTAAACTTTTCCTTCTCAAAGCATCCGCTACTTTATTAGGTTTTTCCCAAATGATACTACCTGCTAATAGTCAAATCATAATATTTTAATAGTTCTAACCATCTTCTTTGTCGCATATTGAGCTCCCTCTGAGTAAAGAGATATTTGAGGCTTTTATGATTAGTGAAGACTTCACACTATTCTCCATAGAGGTAATGAAGCCAAATCTTTAATGCAAAACCATGGCTGCCAATTCAAGATAATGAGTTGGATAATTAAGCTCATAAAACTTTAATTGACGCAAAGCATAGGCAATGACCTTGCCATTCTACATAAGTGCACAACCCAATCCATTTTTTGAAGCGTCGCTATAAATCACGAACCCTCCAAAGCTTGATAGTAATGACAATACTAGTGCGGAAGTTAGTCTTCTTTTTAATTCTTGAAAACTAGCATCGCAACTTGGAGTCCATTCAAATTTGACCATTTTCTCAGTCAACCGGGTCATACGATAATCAATAGTCAAGAACCCTTCCTCGAATTTGCGGTAATAACTTGCCAATCAAAGAAAACTTCATATTTCTGCCAACAATAGTCGGCCTTGACCAATCAACTATTGCTTCCACTTTCTTAGTATATATTGCCACACCATCCTTTGAAATCACGTGTCCTAGAAATGACACGCTCTGTAGCCAAAATTCATATTTACTGAATTCCGCATATAACTTCTCCTGTCTAAGGATCTGCTGTACTTCTCACAAGTGTTCTTCATGCTCTCTTTCACTTGGAGAATATACTAAGATGTCATCGATAAATACCACAACAAATTTGTCTAATTGTGCCTTAAAGACCCTGTTCATCAAATTCATAAAAGCTGCAGGGACATTAGTTAAACCAAATGGCATAACAATAAATTCATAATGCCCATACCTGGTTCAGAATGCACTTTTTGGAATATCCTTCTTCTTAATTCTCAATTGGTGGTAACCAAATGGATGATCTATTTTGGAGAAAACATAGGCACCCTTCAGTTGATCAAATAGATTATCAATCCTCCGAAGAGGATACTTATTCTTAATAGTCACCTTATTTAACTCCACGATAATCAACACAAAGTCTCAAGCTTCCATCTTTTTTCTTGACAAATAATACCAGTGCACTCCATGGCGACATACTCGACCTGATAAATTTCTTATTTAACAACTCTTGAAGGCTTTGAGCTCCTTTAACTCCATGGGAGCCATTCTGTAAGGTGCCTTAGAAATAGGCTCTGTCCCAGGTATCACATTGATCTCAAATTTTATTTCACACTTCGGTGGCACTCCCGGTAATTCATGAGGAAATACATCAGGAAATTCCATGACTACTGGTATCTACTCAAGTTGTACTCCTTCTATTTTCTTATTTTCCACCACATATGTGAAATAACACTCACAATCCCTTCTCAATGCCTTCCATGTTTGTAACTCTGATAAGATAGGAATGCTCATCTTAGGTGGCTTTCCCTTGCAACCCAGAAAAGAAAACTGAGGTGTACCAAGAATAAAGAAATCCACCATTTGTGCCGACAGTCTATAAGGGCATAATTCTTGGACAACCAGTTCATGCCTAATACGAGTTGCATCAAAGTCACCCAAGTTTAGTTGTACCAAATTGGCCTCAAACTTTATCCAACTAACTCTACCCAACAATTTTTATAAAGAGTATTTGAAACTAACACTTTACCCCCAGGTGTAGTGACTCTATTCGATACATCTAAAGACTTGGGGCTCATGTCCAGGTACTTAGAAAATTTTTTAAAAATGAAAGAATGACATGTAGCACTATCAAACAACACATAAGCTGGTATCGAGTTTATCAACACCATACCATTTACCACATTATTAGCTCACTCTACCTCTTGATCTGTCACGACATAAACCTTTGAGTTCAGATTGGGCTTGTTGCTTCCTGGTTTTGCAGGTCTAGAGTTGTTACCAGTTGTTTGAGAACAATCCTTCACTTTATGCCCAGACTATTCACAACCAAATCAAGCTCTACTCTTCTACCTAGATTTACCTGGATGTACACGATGACAATGATCACAAGTTTTGGGTTTGTTGGCAACATATGTTGAAGAAGAAGATATCTGCCTCACGTCTTTTGAAAGTAGTACGAGGAGGTCCTGGCGGTTTAGCTATTTGAGTAGTAACATGCTTATTTTGATTTTGGTTGAACTCCTTCTCTCATCGAATCAAATCCCTTTCGGCCCAGAGTAGCATTATACATATCCTCACAAGTAGGATAATATCCTGCAGCCATCATAGTACGAATCCGGCTTTGCAGACCCTCCTCAAAATTAAGCATCTTATTTGTTTCATCAGCCATTGTTGTTGGATCATATCTCGCAAGGCATTAAAGGTAGTATAATGCTCTAAAATTGATATATTAGGCTCCTACATGAAGGAGTTAAATTCTTTGATCTTCTAATCCCTCATAGCTAGTGGAAAGTAATGCTTGAGAAAAACATTATTGAACCAGTACCAAGTAAAAGCGCATCGAAGAGGTGCTATGCCATCCTACCATTTCTCTGCCTCACCAACTAGGAATGAAATACCCACCTATGGCTTAATTTCTTTAGGTACTTCCATTGTGTTGATTAGCTGTACCCAATAACTTTTTCTCAATTGGACAAAGCCATTTGTCAACTTTGTCTAAATTAGGACTCCTATCGATAGTCAGTGTATTGACCTTGCTAATTTCTTGAAAATGAAACTTAACGCTGCTAGATCGATGTTGTTACATTCCCTGCGTATACTGATATGCCATAGTGAAAGAAGACGGGTCCATTTCCAAAAATACCTGAGCCATGCGATTAGAAGCTTCCTGGCATTGTTGAGATGAAATTTTTGCATTTCTCATTCTTGACCTTGCTTGTCGAGCGTCTTGCATAAAACCACCAAGAGTCGTATACATATCTATATCCTCATTTCTATGCCCTTCTGATCCTTCAATATCCATTTCATCGCTTTCCGAATCCAATTTATCATTTTGAATTTGAACTACCTTCTTCATTTGTTTTTGCTTATTAGGCATGTTCTGTAAACACAAAACAAGGTTAGCATTCAAAGCTACACTAACACTTAAAGAACCTAACCAACATCTAATTCACAAATACATGAATGATCAAAAACTAAGTTTTTAAATCATAGAATCACAAAGATCATTGACTTGGGTTGGCCATACCCGAGTAAAGATCAGAAGAAATTCTAAGATTAAACCACCAAATTCGGCTTAAGTATAACTGTGCGCACAGTTCAAATTTTTGCTTTGATACCACTATATGTCATAACCCCAAACCCAGGGGATATAATACCACCGTACCTTTAAGAATAATATCTCAAAGATACAAGGTGTGCAAAATTTGAACAAACTAGAACCTGTACAAATGCCATTTACTATGATATCTAAGCATTCCACTTCATGAACCTATGTACAATACCAAACCAACCACATTGAAACTTAAATAAACATAAAAGCACAGCTAGTGCATAAGTTCAACAATAACACTTACAATGCCAAAAACCAAGAACATTTGATACATTATATAAATTTTCACATTTACAAGTCCATACCATTACTACAACATAACTTACTACTGCCTTAACTAATATCAATAACTTCTAATTACAAGAAGGTTAAGTCCTAAGGTACCAAATCATCCACCAAAATGCGAACAGCACAACACTAGTGTCCCCTAGAGAATCCAAAATCCTCTTCAAAAAGGTCCCTTATTATATGCCTAGTACAATTATATAACAACATGAATGCCAAATGCTCAATAAGTAGTTCCATTACTCACTACCAGCATGATAAGCTATCATATACATATATCTTTCAAAATACAGAATTGCTAAAAGTGATCTTCCAAATTTATTTGAATTTCATATCTAGAAAATCATTTACTTCAAAGTTAGTACATAGTTAGCATGTGGTATCATTTAAGAATTCAAGAAATGGAAAAACTTAAAGTAAGAATCCAATTCATTTAAATATTCGTAATTCAAGCCCATAAAGTACTAATATTTTCATTCGACAACATGGATATCTAGTCTTGGCTATTAATCCGGCCAAGTAGGCCAAACGTTCGTATTTTCCTAACTACTGACCGTTAGGATGGTCAACATACATTTATGTCATAATATGTATCTAGAACTAGTCCCTACCAATGGATTATACAAGTACTCAAGAGGTTGCATTTTAAACATAACACTTCACTTGTACCAAATTTATTCATAAACTACCACATGCATACTTTTCATATAAAAATCATTAAAACATAATTTTTAATCATTCCGAAAGGTATAAATCAAAATAACCATTTTAAAACAATATAGTTTATAAAAGACATTCTTCAGAAATTATAGTGAGTAGTAGACTACTTACCTTGAATACAACTTGCACTAATCCGGTCAACTTAGATAGCCGAAATGAAATTCACCTAAAGTCCCTAAAAACAATTCTAAAGTACTCAAAACCACAACCTAAATACTCATAAATACCCCCAAAATATGCCACAATAAAACCCCAATAGTAGCTAATAATAACCAAACCAAAAGAAAAGGAAAAAGGTATGCATAAAGTGGCCAAATCTAACGAGAGTACAAATCTGCCCAAATTTTCAGCATTAAATTTTTTCTCCATTCACCAACATTTTCCACACATGCAACGATAGATAACACCTAAACCCATCTACAAAATATAATCCCATCATTCTACAACATTTCTTAGGCTTGAATTACACATGCATAAGTTTCATTTCTTCAAAAATTTCAGCTTCCAACCATTTAAAAAATGCAGTCCAAAAATTCCTTTTCTCCCAAATTTTCAGCCAATAAATCAAGTTGAATATTTAGGAATTACCGTGTTGATGTTTCCTAAGAAGATCTCCAAGTGTTTCCTTAGTCACTCTACCAATTTCTCCATCTTATTCTCCTCCATGTTCTTCCCCTTGAGAGAAAATGCAAGAAGACCCATAAGAGGAAGAATGAACGAGTGGAAGTGATAATTATCTTCTTATTTTCCTTCTAGTATTTTCAATTTAGTCTCCAAGTTTAAGTGTATTTTTTAGAAGCCCCAAGATTTTTGGAAATGGGCTGAAATTTTTTTGGACTTGATCAAAACTTGCTTATAGTTTAAGTGGTACCTATTAGGCTTTAGTATATATGGGTATATCAAAGTTGATTGGTGAACTACTCAAGTTGGATGCTTTTACAACGACTCTTTCCTGTCCAAGTGTTGTAAGGTTTTCTGTAGAAGTTAGTGTTTCCAAACCTTTGTTGCAATGCTTTTGGCTGGCTAAAGGTAATTCTGGACGTTGGCAATAGATTACTTATGATAACCTCCCACAGTATTGTTCAACTTGTTTGAAGATTGGTCATTCCTCGGTAAACTGTCGTCAAAACTCTTCACAAGGTCAGAACACTGATCAAACACTTGATGAGGCCAAAGATTAAAGACCTAACAAATCTAGTCATTTAACATGGCAATTGAAATAGATATTGCAGCGTCAATCAAAAGAAACCTAGAACCTGACTGGGCCTAGTTCATCTGGTGTAATGGCTTCTGAAAAGTAGACAATTCCGACTCTGGTGCAAGTTACAGTTACCACGGAGACTCCATCTAGTAACAAGAACCTCGTGGACGCAAGTGAAAATTCCCTAACCCTAACATTTTCAGTTGTGGAAAAATTGCATCGAACAGCTAAGGCCAATTTTTTGATTGACAAATCTCCAATTGCAACGCCAATGCAACAAGCCAACATTGTTATCGTGCCAGTGGTACCCATTGGAGATAAGTCATCCAGCCAGGTGCATGTCGTGGTTGATGATCCAAAACCTGGTGAAAATCATTCTGATGTTGGTGTGGTAGTCATTTGTTAGTCTCAAACTGATAGGAAATCATAACCTGGTATTGTGGACAGGTCCCTTCTAATGTTCGTAAATGCGTTCTTGACCTATTATGTGAAACCCAGTATTTTAATAGCCTTGTTCTTTGATTTTAACTGGTTTAAAATGTTTTTCATATTATTTTTAGTCATAAAGTACTTCAACTTATTCGTTTTTCAATTCGGCAAATTTTTCAGTTTACGCGATTTCGGTTCCGGCGGGTAAACGGGTCAAAGTTGGACTAAGTGTAATTAGTGCATTGTGGTGTGTGAGTGTTGTTTGATCTGTAGGCTGATTTAAAATGTTAATTTAGTAGCAAAAAAATTAGTTTTTGGGTCAAATAGTCAACTTGGAGACTATTTGGTCAACTTGGTACTATTTGGGTCAACTTTGGAAGCTTTTTAAGTCTTCTTCTTGTTGTTTTCTTCCTTATTTCTCCCCAGCAGCAGCCGAACTCCTCTTCTCCATTTTCCCCCAAAAATTTTCTTGGATTTTAAGTAGGAATCACTTGGAAGGTAAGATTTTATGTATTTTAGCATTTATGGCTTATGGGCTTTATGATCCAAGCTTTAATTTCAAGTTTTGTAGGATTCTTTATGGCTGAGAAAACCCTCTTTGCTGCCTTATATGTGTTGATTTATGTATGTTATGGGTTGTTTTTAGTGTTTTGGAGGTTGGGAAGTGATTGGGATTGATTTTTAACAACTTTCCATGGTTAGATTACAAATTTTAAGATTATGAGTTAGGGTTTTGTCTTCCATATGTGGCCTAGAGTGTTATGCTATGAATGCTTATCATGTCTATGCACATAATGATGTTTTAGGAGTGTTTTAAGGTTAGTTTGGATAGGAATTGAGACTTGAAACCAAGTGGAATTGATTTCCCTTCATTTTGTAAGTAAGCGGAAGTTTGGCGCAACTAGGATAATTTGGATAATTGGTTATGTTTGAAGGATCTTTAATGATCTTTTGATGGTTTTAAGTGTTTCCTTGGTAGTGGGATAGTTAGGAAGCATGTTTGAATCATGCGTGTGGCTAATCGGTAAAAATTTCAGTTTGATAGTAAAGAGGAATTCCACCCATAGGTTGTTGCTCTAAACACATGTAATAGAGTTCATTGTAGTCTTATACACATATAGAAAACATAAGCTATTGATAAGTCCCGGCTATTGCTCCGGTGAATCTTTCCGTTTATGGATTTTGTTGGTTGGTATGAATATGTTGTTTTGAGTTAGGTTGTAACCAAGGTCCCTTGAATACCTTGGAATTGGATTTTGTTGGTTGGTTGAATATGTTTGGACCAGAGCACACAGTGATCATTTGTGCAATTTTTGCTTTGATAGGTGGGTAACATAGACCCTCTTCCACTTGTATTTTGTTTAACGACTTTCGAAATATGTTTGGATGGATTTTAGAATGTGTATGATGTTTGGAACTACACTTTTATTGTACCAAGTTTTGGAACTATTACATATGAAATCGGGACCAAGCTATTTTATGTTAATCAATTGATATGTTTGCAAACTCTTTTGATATGAAAGCATTTTATGACTGTTTTGGCTCATAGGTGACCTAGGTATATAATTTTGGATGTGTTTGGAAATGTTTGATTTGTGGAGAACCGGTTCTATAGTCATCCATGGGACGCCATGGTGACTGCTATGACTGTTATGAACTATTTGACTACGGGGTCTTGTGTTTGGGATAACTTGACCTCCGTGTCGACTAGTAGGTGTGGTAGATTACTAGAGCACTAGACCCTGTAGGTCATACCTAACAAAATAAAAGATACTCATGCTATTTTAATAAATTCCAGGATTGAAACTGTACTTGGATTTGTTCGCTATGCTTTAGCACACTATGTTTTGAAATGATTGGATCTTTTTGGCTACGCTATGCTTTAGCATACTATGTTTTGAAATGATTGGATCTTTTTGGCTACGCTATGCTTTAGCGTAATACTATGTTTTGAAATGATTGGATCTTTTTGGCTACGCTATGCTTTAGCATACTATGATTTGAAATGATTGGATCTTTTTGGCTACGCTATGCTTTAGCATACTATGTTTTGAAATGATTGGATCTTTTTGGCTACGCTATGCTTTAGCATACTATGTTTTGAAATGATTGGATCTTTTTGGCTACGCTATGCTTTAGCATACTATGTTTTGAATGATTGGATCTTTTTGGCTACGCTATGCTTTAGCATACTATGTTTTGAAATGATTGGATCTTTTTGGCTACGCTATGCTTTAGCATACTATGTTTTGAAATGATTGGATCTTTTTGGCTACGCTATGCTTTAGCATACAATGTTTTGAAATGATTGGATCTTTTTGACTATGTTTTGGACATGCCTGACGTTTAAATGGCATGAGACATTTTAGAAACTGCTTCATGACTATGGTTTTCATAAATGTTATTATCTTTATGTGTTCTTTTTATCGAAATGCTTGGCCTGTCCCCATTTGAAGAGCTTTTATGATATCCACTGAGCTAGTTATGCTCACCCCATGTGATTATAATTTTTCAGATTAGGTGCTCGTATTTTGACTCTCCATCAGCGTTAAGTTTTAGATTTTCTCCAGATTCCACATTACTGGTAGGACTCTGCGGATAATCTTCCAAGCTTCTCTTTTGTTTGGAAAGGGGTAGTGTATTAGATAGGTTTTGTATTGATGAACTTTGTTTTTGTTGTAGCATCTTTTGTACTAAGAAGGAATTTTGTAATTCGTATTTTTGTGTAAAAATGAACTTATTCGGTTTTATAGTTAAGAAATGGTTTGATGGTTCTATTACATTGCGGTTAAGTTTGTTGCTCTGTTCGTTTGTGCCTTGCGCTTTGGACCGGTGTGCCATTAGCGCGGCGTGTTACGGTCCCGTTTTTGGGGCGTGACATATTATCCATTATCGAGACCGGTGCTCACTAGACAGGCTGCTCGTGCCCTCTTACATATAAACAATGGTCCCGAATGCTCTAGTTTGGAATATTCGTGAAGTAGTAGGTAAATCGTCTTTTAGGCGATTGAAAGCTCTTATCAAAATGCATAATCTTTCACTAATTGCTGTAATTGAGCTGATGGTTGATATGTTTTGATTAGAGGGATTTTGTATTAGGTTGGGTTTTCATCTTTGTATGCGTAATACTTCTTAATAGTGCTCTCGCTTTCCACAAGCTTCAATTCACCATTTAAGCCGTGCACCGTCAGATCATTCTCCTATTCTTTTCGAGATTCAACAGCCAATAGGGACTATTCCTAAGCCATTTTGATTTCAACAAATGTGGGCTGAGCATGAAACGTTTCTGTCAGTTGTTAGGCGAATTGGAGGTTACTTATGGTTGGTGCGGCTGTGTGTTCCCTTGCATGGAAACTCAAGAGGCTGAAAGTTGTGCTTCGCAAATAGAACATGGATGTCTTTGGTAACATTTTCTAACTGAAAAGGTATTGAACTTTGAGGCACAAGGTACGAAGGCTACTGAAGTCTGCGAAGATCTACATCAAGCTCAGACTAAGGTCTTTAAATGTGTTCGGAAAGAAGAGATGTTTTGGCAACAAAAGTCTCGTGTCAAGTGGTTGCAACAAGAGAATTTGAAGACAAGTTTTTTCACGCCTTTTTGATGAAGAAGAGGGCTCATTTAACTATCAAGCATATTAAGGATGGGGCTGGTCGTTGGTTAGATAATCTACATGACATCAAGATGGATGCTCAAAATTTCTTCCTCAATCTCTTATCCTATGAAGGTATTGATGACTCTGCTCTATATAGTTTGCTTCATTTTATTCCCAATGCAGTTTTAGATGCCAAAAAAATTGATCTTATGCAAGACATGACTATGGAGGAATTCAATGGGATGGTCGTTTAATTGGACAAGGACAGTGTGGCTGGTCCAGATGGTTTCATGGGTGGTTTTTTAATCCATTGTTAGGATATAGTGGCTCAAGATGTTTTGCATGCTGCTCAAGAATTTCTAGATGGTGTTTCTCTCTGCACAGGATTATGCGTTGATAGCTTTAATTCCCAAAAATGGAAAAACCTCAAACTTTCCTAGATTTTTTACCTATTTTCTTGTGCAATTTTGTCAAAAAGTAGTTGTCTAAAATTCTAGCTAACCATTTGGTGGAAGTTGCTTTCCTTTCTGATATCATTTGAACAATCGACTTTTGTCAAGGAGAGAACTATGGCTGATAATATTCTGTTGGCTCAGGTGGTGCTTGCCTCTTTGGAAAATGAGGGGGTTTAACATTGCACTTAACATGATGAAGGCCTTTGATAGATTGTCTTGCAAGTTATTGGAGGTGTAATGTAGAGTTTTGGCATTCCCGTAGCCTTTGTTAATCTTGTGATGAATAGCCTCAATAGCAGTTAGTTTTCTTTACTCATCAATGGTGAGATCTCAGGGTTTTTCAAATCCACTAGAGGAGTCAACCAGGGTGACCTCTTATCTCCGTTGCTATTTATTTTATGTTCAGAGTTTCTCTCTAGGGTTTTAAAGTCACCTCTAGTCCCTAATGGAGTCAAGAAGTATTGATTCTTTCACCTTTCCCTGTAATGCCTCTTTGATTTCTCATTTATCTTTTGCCGATGATGTTATAATCTTTACCAAGGGTGGAATGAGATCCTTGAAGTCTTTAATGAAATTCTTGGACAAGTATCAGCTAGGCTTGGGCCGAAGGATTAATTTTTCAAAGAGTTCACTTTTGCTGCCTAAGAGGAATGGTATTTCCTGAACAAATGTAATTGAATCAATTACGGGAATGAAAAAGAAAGCTCTTCTAATAAATACCTGCGTTGCCAAATCTAAACTGGTTAGAAAAAGCTCCAATATTTCCATTTTGGTTGAGAAATTTCAGCACAAACTTGCAGGTTCGAAAAATAAGATGCTATCTCCGAAAGGTTGTCTTATTTTAGTTTAGCATGTTCTGTCATTGATTCTTATGCATATACTGGCTGTTCTTGATCCTTTAAAAGGCATTATTAAGGAGCTCGAAAGAATTATGGCAGATTTATTATTGGGGGGTCACGAAATTTGGTACGAGGCATCATTAGTCGAAAAGGAAGGATGTTGGTTACCCGGTTCATGAGAATTGGTTAGGTATACAGAGTTTTATAGACACGATGTAAGCTTTCACTCTAAAGTTATGGTTGAATTTTAAGACTTCTAAATCATTATGGGTGGACTATATGCAAAATAAATATAGATTGACAGTGCCTCAAGTGTCTTTTTTTACTTAGAGAAGAATGCAATCATTCATGCAGCTTGTAGATCTTCATATTCAGTTGCCTATACGTGATGGTGGCATGGTGCTGCTTCATTTTGGATGGACAATTGGCTTGGAATAGGAGCGGTAATCCACCTAGTAGACGATATTCCGAATCCATCACTGGCTATCAAAGAAGTATTCAACAATGTGGATGGATGGAATCTTTCAATGATCCAATACTCATTACAACAAGAAATGTATGATAAAATACTTAACCATTTGACTTTTCTTCAGGTAGATCAAAGTGATTGTATTGTACATGGAATTTAACATCGAGCGGCTATTTTTCCACATCTTCGGCTTATGGTGTCATTTGTGCATCATGGGCTGTTTTTAAATGAAGCAAACATGTATGGGGGAGTGGAATTCCGTTCACTATTTCAATTTTTATGTGGTGTTTATTGAATGGCTTTATCCCTTATGCAGATAAGCTAACTGATTTCAACATGCACTTGCCTCCTCGTTGTGTATTTTGCCATTGCTATATTGAATTGCTTGAGCACTATTTTTTGGAGTGTACTTTACAAGTCGATTGTGGATGGATTTTGCATCTTTGCTAGGCAACCTTAGAATCTGTATGTCTTCCATCCACCAGCAGCTGCAAGTGTGGTCGATTCATGTGGCTTCGAGGAAGGAGTGGGATATATTTGAGATCATGCCTCTTTTAATCTGCTGGATCCTTTGGCTGGCTAGAAATGCAGCAGCATTCTTTAAGGGTATTCGGGTCTCTTTCTCCTTGGTTTCTTGGAAAATTAAGCATCTTTCGTGTTATTACCAACTTAGTTATGTTAAGCCCTTGAAGTGTTCTTCCTATCTTCACGGGCTACGGATTTATTTTCAACCAACTTTGGTTGTACGCAATCTAGCCATTTATGTTTCGTGGTCTGGACCTCCTACTCGCTTCTTCAAGCTCAATGTTGAAGGATACTCATTGGGTAATCCTAGGCACTCTGGTGTGGTGTTGTTCGTGATTCATACAGTTTGGTTGTTTGTGGATTTTCCAAATCCTTTGGCGTAGGTTCTAAAATGAAGGCTGAAGCATTACCTCTTTTAAAGGGTTTGCACCTTTGCTACAACCATGGATTATTATTGCATGTACTAGTTGATATGGATTTGTTGGCCGATGAGGTGAGAATTTTGTAGAGGAGAATTTTGTATTATGAGGGGGTTTACAAGTGAATTTCAGATAGCAATCCATACACCCAACCCCCTTATTTATAGATTTACATGAGAGGGGTTGAGGCTCTAGATTACTAGATGAACCTACAAAGAAATTACTGTTCTATATTTGCCCTTAATGAGGTCACCACATAACCACCTCTAGAACATTCTTGGAGAATGTCATGTGCTAATTCTGAGCAAGATCCATAGTCCCCTCGGCTCGGTTCCGATCCTCGCGGTTGAAATCGAGCCAACAACAACTAGCCGAAGTCCCCTAACGACTTGACACCTAACTTCGTACCTAAGGCCTAGTGACCTTTTTACAGCTTCAACTGGTTTTAACTGCTTCAAAAAAGTTTAACCCGAGCCGAAGCACCCGTATGATCCAAACCTTACCTCAGCTCGCTAACCCGAAAACCAAGACCTTTTTTTTTTATTTTTTTATTCGACCAGTGAGTTTCTCAGTGAGATATGACTATTGTGATGATTACCCTTCATAACTAGCTATTCGCTGAATCCCCAGGCACCATAATTACATACACTACGCCTCACTTATGGTGCATATTATAGCACCGCAAAACGCTTCATTTTTCCCACAAAATCTTCATTTTTCTCGCATCGTCTTTTCAGATTTCCTGGTAAAGAATTCCCCAAAAATTGATTTTCAAACTGTTATCCTTCTCCCCAAACTATAGAACATTCTGGAGGAAACTCACCCTATTTATACCCCATCATTCCCCATTCACATTTTTCTTTCTCCATTTCAGCTGTAAGACCTATTCCAACCTTCTGCTTTACCAAAATCCTTTCCTTGCAATGCTACCACTAACTTCTTCTTCTCCTCCTCTTTACCACACTCTTGCCTCCCTGTTCCCGACTTCTACAGTTACCGACTGCCGTTGACCAAGCCGGACACCACTCACCAAAGATTTTTCCAGATTTTCAAGCCCTACATACCGAAGAAAATGGCCGGTACGTTCACTCCTTCCTCTCTCATTAGTACACCGCAACCTTCTTTTCCCATAGAAGATATTGATAGGCTGCCTAACCGTTTTGACGAAGCTCTCTTGGTACCAGTCCCTTTGAACTTTCCTCTCAAACCCATCTCAGCCGACCTTCCTCACAATGACTACCCCAACCTCCAAACTATAAGCAACCAGAAAACACCCTTGACCCCTAGAACATAAAGATTCTTAGGGATAGGTATCGCTTCCCTAGAAACGTGCACATCAAATTCCCTTCTTCCGAGGACCGAGGTCACCTGCCTCTTCCTGGTTACCTAACAGTTTACCAGGAGCAACTTGAGGCAGGGCTGAGGCTTCCAATAGCTCCCCTCCTCTTTCATTTTTCAACTCATTGGGATATTAGCGTATCCCAATTAACCCCAAATGCCATCCGGCTCGTTGCTGGATTTCCATTCTTTGTAAATTATATGATATCCCCTTGTCTTTAAACACCTTTAAAATGATGCTAAAATTGTCCCCAATGAAGGGGTTCTTTTATATTTCTCCCCGAACCCCGGGCAAACAGCTCATATCGGGTAACCCTTCTTCTATTCACGACTGGAAGAAGTCTTTCTTCTTTGTCCGATACCTCAACCCTCCTATGCCACGGGGTCCCTGGAACCTTGCAAAAGAGAACCTAAAAATCAAGAATGCCTCTCCTCCAGACTCTATCGAGACACTAAGAGGCTCATCGAGTCAAACTTTAGAGTAGACTTCCACAACCAACCTGCCATTCTTCTCAACAATATTTTAGCTTGGGCTGGATTGTTTCCCACCCATAACCTTTCTACAAGCTACGATCCAAATAAATGTTTTTTTTTTTGAAACTGATACTGATATTGATTTTCTGGGTTCTTGCAGAACTCGGAGCATTCTTGAGGGAACTAGTCTCCACCACTCCTGTCGACGATGCAGACCCTAATCCCCCTACTGGTGTGGGTCCTTCAAGTCAATCCTCACCGTACAGTGTAGTTGGGTCCTCATCCGCAGCCACTAACGCATCCTCAGAGGGTGCCGGTACCACACCCAGGTAGTCACCCAAGCTTTGCAAACTACCGACCAACCCGCACCAGAGATAGTCTGGGTTACCAGGAAGCGGACCAGAGAGACAGCAGCGCTCTCCTTCTTCCTGGCGACCACCAGCTCATCGCCTTCTCCACCGAGACCCGCTGGTACAAGCATTGTTCCCAGTGAGCTCTGGGGAGAGTTCTAGGAACCTCTCCCTATCCAAACAATGCATTTCCTCCTATGGTAAAGTCTACCTTACTTAGTTCTTGAGCACAAGCTGAACTTCCTTCTTATTACTAATTTACTAATTTATTTCTTTTCGACTTGTCCAGGAGGGAAAAAATACACTCCCGAAGTGGAGAGAAGGTTTGTAAGGTCACAAGACCTTCCGTGGTCCCGGTTCTCCATCGTCCCTCTGCCAGTTCTTGCTTCCTAGGGGAGTGCCCAGTTCTGACCCATCCCGCCAATCGATATCAACGACCGAGCTCAGTTAGCGAGGGTGGCTCGTGAACAGGCAAAGGTGGTCGCTTTGCCCCGAGACATGAGCTATGTGAAAAGTCTCACTTCCCAGCAAAGGCTGGACGAGCTGCACGTCAGCCTAATGAATGGAAGTGTCCTTTATTCTTCTTCAAAGTTATTATTATTATTATTTTTTAACTTTATTACTTGTCTTTTTGCCAGGACATCACAATTTTGCTCACTATTATTTAGAGTGGGAATCCTCATTTAATTCCACTATAAATTCCATGAAACAGGAACTGGCTCACGCCAAATCTGCTGTGGACCACAGATTGAAGGAGGCTGTGTAAGCCAACGAGATGAAATGCAACATTGAAGCTGGCAAGAAATACGATTAGTAGAAGGCCGAATTGGATGAAGTTCGGGACAGACTCCGCCAAGCCAAGCTGGAGAAGAAGACTCTTCAAGTCGACATCATCGATCATGACCAGAAAATCACTGATCTCGAGAAGAGGATCCTTCAACTTCAAGAAGAGACAGAGCTGGCCGAGGCAAAGTTCAGCTCTCAGGAGAACGAGCTCCTTGTCTGAGAGAGAAATGCATTCGTCGCCTCGGAAGAGGCAGCTCAAGGGGTTCATCAAGAATGTCTTCACCATGGGGTTCACTATGGCTTGTTACCGCTTGGTGAGGAATTCTGAACTTTATCAATGGCTGCCTTATGATGCCTCCATCAATGAGGAGGTCATCAATGCTTTACAGGCAAATTTCGCAATTTAAGATGCTCGTACCGACGCCGAAGCTCCTGAGATTGCGACCTCGGACCAGGGTAATCCTGCATCTTCTGATCCCGAGGCTGGACTGGAACCCGAGGGTCCATCTTCCACTCCTTCAGCCAGACTTTCTGACGCAGGGCCTTCTAATGCGGCTGATTAGGCTGATGTTAAAATCTTCTTAATTGTATATTGCCTTCATTTTTTCTGCAATTATCTCTTACAATCAAAAGCAACAAACTTGTAATACAATATCAAACCCAAAATACTTTTAAGTATTCAAAATTGCAATCAAATTTTCCCTTTGCTTGGACTTAATTGAGCATCACACTGAAAATACTTAAGTGTCAAAGATTATAAATAGGTTTTCCCTTTGCTTGATCTTGATTGAATCCTGTCTGATTCTCCGTAGAAGTTCAAGAATTAAATCAGCTTCCTGAGGGGTAACCTTTTATTAAGTCCCAATCCAAAGTTTTAGCCTCTTAGGCTTTTACCCTCTTAGGACCTCTTATAGTGGGTCGAAGCATCTGAATTTCATATGAGAGGACCGGACTTCTTAAGCACGAAATAGCTCAAATATGCTTTTTGTTGAGGTGGAGACGGACCTCTTAGGATCGGATCAGTTCAATTTTGCTTTATTTTGATCTTGAACCGGACCTCTTAGGATTAGATAAGTTCATTTTTGTATGAGAGGAGGCTACTAAGCCTCAGCCCTCGAGAGGGGACCAGTAGGTCTTTGCCCTCTGAATTTGCTTTGTTTTGAACTCGAGCCTGACCTCTTAGGATCGGATCAGTTCAAGATTTTTGTTTGTTGAACTTGAACTAGACCTCTTAGGGTCGGATCAGTTCAATTTTATATGAGGGATGGCTACTAACCCTCAGCCCTTGAGGGGGGACCACTAGGTCTCTGCCCTCTGAATTTGCTTTGTTTCGAACTCGAGCCTGACCTCTTAGGGTCAGACTAGTTCAAGATTTTTGTTTGTTGAACTTGAGCCAGACCTCTTAGGGTCGGATCAGTTCGATTTTATATGAAGGGTGGCTACTAAGCCTCAGCCTTTGAGGGGGGACCACTAGGTCTCTGCCCTACCAAACCATCTTTATTTATAGTCATGCTTATTGAATGATCAATCCCTATTTCTCAAGGAAGGGTAATTCTTATTATATTCTTTGATAATATTTCTTTAAGTTCATAATATTCCACATTCTAAGGATAGGGTCCCCTCTTATATCAACTAGCTTATAGTAGCCCGAACTTTGTGCTTCTTTTACACGATATGGACCTTCCCAGTATGGTTCTAGTTTTCCCATTCTTTGTACTCGGCTCGTCTTATTTTTTTGTAGCACCAAGTCCCCAGACCAAAGGTATCTACTCTTGACCCTGGACTTATAATGTTTAGCCATTATTTGCTTATACTTTGCTTTCCTAATAGACGTGTCCAGCCTTTTTTCTTGCAGTAGGTCCAGATTAGCTCTCAGGGCATCATCATTTTGCTCTAAGTCGCAAAGCACGACCCAAGTTGTGGGCAACCCAATTTCGGCAGGAATTACAACCTCGGACCCACAGGTCAAGCTAAATGGGGTGTTCCCATTGGCCGTTCGAGGGGTAGTCCGATACGCCCATACAACACTAGGTAGTTCGTCAACCCATTCTCATTTGGCTCGCTCTAATCGAGTCTCGAGTCCCATCAATAGGGTTTGATTACAGGCTTCTGTTTGTCCATTCGCCTACGGATGCACGACCGAAGTGAAATATTGTTTAATGCTGAGGTTAGAACAAAAACTTTTGAAAGGCTCTCATTCGAATTGCTTTCCGTTATCAGAAATAAGAACAGAGGGAATACCAAATTGGCATACAATGTTTTTCTAGAAGAACTTTTCTACGGCCTTTCCTCAGATCGTGGATAGGGGCTCAACTTCTATCCATTTAGTGAAGTAATCGACTACCACTACTAGGAATTCAAGTTTGCCAACTACCCTTGGCACTGGGCCCAGGATATCTATTCCCCATTGGGCAAATGGCCACGGGCTCTTAATAGGAGGTCTCTTAACCATGTCCGAGCCTAATTTTCGTGGAATAGGTGCGTGGCACTTCTGCACTAAAGTTTCTGCATTGGTGTGTAAAGATGGCCAATAATACCCAACTAGCAGAACTTTGCAAGCCAAGCTTCTTGGTCCGATATGGCTTCCACATATGCCTTCGTGTACTTCTCTTAAGACGTAGTTGGTCTCCCAGGGACCGAGATATCTCAGCAGCAGGCACAGATAAGCCTTTATGTATAGAAATCCGTCAATAAGTGTGTATTTGACTACTCTATACTTAGTCCTTCTAGCCTTAGTTGGATCTTCAGGGAACTTATTGCCCCCGAGATAATTGACTATAGGTTCCATCCATCCGAGGTCTGCATGGATATCTAAGATTTTTCCTGGAAAATCTACAGACTTGATTTTTCCTGCAAGATCTACAGACCTAATGTCTTGTACCTCCACTAATACTTCCTTGGTTATATGAGAATACATCACCGAAGCTAGTTTGTAAAAGGCGTCAGCATATGTATTCTTGACTCGGAGAGGGAGATCTTAACCATGCCCAGTTTTTTGAATTTTGACATCCAATTGTTAACTTCAAAAATATATTTCTTTAATATTATGCCTGGAGCCTCATAATTTTCTAAACTTTGATTCACAGTCAGTTGGAAGTCTGAATGCACCTTTATGGTTTGGGCCCCTATTCGATGAGCCATTTTCATTCCGCCAATGAGTGCTTCATATTCAGCCTCGTTGTTTGTTGTTGGGAATCCGAATCTAAGGGCATATGTGAGATAATCCCCTTTCAGGGATTAGATTATTATTCCTACCTCAGCTCTGGATTCACATGAAGCTCCCATACTAGGTCTTCTCTGATCTGTTGTTCTTTCGATTGATCGACTGTCATGACGAGGTCAATGCTCTCGATCCCACAATTTTCTGTATTGAAATCTACGAAACTTGCGCTTTTATTGCTGTCCAAGGCTTGATCTCAATGTCAAACTCGAACAGCTCTACAACCCACTTTAACATTCTTCCCAAAGCGTTAGGCATTGTTGCTCAATATATTTTTTAACTGGAGGTTAGTCAGTACGATTATTTTGTTGCCGTGAAAGTAAGGTCTCAGTTTTCTGAGCTGATACTACCATGGAGAATGCAACTTTTTCAATAGGCGTGTAGTTCTTCTCTGGTCCTTGAAGCGTTTTGCTCACAAAATATATGGGGCATTGTTTACCGTGCTCATCCTGCTTTACAGAACCGAGCTAACTGCCAAATCTATAATCGAAATGTATAAGTACAGGGATTCTCCTTTTTGAGGAGATGTGAGCTTCGGTAAGTTGCCCAAATATGCTTTTAGCTCCTCTAAGGCATTCTGAGCTTCTTCTGTCCATTGGAAGCCTTCTGTTTTCTTTGTGAGTTGAAAGAATGGTAGGCCTCTTTCGTCGATTTTGACAGGAATCGGTTTCAGGGATGCTATTCTACCAGTAAGTTTTGAACTTGTTTAAACGAGACAGGAGTTTTCATATTAATTATAGCTTGCACTTCTCTGGGTTTGCCTCAACTCCTCAGTGGGAGAATCCTAAAAATTTTCCTGAGGGAACCCCAAATGTGCACTTTTGTGGGTTCAGCCTTATCTGAATCGATCTCCATGTTTCAAATGTCTCCTTTAAGTCTTCTAAGAATTCTTCTAAGGCTCGGCTCTTCACTACCATATCATCAATAGAGACTTCCATATTTCAGCCTATTTGGGACTTAAATGCCATAATGATGAGCTTCTGATAGGTTGCTCTGGCATTTTTAAGCCCGAAGGGCATCGTGACGTAACAATATGTGCCTCGGTTAGTGATGAAAGATGTTTTCTCTTCTTCCTCCTTGGCCATGTATATCGGGTGATAGCCTTTAAATGCATCTAAAAAATGCAGGACATAAAACCCCACAAAAGAATCAACTATGGTATCGATCCAAGGGTATGAGTAACTGTCATTTGGACATGCTTTATTCAAATCAATAAAGTCCTGGCACATTTGCCACGACGAATCTTGTTTAGTTACAAGGACTGGATTGCAAAACCAAGTGAGGAATAGGATATAGTACTTCCTTAATGATTTTAGCTAATAGAAGCTTATCCAGCTTGGTTTCGATTACCAAGCTACGCTCTGGGCTGAAGAGACGCTTCTTTTACTTGACAGGTTTGTAGGCTGGGTCAACCCTCAGCTTATGCTCGATAATTTCTCAAGGGATGCATGAAATGTCTTCAACTGTCCAGGTGAACACATCCTTGTATTCAGCGAGAAGTCTGAAGAGAAGAGCTTTAAATTTTGCTTGAAGAGCTACGCAGATCTTTATTTTCCTGTCTGGGATGCTCGGGTCCAGTGATATCTCCTTGATAGGGACGTCATCCTGTGGCTCAATTTTAGTGCCCTTCCCTTTAGGTTCAGGTAGCTTTGGGATCTTAACAGCATTGCCATGTGGCACCGAGTCTTCCTCTCCCACATTCGAATTGGTTGCCAGCTCTTCAGAACCATTAGGGACAGAGGGGGCGACAAGTTTGCAGGAATGCTTTGTCCGCGATAAACTTAGTTTGCGATTGAGATCATAACTGGCAGGGACATCATAATACAGGCTCGGGCCTCCTGCTGATTCTCGATCACCGTGCCGTCAGACCCAACCCTCAGCTTGAACTTTATTCTGATGTGGAACACATAAGAGAGAATTCTGTATGTGTACTGCGTGGGTCGGCCTTTAATCATATTATAAGAACTGTCCCTTTTCACGATAATGAAGTTACTCATCTCAATTCTGTTCTTCGGGGGAGTCTAGAGGGACAAAGGGAGTAGGGAGGAATCAATATGCATTTTTATCCAAGCATCCTAGAAAATGATGTCCGCCGAGCTCCCGGTATCCACAAATACGCGATGCATCACATAGTTGGCCACGTTCACATGGATTACCACGGGATCATTATGTGCCATACGGCTAGGAACAACGTCCTCTGCATGTATCCGAGACTGATGAATGGTTTAAGGCTCTTCTCTCGATCATCACTTGGGGGTACATACCGCACGTATTTTTTTCTGGCATTACTGGAATTACCAGTTGTTGGTCCTCCGCTATTGTATGATTATTACTCCGGCTACGCGGACCTACTCTTCTCATACCGAATAATTATTCCTGTTCTGGCCTCCTTGGTTTTGTTGACGAGGTGGGCGCGGCTGCATCTGATTTGCTCTATTATTGACATTTCTTTGGAACTCTATAGCAGTTCGGTTGATGAATTGCTGTAGATTGCCCTTTTTTAATGGCTTTCTCTATTTCAATCTTCAAATTATTGCAGGCCTTGGTATCATGACCGTGCTGGCCATGGAACGCACAATATTTTGATTTGTCCCTTTGATTAGGACCTGATATCATTGGAGGAGGGCTGTAGAACTCCCATGTGTTGTACTTGGTACAAGATCTCCCTCCTTGACGTGTTAAGCAGAGTGAAGTCAGAGTTCGGGAAGCTGCTTGTCCTCAGAGTTCGAACTTCAATATTATTGTTCGGGTACACCACCCGATTAGCCAATGGTTTGACTTGAGGATAGTTCAGCCTTTCCATGACCTTTAGCTTTTTGGAGGATGAGGGATTCGAAGTCTTTAAAGAGTCTTTTCCTTTTGTGAGTAATACAGTTCTCTTTTTGTCCTGTTTGACTATTCTTCTCAGATGAACTACGATGTCCTTTCTAGCAATTCGGAGTAAGAATCCGGCATCCTCTTAGCCAATTCGGTGTTGAAGCTCCCGGGTCGGATGCCGCTGCAGAAAGCAACAACCAGAATCCTCTCATTAACATTTTTTATTTGGATCACTTCATTGTTGAAGGCATCCAAAAACTTATTAAGTGATTCATCTGGGCTCTGGCGGATATTCATGAGGTATGACGTGTCTTTCTGTAATAATGACTTGCTTCTGAAATGACAAAGGAAGGACTTCGCCAACTCTTGAAAAGTGGCAATTGAGCTCGTCGACAACTCTTGAAACCATTTTTAAGCAGGACCTCGAAGGGTAGTGGCGAACAATTTACAACGGATGGCATCACTATAGCCACAAAAGCTTGTGACCGCCACCATGTGCTGAAGATGGTCAGATGGGTCACAGTCTCCCTTGTAACGATCAAGAGGTCTGGTAGTTTGAATTGCATCGGGAGTGGCTCGACTCTAATAGAGAACGTAAATGGATCTCTATCAATTTCTGTTGGAGCAGTGGTATTTACCACCAAGTTATTCTTCCTTAGTATTTCTTGAATTTTGTTTTCGAGGCTCTACTCCTCGAGCTCTTTTAGAACAGCCGAAGAGGGTCCTCTCAATTTAGAGCTTTTGGAGGAATGTGCACCCAGCCTGTTACGCACTAGCAATTTTCTAGCTGACTTGTCGATGAATACGATTCATCAGACTGTCGTCTGATATCGAATTTGTGATTTTATGTCGGAGATCACTCGGTCCTATTGTATCGACTGGTTGTTTTGCAGGTCTTCGGTTAGATTATCATTCAGCCTATGGTGTAATCACTCGGTTCGAGCGTTCAGATGGAGTTTAATTCTTGCGTAGCTCGACAAACGCTGTGAAATATTCAAAGTGATTAGAGATGTATTTTAAGACATCATTTTGTTTCTGCTGAGCTTCAGCGGATGCCTCGAGGTTCTCTACCTCATCATTTTGTATAACGAGGTGCTGGTTACTCATCTCGGCTTCCTTACTAGTAGTGCTTCTAGTGCCTCTATTCTTTATCTTTCTCAAAATCGAAATCAATCGGAAGAAGATGTTTGAAAACAGTGAGCAGGAATGAAAAATATGTTGATTCCCAAATAATGAGGTGAGAATTTTGTAGAGGAGAATTTTGTATTATGAGGGGGTTTACAAGTGAATTTCAGATGCAATCCTTACACCCAGCTCCCTTATTTATAGATTTACATGAGAGGGGTTGAGGCTCTAGATTACTAGATGAACCTACAAAGAAATTACATATTTGCCCTTAATGAGGTCATCACATAAGCACCTCCAGAACATTCTCGGAGAATGTATCACGTGATAATTCTGAGCATCATCATTGGCTTTTTCATCAAATTAGTTCTTCATCGTCAGCTTGTCCTTGAGCATTGATGCGAATATTCGTAAAATCCGTTTGCTCTTGCAATCTGGAAGTCATGTTCAGCACAAATTACATATTTAGGGAGGCGAATCTTGTGGTGGATTCTTTAGCTAAGTTTGCTAGTAAGGCTTCTAATGTTTCCCTTGTATTTAGTTCATCCACTCGCTACCTATTTTAATTGGAGGGTTAGTTCAACTGGATATTTTTCAGATGCCTTCAATTAGACTAGGTAAGCTAAATATTTGCTCAATATTAAAAGCATAAAGCCTCCCACCGGCTGTTTGGTGGTTAACAATATAGGAGTTATTTTAAGTGTTTATTACAGTTATTAATGTGTATTTTTGTACTAGTGTTCGGTAGAAAAAAATGACTCAAAAATTGGATGTCAGACGAAAATTTTTTGTGCTGAATAGTGAAGTCGTGCAGGAATGGATTCCAAATCATGATGTCAAATTTATGACTGGGAATTTGATAATGCGGTCCAAGTTTTTGAAGTAGCAAAAATGTCCAAATTGTCATGCCCCTGACTGTGCATGCCAGACACGTGCCATCCACCGTATTGCATGAGTAATCCCATGAATACAAGGCTCAAATATAATACTAATATGTCCTCAAATTCATTCAACATAGAAACAAATATCCTTTCACAAAAAAAGAAGAAGATAAAGTGCGGTAATGAATATAACCAACCATAATATGGAAATAGATGACTATTGTTTGAAGCACGCAGGCTCACTTATTTAGAATATTTCTACGGACATTTCTAGCATAACTACCACCTTAATTTCTCTTCTTGTCCTCGTATGCTTAGTCCTCATCTTCCATAAAATGTACTCGTACTCGTCTTCTGTATAAAAAAATAAAATACATGGGTTGAGCGAGCCCAATTGATAGTACTTACTTCCGCTGGATCATGCTGTTACATATAATAATTCAAACACACACAACATACCATCACATGTACATGCTCTTATCAAAATAATTTCTTTTGCAAAACACGTAACGTAGAACATTCACAAACTTGCACATTCATCAATGCCATGTAACAATTTTTCATAGCGTGAACTTTCCTGCTCTTATAAGTGCATACATTCATAACGAAAACTTGTACTAAATTAAATGGCTCAAAATTAACAAGCAGTCATTGGCTACTGAATACTCAACCTAGTAGTTAACCTTATTAGAAAAGGGTGTCAAGGGTTTTCAGGGGACCATTGACATTCTTCTTATATTGCCAAGTCTTTCTTGGCTCTGGTGTCAAATCTTTCTTGACTCTGCATTTGTCAAGTCTCTCATGGCTCTAGTGTCAAGTCTTTCTTGACTCTGGTTTAGGATTATAATCCCTACCGACTATTTCATGTTTGTTTAGAGCCACAACTTTTTGTTATTACCCATACATGTCATACATACCAAGCATGTTCTAAACTATACACATAATTACCTTTGCAATACTTTCAAAGTCACACAATCATATATCCATACATGATCCAAAATTTTCTAATAAAGTAACTTCTTGAGAAAACATAATTCATAGCTTACATTTGGAAATTATGCACAGTTCAAAACAAGTTTAAAATGTACTTAGGTGGTATTCAGAAAATGATTTCAGAAATACCGAAATAAGCACCACCTACCTCAGTATAAAATCAAACAAGTTCACCTTGTGTTGGCTCGTCCTCAGTCTCGGTATTACCTATGAGAAATTTCTAATTCACGACTTAGTTTACTATCTATGGACTATCAATATTTAAGATTAATCCCCTTACATAACCCGTTTACATACTTAGCTTAAATTAACCCAATTATTTGTAATACATCTTAACCATAATATCTTAAATTATTATATCTTAGGTTTTTACTAAAGCTAAATGAAACCTCTTGGAACTAATTACTACTAAGAAAAATTATTTAGGATTCTTTTGATAATTTTTAGGAAACACTAAAGGCATAAAAATAGCATGTAAAAGTATTTGAGGGTAATTTGGTAATTTTAACAAAATTTTGGAACTTTCATGAAGCTTATAAATGTTTTTGGGGATCATTTGTTAGCTTTACTAAAGTTTTAGGGTTCAATCTGTAATTTTCATAAAACTTGATTTTTGGGTCTTAGTCATTTTTTTCCTAAGCTGTGGGACTACTCTGCTAATTCCAGGGACTACTAATGACCATATAATATTGTCTGGGTCAAATCGCCATTTACAGAAATTGAAAAGGTCTTAATTTGACATAGGTGAAAAATATTTTGGGTCATACTATAATTCTATATAACTAGAGGGATCAATATTGTAATTTTCTAAACTTTGTCTAGTCAGCTTCTTCTTCCCCACGATTTCATCACCCTTGTGAATGAAATATTTGGCAAAACACCTCACAAATTTCTGATCGGACTTCGGCTAAAATTCAAATCGGCAATCATCCCATGCGATTCAAGTGTTATTTTTTATTATTTATTTATTTTTTAAAAAAATATTTTCTAGAAAAAAAATTTCATTGATTAATTAAATTCTTTAAAAAAAAAAAATAGACGTTATAATATTCATACTATTTTGAAGTTCCCAGAATTCAAGCATGAAAGATCTTTTCTTTCTTTTCAAGGTAATTTCTTTTATTATTACTAATTATTATTGTTATTATATATATATATATATATATATATATAAAGAAAACATTAATTAAAAAAAATCCATAAATAAATTTTCAGAGAAGAAAAAAAAAAATTCAACCATTCCTGATTGACCCAATCTCAAAAATACAATTTCTTAACTCCCTCCTAAATTAAAACCAAGCCAAATCATCATGGAGTTTACATCACAATTAATTTAACTCCGAAATAATTTCTATCTCTAATCTTAAAGTTATATACATAACAATATATCCAGCCAAAATAATAAAACTGTATATATATTCGGTTAATTAATAAAATAAAAGCATAAAATATTTATATTTTGAACATAAACTTAGAATAGGTGAAACTAACCTGAAATGTACAAAATTTTCTTGCTCTCATTTTTTTTTCTGGAGTTTATGTAAAATAATAAAATATCTGCTATACTACTACTACTACTACTACTACTACTACTCTATTCCTTTAGGAGTCTCGTAGTATTTTTATCCTATAATAGTTTAGGGAATTTCTACCTGATTAGTCGTAATATATTTATACTTATCTCCTAAAACTCTCTACCCAATTAAATGTAATAGCAATTACACTTATTCCTTTGGACTCTATACTTGGTTAAGCATAAAATAACAATACTTATTCAAGAACGATAAAATAAATAAAAAATAAAAAAAATACAGTTATCACACAAATCATTACTAATTTGTGGCAGAAACTTCTCCCCAACCTTAACACTATAAATAGCATACTTTTGGCCTCTTATCCTCATAGTTAGTAATGTGTTAGTAGGCATCAATTTAGGATTAAAGTAGAGACTAATTCCGACCCATTTGTTGAGGGATCTCTTATATTAGATTTTCTTTCTATGTAGTTTTAATTTCCTGGTTGAAAATTAAAGACTTCTAGTCTAATATCTTTCCTAAATGTTTAATTCATATGTTTAGAGTTAAATTTTGTTAGCACTAAAATTTGTGGGATACCATCTTGTTAGCACCAAAATTTAGATTTTTACTAAATTCATAATTAGATGTGAAGCACATTATTTACAATCTTCAAAATTAGATTCCAAGATTGCAGACTTCAACTCAATTTCATAATTGTTGAGCATCCCGATTTCTGCACTGCAGTGGCTTCTCTTCCAATATTTTTCTAATAAGGTGATATTGCTTCCCAATGTCTTTCAAATTCTTGTCAGATTTTGGTTCCTTTGCCTGTGTAATGGCCCCATTATTGACACAATACAAAGGTATTAGATTATTAATCAAAGTAACAATTTTAAGATCAGTGATGAACTTCTTAATTGAAACGGCCTCCTTTGTAGTATCAAATGTAATAGTGTATTCAACCTTAGTGGTTGAGTCTGCAGTCATATTTCATTTGGAAATCTTCAAACTAACTGCTCTACCATTGAGAGTGAACTCAGAACCCGATGTAGATTTTATATCATCCACTCTAGACTGGTCCGTACAACCCGCAACTTTTACCTCTCATTTCCATAAACCAAGAAAATATATTTAGGGTCATTCTCAAGTACTTAAAGATTTTTTGGTAGCAATCCAATGCTCTTATCTTGTATTAGAATGGTATCTGCAAATGGCACTAACAACATGCCTAATATCAGGTCTTATACATCGCATGACATACATTAGGCTACCCATAGCAGACGCATAAGGTGTCTTCACAATACGCTAATTTTGGGTTCATCTCTTTAGATAGGTGAATTCCTTCTCTAAAATGTAATAAAACACTCTTGGAATCTCCATCTTGAACCTCCTCTTCAATATGGTATCTATGTATAGAATTTGGGAAAGTCCTATTATTCTTTTAACTCTGTCTCTATAAATTCAAATTGCATGCTATAGCTTGCTTCTCCCAAAGCTTTCATGGAAAAGGATTTGGATAACCGTAATTTGACTGATGTTGACATCCATATGTCATTACCAATCAGTTGTATGTAATCAACATACATAACTAGTAAGGTGATTTCACTCCTTCTAGTCTTCTTGTAGACATATGCTTCACCCTGAGAAGAATTTCTAATGAAGTCAAACCCTTTGTTTGCTTTATCAAAATAGACATTCTAACTTTTGGAAGCTTGTTTAAGACCATAAATGGATTACTTAAACTTGCATATCGTATTGGCTTCACCAATGGATTCAAAACTTTTATGTAATTACATGTATATATACTCCTGGATATATCCATTCAAGAATGCAATCTTGACATCCTTTTCTCAGATCTCATAATAATTTATATACTGCTACAGTTAATAAAATCTTGATGGATTTGAGCACGGATACTAGTGAAAAGATTTCCTCATATTCTATTCTACGGATTTGTCGACAACCTTTAGTTACATGCTTGGCTATATTTGTCTTTATCTTACCATCCACAAAATATTTCTCTTGTAGTTCCTTTGTTCCCTATTGGAACTATTTCTTTAGGTAGGTCTACTAGATCTCAGGCTTGGTTGGAATGCGTTAAATAGATTCAGATTGTAATGGTTCTAGTCACTTGAAAAATTGATGTCAAACATTCATATTAAAGCATCTTCATAAGTAGTAAGATCATTTTTATGATAGCTATCTCCTAGAGCAAAAAAATTTAGTGCTATTTTTAGGAGTAATCCAATTCTATGGGATGGATGTCCTACTAGATCTAAGAGGAGTTTTGTGCTACAAATGGAGCAAGAACTTCTTCTAAATTTTCTTCCGCTACATCTGTGTTGATCTATCGGGAAGAAGTTTCCTCTACTTTTATAGTCCTTTATGATTATCCTTCTTTAATAAAATTTTCTTCAAGTTAGAGGACATTCCGGCTGATGAAAACAATTTGTTCATGTAGAATATAAAACAGATATCCTATATTCTTATGATATCCAACAAACAGTCCCTTAACAAGGGCTAGTTTTTTATTTTTCTTTCTTCAATTTTTTGATAAAAGTCGCACACCTCCACATTTTAATGCAATTAAGTCTTGTTAGGTTGCCTTTCCATCTCATATGGAGTTGTAAGGATAGATTTAAAAGGTATCTTATTTAATATATGAAAGGCGCAGTAAGGAATACGCAACCCTAAAATGATATTGTTAAGTTTTGAAAACTCACCATTGACGGGACCATGAAGGAATATTTCTAGTTTTCAGGATCCATTTTCTGGCTCAAAGACATTGAAGCAGATGGCATGCACAAGCCAGATGCAGGGAAAATTGTGTGATTTTGGCCAAAGACCCCGGTCTTTCTATGGAGAAGTTTGGTTTCAAATCCCGATTCAAACAAGAGGATTACACCATGCTAATGTGCCTTTAGTCATCCATATCTCAAGCTAACCCAAGAAGAGCATTTTTGTGGCTTTTTGTTCTTGTTATGCACCTTCGTTTAATTAATCTTGCCATATCATAGCAGTGTACCCTCTCCTTACAAGTCACAAGTCATCTCTAGATGTCCATTAAAGTTCTATTTCTCCTCTAAGAAGTTGATAAGCCAAATAAAATTAGAGTTATTCATATTCTTTTTCGTACGGCTATTGAACTAGTTTCAGCGTTTCTAGGTTGTAGAATTTGTTCGTTTTCATGAATTTATGTTTCTATGTTAATATATGCTTACATAGTACATTTGTGTTCATTTAATGTTATTTGAATAACATTTATGTGTTTATGAGTTTAGGGTTGTATTTTGGTTATTTATCGAATTCCTACTGGATTTAGTATTCTTCATGTCTTCATGTGTGTGTTTTGTTTATAGTTTTAATTAGTGTTAGGTGTTATTATTGAGTTAAATTCTAGATATTAATGTGTGTTATTATTCTACGGCTGTGTAGGAATAAACAATGTAGTAATCAGACGTCGGACGGGGATTATAGAGGTAAAACAACAAAATCGCACGATGTTGTGAAATCAACAGCTAACAACGGTTAAAACAGAATGATACCTGTAGTCAATGGGTGATTCAAGGCAAATCAGCCATTGCTTGTAGTTGGGCTGACTTGGGCGAGCAGTTACATGATTTTGACAATTTTTAGAGTTATGCATGTTCATTTTGGGCCTGTAAGTATGCATTTCCAGAGAACCTTTTTCAGAGCCCTGTACATTGTAAATTTTAGAAACAATAAATAATGGAATTTCGATTCTCAAGAACATGTTCTAATTCAGTCTCCGCTTTGGTGGCTGCAAATAAGACTAGGGCTTTATTTCTTTTTCAAGAAGTGTTGAAGAGGAACTCTAGACCTAAAACTTGAGATTTGTCATTAGAGAAGCTTTCTTAAACTTTTATTGAGCTATTTAATTTCATTTTTGTTACTTTTTTGTCGTTTACTTTAAATCAACGCTTTTTTGATCACTTTCTAGATTAATGTTTAAACTAGTTTATTTGTTTTCAGTGTTTTTTTTGTGTTATTTCTTTCATTCATGCTCTGAGCAGTATGGATTAAGTTTAGATGATGCCGATTTTATTGTGTTACGATTAATTTGATCATCAATTGGAATAATCATATTAATAAGCTAATAATTAACATAAATAGACAATTTTGGAGATTGATCAGCTCTAGAGTTGGTTAGGGTGACCGAGAGAATAGGAATTAATTATAGCCTTTTGATCCTCCGATGTTAAATTATTATTCTAGTTCAAGATGACGAAATTTATTAGTTGATTCGCCGAGTGGTCTAAGAAAGAAATTCGAATTCCATAAGAATAGTGACTCAAATTGGTTAAGTAGGCAAGAGATGGTTTCTCAAACCCTAGTTAATTAACTTGATAGGATTCAGTTACCAATTTTTTCGGGGTTAGGTTGAAACATGGGAATAGAATCTCCATTCATTATAATTGGACCGATCAATTGAATGAATTAATCAAAATCAGGAATTGGCTAGTTTTAACCCTAATCCATTGATTTCATTATATAGAGTCCTTAATTCTAGCCTAGTTAACTCTATTCTCCATTTCAGATTCTTCAAATAGCATTCCAACCAAATAACTAGTGCTAGTTAAGCCAATCCTTTTGGTTTCAACCCCTACTTCCGTTTTATACTATTTGACCTCGTATGCTTGTGGTACGGTTATCTAGTTAATTGTAAAGTTTGGTGTTTATTAAAATTTTATAACTATATATTTAACATATCAAGTTTTTTGTACCGTTGCCGGGGACTGAATCTTTGGTAATATTGGTATAATTTGGTAAGACTATTACTTTAAAGTGGAAATTGTGTTTTGTTTGTGCTAGTGTCATTGTGTTTTCAATATTTCGAAAAAACCAAAAAGATTTTCTTTTTTCGTTATGTGTGTTCTTTTATTGGAAAAAAAAAACCCAAAGGCCGCGTTTAGTTGGCAGGAAAGTAAAGTGAATTAGGATTCTAATTACTCATGATGTTATTCCATGAAAAGGTATTCCTTTACCATGTTTGGATACTCTTAGGAATTTTGACAGGAGAATTGTATGTATTCTTTTTCCAATATTTGGTTCAAAATGGAATAGTGCAAAATGTTTTTTGAACTTTCACTATGTAGACACCTATTTTTGTCCCTTAAGTTCTCCCCTATTTTCCTCTTAATTTGACTCTCAATTTTCTTTTTAATTTCTTTTTAACCTGCTCTTTGATTTCCTCATTAGTTTATCCTTTAATTCCCTCTTAATTTGTCTTATGGTGTTCAATTATTATGTGTTTTATGCATTTTGAAATACTAAGAATGAGTTTTAATATTAGTAAGTTTTTAGATTTTTCAAAAAAAAAAAAAAAAAAAAAAATTCAGCGTGTGAACAGTACCGCGCGTATTGTTCACGCGCTGAACAGTCAGCTCGACAGAGCTGTTTTGGCCACGTTTTTCTTTGCATTTTTTCACCCATTCTTACCAAATTTCAGATGCCCCATACTCCCAACATGACAAGGAATGGTCTTTGACCATTTTTACACTCAATCCATCTCTTTAAAGAGCAAAAAACTCAGCCTAAAAAAAGGAGGACGAAATTTCTGCAGAAAAGAAAAGAGAGAAATTTTTTTCTAAGTTTAAAAATCTTTCAAATAGCCAATTTTGAGCCAAAATTCCAAATGATTGAAAAGGAATTAGATAAAACTAAAAGAAGAAAAGTTGTAGAGGGTACCTGGGAATACAACTTATCTTTGTAAAGTCTTAAGCAAAATCATTCATTTTGAGGGTCAAAAAAGTGGTATAAGAAGGCTGGTGGCCAAGAAAATCTACATAAAAAAAAGTGAAATTTTGTAAGTCTGAAAATTTTTCCAAACAACCAACTTTGAGCCAAGATTCCAAGCGATCGAAAAGGAATTAGACTAAACTCAAAGAAGAAAAATTGTAGAGGGTACTTGGAAATACAACTTCTATTTGTAAAGCACACGAAAAATCATTCATTTAGAGGGTCAAAAACGTGGTAGAAGAAGGCTGGTGGCCAAGAAAATCTGCAGAAAAAAAAGAGAAATTTTTCTAAGTATGGAAAATTTTCCAGATGGCCAACTTTGAGCCAAGATTCCAAGCGATCCAAGAAGAATTAGACAAAGTCAAAGAAGAAAAGTTGTTGAACGTATCTGGGACTACAACTTCTCTTTGTAAAGCTCAAGCAAAATCGTTCATTTGGTGGGTGAAAAATATGGTGGAATAAGGCCAGTTCATCAACCGGAAGCTGATGGAGGTGCCGAAAGCAAATTCGGCTCAAACGCACTCCAAGCCGAGTATAACCAATTCCACCACATTCCTGAGGTTGAGGTGAGTTAAATGGGCTTTTGAATCGATTGTTTTGGTGACAAAATGCTTATCTTACTATTTTTACATTATTTATGACTTAATTTTCGAATTTAATTTTATAGTTAATAATGTTTAAATTTAATGTTTTTATTGGCTTTAGAATATTTTTTGGAGTGTCTCTAAAGGTTTACACGAAAATTTTATGGAATGTTTTATGCAAGTTTATGTTTGGTTCATATGCCCACTTTCACCCTTTGATTTATGTTTATATAGTTTTTTATGTTAATTAATTGTTATATCTTCATGTTTTATGAAAATATTAGAATTTTATGGTTATTTTCTTCGAATTTTTGGGTTAAGGTTTGAAAGTTTCACTTTTTGGGGTGGTTATGGAGTTGGGAGAAGTTGGGGGAATGTAGAGAAACTTTCAAGTGTATAAATAAAAACAAGTCACACTGAACCATAACCCACAAATGGCTTTGGGCTAGTGGTTCAGCAGCTGGTGTTCCTTCTTGGTGGGTTCGAATCTCCTTGCCCCCATTTTCCTTAGGATGTTTTGAGTTTTGTCCCCTTGGGTCCATAGGACTGCCACGTCATCGATGACGTGGCAATCCCAAAAAAAGAAGAGAAAAGTCTTCTGACATGGCCCATTTGATGCCACGTCATCAATGACGTGGCACCACCAGATTGCTCCACGTCATCGATGATGTGGCAAACAAAAATTTTTTTTAAAAAAAAAGTTCAGAAAATTTTGTATTTGCGTTTTAACCCTCCAGATTTCAGATTTTTTGATTTTGGCCCTCAAATAATTTTCTAAATTACATTTAGGCCCTTAAGAAATTTTCTTTAATATTACTGTTTTTTTTTTTTCTTTTCAAATTTCTTCTAAGTTACATTTTTAATGACAATAACCACCAAGCTTTAATTTTATTTTTGTTTGACATTTTAATATGTTTAATTACCTTTTGACAATTAACTAGATTGTGAAATTATCGTTTTGCCCTTATGAGTATTAAATTGTAAATAGGCTCTGATTTTGCACATATTTTTCGATTAGTTTCTTTTGTGATGATTTGTGCTTTATTTTTTATGTTTGTTGGTCTCGATATAATATTTATGCTTTTTCTTACTTGTTAAATGATGTGAATTTTCTCTTCTGTCCTTAAATTTTGTTTAGTTGCACGACTAAACATTAAATATTTGAATCAAACTCAATTTAGTCCATGACTTAATAACTGTATCTATAATATCAAATCGGGCTAGAAGTAAACTCTGGCGTGCATGACAAATGACTGTTTTGTCCCTTGGGAGTTAAAGGGCACTACAAGCTAAATGTGTGCAACTTTAAATTGGACCCGGGCTAAATTTACCTGTCAATGTTTTTATTTACCATTTATTTTCATTTCCTCATTAATATGTACATATTTTATTACTTTTAAACTATCTTAAGCACACGTACGCTACAAAGTCGGCAATAATGAATACCGTCTAAAATTGAAAAGGGAAATGCGATAAAATCATGCAACCGGTCCAACGCCGGGTAAAGTGGGTACCGAGAGAAATTCAAATCTATCCCAAACCTTCCCATTTTACTACAGGATTCCCGAACTCATGTTTTTTGAATTACGTGGACCAGGAGTCAATCTAGACTAGGGTTTATTTTTTCTTTAAATTTTGATGTATTTTTGTGTCCGTGTGATTAAGATAGTTTAGATGTGTTTAAGAGACAGATACCAGACAAGGAAACTAAAAAACAATATTTGACACAGTACAAATAACGTTATGTAATAGTATATAGGTGATTCATTTAAATTGGTAACAGTAAGTAGGTAATTTATGTTTGTAATAGTAAATAAGACTTTTGCATTTAATCACCTATTTCACGAGCACCACATTGGCGACGGTGCCGGTCCCAAAGGTACCGGCCAGACCGCCCACAACCCGCGTGCGGCGGCGTCTCCACACGGGACTTTGAGAATCCGGGCACACGATTTTCCTTAACGCGTTTCTCTCAATTTCACCCCGTTCATTATAAGCCGGCTAATTTTTACCGATTTTTTTGTGTGCTATGTTACCTGCTATATGCCTCGTTTTGCTTGCCATGTGCAACGTGTTACTTTAATTGTTCTTTTTCAATTACTTTACACGTGTTTTACCGTATTTCACCATTTTTGCTGTCTTGTGTGCTGGTTTACGGATTTTTGTGTCTCGTTTTACATGCCACATGCTATGTGTTACTTTATTTGTTCTTTTTCAATTACTTTACACTTATTTTACCGTATTTCACCATTTTTGCTGTCTTGTGTGCTGGTTTATGGATTTTGGGTCTCGTTTTATGTGCCACATGCTATGTGTTACTTTATTTGTTCTTTTCAAATTATTTTACACTTGTTTTACTATATTTCACTATGTTTGCTATCTTGAGTACCCATTTGCTCGATTTAGGTCTTGTTTTACGTGCCATACCCTGTCTGCCTATGGTGTGATTTGTTCTTACTTTATCTGTACATGTTTTAATATATTTTGCTATTATACCTGTTTGTGGTTAATTTGAGGGCAATTTTTGGGGTGTTGGGGTGCATCAAACCTTTAGAGCCAAACGCGCTAAAATGTGTGAATTTTACCGCCTCCAAGTGAACACAGCATAACACATGTCTCATTTATTGCATGTCCTATTGTGGATGTCGTTCCCACATTTCTTGTAGGAATTAAGACGATCTACCCAGATATGCGGTCGTGACACAATGTGCACGTAACGGTATCTGTGGCGATCACCTGACCACCGACGATAAGGCCCATCGGAATTGACGGATTTTATTTTTGGGCCAAAAGTCTGAAGGTTCAGGAACCAAGCCCATCTAGATTGCATTAGTAAGCCAAGCCTCATATTCATATAGCTTAAACCATAGGGCAGAACTGTGTGGACCTTGTTTAGGACACTAGACACGAGGCGGTAGAACCCACCCATTTATCTGGCTTGTAATAGTAAATAGCTTTACAATTTTGTCTATGTAATAGTATTTAATTTTTCTGATTCGTATGATTTACTTTGGCCATGTAATTTGTATCTGCTTCTCGCAAGAAAGAGTAAATTTTGATTTTTGCATTGCATAAGCCTTAGGTAGGGTCAAAGGCATATGGTTGCCAGACCCAAATAGGAGACCCACCCCCGCGACATGTTTCCAAAGTTGTATTATCCCTTGTGTGCATTTAGGCTAACCCCAGCGTTGTAGGGCCACCGTAGGCTACTTATTGCATATCATTAGCCGTAGAAGGGATACCCTGTCAGATACCCTGTGTATAGAATTGCATACCTATTCCTAGGTACATAACCTACAATAGAATTTGCAAGCTTGCGTGTTCATTTTATAAAGGCTCTTAATGGGTACAAGCCTCAGGTAAGGCTAACATGTATTTCATGCAGATGAGTTCCGCTCGAATAATTGGAAAGGCGACCAAAGTGCCCTATTTGATACAGGAGTGGGAACGAAACATGCAGTTGTGAGAACTGAATACGAATAGCTGGTTATTTGGGTCACCTAGTATGTCTGCGGGATATTGAGGCAGATCGGACCATAGTAGACACTTTGGTACAGGTTTGGGACAGTGAGGCAGCTGTGTTCAGATTCGAGAAGTTTGAAATGGCGCCCACACTAGAGGAGATCGCAGGATTTCTCGGACTGGACTTCAAGGACCGGGCTGTTATACTAGCGTCCCTAGGAACTACAAGGGACTTCTCTTTGTTCACCGGCATATCAGAGGCTGCGATACCAGGGGGACCCGAGGCTAATTCGGTTACTTTGATATTTTTACACGAGCACTTCTACACAAAACAGGGATTTCATAGGAACAAGACTCATTTTTTGCATCTCACTGAGGAGTCTTGGGCTCAGAAGCGAGTCTAGGTTTTTGCTCTAGCACTGACCAGCGCATATCTTTTTTCAAGGTCGGATGGGAAGATAGCATTTAAGACGGTACAGATGTTAGCCGATTTGATACATGGCGTCGGTGGTCAAGACCTCACCATAATCCATCTACTATTCTAGCTGACATATTGGTGGCTTGTACAAACTGTCAGAATGGAGTAAAATTTTTCAAGGGTACAAGCCTTTTGTTGCAAGTCTGGTTCATGGAACATTTGGGACGACGAAAGATTGTTCGTCATGATTTTTCCTGGGGTAGAGTAAATTGGGTACAAAGTCACAATCAACGCATCAACCGAGCAAAGTTGCTGAAAGACAAGGAGAAGTACATTCGTTGGTTGTATTCATTGAAGGAGTCAGAGATACAGTGGGTTCTAGAATGGGTACCCTGTCATGCACCGAGTCTGTAATCTGCTAGCCTTCTGTTCATACCCTTGATAGGAAATGAAGGCATTGTTCCCTACATGCCTTTCCGGGTCTTACGTCAATTTGTGAGGGTTCAGACAGTACCTCCAAAATCAGCGATTGATCGATTCAACGTTATGTTCGACAAAGGGATACGGCCCGAATCAATAACAGAAAAGTCGAGTATTTTGTCAGTGTGGGCATCCAGATTGACGTGCATGTCAGGAGTCATTATACGATCCACAGCAGCATGGAATTTCAAGGACCACACCTCAGTACGATGTATGGCTGGAATATTTGCTTAGCCGGCGATCGCAAGCTGTAATTGACCCTTCAGAAGAAGTTACTCGGTTGACTTCACTATTGGAGGCTAAGGACAAGGAAATAGTGGAAAAGGAGATAGCTCTAGATAACCACAGGCAAGCTTACAAAAGACTTGAAGAACAGCAATCCTGTATTCGAGAGCAGGAATACAACCGAAAGAGGGCATGCATCGAGATGGCCAATGATCTGGGAAGCCTAATGTACAATGGGGCTGCTAAATTAGCACGTAGAAAGCTTCTGCGGTACGAGGAGCAAATGATGAAGATACGAGACCATCTAAAGGAGATCGCCGAATAAGTTCAAACGGGTTTCGTCCCCTTTAGAGCTTTTTTTTTGTTTTTAAGGTTCTTGGGGAAGAAATCACATTTTATGCTGTAAACTTATGATTATGTTTGTTTATATATCAATCTGAATTTTCTTTTTTTTATTATGTTTTAATATGAATGTACTAAGTGTCAAAATAGTGGCCCAACGCAGCCCTATTTATACCCGCTCGCGTGCACGTAAACTTTGATTTGAAGACAATATGAGCACAGTACCAGCAAAAGATGTGGAAGGGACCAGTGGGGATCAAAACCTAGAGATGGCAGAGTTGCGCAAACAGATGGAATCTATGATGGCTGCTATGACCAGTATGAACCAAGAAATGCAATGGTACAGGCAAACTTATGGGCCTCACCCCGCCAATCAGGAGATGCTGCCTCCTCATATGCCTAATCCCAGCATGGGGATGCTGCTACCCCCACCACCACAGAATCAACCTCCTCCAACTCCAGTGCCACCACTGACAGATCCAGTTCTACCACTACCACCTCCTCTTGAGTGGAGTATACCCCAGGAGGTGAAGCTGAATTAATGCCACCACCGCCCCCTGTACCGGCTGTCAATGATGCCCTATTAAAAGAATGGAGCGGTTCGATATCTGATGTTTCATGAAGCAGCAACAGGAGACGGATAAATTTGGAGCTATCGACTACCAAGATCTATGTCTATTCTCTGAAGTGCAATTACCGCCAAAATTTAAGATCCTAGAATTTCTAAAGTACAATGGCACTGGGGATCCGGTAGCTCACCTTAAAATATTTTGCAACTTGCTGGGGAATCCGACAAGTGACCCTCGGATAGCAATGAGGGTATTTGCCAGAAGCTTGGAGAGAGATGCGTTATCATGGTATTTAATGCTTGATCCCAAAAAATTACAGGATTGGACGGACTTGGCAAATGCTTTTGTGAAACAGTATGAGTTAACCGCGACCTAGAGCCGGACCGTTTTGCTCTGATGAACTTTAAGAAGAAGCCCTCAGAGGATTACCGTGAGTATGTGAAAAGATGGAGGGCGTTAGCTGCCAGAGTGAGCCCACCTATGACTGAGACTGAGATGGTCAAACTTTTTATTGATGCGCAAGAGACCAGTACTATGAAAAGTTGACCGGTCTATTGGCAAATCCTTTTCAGAAATCATCCAGCAAGCAGAGGCTGTTGAAAGGGGCTTGAAAAGTAGAAAAATTATTGACTTGACGGCCTTCAAACTTCAGATAGAGTCCATGCAGGGAAGCACGTCTGTGGCTAAGAAACCCCTGAGCAAGAAGGCTGACAAGAAGGAAGAGGAAGTGACTTTTATTTTCAACCAACCCAACCGCCAACCACCACACAATTTCCATCAATACCAAAGACCTAACCCACAACCCTTTTATGCACCACCTCTGCTACCACCTCAATACTACCCTCAACCCGTATACCAAACACAAGTACAAATGCCCATGCCTAATCCACAGCTCCCATATTATAATCCAAGACCACAACCCCTAAACAATCAAATATCCAACCAGCCAAACAAATTCCCTCCACCAAACTCCAACCAAGCCAGACCACATGGCAGACCACCCCGCAATTTTACCAATCTAGGAGGCCCATTGAGCAACTATATGAGCAGTTGAGATCAGTAGGGAGATTATGAAACCCATAGCTTCTCCTAAGTATCTGGGGTGAGTTCCGGATAGGTTTGACGCCAATGCCTACTGTGCCTATCATTCTGGGGCCCCAGGGCATTCCACGGCTAATTGTTAGACGTTGAAGAACAAGGTGCAGGATATGATCGATGCACGTGAGATTGTCATTAGGAGGCCAGAACAAAGGATAAACACTAATCCGCTGCCACGGCATGAGCCTCATGTTGGGATGGTTTGTATAGAAGCGGAGATGGAAGAGGAAGAAGGAGCAGTCAAAGAAGTGACAATGACTCAGATCAAACCGTTTTATTTGGATTTGGAGCCATCTGAGCCTTTTATCATAGACATGGATCCGTTTGAGGTAGAATCTCAGGAGCCCGTTGTGATTGAACTGCCAACACAATTGCCAATGAGAGCACACATACAGTGCCGTGGAATTATCAATCCTCAGATGTGATAGTCGGTGGAAGGCCAATTTCTGAGGAGGAAGTGTCCGCTGTTACAAGGTCAGGCAGCCGAATCACAAATGACAACAGTTTTGAGGCCGAACAATCCAATAAAGGTAAAGAGCCCATGCATGCCCCTAAGGATGTAGCAGACAAAGATGTGGAGGACTTTATAAGATTGATCAAAAAAAGTGAATATTCAGTAGTTGAGCAGCTGAATAAGATGCCCTTACAAATTTCTATGCTCAGCTTATTGTTAATATCCGAGCTACACAGGGAGGCAGTCTTGAAGATTTTGAGTGAGGCTCATGTGCCTCGTGATATTACCACTGACAATCTTGCTGGGTTAGTGGGCAGTGTGCTGGCATCAAACCAAATTTGTTTTTCTGATGATGACTTAACTTCTGAAGGGAGTGACCACAACAAGGCTCTATTCATCTCGGTCAGATGTGAGGGGCGGCATTTGCCTAGGGTCATGGTTGATAATGGGTCTGCTTTAAATATTGGTCATTTGAAGACATTGGATAAACTGGAAATCTCTCATGACCTGGTCAGGAATTCATCCATGGTGATCAATGCGGTGAGGGTTTGACGGGGCTCAAAGACAAGCCACCGGAGAGATAAACCTTATTTTGGAAGTGGGGCCAATTGCTCATCCGGTCACTTGCCAGGTTCTTCCAATTGTTGGGGTATATAATTTGCTGCTGGGACGTCCCTGGATCCATTCTGCTGGGGTTATTCCATCATCTTTGCATCAAAGGGTTAAATTCATTTACAAGTTTAAGCTGATTATTGTTTTTGCCGAAGATGACCACGCCATGATGGTCAAGGAGAAAGTTGGGGAGAGCAGTGACACTCCGGTGCCTTTCTTAGCTTATGATGTGGTCTCTGTCAGCCGAGGGCCTGGAGAGCAGTCATCAATGAAAGCTGTCTTGGATAAGGCGAGTGTAATGATTGCAAAGGAAATGTTGCGTGGAGGATATCGCATCGGCCAAGGTTTGGGGATGAATTTGCAAGGCATAATACACCCTATTGAGCTACCAACGCAGATGAATACATTTGGGCTCAGTTTTTGCCCGAATGCCAAAATGAGCCATTCATCAAATGTACCTTAAGAGAAAAAGAAGGTCGAGCATTGCCTATGGTCATTCCACCTCTTAAGATTACTTTTCCACGTTCTGCCGCCATTATGGCTCCTGATGCAGATGAGGCTGAAAAGGAGGATCTTATCCAAGGGGTAGCCGAATTATTTGCGGGGGTAATTATTCAAGAGCAGACGGAGAAGGATGACACTGAGCTACCATTTGCTGAGATCGACCAACTGCACAACTGGACATCTGATGATCTCCCTAGTCATAGGGAGTTTCGTATAATTTGAAAGGATATTGTTTTTAGTTTTGCTCCTTGGATAATTTCCTCCTTTGTATGTATGTTTTGTACATCTTAAGTCATTGTGTATAAGAGACAGGTAGTGAAGATGATAGTAGGTGCATTCACAGCATTGTATTCATGATTCATCTCATTCATCTGTTTTGGAGATGAATCTTGAAAACAATTTGATTAGTAAGGCAAGAACAATCATGATATTGCCTTCATGATTCATCAATCCTGTAGCTTATTCATCTGTTTTGGAGGTGAATTCTGAAGACAATTGATTTTTATAGGATGGCCAATGAATGTTAAGTTTATGTTCTCTAGGATCACTTGTGCAAATCTTCGATTAATGAGAACTTTTTCTTCAAGATGTTTTAGCTCATTTTGTTTTCTTTCATTTCATGCTTGATTTTTTCCCAGATGGCCCAAAATCAATGCTTTTGATCCTTCAGATACTACAGTTTATGAGGTCGATGAGTGTAATTTCGATATCACACCCGACCCTGATTTTACACAGTCTGAGAGTGGTGAGGACGAGTATGATATTGAAAATGAATTAGGGCGACATGAGGAAAAACCAAAGCCCAACTTGGAAGAAACAGAAACGGTAAACATTGGGACAGACACGTACGTAAGAGAGGTTAAAATCAGCATACATTTGACTAGAGGGCAGAGGAAAGAGATGATAGAATTTTTTATTTTGTTCCAAGACGTCTTTGCCTGGTCTTATAATGATATGCCTGGAAGAAGACTGGGGAGGTCAGAGTTTGCGTTGACTATCGAGACTTAAACAAGGCCAGTCCCAAGCATGATTTTCCGCTGCCAAATATTCACATCATTCTAGACAGTGCTGCCTACCATTAGATTGAGACTTTTGTCGATTGTTTTGCTGGGTATCACCAAATCCTAGTGGACGAGGAAGACAGGAAAAAGACAGCAGTCATTACTCCTTGGGGGACATTCTGCTACAGAGTTATGCCATTTGGACTCAAGAATGCTGGTGCAACATATCAACTGCACTATGACTACCTTGTTTCATGACATGATACACGAAAAGATGGAGGTCTATGTCGAATGACATCATTATCAAATCCAAGAAGGCTGAGGATCACTTGACCAATCTTAAGAAGGTATTTGAGAGGATGAGGAGATATAATTTGAAGTTAAACCCAGCAAAGTGCGGCTTTGGAGCTCCTTCCAAAATGTTATTAGGTTTCATTGTCAGTAAACGGGGAATTGAGATAGACCTAGCAAAGATCAAAGCTATCTGTGAGATGTCTGCGCCAAAAACTCAGAAGGACGTAAAAAGCTTCTTGGGAAAAATCAATTTCATTGGTCGCTTCATTTCTGTATAAGAGACAGTGAAGAGCGGGTTTGAGACAAATGCACCGATGTCTGGAATGCTTTTTACGTCCTTCTGAGTTTTTGGCGCAGACATCTCACAGATAGCTTTGATCTTTGCTAGGTCTGTCCTCCCAAAGCCAGGGAAGCCATTAATCATGTATCGATCGATTTTGGACGGATCCATGGGTTGTGTCTTGGGGCAGCATGACGATTCGGGCTAAAAGAGCAGGCTATCTATTACTTATCATCTAAGCAAGAAGTTTACAGTCCATGAAGCCAATTATTCTTTTTTGGAGCGAACATGTTGTGCATTGGTTTGGACCTCCCAACGGCTAAGGCATTATCTATTGGGTCATACCACTTATCTCATTTCCAGGTGTGATCCCCTTCGCTATCTGTTAGAGAAGCCTATGCCGACTGGACGCTTGGCTAGATGGAAGATGTTGTTAGCAGAATTCGATATCATCTTCACTACTCAAGAGGCTGTCAAAGGACAAGCGATAGCGGATCATCTTGCTGAGAATCCAAGGGAGAATGATTATCAACCCTTGCACACATACTTTCCGGACGAAGACATCTTATTCATTGGCACTGCCGAAGACATGAAACATGAATGTCCACATTGGAGGCTATTCTTTGATGGTGCATCCAACACTTTCGATGCAGGCATATGAGCAGTTTTGATATCACCAGAGGGCAGACACTTCCCAGCAACAGCCAAGTTACAGTTTCCGTGTACGAACAACATGGCAGAGTATGAGGCTTGCATACTTGGTCTGAAAATGGCATTGGACATGGGTATTAAAGAGTTAGCTGTGTTTAGTGATTCAGATTTGCTCGTCCATCAGACACTGGGGCACTGGGTAACCAGGGATTCTAAAATCATGCCATATCACTGCAGTATTCTCAAACTAGGTCGACAATTTGATGCTTTGAAATTCACTCACATACCCCGATCCGGGAATGTATTTGCCAATGCTCTGGCTATCTTATCTTCAATGATCAGTCATCCAGACGGCACAGTGATAGAACCCATTACCATTCAGGTGCTGGAAAAGCCAGGGTACTGTTGCACTCTTGAGGCAGAATCTGATGGACTTCCTTGGTTTCATGATATCAAGGAGTTTCTGGACAAAGGTAGCTATCCTCTAGGGGCTAGTACTTTTGATAAGAAGTTCCTACGCTAAATGTCAATCAAGTTCTTTTTAAATGGCAATGTACTTTATCGAAGAACGATAGATTTGGGTCTAATCTGAGGTACGTTGATAAGAAAGAGGCCGCTTACATTATGGAGGATGTTCATAGGGGAGTTTGTGGGCCACACATGAACGGGCACTTATTAGCTAAGAAGATAATGAGAGCAGGATATTTCTTGCTTACTATGGAGCATGATTGGATCGAATTTGTCCGCAGGTGTGTTAAGTGCCAAATGCACGGGGATGATATAAGGGCAGCACCAACTGAATTGCACAACATCACTACTCCATGGCCCTGTTCAATTTGGGGAATGGACGTCATTGTATTGATCGAGCTGCCAGCTTCTAATGGTCATCGCTTCATTCTGGTAGCGATTGAATATTTCACTAAGTGGGTCGAGGCTGAATCCTACAAGCACGTAACAAAGAAGGTAGTGGCGGAGTTCATACGAAAGAACATCATTTGCCGCTTTGGGATCCCGGATACATTGGTTACCGACAATGCCAAGAACCTGAACAATGACTTGGTAGATGGTCTTTGTGCCCAATTCAAGATTAAGAATTGCCATCAGGACATCTACTAGGGCAACGCCTTACTCCCTCATGTACGGAATGGAAGCTGTTTTGCCAGAGGAAGTAGAGATCCCTTCTCTACGCATTCTTATGGAAACTGAGTTAGAAGATACAGAATGGGTGCGCTCAGACATGAACAGCTTGCACTCATTGATGAAAGACGGCTAACAGCTGTGTGTCATGGCCAATGTTATCAACGGAGGATGGCCCGAGCTTACAACAAGAAAGTCAAGCCCAGAAATTTTCAGGCTGGCGATCTAGTCTTTAACGCATATTGCCAATACAGGACGAAGCAAAGGGCAAGTTTGCTCCTAACTGGTAGGGTTCATTCATTGTACACAAAGTATTATCAGACCGAGGAGCTCTTATCCTTACGGAGATGGATGGACAGGTTTTCCCCCAACCGATAAATGCGGACATGGTCAAAAAGTTTTTCATCTGATTTGGTAGACTGTAAACCTTTAAGTCATTGCAGAACGTCGGATAGAATTTCACCTGTTGTTTTCTTTTCCTTTTCACTCACATCCGGACTAAATATATCTCTTCTCTTTATTTGCCTATCTTTCGTTTCAATTGTGCTTTGTCCCTATCCAAGTTTTGTAAAAACAAATTGGAACTAAGCTCATTTGCAATGTTGGGGCAAATTGTTATTTTTGGGTGGCAAAAAAAAAAAATGTTTGAGAGGCTGACCAAAATAAATGCACAACAAAACTCAGTTTGTTATAATAAAACTAGGGCAATTTTTTTCAAATCTATTTCCCCAGTTCAGTCAGTTGCCTTCAAATAAGACTCTCAACCCAAAATTGGGGCAATTCTTTTAGATAAGGGACATAACCAGTTTTTCTCAGATCACAAACCCGCTTCTTCCATCCCTTGTAGCTAGGTTCTTTCCAACCAAAGCGCCCATCTTAAACTGGGGCAAGTTTTTGTTAAGATAATCCCAATCTTTACCAATCACACGACTTAACCCATTTTGACCCTAACTATCCTAAGTTCTGCATAGGCTTAAAGGGAGCAGTTTGTGCGGTCTCGGCAGTTGATATTAACATGTCTATCCCAATTACAGGGAAGGTAGCCTTACTGATGCCGAAAAACTTTGAAAACTAAAGTTCCCATGCATTGGAAAAGGCGATTACTTAGCCAGACCTCTTCCGTTTACTCCCACACCTTGCCGTTTACTTGGACCTCATAGGTGAAAACCCGGAAAAGGCACCTTTTTTTTTTTAAAAAAAAAAAAAAAAAAGAGCTAAAGAGAGGCTTAGTTAAAAACCCTACGGGGCGGCCTAGGCAAAATGAGAGTGTGAGGAAAAAAAAATGCAAAAAAAAAAAAATAATAAAAAAAATAAATAAATAAATAAAAATAATAAATAAAAGGGAGAAATCTGTATAACCTTAGTGAAAACCTGAAAAGGCGCTGAGGAATGGGTAAACTGAGCAAATGGTCAAAGTCTGCTTGACGACTTCTCTGGGTCCAAGTCTAGGAAAGTGTTCAACTGAAATTTTTTGACCAAAGTTAGGCTTATTGGTTGCCTCTATGTCGTTCTCTCGACACAGTCATTGGCCTTTAAAAGGCACGTATCCGATGGATCCAAAGCATTGCTTGATCGGATCCAAATCACTTGGAATGAAAGTCAAAGCAGTGTTAACATGGTGATGGCACAATTTTTACTAAGATTGCTCCCATGTGCCTGTATTATTTATTCATGTACTTCTATCAAACTCACATGCTGCCATTTAGTTTGTTTGTAGTTGTTCTTCTTGTTGTTGATGTTTTAATTGTCAAATATGTGTAAACCATTTGTTTAATTGAACTACGTTCGACCTGATTCCTGTGGTGGGATACGTAGGCAGCTCTTAGCGAGCTCGGTCACCTTGCTTATAGAAATGTTCGCTAAGATTGACATTTCGTCTGTTTTTGGCACTGACCAATTCGAGTTTTCTTTGCTTGATATCGCATTGTTTTGAGTACCTGCAGGTTCCTGAAAATAAAATGGATGCTAAAATCCACGACACTGGGGCAAATTTTATTGATTGGATATCCTTCATAAATAACTCGTTATACACTAATCCTGAGCCTGAATCTTGATACCCAACGGTCTTTCTTCGCATTTTGAAAGGGGTGATTCACGCCAACCCCTAATGAAGCAATCAACCTCACAGGTGATCGCCACTTGGGAGATGGTACACTGAGTTCCCAGTCAAATCTCTCAATTTAAATAATGCTGTCATTTACCGTTTAAGGCTTAATGTCACAGTTTACAATTCAGTCATGATTAGGGTTAATTACTAGTTGCCTTTTACACTTCATTTCATGGGTAAGCCCAATGACATGGCTCCGTGCATGTACCATACTTATTGCATTTTCACCCGATAAATGAATTTCAGGTTCTCATTTCCATTTGAATTCATTAACCTGATAAACGAATTTCAGGTTTGCATTTTCACCCGATAAATGAATTTCGGGTTCTCATTTCCATTTTTATTAACCTGATAAACGAATTTCAGGTTTGCATTTTCATCCACATAAAGATTGTATAAAATCCATTCTATTAACCTGATAAACGAATTTCAGGTTTGCATTTCTGCATCACCCGATAAACGAATTTCGGGTTCTCATATCAATCTCTGTTAACCTGATAAACGAATTTTAGGTTTGCATCTTCAAATTATCCGATAAATGAATTTCGGGTTCTCATTTCCATTTTCATAACCTGATAAACGAATTTCAGGTTTGCATTGTCATCCTCGATAAACGAATTTCGGGTTTCCATCTTCATTAACCAGATAAACGAATTTCAGGTTTGCATCTTCACCCGATAAACGAATTTCGGGTTCTCATTTCCATCTCCGTTAACCTGATAAACGAATTTCAGGTTTGCATTTGCACTTCCAATAACGAATTTCGGGTTCTCATTTCCATTTTCCATAACTTGATAAACGAATTTCAGGTTTGCATTTTCATTCCCGATAAACGAATTTCGTGTTTCCATTCTATTAACCTGATAAATGAATTTCAGGTTTGCATTTCTGAATCTCCCGATAAATGAATTTCGGGTTCTCATTCCATTTTCATAACCTGATAAATGAATTTCAGGTTTGCATTTTCATCCCCGATAAACGAATTTCGAGTTTCCATTTTCATTAACTTGATAAACGAATTTCAGGTTTGCATCTTCACTCCCAATAAACGAATTTCGGGTTCTCATTTCCATTTTCATAACCTAATAAATGAATTTCAGGTTTGATTTTCATCCCCGATAAACAAATTTCAGGTTGCCATTCTATTAACCTGATAAACGAATTTCAGGTTTGCATTTCTACATCACCCGATAAACGAATTTCTGGTACTCATTTCCATCTCCGTTAACCTGATAAACGAATCTTAGGTTTGCATTTGCACTCCCGATAAACGAATTTTGGGTTCTCATTTTCATTGGGATTCATTACCTGATAAACAAATTTCAGGTTTGCATTTTCATCCCTGATAAACGAATTTCGGGTTTCCATTCTATTAACCTGATAAACGAATTTCAGGTTTGTATTTCTGCATCAACTGATAAACGAATTTCGACTTTCATTTCAAGTTTGCATTACCCGAGAAACTCACCGTTCGGGTTTTCATTTCACTCTTGTTACCTTGATGACACAAAGTCGGGTTTTCATTTTAATTTACATGTCTTTACTCCGATGACATAAAGTCGGGTGTTCATTTGTGTTTACATACCCTTGCCTTGATGGTACGAAGTTGGGCTTTTAATTCACATTGTTTGCTGAGTTTCATCACCAGTGGCGTTTGCATGTTATGGCAAGTTAGTTTTTTTTGTCATTCACAGCTACGTTTCATTCTAAGTCCCTGTGCTTCTGATAAAGCCCAACTTCGTACCATCAAGGCAAATGTAAAAGTCTTATTTGCTGTCTCTTATGGTTCATTTCACTGGGCGTCTTTTTATACCTAGATGAAAATCCCCCTCATTTAAGACTTTTCCGCTCTGGATGAATAGATAGACCTAATCTCCCCGGTGTGTTTGTCAAGATGGTGAATTTCCTCTTTCATGACCTCATGAGCTTAATGTTGTCATGTGGCAAATTTTGTTGCATGATTGGAATCATTCAGTCATGCGGTGTCTACAATCTTTGCCTAAAGTTTCTTCGATCCTCTTCGACACTCTGGCAAAGAGGGGCAAGCTTTAGACACCTATTTTTGTCCCTTAAGTTCTCCCCTATTTTCCTCTTAATTTGACTATCAATTTTCTTTTTAATTTCTTTTTAACCTGCTCTTTGATTTTCTCTTAATTTATCCTTTAATTCCCTCTTAATTTGTCTTATGGTGTTTAATTATTATGTGTTTTATGCATTTTGAAATACTAAGAATGAGTTTTAATATTATTAAGTTTTAAATTTTTCAAAAAAAAAAAAAATGATTTTGCTTTAGCTTTATCACCTGTGAGTTTTTCTCTGCATTTTTTCACCCATTCTCACCAAATTTCAGATGCCCCATACTCCCAACATGACAAGGAATGGTTTTTGACCATTTTTACACTCAATCCACCTCTTTAAAGAGCAAAAAACTCAGCCTAAAAAAAGAGAGAGAACTTTGAGCCAAAATTCCAAACGATTGAAAAGGAATTAGATAAAAAAAGAAAAGTTGTAGAGGGTACCTGAAAATACAACTTATCTTTGTAAAGCTAAAGCAAAATCATTCATTTTGAGGGTGAAAAACGTGGTATAAGAAGGCTGGTGGCCAAGAAAATCTGTAGAAAAAAAATCGTTCATCAACCGAAAGCTTGGAGGTGCCGAAAGCAAATTTGGCTCAAACGCACTCCAAGCCGAGTATAACCAATTCCACCACATTCCTGAGGTTGAGGTGAGTTAAATGGGCTTTTGAATCGATTGTTTTGGTGACAAAATGCTTATCTTACTATTTTTACATTATTTATGACTTAATTTTCGAATTTAATTTTATAGTTAATACTAGATGTTTAAATTTAATATTTTTATTGGCTTTAGAATATTTTTTGGAGTGTCTCTAAAGGTTTACACGAAAATTTTGTGGAATATTTTATGCAAGTTTATGTTTGGTTCATATGCCCACTTTCACTCTTTGATTTATGTTTATATAGTTTTTTATGTTAATTAATTGTTATATCTTCATGTTTTATGTAAATATTAGAATTTTATGGCTATTTTCTTTGAATTTTTGGGTTAAGGTTTGAAAGTTTCACTTTTTGGGGTGGTTATGGAGTTGGGAGAAGTTGGGGGAATGTAGAGAAACTTTCAAGTGTATAAATAAAAACAAACTGAACCATAACCCACAAATAACTTTGGGCTAGTGGTTCAGCAGCTGGTGTTCCTTCTTGGTGGCTTGAATTCGAATCTCCTTGCCCCTAATTTCCTTAGGATGTTTTGAGTTTTGTCCCCTTGGGTCCATAGGACTGCCACGTCATCGATGATGTGGTGCCCTGTCATCCCACGACATCGATGACGTGGCAGGTATAATCCAAAAAAAAAGAAGAGAAAAGTCTTCTGACATGGCCCACTTGATGACACGTCATCGATGACATGGCACACAAAAAAAAAAATTTAAAAAAAAGTTCAGAAATTTTTTTATTTCCGTTTTAACCCTCCAGATTTCTGATTTTTGCATTTTGGCCCTCAAATAATTTTCTAAATTACATTTAGGCCCTTAAGAAATTTTCTTTAATATTACTGTTTTTTTTTTTTTTTTGTCTTTTCAAATTTCTTCTAAGTTACATTTTTAATGACAATAACCACCAAGCTTTAATTTTATTTTTGTTTGACATTTTAATATGTTTAATTACCCTTTGATTATGAAATTATCGTTTTGCCCTTATGAGTATTAAATTGTAAATAGGCTCTGATTTTGCACATATTTTTCGATTAGTTTCTTTTGTGATGATTTGTGCTTTATTTATTTATGTTTGTTGAAATCGATATAATATTTATGCTTTTTCTTACTTGTTAAATGATGTGAATTTTCTCTTCTGTCCTGAAATTTTGTCTTTAGTTGCACGACTAAACATCAAATATTTGAATCAAACTCAATTTAGTCCATGACTTAATAACTGTATCTATAATATAAAATCGGGCTAGAAGTAAACTCTGGCGTGCATGACAAACGACTTATTTGCCCCTTAGGAGTTAAAGGGCACTACAAGCTAAATGTGTGCAACTTTAAATTGGACTCGGGCTAAATTTACCTGTCAATATTTTTATTTACCATTTATTTTCATTTCCTCATTAATATGTACATATTTTATTGCTTTTAAACTATCTTAAGCACACGTACGCTATAAAGTCGGCAATAATGAATACTAAAATTGAAAAGGGAAACGCGATAAAATCATGCAACCGGTCCAACGCTGAGTAAAGTGGGTGCCGAGAGAAATTCAAATCTATCCCAAACCTCTCCATTTTACAGCAGGATTCCCGAACTCATGTTTTTTGAATTACGTGGACCAGGAGTCAATCTAGACTAGGGTTTATTTTTTCTTTAAATTTTGATGTATTAAGATTTGTGTCCCGACACACCAACACACCGAGTGGCGACTCCAATCCTGTGTTCCCTAGCTTAGATTATTTTTGTAGAATTCATAGTCGCATTTAAAGCCCCGTTATGTATTAGTAAATAGGTGATTCATTTAAATTGGTAATAGTAAGTAGGTAATTTATGTTGGTAATAGCAAATAAGACTTTTGCATTTAATCACCTATTTCACGAGCACCACATTGGCGACGGTGCCGGTCCCAAAGGTGCCGGCCAGACCGCCGGTTGTGGGGGGTGCGACACACTAGATTACTAAGAATATCCCTATAAACATAATATGTGGATAAAAAACTTAGCAAACAATTTTATATTGTAATACAACTAAAAATTTAGATTAAATAATAAATATTCCATTTTTATTTATTTTTGCTTATGTTATGAAAAACTAATTTTTATACATCTAATTTTATAATCACGGTAACATGCATAAAATATATTTGGCACATTTTTTGAGACAACTTAGTAAAATGATTTAGGATTTAAAATGGTATTGTTAATAAAGACATGGTTAAGAGATTCAGGTTTTAAAATGGTTTTGTTAACAAAGACATGGTTATGCTATCACGGTAATTTTTTTACAAAAGAAAATAATAAGAAATTAGATCAAAGACAAAGTATCAAAAGAAAAAATTAAATGAATCCCAATCAAAAGCGATTCCTATCGTATAATAAAATAAATCAAATCCTAGAAAAAAAAACTAGCAATTTTTAAACATAAACAAACAATTTAATTCTAATAGATTTGAGAATTGAAATCAATTGTCCTCCAAAACTTGCTTCAGAAATTGTTCTTTTTGAGAATTTTCGAATGTGAAAAATCGATTCCTATCCAAAACTTGCTTCAGAAATTGTTCTTTTTAAGAATTTTTGACTGTGAAAAAAATAATCCAATAAATTTGGATCACAGACAAGTATCATTCCAACCTTGTTTTATTCAGAAGTTGATAATCCTTTCAACTTTTGAAGTTCTCGATTAAGCTTGTGCGTTGCAATTATTATCACTTCTGTCCTATTCCGAACCTACAATAGTTTTTGCAAATTTTGCCATTGTCTCACTATTTTCTTTTATTTGAGCACTTAGCATATTAGTCATTGGCTCTAAGCTCAAAACCAACTATCATCACTCTTCCTCCTTTTGCGATGCATTTTCTTTGAACTTTCTTTTCCATGAGAATCACCTATTAGTTTTTGAACATTTTGAGGTTCAACATCATCTCCAACAGATTCTTCAACCTCCTCATTCATGTTATCTTCCCTTTTTATTTTCTCTAACATATCTGTAGGTGCTTCAACATTCTTTCCAGTGGCTCTATCTTGCCCCTAAACAACATCTAATTGATTACAGTAGATGAATGACTATTTTCTCATAAATGATTGATCCAGATAACTCTAAAGTAAATTCAATGCTCTATTAGCATATAATTTAACAGTAAAGTTAAAATTATAAGTAAAAGAAAATAATAAAACAATACATAATTACCTTTAAGTAATCATCATCCACACAAGAGGTTTGGCTGTAACACAAAATTTGTTTTCATCCGAAACGAAGCTATTCGTGCTTCTAACAAATAACAGGATATTGCTTTTCAACAATTTACAACGAGATTCACTAGGTGACTTTTCCTTGAGACCATGTCCTGGTAACTTTTGCTCTAATAATCTTTCTATTTCTTTTTGATATCCTTTCTTAATCCATTACCATTTTTGCCATCAAAATTTCCACTTATTTTTAGCTCAACCATAATTTCTAGTAATTTTTCATCGTCAACAAATGTCCAAATATGATTACTTCCTTTATCACAATGAAATCTAGAGGTACATTCCATATCTACAATAAGCAAAATATTCTAACATTATGGCCATTATAAGATTAAGTAAGAATAAGATGTATGTAAAAAATATTAAATTTAAAAGTAAATTGTATAAACCTCCACTCAAAAGACCATAAACAACAAATTTCATGCTAATTTTTTTCAAATAATTAAAATGCACAGTGACAATAAATACATCATAGATATATAAATTAACATGACACAAATGAAAAATGATCGATTGAAAGTTATAATATTATAAATAAGTACAAATAATTTGTTACAAATAAAAAAAAATTAGGACTTAACATTGCTGACAAGGTAGAATTGGAGAATTATTTAACTTAAAACTTTTTTTCTAAAAGTTATATTTTTAAATTAACATATCATCTGAGTATGTGACAATCATAAAAACTACCATAAAGCAAATACTAATAAGTATTAAAGGCCATGCTCTGATCTGAACATATAGAATTCTTGCACTATTGAGGTACAACGACAAGTGGCCCAGAATATGTTGAAAAGGTACAATGATTTGTTTTCCAATTTCATACTTGCTAGGAGAAACACTAACTCCAACGGAAATAATCATGCTTTTTTTCACAATTTCCATTTATTCGTTGCAATAGAAAGTCACCAGTTGTATTAATTTGTGGGAAATGGTTCACTTTTACTATGGACATTTACCTAGCCAAGATAGGCCCCATCAATTCCTTTGAGTTTCGGTCTTGTGATCGTACACTCTAGGCGGAGTGTTTCACGCGTTAGCTGGGCCCCTGATCCGTGTAGACCAAGGGAGAACACTCAAACGTTAGTCTTGTTGTTGCCCATCAAAGAACTTCAAGATGCTCATCCACGAAAAAGAGCAAAGCCTTTTTTCTATTGATACATTATTGCCACCAAGCAAATTATTAGTTCTTATTTGTTTTCTTCCCATGAATGCTGTTATTATAATCAAATAATTCAATTAGCAGTATACAATTAGTTTGGAAACATGATCAACTTTTTTATGGCTGGACATTGACATTATTTAATTATATCATCTAGAAATTTTATTTGTCAATGTTCTATCCTCATCTAAGAATTATTTAATAGAACACTTCAATAAAATAAACAAGTAATATTGTATACATATCATACCATTTAGTTTACAAAGCTAATTTAGAATCAAGAAATAAAAACTAAATTTAGAACAAAACAATATGATGTGTATATTTTGATTACTAACCCGAAACTCAAGAAGATAGTAGGCTCAAACCCTAGTCATGATGACTTGAGGAGAAGAAGAGTTGAATTAGGGAGGAAGGTAGAGATATCGTTCTGGTACATATTTAGTTGATGTAGGGTTTGGAGAAGAGATAAGAGGGTTAAAATGTAATGAGCATACTTTTAGATTAAAATCTCGAGGAAAGTAAAAAGAATACTAACAAGAAATTGGCTTTTAGAATCTTAATATTTTGCAATAAATTTTCTATTTTCGAGGAAAGTTTTTACTTTCCTCATAAACTTAAAAATGAACCAAACAATGGAATTTAATTTTTGAGATGGTAAAATGACCTTAATAGTCCTTTACATTTCACATTTTTATTTTTTTAGTCCCTTACATTCAAAATGATGTATTTTAGTCCCTCACAAATTTAAAACGCATCATTTTGGTCCCTCAACACAATTATGGGCATGTTTTGGTTTAAAATACTCACATGTGTAGATTAAATGTAACATACTTAAAGTGTAAAATTGACAGTATATATTCATAAATACTAAAGTGTCCTAAAAGAAAGAGGATTGGAGCTATTGGAGTGGGGATATTGGAGGAAAAATTAGCGAGAGAGGAGAATATGAGTGGTGATGGTAGATGGGAATTTTGAAGTGGTGGTGGTGGTGGTTTTAGGTAGTGTCGTTTAGTATTTTAAATTTGTCTATTGCCAATTTTACCCATAAAAAATGTAATATACGATGTGCATATGAGTATTTCAGGTCAAAATATACACATAATTGGGTCGAAGGACCAAAATAGTGCGTTTTGAATTTGTGAAGGACTAAAATGCATCATTTTGAATGTGAGGGACTTGAAATGTAAGGGACTATTAAGGTGGTTTTCCCAAAAGAACACTTTCCCTGGTTGAAATCCTTGCCAACCAAACGAGGCCAAAAAATTCTCTTTTTAGTGGATAGTTAGGGTAGCTTCTAGTTTAAATTTTCTCATTTTTCCTTTGAGATATTTGTGTGTTTTTGTGCTAGTATTTGTTTTTGTTCTGTCATTTTTGTGTCGAACTTATAAGAACATGCAAGGCATAAATTGGAATCAATCATGCGAAGGATATTATCATCCTTGTGATTTTGGAGGCATGACCAATGAGCACGATTCTTATAACGTATTAGATGCAATCATGATTGAAGAAATACAAAAAATCAAGGTTCTTCAAGATAAGATGTCAATCCAATTAGCAGCCTTACAAGAATAATTCGATTGTTTTTGGGCAAATTTCATTTCTTCTAATCAATTATATTGTGATTCTTTTGTAGGTAACCATGCTAATTGGGAATGTGGATACCAATAAGATCCTTATCCTTGTGATTATCAAATAGGATAGCCCAACCATTCAAACTCTTTTTCAAGCTACCAAGATTGTCCTTATTCTTTTCGTACCTCTCAATAGCCTATGTATGAACAAATAGAGCCCTATAGTGAATATCTATGGTCTATAATTATGAATGCTACCTAATAATAAGAAACTTCTATGACCCACCAAACATCATGGAAGGGAATGCTGAACAGGCTAACATGAACAACTACAGCTCACCATCACCTATGGGACAATACCAGTTTGGGGAGAAAGGCCTTCATGGAGATTATGATGACTACTATGATTATGACTATAATCTTTTCTTTTCTTTTTTGATTGGCTAACTACCTGAATCTTGGTGGGGGGATGCCACTCCCAAATTTTATTAAACATGTGAAAATTACATGGAGTAGGACATGAACCAAACCCTCCAGCAAACAAGCATAAACCCTAGCTCAAAGACCTATTTAATAATCCTTACATTAACACAACCTATTTTATCTTGATAAGCTAGGGCCTTTGCATAAGAAGGTACATCACGAATGTTGTAAAAGGAAGTACAATGTGAAACCCTATATTTGCTGGATAGTCTGCAACAATATTGCCTTGCCTTTAAATATGCATAAATATAGAGTTGATGGCCTTGAAAAGTAAATGACATTGTAGTCAATGTTTAATGTTGCTATCCATTTTCCAAGGTGCTGCTGATTGTTGGTTAAAGACATTGACTAGTAGTTGAGAGTCCAACTCAATAATGAAGTTTGCAACTCTTCTGTCTCTGCTACGATGGGTCCTTTGCAATAACGCCAAAGCTTTTGTTATGATGCTATTTCCTTGATCAGAGAAATAGGATGAAAAGGCTGCATTAATTTTCTTTGTTGAATCACTCAGCACTTCTCCACCAGCTCCCAGACTACCTTTGCATGTTCCATCAAATGTTCAACTTGTAGAAACCAACTAGTGGACTGTTCCAATTTACTACTAGAATCCTGAAGCTGCTAGTTGGTTGGGTAATAATCTATCTTCTCATTCTTGCTCCAAGTATAGTTGAAAACTTATTTGGGAATGAAAAAGCTCTAGTAGTATAATGCACAAACCTTTCCACTACTAATATCACTGTTTTGGCTGAAGGTTTTAGTGTTTTCAAAGAAAGCCTTATTTCTGGCTTTCCAGACAAACATCTATTCCCAGCAAATGAAATTTGGAAGAAACCTACATAATACTCCAACTGTTGTACTTGATGTTGAATTTAGCCACCATCTATTGACATGTTGATATAAAATGGCACCTTCAACATAAAACTGGATTAAGCCTTCAAAATGCTTCCACATGGCATTTGCAATCCTACAAGTAAAGAATATATGATCAATAGTCTCTTTCCCGTGGCAGAATTGGCATTTAGAGGGGAATTGGAATCCTTTCTTCTTAAAAATGTCATCAGTGGGCAGTAATGCATTAAGTAATCTCCAGATAAAAGCGAAAATCTTCAAAGGAATTCTTGCCTCCTATATCATCCTCCTATAGAATAAAGGGGATGTCATTTCTAATCTAATTAACAACAGAAGACAAGGAGAATTTTCCTGTAACATTAGCTTTCCAAACAAATTCATCTTCTCGATTTGAGAAAAAAACCTTCTTTTGATATAACCAACTAATATTAAAAGATGGTAGGAAAGTTTAATAATCTTCTATCATACCAACTGACATTCTTCTACACTTGATTTAACTTCAAGTCAATTTGTGGAAAGACATTTGTTGGCCCCAAAGCAACCTAAGAGGAGGGGTGAATTAGATTTCTTAAAAATTACTTTGCAAAATATGCATTTATAAAATCTTTTGTACTAACAAGAAATTTGATAGAGATAAAATCAATTAAGCTTAAGAAGTATAGAAAAAGGTAAAGAGAGAGATTAAACAAACAACACTTCCAAGCTACCAAGCTTGAAGTGTTAATCCACTAAAATGCTCTTTCAAATTTGGTGAGCCAATAATCTCAAATGTATACAAAGTAGGACAATCCTTGCTCACACTAATTCTCTTTAGTTGAGCCAAGGATTTTACTCTCAACCTTACTTTTGAACAAGATTATTACTCCACTCAATATTTTTGAATAGCACTTTAATGTACACACTAAAACAATATTGCTCAATAGCTAATTTGCACTCAAATTTCTTTTCTACTTGCTTGTATTAACACAATGTGTAAGTTGTTTTTCATTGTACATAGGAATTGGTATTTATACGTGCAATAAATTGAGTCCTAACCACTTCCTAACGGCTCAATAATAAATGCTAAAAAATTGGCCATTATAAGTTTCGGACGTCCGATATAATTGTTATGAGTTCGATCCATCATCCATTCTCAAATATCAGAAAGTAGAGGACATCGTTCAGACGGCCAATCTTGCGTCTGCTCCATCGTTCGAACCAGGTATGCTTGAAAATTTCACATGTCGGATGGAATAATGTGTCCGAAAGGTTTAATACTAAACTGGGAATGTTTTTCTTTCGGACAGTTAGCTTTGTCCGGTGTAAGCTTCTTTTGGGTGGTTAGATGTGTCTGTTGCAAGTGCCTTAAACTCTTGATTATGCCTTGCTCTTTCGGACAAAAAAATACGTCCGAGGAAAATTCTTTCGCACGGGCTTGTTCGTCCGTTGAAGATGCTCCAAAAATCTTGCTCTCTATCTGATCATTCTGATAGTGTTGAATTGTGTTCGTTATAATCTTGTTCGGATGAGCTTGGCATCTGAGAAATATAGTACTGTTTGGACGGTGTACTTCGTCCGAAAGCCATGCTTCAAGCAAATATCCTAGCAGTGCTGCATAGCTCAGGTTAAGTGGTTAAATCATTTTGTCATCATCATAATAAGATTTGTAGATCATTAATTTCCCCCTTTTTGATGATGACAAACCATGAGGTAAAATAACTTGCAACAACCTAGTTTACACAATATAATTAGTTCAAACTACCATAATCAATGCAAATAGCACACTAGGCATAATCAATGCAAATACTTACTCCCCCTTTTGGCATCGTCAATTTAAAAAAAAAAAAAAAAAGCTCCTCCTAGGAGTGTGCTCCCCCTTAAGCAGGCAATATAAAATCAATCCAGAAAAGGCGAAACCAAGACTTCATAGAGAAGTTAATAATTACAACTTAGAGAAGTCAATCAATTATAAGAGAAGCTTCAAACTAAAAAAGAAACTATCAATTTATCATGATCTAAGTGGAGTCGTTTTTCTTCTTGGAGCGTTCTTCAAGTTGCGCTTCTTGGTAGGTACAACATCATCGGTAGCCTCACTGTCGTGATCATTAGGATCCGGCATTGCATGATGTAGTTGAAAGTGTCATCAACGTCTTCATCATCATCATCATCAGTACCAGAAGCAGTAGATTTGACAGGATTGGCTGTACCAATTGGATCCTCACGGTTTTCAGGCTCAGAACAATCACTGTCGTTATTGGTACTGTCATCGCTGTTAGAGAAAGACTACAGAATATATTGGGACTGGATATTAGCAAACTGAACCTGAGCTGAGGCAGACATTCCTAAATTGAGTGCTTCTTGAATAATGGTTTGTCTGATCTCCAGCCTCTTTAGCTTCCGAGTGGTGCGGCATTGGAAGTTGCTTATTTGATTACTCAAGGAAGTAACAAGGGTACATAGATGAGATAAGGTGGGTCCAGAATATGAAGGGTGGGGTCAGGCATTAGTGGAAGTGTGGAAGAGGATGGTAACTTGAGGAGGAGGGGAATGCAGAAGTGTGCAAGGCTGGAGGTAGAAGCCTGAAATTTGGACTTTTCAAGTTCATAGGCATCCTTGGTAAACCATTGATCATTAAAAAACCTTAAACCTTTGCGTTCAATGTATGATTTATTAAAATAAGGAGGAAATTATTTTTTCCAGTGAAGGGGACATCAAGGTGATCAAAACCTTCAGTGAAAAATTTGCCAAAACGAATGTTTTTGCGTGTATCAGTTAAAAATAGCTCCCATAGAGAGCAAAAGAGATAGCCAAAGTCAAGTGGGATACCCTTAAAAACATAATGAAAAAATACAACTGCATTTTGCCCGGCTCAATGCGATGCCCATCAGTCGGAAGCAGTAAATTAGTGACTACAGAATATAAGATGAGTTCAGGTGTAAGCAGTGTGGTTTTGGCTTCCGAAACCTGTTTAAAATTGATGTTAAAAATCTGTGGGATCTCATTAATGTCAAAATGGGTATCTAAGGCAGGCCATTTAAGCTCCAAAGAGAAGAAATAGGAAATGTCATTAGGTGAGGCAACATTTTTTTTCGAAAAATCTCAAGATTCACATGATTGACACGAGAGACTAATGTACGAACAATTGAGCCCTTTCTAAGATTGGCAGTAAACTGCAATACCATATCATGATAAACGGGCAAGTCTAAGTGAATTAATTTACCCCAAGATTGTTTTTCAAAGCATGTTTTAACAAGAGGCAAATTCAATTCATCAAAAAGACTGTTAGAAACAAGTCGTTGAACAATGATTGATTTGCTAAGAGGTAAGGTATACCTCTCGGATGCCTTGGCATCAATAAATGTAGGTAGAGAGGGATTGGGGATGGATTGAGGATTTGTAGATGTTTGTCCTTGTACCGGAGCCTTGCCCTTCAATTTTCTACCTTAGGAAGTGGTTGAGGATCCTCCATGCGATCGTACCATTGTGAATTTGAAAAAGAAGAAAAAGAGGGCAAAGTGAGTTTGAGGAAATTTGTGGAAAGTTGCAATTGAAAGAAATGAGATGGTAGAAAGGTGAAATAAGGATTAATTTAGATGGGTGAGGGTTTTGGAATAGAAATTCCTTAACCAATTTTAGAGGACAAGGGATAGATTGAGAGAATTTTGAGAGGGTACTTGAGTAGCCAGAGCTAGGGTTAGGTGGATTGTAAGTGTCCGAAGGGAAGAAAATGAAGGGATGTAAACGAGTAGAACAATCGTTCGGACATCCGAACAATTTCTATGCTTCCGATCATGCGTCCGGACGCAAATGAACGGATGACCGAGATCTATGTTGTGCGTCCGAGGAAGTGTCGGACGGTGATACTTGTCTGTTAGAAATTCCAGAGAGTTTGAGGAATGAGTAGGAGAGTTCGGATGATTATAAACATCCGAGATAGAAAAGAAGAGTTTAGCGTTTGTGTTCGTCCAATAGAGCAGATAGTTCAAACGTTCTTATGCGTCCGAGCGCAGAGTTCATACAGATTTGAAATTAATGATGCCCAAATGAGTTCTGAGAGATTCATTAAAGCGATCTAAAGGCTAGGGTTTAGTAAAAATATCAGCAAGTTGATCTTTCGTACACACAAATTCAACAGAAATTTCCTTTTTGCACACAAGTCTCTAATAAAGTGGTGTACATCAATGTGTTTGGTTCTAGAATGCATGACAGGATTTTTTTGTGAGATTAATTGCACTAGTGTTATCACATCTTATAGGCACACAATCAAAGATAACACCAAAGTCTTTTAATGCATGTTTTATCCACAGAAGTTGAGCACACCAGTTTCCAGCACCAATATATTTGGCTTCTGCCATAGAAAGTGAAATAGATTTTTGTTTCTTGCTAAACCAGAACACCAGACAATTACCCAAGAAGTGACACATATCACTAGTACTTTTTCTATCAATTTTACAACCAACAAAGTCAGCATCAGAATAACTAATTAAATCAAAACTAGAGGATTTTGGATACTGAAGACCAAAACCCATTGTACCTTTTAAGTGTCTAAAAAATCTTTTTACTGCAATGAAATGTGATTAGTCCTTTAGGACAAGATTGAAATCTAGCACACAGACAAACATCGAACATAATATCCGGTCTGCTAGCTATTAAGTAAAATAGGCTTCCGATCATACCTCTGTAGTATTTTTCATCAACACTATTACCTTCTTCATCTTTGTCAAGTTTGGTTGAAATACACATTGGTATTTCCACTTGTTTGCAATCCTCCATTCCAAATTGTGTGAGTAGCTCCTTTGTGTACTTGATTTGTGTAATGAACGTTCCTTCCTTTGTTTGGTGAACTTGGAGTCCAAGAAAAAATTATAATTCTCCCATCATACTCATTTCAAATTCTTTTTGCATTAAGCAAGAGAATTCCTTGCACAAGCGTTCATCAGTTGCTTCAAAAATAGTATCATCAACATAAATTTGAACAATTAACAAACCATTAGAATTAGTTTTGGTGAAGAGAGTGGTGTCAACAACACCTCTTTTAAAACCATTCTCAATCAAAAAACCACTTAACCTTTCATACCAAGCTCTGGGAGTGAGAAGCTTGTTTCAACCCATATAAAGATTTAGAAAGTTTGAAAACAAGATTTGGAAAATTTTTATTTTCAAAACCGGGGGATTGTTCAACGAAAACTTCTTGATCAATAAAGCCATTTAAAAATGCACTTTTGACGTCCATCTGAAATAATTTGAAATTGTTAAAGCATGCATATGCAAGAAACATGTGAATTCTAAATGAGCAACGGGTGCAAAGGTTTCATCAAAATCAATACCTTCTTCTTGAGTATAACCCCTTGCAACAAGTTTAGCTTTGTTCCTAATAATTTCACCTTTATCATTTAATTTGTTTCTAAAAACCCATTTTGTTCCTATCACGGGATGAATTGATGGTCTTCCAACTAAGGTCCATACATTGTTTTTCTCGCATTGACTAAGTTCATCTTGCATAGCAAAGACTTAAGATTCGTCATTCAATGCATCATCCACACGTTTAGCTTCAATATGAGAAAGTAATGCACTATTACTATTCAAAGGTTTATGAGTAAATCGAGTTTTTACCCCATCAGATGGATCACCAATGATCAAATCTTGAGGGTGATGAGAGTAAAATATCCATGCTCTTGGGAGATCTTTTGGAGTATCTTTGTTCTTTTCCTCTTCTTCATCCAAGTGATGAGTGTTCTTCTCATTGATTGTCAAGATCTCTTGACGTTCTTCATGTATAGTGAGCTTCTTAAGTTCCTTTTCAATACCTACATCTTCATCTTCACACACATTCTTTGAAATAATATCATTAGCCTCATCAAACGTAACATGCACAACTTCTTCAATTAAAAGAGTTCTTCTATTGTATACTCGGAATGCTTTCTTGTCACTAGAATAGCCCAAGAAAATTCCTTCATCCAATTTTTTGTCAAATTTCCCAAGATTTTCTTTGATTTTAAAAATAAAACATTTGCAACCATAAATTTTGAAATAGCACACAATGGGTTTTGGCAAAACAAGAGTTCATAAGGAGTTTTATTTAAAATGGGCCTTAAATGAACTCGATAGCACTCATAACATAACAAGCCGTGTTATTGGCTTCGGCCCAAAAATATATTGGTAAATCACATTCACTAATCATGGTTCTAGCGGCCTCTTGAAGTGTTTTATTTTTCCTTTCAACCACACAATTTTGTTGAGGCACTCTAACTACCGAGAATTCATTTGAAACACCATTGTGATCACAAAATTTGGGAAAACCTCCAAATTTAAATTCGGCTCCATTATCACTTCTCAAACGGATGATTTTCAAATTCAACAAATTTTGTATTTTGGAAAACAATTTTACAAAATTTTCAAAAGCTTCATTTTAGTGAACAAGAAATAGTACCCAAGTATACCTAGAATAGTCATCAACAATCATAAATGCATATTTACTACCACCGAGACTAGCATGTTGAGTTGGACCAAACATGTCCAAATGTAATAATTCTAAGGGTTTGGAAGTATACACACAATTCTTTGGTTTAAAAGACACTTTAACTTGTTTCCCAAATTGACATGCATCACAAAGTTTTGTTTTCCAAAAACTTCAATTTTGGCTAGCCTCTCACCAATTCTTTCTTGGCAAGGTTTTCAATTAAATCCATGTTGAAGTGACAAAACCTTCTAGGCCAAAGGCAAGGATCATCTATATAAGCGGTTAGGCATTTACCATTGCTACTACCAATATTGCCAAGATAAATCACATAAATATCATTGTTCCTAGTACCTTTAAATAAAACAACACAATTTTGATCAAGAATTAGACATTCATGTTTGGTAAATAACACAGATTTTTATCACATAGTTGACTCACACTTAATAGATTGTAATTCAAATCATCAACAAGAAGCACATTTTTAATCAAGTCTCACCATTTTTACCTACATCACCAAGACCAATTGATTTTGTTTTCATGTTATCACCAAAAGTCACCTTTCCACTACTTTTGGATATGACTTTGGTGAAAAGAGATGCATTACCCGTCATTTGTCTTGGGCACCCACTATCTATGAACCATTTGGCATTCATATGTGATGTTCATTACCTACACAAGAAATTAAGTGATAACTTTTGGTACCCACATTTTCTTGGGTCCATAGGAGTTAGTAAAATGACTACAAATCCATACGGTATTCGTACCAAGTTTTTCATTTCTCTTGACATAGCAATTATTTTTCACATGTCCTTGTTGTTGGCAATAATTGCAAATAACATTTGTATTTCCATAGAAAGAAGATTTTGATTTTACAAAGCATAAATCTTTCCTTCTAAAAGTGAAAAAGGTCTTGTTGATCAATATATTTCTATTCTTGTTCAAATCAACAATATTTTCCTTTTTTCTATTCAAGAGAATATTCAAGTCATCCAATCTTTTCTTCAAGGAGGCTTGTTCTTCCTTGATCCTTGTTTTCGCGTGCATTTTTTCTTCAACACTATTTTCTTGTGATAACCTATTATTTTCATTCACAAGTTTGGAGTTAGCATTCAATAAAGCATTTGATTTCTTAACTAACTCCTTATTTCTAACATATATGATAGGATTCTTTTAGGCTATCATGCAATTTTAAAATGAAAGCTTCAAAATCATTGTCATCGTTCTCATCATTTGAATCATAAGTAGAAGTTACCTTATCATCACCAATGGCCATAAAGGCCATTTGTACAGATTCCACTTCTTCCTCAACTTCTCCTTCGGAGTTGCAGTCATCCCAAGTGATTTGAAAGTTGGTGAAGTGGGGCTTTCTTCATTACTTTTTCTTCTTGGAAGGACACTCGTTTGCAAAGTGTCTGGGTTGACCACGTTCAAAGCAATTTTCATTTTCCTTTTTCATTTCTAGCTTGGCCTTTCCTTTGAAATTATTTGAGTTGAAAGATCCACCTCTTCTCATTCTCCGTTTATTGATGTAGTGTTTGAGAAATCCTTTGGTGATGAGTGCAAGATCTCCTTTATCAAGATCTTCATCTTCTAGATTGATGGAGCAATTTTCATCTTCTTCTTGAGAGGTCTTCAAGGTATGCTTCTTTCTGGCCTTGCTTCTTGATATCCATCACCCACTACTTTGTCTTTAAGCTTCAATTGATATAAAGTGAGGGAATTTATTGTAAATTCATGGGTATGGAATTCAAGTTCTTCACTTCCTCAATAGCAGTAGTCTTTGCTTGAATTCTTTGGAGAGGGCATTCAAGATTTTTCTATTTTTCTTACCCAAAGAGTATTTCTTTTCCAAGGCTTCAAGATCGTTGATGATATCATTGAATCTACAATACATTTTATCACTGTTTTCATGTGGCTCCATCTTGAAGGACTCGTACTTGACATGAAGTAAAGATTTCTTTTGTTCTCGAACATCATTGCTTCTTTCATGAATTTCCTTCAATTTGCCCAAATTTCTTTAGCGGAAATGCATCCTTTGACTCGAGTTGATTTGTTGGCATCCATGGCATTGTATAACACGTTCATAGCCTTGGCAATTAAGGTCAAATTTGCCTTGTCTTCTGGAGTGAGCTCATCCCTTGTCTGTTCTCTTCTTCTATTTGTATGATCACATCAATGATGGTAGCTTCAAAAGGACCTTCATTTACAACATACCACAAGTCAATATCAACAGATTGCAAAAATATTTTAATTCTATCTTTCCAACTAACAAAGTTTACCCCATTAAACATAGGGGGTCTTGTGATAGATTGACCCTCAAAAAATAAAGTATTATTGGTTGCCATAAGGGATCTTTACTCAAATGCAATTTAAACAAAAAAAAGAGACCAATGCTCTGATACCAATTTTTGGCCCCAATGCAACCCAAGAGGGGGGTGAGTTTGGTTTCTTAAAAATTACTTTGCAAAAGATGCACTAATAAAATGTTTTGTACTAACAAGAAATTTGATAGAGATAAAATCAATTAAGCTTAAGAAGTATAGAAAAAGGTAAAGAGAGAGATTAAACAAACAACACTTCCAAGCTACCAAGCTTGAAGTGTTAATCCACTAAAATGCTCCTTCAAATTTAGTGATCCAATAATCTCAAATGTACACAAAGTAGGACAATCCTTGCTTCCTGTACACTAATTCTCTTTATTTGAGACAAGGATTTTACTCTCAACCTCACTTTTGTACAAGATTATCACACAACTCAATATTTTTGAATAGGACTTTAAAGTACACATTAATACAATATTGCTCAATAGCTAATTTGCACTCAAATTGCTTTTCTGCTTGCTTGTATTCAATGTGTAAGTTATTTTTCATTATACATAGGAGTTGATATTTATACGTGCAATAAATTGAGTTCTAATCAGTTCCTACCGACTCAATAATAAATGCTCAAAAACTAGCCGTTATAAGTTTCGGACATCCGATATAATTGTTATGTGTACGATCCATCGTCCGTTCTCAAATATTAGAAAGTAGAAGACATCATTCAGACGACCGATCGTTCGTCCGTTCCATCGTTCGAACCAAGTATGCTTGAAAGTTCACACTGTTGTTTCCCAAACCTTATTTTGATGATGACATAAGCACTAAACTCTGAAAAACAAGCTGTGCAAGTATGCTATATTTTCTTACTGTTGGAAACAGGTCGTTCAGACACAGTACACAGTTCAAACTATGCCATTTTTCTCGGACGAATAGGAGCGTCCAATACGGATTCACTCGGATGCATTTCACCGTCCGAACGGATAGGCAAAAATCAAACTTCTTCAAGCTCCTCAACGGATGCATACAACTGTCCGAACAAAGCTTACTTTGGATGAACAGGACAGTCCAAAACTCAGTCCGGATGATGAAACGGACGCATTCACGACCGTTTGTACGATATCCTTCACCAACTTACTGAGATCGGACGCTGTGTCGGACGCACTATCTTTATCTCAGACGTCCGAAACTTTAACCGCTAGTTTTTGTGTATTTGTTATTGAGCCGTTTGGAAGTAGTTACAGCCACAATTTATTGTTTCTATAAATACCTGCTCTATTGTTCTGTAAGGAGCATCTAATACATTGAATACAAGCCTTAGAAAAGAACTATATTGTGCTATATTGTATTAGTGTGTAGCTTAGAGTGCAATTCAAAACCTGCTTTTGAGTGGTATATAATCTTGTACAAAAGTGAGGTTGTTAGTAAAATTCACATCAACTAAAAGAGTTTTAGTACACACAGAAAGAATTTCCCTACTTTGTAAAGATTATTGGCTCACCAAGTTTGTGGAGCATTCTAGTGGATTAAACTTCAAGGTTGTTAGCTTGGAAGAATTGGTTGTTTAATCTCCTTTCTTACTTTCTTTACATTCCTTAAGTTTCATTGATTCTATCTTTATTATATTATTTGTTAGTGGAAAAAATCTCAATAAGTTTAATCTTTATAAAAGTATTTTTGAAACCTAATTCACCCCCCCCGTAGGTTGCTTTGGGACCAACAATTGGTATTAGAGCTTGGTCCCATTTTATTGCTTAAATTTATTTTGAGAAAAGATCTATTACGGCAACCAACAATGCTCTATTTTTTGAGGGTAAATCCATTACTAGGCCCCCTATGTTCAATGGGGCAAATTTTATTAGTTGGAGAGATAGAATGAAAATATTTTAATTGCAATCTATTGATATTGACTTGTGATATGTTGTAAATGAAGGTCCCTTTGAAGCTACCATCATTGATGATCATACAAATAGAAGACGAGAAAAGATAAGGGATGAGCTCACTCCACAAGACAAAGGCAAACTTGACTTTAAATGCAAAAGCTATGAATGTGCTATACAATGCCGTGGATGCTAATGAATCAACTCGTGCCAAGGGATGCATTTACGCTAAAGAAATTTGAGATAAATTGAAGGAAATCCATGAAGGGAACGACGATGTTTGAGAGCAAAAGAAATCCTTTCTTTTCACCAAGTATGAGTCCTTCAAGATAGAGCCACATGAAAATATTGACAAAATGTATTGTAGGTTTAATGACATCATTAAGGATCTTGAAGCCTTGGGTAAGGAGTATTCTTTGGGTGAAAAGAATAGAAAAATCTTGAATGTTCTATCCAAAGAATGGGAGGCCAAAACAATCGCTATAGAGGAGGCTAAGAATTTAAATTCTATGCATTCCTATTGAATCACTAATCAACTCTCTTATTTCTTAAGAATTGAAGTTGACGGCCAAAGTGGTGGATGATGAAGAAGCAAGATCAAAAAGGAGCATCGCATTAAAGACCTCTCAAGAAGATGATGAAAATGGCTCCGTCCATTTAGAAGATGAAGATCTTGATGAAGGAGATCTTGCACTCATCACCAAAGGATTTCTTAAACATTACACCAACAAACGGAGAATGAGAAGAGGTGGAGCTACCAATTCAAATAATTTCAAAGGGAAAACTAAGCTAGAAATGAAGAAGCAAAATGAAAAGTGCTTTCAATGCGGTCAACCCGGACACTTTGCAAATGAGTGTCCTTACAAAAAAAAGAAGGAAGGAAGAAAGCCCTACTTCAACAACATTCAAATCACATGGGACGATTGCAATTCCGAAGGAGAAGTTGAGGAAGAAATGGAGTCGGCACAAATGGCCTTTATGGCCATTGGAGATGATGAGGTAAATTCTAACTATGACTCCCAATGATGAAAATGATGATAATGATCTTGAAGCTTTCATTTTAAAATTGCATGATAGCTTAAAGGAATCATATGCTAGAAAAAGGAGTTAGTAAAGAAATCAAATGCTTTATTAAATGCTAACTCTAAACTTGTGAATGAAAATAATAGGTTATCACAAGAAAATAGTGACTTGAAGAAAATAATGCATGTGAAATCAAAGGTCAAGGAAGAACAAGCCTCCTTGAAGAAAAGATTGGATGATTTGAATGTTCTCTTGGCTAGAAAAAGAGAAAATGTTGTTGATTTGAAAATAAATAGAAATATATTGATCAACAAAAATTTTGTCATGGTTAGAAGGGATGACTTATGTTTTGTAAAATCAAAATCCTCTTTATACGGAAATAAAAATATTATTTGTAAGTATTGCCAACAACATGGACATGTCAAGAATATGTGCTATGTCAAGAAAAATGAAAAACTTGGAATGAAAGCCGTATGGATCAATAGCAACTTCACTAACAGGGTGTCTAATGGACCCAAGAAAATATGGGTAACAAAAGTTATCAATTGATTTGTTGTTTAGGTACTTAACATCACCAACAATGCTAAGTGGTTCATAGATAGTGGATGCTCAAGACGTATGACGGGTGATGCTTCTCTCTTCACAAACCTCAAATCCAAAAACAGTGGAAAAGTAACATTTGGGGATAACAATAAAGAAAAATCAATCGGCATTGGTGATGTAGGTAAAAATGGTGAAACCTTGATAAAGAATGTGCTTCTTGTTGATAATTTGAACTACAATTTATTGAGTGTAAGTCAACTTTGTGATAAAAATTTATATGTGTTATTTACCAAGCATGAATGTCTTATTCTTGATAAAAATCATGTTGTTTTATTTAAGGGTGCTAGGCACAATGATGTTAATGTGATTCACCTTGACAAAATTAGTAATAGCAATGTAAAATGTCTTACCGCTTCCATAGATGATCCTTGGCTTTGGCATAGAAGACTCTGTCATTTTAATATTGGATTTAATTGAAAAACTTGCTAAGAAGGAATTGGTAAGAGGTTTGCCAAAACAAAAGTTTTTGAGAAATAAAATTTGTGATGCATGCTAATTTGGTAAACAAGTTAAAGTTTCCTTTAAACCAAAGAATTATGTGTCTACTTCTAAACCTTTAGAATTGTTGCACTTAGACTTGTTTGGACCAACTCAACATGCTAGTCTTGGTGGTTGTAAATGTGCTTTTGTGATTGTGGATGACTATTCTAGGTATACTTGGGTATTATTCCTTGTTCACAAAAATGAAGCTTTTGAAAAATTTGTAAAATTGTTTTCCAAAATTCAAAATTTGTTGAATTTAAAGATCACTCGATTAAGATGTGACAATGGTGCCGAATTTAAATTTGGAGGCTTTCCCGAATTTTGTGATCACAACGGTATTTCACATGAATTTTCGGTTGTTAGAGTTCCTCAACAAAATGGTGTTATTGATCAATAAAACATAACTCTTCAACGAACCGCTAGAATCTATGATTAGTGAATGCGATTTACCACAATATTTTTGGGCCGAAGCCATTAACACGGCTTGTTATGTCATGAATCGAGTTTTGTTGATATCTATTTTAAACAAAACTCCTTATGAACTCCTATTTTGTGAAAAACCCGTTGTGACCTATTTTAAAGTTTTTGGTTGCAAATGTTTTATTTTAAAAATCAAAGAAAATCTTGGTAAATTTGACAAAAAATCGGATGAAGGAATTTTTCTAGGATATTCTAGTGGGAAGAAAGCATATCGAGTATACAATAGAAGAATGCTTTTGATTGAAGAAGTTGCACATGTTACATTTGATGAAGCTAATGATGTTATCTCAAAGAATATATGTGAAGATGAAGATGTAGGTATTCAAAAGGAGCTTGAGAAGCTCACTATCCATGACGATCATCAACAGATCACATCAAGCAATGATGTCAATAACCATCAAGTAGATGATGAAGAAGAAAAGAACAAGGATATTCCAAAAGATCTTCCCAAAAGTATGGAGATTTGTCTCTAGTCACCCTCAAGATTTGATCATAGGTGATCTATCTGATGGGGTAACAACTCGATCTCATAAACCTTTGAATAGTAATTGTGCATTACTTTCTCACATTGAACCTAAACATGTAGATGATGCTTTAAATGATGAATCTTGGGTCATTGTCATGCAAGATGAACTTAGTCAATTTGAGAAAATAACGTTTGGACCTTAGTTGAAAGACCATCAATTCATCCCGTAATTGGAACAAAATGGGTTTTTAGAAACAAATTAAATGACAAAGGTGAAATCATTAGGAATAAAGCTAGACTTGTTGCAAAATGTTATGCTCAAGAAGAAGGTATTGACTTTGATGAAACTTTTGCACCCGTTGCTACATTAGAATCCATTTGCATCCTTCTCGCATATGCATGTTTTAATGATTTTAAATTATTTCAAATGGATGTCAAAAGTACCTTTTTAAATGGTTTTATTGATCAAGAAGTTTTTGTTGGCAACAACCTCCCGGTTTTGAAAACAAAAATTTTCCAAATCATGTTTTCAAACTCTCTAAAGCCTTATATGGTTTGAAACAAGCTCCAAGAGCTTGGTATAAAAGACTAAGTGATTTTTTGATTGAAAATGGATTTAAAAGAGGTGTCGTTGACACCACTCTTTTTACCAAAACAAGTTCCAATGGTCTGTTAATTGTTCAAATTTACGTTGATGATATTATTTTTGGAGCAACTAATGAAAGCTTGTGCAGGGATTTCTCACACTTGATGCAAAAAAAGTTTGAAAGCTTGTGCAGGGATTTTTGGAGCAACTAATGAAAGCTTGTGCAGGGAGTTTCCTTGGACTACAAGTTCACCAAACAAAGGAAGGGACGTTTATTACACAAATCAAGTACACAAAGGAGCTACTCAAACGATTAGGAATGGAAGATTGCAAACAAGTTGGTACTACTATGTGCACCTCAACCAAACTTGATAAAGATGAAGGAGGTAATAGTGTTGATGAAATAATAACACTATAGAGGTATGATCAGAAGCCTACTTTATTTAATGGCTAGCAGACCAGATATTATGTTTGCTGTTTGTTTATGTGCTAGATTTCAATCTTGCCCTAAAGAATAACACTTAATGGCTGTAAAAAATATTTTTAGATACTTAAAGGGCACAATGGATTTTGGTCTGTGGTACCCAAAATCCTCTACATTCGATTTAATTAGTTATTCTGATGCTGACTTTGCTGGGTGTAAAATTGATAGAAAAAGTACTAATGGTATGTGTCATCTCCTGGCTAATTGTCTTGTGTCTCGGTTTAGCAAAAAAACAAAATTCTATTTCTCTTTCTCATTGCTGCCAAAAATTGCTGTGCCCAACTTCTGCGGATGAAACATACGTTAAAAGATTTTGGTATTGTCTTTGATTGTGTGCCTATAAGGAGTGACAACACTAGTGCAATTAATCTCACAAAAAATCCTGTAATGCATTCTAGAACCAAACACGTCGATGTTAAGCACCATTTTAGGTTAGAGATTTTGTTTGTAAAAAGGAAATATGAGTTGAATTTGTGACTACTTTAGATCAACTGGCTGACATTTTTACTAAACCCTTTGCCTTAGATCATTTTGAATCTCTCAGAAATCGTTTGGGGATTTTAAAGTTCACATCGACATAGTCTCTTAGTTCGAACGCACATGCTTGTCCGAACAACACCCTCTGTCGGACGCTCTCACTCGTCCGAAAACCTCCTCTCTGCCTCGGACGCTTATGATCGTCCAAATTTTCCTCACTTTCTTCATTTTCCCATTAGAATCCTACCGGACGCTTCCCATCATACGAGAAAATATCGAACGCAGTAGCCTTGAGTTTCGGCAGTCCGATCATCAGCTTTCGGATGCACAATCAGACCCATACAAATCGTTCGGACGTTCGAACAGTCTCTCTGCTCGATAAAAACCATTTATTTTCCCCCTTTCGGACTCACCCTAAACCCCGAACCCTCCTCTAGCGAAAACTTTTCCCTCAAAATTCCTCCAAGAACTTCTTCGTTCTCCCGATAAATTGATTGAGGAATCTTCAATCCCAAACCGTTCATTACCCTTATTGCACTCCATTTCATCAATCTACCATCTAATTTCATCAAATTTCCACCAACTTCCCAAAAATCACATTTTTTTCTTTCTTTTATATATACCTTCAATTCACAATGGTTTGATCTCGTGGAGGCTCTTCAACAGCAACTCGTGGACGTAAATCAAAAGGAAAAGCTCCAGTGCAAGGGGAATCATCCACTAATCCTTAAGCTTCAACAAATCCACCCCTACCAAAATTCATCGTTGCTAAGGCATCTGAACGGTATACATCATTGATGACAATTCACAGCCAATCTTAGAAAAAGCCTCACTGTTCGCACATTAGTTTCTCGTGTGAATAACACAAATCTTGAAATTTCTTCCAACATCATAAATACTATTTTTAAATGTGAAGTCTCATCCTCGAATGAATTTTCTTATTTCTTTTCTTTAGATAAATGGCCTGCTTTGGACACTAGATTTGATATTGACGAGATCAGAGCAATTTTTAATATCAATTTCAAACAGGTCTCGGAAGCCAAGACTCTTTTGCTCACTCCTGAAATGAATATTTTATACACCCGTGCCACAAATTTGCTGTTGCCAACTGACGGGCATCGCACCGAACCTGAAAAAATGCAGCTTTACCTATTTTACTGTGTTTTCAAAGAAATTCCTCTTGATTTTGGGTACCTTTTCTGTTCCCTATGGGATCTATTTCTTACCGATACTCACTGAAACATTCCCTTCGATTTGAAGTACCCTTCAGCGGAAACAAACAATTCCCTCCTTACTTCAACAAAACCTATATTGAGCGGAAGGGCCTCCGTTATTTTAATGATCAATGGTTAACTAAAGCTGTCTTTGATGTTGAATGATCAAAATCTCAAGCCTCTACCTCTGGTCTGGCACTTACCCATTTCCCTCCTTCTCACACACCTCTACCAGTCCATGATCCTCGTCCTTCTTCCTCGGAAACCTTCACTTTCACAAATTCCAGCCTTCTCAGTTCTTTGAGCACTCAGGTGAGCTTCTTCCAACGTCACACTAATCGCAAGTTAAAGCGACTTTAAACTCGTCTGATAATCCTCCAAGAGGCACTCATCTTGGGCATGTCTGCTTTAGCTCAAATTCAATTTGAAAATATTCAATCACAGTATCCCCTTGACTCCTCTACTGAAAGTGATGACAATGACAATACCGAAGAAGAGGATGATCGTGGGGGCAACGACGAGGATATTGATGCTCAAGGTGCTGGTGATGCTGATGAGGGTAACGATGAGGAGGATACTGACGATACATTCAATTTTATATTACAACGATGCGGCGACGGAGATGACGATAGTGAAGCTATTGCCGATGATGCCCCTACCAAACGACGCAAGATCGAAAAATGCTCTAAGAAGAAAAATGACTCGACTTAGATTCTCTGATCTATATTTTGGCTGTGGAATTACTTTGGATGTTACTTTGAAATAGATGTTGAAAGAGAATTGAAATTATTTGGTTTTATGAATTATTTTGGTTTTGGAATTGAAATATGTTATTGTCATGTAATGATTCAATTTTGAAGTTGTTGATGTTGTTGGTTATTTTAGTGCACTTTCTCAGGGGGAGGCTTTTTTTGATGATGTCAAAAGGAGGAGTATAATATGCAAAATTGTTGGTTGTGCTATTAATCATATATGTTGATTTTTCTTGATATACATGATTGGATATGATTGGTTATTTAGTGACTGTTTGTCATCATCAAAAAGGGGGAGATTGATGTTTCCCAAACCTTATTTTGATGTGACATAAGCACTAAACTCTGAAAATAAGCTATGTAGGTCTGCTATCTTTTCTACTGGAAACAGGTTGTTTAGACGCAGTACACCGTCCGAACTATGCCATTTTTCTCGGACAAATACGAGCGTCCGATACAGATTCATTCGGACGCATTTCACCGTCTAAATGGACAGGCAGAAGGCAAACTTCTTCAAACTCCTCAACGGACGAATACAACTATCCAAACAAAGCTTACTTCGGACGACCAGGACCGTCCGAAACTTAGTCCGAACGATGAAACGGACTCATGTACGGCCATCCAAACGATATCCTTCACCAACTCAACTGAGATTGGACGCTGCGTTGGATGCACTATCTTTATCTCGGACGTCCGAAACCTTAACGGCTAGTTTTTGTGCATTTATTATTGAGCCGTTTGGAAGTAGTTACAACCACAATTTATTACTCCTATAAATACCTGCTCTATTGTTCTGTAAGGAGCATCTAATACATTGAATACAAGCCTTAGAAAAGAGCAATTTGAGTGCAAATTGGCTATAGTGCTATATTGTATTAGTGTGTAGCTTAGAGTGCAATTCAAAATTTTAAGTGGAGTGATAATCTTGTACAAAAGTGAGGTTGTGAGTAAAATTCTTTGGCTCAACTAAAAGAATTTTAGTGTGAGCAAGAATTTCCCTACTTTGTAAAGATTATTGGCTTACCAAGTTTTTGAAGCATTAACTAGTGGATTAATACTTCAAGCTTGTTAGCTTGGAAGTATTGGTTGTTTAATCTACTTTCTTACTTTCTTGACATTCCTTAAGTTTCATTGATTCTATCTTCATTATATTATTTGTTAGTGGAAAAAAACTCAATAAGTTTAATCTTTATAAAAGTATTTTTTGAAACCTAATTCACCCCCCTCTTAGGTTTCTTTGGGACAAAACACACATGTTGGATGGAATAATGTGTCCGAAAGGTTTAATGCTAAACTACTGGGATTGTTTTTCTTTCAGACAGTTAGCTTTGTCTAGTGTAAGCTTCTTTTGGACAGTTAGATGCGTCTGTTGCAAGTGCCTTAAAACTCTTGATTCTACCTTGCTATTTCGGATGGAAAAATATGTCTTGAGGAAAATTCCTTTGGATGGGCTTGTGCGTCCGTTGTAGATGCTCAAAAAATCTTGCTCTCTGTCTGATCTTTCTGACAGTGAATTGCGTCCATTATAATCTTGTTCGGACGAGCTTGTGTATGTTCGAGAAATATAGTGCTATTTGGACAGTGTACTTCGTCTGAAAGCCCTACTTCAGGCAAATATCCTAGCAGTCCTGCACAGCTCAGGTTAAGTGATTAAGTCATTTTGTCATCATCAAAATAAGATTTGTAGATCATCAACATCTATAGGTGGAAAACCTCTCTCATCCCATCCATCAAACCAAAATGAGATGCTACCAGCTCTAACTCTCATTCCAATAGTGGCTCAACCAAATGTTTCACAGTGATCATTGTCTTCCATACATAAGATGAAGTTTTAGGCACAGTAGCAGCACAGCTTGCTTGTATTGTATTGCTCATGTATTAAGCCTTCAAAAATGATGACCAAAGGGAAGATTTGGTTCTGAAAAGAAACCATAGTTTCATGTACATTCCTTTAACAATGTCCAAAATCTTCCAAAAGCCTAAACCATTTTCATAGATAGGGTTTGCCAACTTGTCCCAAGCTCTCCAATGCAATCTTTTGCCACATTCAATTTCTGCGCACAAAAAAATTAGCAAACTTGGATTCAATTTCCTTCAAAATAGACTTCAGAGGTGACAACACTGAAAGTAGTTATATTGGGATAGAACTCAACACATGTTTAATAAGTTATAATCTACCTCCTATTAAGAGGATTTTTGCCTTCCAACCAGCTATTTTGAGAGTTATTTTGTCTATAATTGGTCGAAAAGTAGCATGCACCTTTCTACCTTTTTTAATGGACATGTAAGATAAGTGAAGGGAAACCCCTTTTATTGTTGAATCCAGATAGTCTTGTGAGTAGTCTAATCCTTGTTGAGCTCATCTTTGAAGAGACATAGAAATTGCTTTTGCATCTATTCACCTTTTGTTAAGATGCAACTTCATATCTTTGAATAAATTCATCGAGGTTCTTGACTGATTTTTTCCCACCATTGTGAAAGACAATTATGTCATCTGCATAGGATAAGTGGGAAACAAGCAGACCATGTCTTATAGTGGAGAAATACCATATCATACCTCTTTGAAAACACCTATACATGTTAAAGCCCCTAGAGAGGACTTTAGCAACTCGGATGAATGAATAGGAAGAAATAGGATTCCCTTGCCTAACTCTCCTTGTGGAAAAACCAATTGGCTTCCCATTGAACAAAATAGAGAACTAGGAAGATTCAATACAATTAGCTAGAATCGTTATGAAAGAGTTTGCAAAACCAAATCTCTTCAAAACTGCAAATGAAAACCTCCAAGATACTCTATCAAAAGGTTTGGCCATATCAAGCTTCAGCATCATAGTACCCCCTCTGACAGATTTATCAATATGTTCCACAAGTTCCTGAGCTAGCAATATGTTTTTAGCAATATTCATTCCCTCAACAAAACCACGTTGTTTCTCAGAAACAAGTTTTGGAAGGACCTTTTAGATCCTATTAGTCAGAAGCATAGTGAAGACTTTATTTGCTACAGTACATAAGCTTATAGGCCTAAAATCTATAATGGTAGAAGGGTTTTCTACCTTGGGAATAAGACAAATGAGAGTGCTAGGTCACAACTTTAGGAAGAGTGAATTCTTGAAACACTTCTTGAGTAGCTGAGAAAAAGTCTTAGCCAATAATATTCCAGTAGGTGTTGCAAAAATACCCATTGAAGCCATCCACTCCAGTTGTACTATCAAGATCTAATGAGAATACAACCACTTATAATTCCTTCAAAGTTGGTGCCGCCATCAGCATTGGATTATACTCATCAGTGACAATGCTAGGAATGACATCTAGCAACGGGTTATCATATTAATCCCTCATCAAAGAGTAGTTTTCAAAAAATTGAGCTGCATGTACTTCCAACAAAGCTTGGTCTTCAATCCAATTCCTCTCAGAATCTTTAAGCCCCAAAGATTATTCTTCTTAACTTGAAGTTGAGTATGAAATAAATTGTTGTTGTGATCACCCTCCTTAAACCATCTAACACTAGCCTTCTGCTTCCAATAATTTTCTTCTTTTGCCAATGCCTTGAGAAGCAAGGCTTGTTGCTGTGAAAGATTGGCTTTATGACCAATCATCTGTTGGCTACTGTTGAAACTAATCTTCTACTTGGGGCTTTGCCAATTCTGCCTCTTTAATCCTTTGAAAAATATTACTAAATTCATTGCATTCTATGCCTTCACATCATACTTGAGCCTTTTCAGCTTGGTAGAAAACCTTTGTAAAGTTATGCCTGGACAAAATTGACCCCAATTGCTGTCCATAGTCTATACAAAAGTGTTATGGGTACCCCAAACATTCAAGAACCTAAATAACTTAGGTCCTTCATAAGAAGATTGCTGCAAACTGAGAAGCAATGATGCATGATCTAAGACAGTTTTATTGAGATGAACAATAGAAGTTTGGTGAAAACTCCTCAATAAATGTTGGTTGCACATAATTATATCCAACCTCTTCCAAACCAACTGACCATATCTATTCTCACTCCAAGTAAATTTGGAACAGTATAAGGCAAATCAAACAGTCCACAATCGTGAATCTCAACATTGAATTCTATCATTGCCCTTCCATCAGGAGATGGGAGGGTGCAATATACTCAACAGCTTCCCTAATTATATTGAAATCTCCTTTTGCCAACCAAAATTTGTGGCAAGTTGCTAAAAAATTCTTCAGTGAATGCTATAGCTCCCTTCTATTTTACATTTTGCATTTTACATAAACCAAAGAAATAAAATATGGCTCTGAAATACCCCAGCAATCTAATAATAAGTGAACAACTTGGTCCTCTATGGCTTTGATGTTTACTATCATGGCATTTTTCTAGAAAAACCACACAGTACTAATGGAATTAATTACTGATTATTGAAAAACTATTTTTTTTTTGCATTGCTTGAAGTTTATTAGCTTCTAACATAGGTTCAAAAAAGGTAAGAAACTATATATTATTCATTTTCACCAATTTCATCAACCTTCTAACTGAAGGTTTATTCCCAATGCCCCTCACATTTCATTGATCTATAGAGGTATGTTGGGCCAGTTGTGAAGCCCTCGTAGAGCTTTGAGTAACCTTTAAGAGACCTTCCATCTTATACATCATAAACCATGATTTTCCTGTATCTCTTCTTGGTAACCAAAGTGTGAATCTATCTCCTTCTTGGATCTTTCTTCTTGCTAGTGCTTCAAAAACTTTTTTCCAAACCTCAATCTCTCTATCCTTATTCCATGCTCCAATTCCTGTGTTTGCAAGGTTAGTGTAGAATTGCTAAGCTTCAGTATCCTCTTCATTATGTTGAGCAATAATGGCATGACCATCTAGTAAGGGCAGGAACTAATTTTATTTTATTTTTGTGTTAGAAGACTGGAACCCTAAAACAACATGGTTAGGGTTGTGCATGCAATTTACACCTCAGCAATGTTGGCCACGTTGGATGTTTTAGGTAGAGAGTGAATGTATACCCTTCCAAAAAGTTTGTATTTACGAATTTTGATCCTCCAATGCTTTGACTAGGTAATCATCTCCTAGATTTTTTGCCACTGAATCCTCCATACTATTTTCCTTTTCCGTTTCCAAGATTTTCTCAATAGAAGCCTCCTTTTCCTTAACCTTGGAAGACTCCAACTATCTTCAATTGACTTTGATTGGGGTTTTTGAATTTGAACCCATTTCTAGATTCCCACCTTATCTATGATTGTTTTAGTATTTTTCCTTTTGGCCTATTAGACTAGTTGCTTAGACCTCTCTACATTGCTGGAATGTTTTTGATGCTGCTGCTATTGGTGTTGAATTGGTTGTCTTTCTCCATTATATGAATTTAAATGACAATCTCTAATAAAATGACCGACCTTATTACATTGAGTACAATAGCGGGATTGAATCATAAGTTAGTTTCTGCCATTTCCCTTTCCTTTCTGTTCCCATTCCCAGCCAAACTTGACTTGGCAATTGAGCACAAAGTTCCACTTCCACATAAATTTTTGCTACACTAGGCCTGTTGATTTTTGTTGTAGGAGAATCAATCTTCGAAGGCCTCCCTACTTCTTGTGCCAAGCAGAATAAAATTTTCTTTTTGAACATGCAAGCTAGCAAATTCTCTGATTGCAACCATGCTTGGAGTCCACTTAAAAATAGTTTTATAAAAACCAATAATAAAGAATCAATTTTTTAACCAACCCTTTAAAACATCATCTTTCATATCAAACCTTATAAGGATATGCTTACGATCAAGCAATCCCAATTAAAACTTCCCATTTAAACCAATGGTATGAAAAGTTTTGCGTAGAACTTTTGTGGAAGGTCTTTCTCTAGGAAAGAGACCAACCAATGCATATTTGAATGGTTCAAAGAGTTGAGTGATTTCTTCCTTAGTGAAAAAAATTGCAGGTTCTCACTTACAAAGATCGATAGACTTGAGTTACAACTTGTGATCATCCTTCAGACTTTCAAGACCAATTGGGATAGAACCTTCTTATGACAATCCTTTCAAGACATGTGCAAATGAACGAGGTTGTAGTCTGTGTTGTCGTAGGCATCAAAAATTAAACAAATCTCAATATTAATGTGGCAGTGGTGAGTCTAGGTCGTCCCACAAAGAACAAGATTTTATTCCTGTGCTTTAAAAGAAAAAGGGGGTTTTTGAATACTTTTAATTATAAACTAAGGCAATAAAGTAGACTAGAGGAATTCAATTCAAGAAGAATCTTGGCTCCAGTCATATCCACCATGACAATTTTACTAGTCAATCCTTGACATTAAAGATACTTCAATTTCTATACCAAGCACTAATTGAAGAATTAACACGAATTCTAATTCAAAGTTGATTCTTATTTCTTTCTAAAGCTGGCTAATTTTCAACACGCAATCCAATTAACCCTAACCTTTAATTTAATCCAGACATGTGCCAAAGGTTAATTAATGAAGCATTAAAATCAACAAGAACAATTAAGCTAATTAAACATAAACACACGCGGTTATGCCAATTAAGTGATTAATTTCCCTAAATTCGATAACACTAATCGAGCAATTATCAAACGCAGTTGCTTCACATATTGAATTAAGCACACGTGGTTAAAACAATCTAGTTGTAGGTTAATCTCAATAACTTAATAGTCTCCAGCAATAATTGCAAGTTAAAAACAACAATCATAAAATTATCTTAGAAAAATAATCAATACTTGATATAAAAGTGAATAAGTTCAAGAACAAAAGGTCTCACAACATAGTAGAATTGACCATGGTTCAATTCACTCGACCAAGAAAAAGGGTTTAGGCACTAAGTGCTATGAGAGAATAACAAATAATTTCTCTGCTGAAAATCCTAGATAAAACGAAAAAAAAGACCTGTGTTCTCTCTTCTACTTACCCTGCATAGGGTATTTATAATGAATACTTGGTTTACAATCATTGTCTAAGGATAAGAATGTGAAATCGTAAGAAAAAGAGTCCAACCGGAAGAAGAAATCTGTCAAAAATAAAAAAATCACGTAACTTCACTGTATCAGGTGCATGTGCTTTGCATGTTTAGTGCCCATGTACAATGCACAACAATTCTAGAATGGAGCTCTTTGGACACAGCGCACATGCGCTGCACAACCCCAGCTCATGTGCGTTGAGCCGTCACACTAAACTTCACTCCTTCGGCTTCGATTTTGACCCTGATGATCTTGGAATTTGGAAAGTGTAAAACACGAAAGTTGTAGCTCTTTCTTTTAGCTTTCCAATGCATCTTGAATTACATCAATTGGAGATCGAACTTGAAAGTTTCGCTAGAAATACAAAACAACATCCAGAATGATTCCACACTTGTGCTTGTTTGGCCCTTGGCATTTTCTTTCACCTTTTTCATCTTTTTCTTCTCTTTTTCACTTTAACCCTACAAAAACTAGGAATGACAAAATTAAACTCAATAATAACTCAAATCTTGCTTACAACACATAAAAACGTGGTAAATGATACATAAAATATAGCAAAATTATGGACGTAAAAATTATCCCACACTTAGCCTTTGATCGTCCTCGAGAAAATATAAAATTGAAACACTTAAGCATAACTAAATCACACTCAACTATTTCCCCAAATATCCACATAAATAATCAATAATCAATCTACCAATTAGAGTAGTCTAAGAACCCAAGAGTNAAGACTCAAATGCAAATAAAAACCAAAACATGAAATTCGTGTGTATGTGTGTTTAGCCATTCAAAAATTTAGATTTGAAAATATTTAGATTAAATCATGAAAACTCTCAAAAAATTTCTAAACACCCCATAGCTCACTCTCTTGCACCCCTCCGCTAATCTAGACAACCTTTTCTATTTAAATTAGGTAGGACTTTTAGCTCGAACTATTGGTTAGGATATTAGTTAGCCAAAGAAAGGAAAAGATGAAACAAATAAAAATAACAAGAGCTTTATAGTAATGATGGACTTACATTAAAATAAAACTTTCCTCCACTTGTTTATATATCCACAACCCTACACTTAGTAAGAAACACTCATGAAAAATTCCAATCAACCAATAAGCATAGCCAAACACACCAACCTCTCTCCAAACATATATATATCACATCATTATTTCATTTTCTTATGTCCACTCACAGTACAGGTATCAGTGGTAGGCACTACCCACAACATATAAACACACAGGTGTGCAATCAGAGATGGACACTACCTACAAATACAGGTACCCATGATAGGCACTACCTATAAATATCAAAAATTCTCATTATTGTTATTTTTATTCTTCAACAATTTTTTTTCCAATACCCAATTTTACTCTATAAATGTACACCACCCACTTATCACATACTTCAAACCTTATATCCCCTGAACATATAATGTGCACTATAAAGTTCTTAAAGGGAAACCTTAGCATAAAATAATTAAAAGAAATATTAGCTCAATAAGGGTAGATAAATTGAGTTTAAGTGAGAGAAGGCTAATGATGTTTCTCTTTACAACAATAAGGTTCAAACAAGGTACTCAGAAATAAATTGTTAAAATGGTTGGCTCGCAAGGCTTAACAAATGAAGAAGGCACTACCCTTATTTTTAAACTAAATCAGGTCGTCTAAGAATTAGTTTTGAAAATGTAATAAAGTAAGGTTTTGGGATGCAACATAATTGAGTCTACATAAATTTCTCTAAATATCCCAAATCATTACAATTAATGTATGACTTACTGCTCAAAAGTCTTGAATATCATGAGTGGAAAATATTAACACCAACTATTCATTCATGCATGGTTCAACTAAAGATTTATTATGCAGGAAAATGAGAAAATACATTAAGCGAAAACTTTGAAAATTTTAAAAAAATGGTCAATTAATCCACAAAAGTTTTCCAAAATTTGGAAAAAAACTTAGATCAAAAGAAAAGTCAAAATATTGCAATAAAATAGAGTAAAACAAACCAAAACAACTTAAAAAATCCAAATAACTCTCCCATCACACACTTAAAATTAAGCATTGTCCTCAATGCTAGAATAAAAGTACAAAATGGGAGAAAGAAAAGCTTATCTAGATTTAATTCGTGTTTGGAGAAAAATCCGCTATAATTATCCCCTTGTCGCGAATGAAAGCTATAGTAACACTAAACAAAATAGAACAAAACAAAATAAATAATTTCCTTGAAACAATAAAAAAACAGGAATATTGTAGAAAGGATGTTCTACAAATATCAAGAAAAAACTTACTCTCTTAAGGGAATACACGACCAAAAATAAACGAAAACACCATGAAGAAAATTAACCCTAGCTAAAATGAAAATAACTAAAATGCGTAGTAAAATAAAAACAACAAAAATAGGCAGAGAAATCAACTGTAAAAGTAAAATATAAACAAAATGGCCCTAAACATAGGGCATTAAACCAATAATAGCTCAAGGTGAATTCGGCCCCAAATCCTGCAGGAAAGAAGGAAAAGGTGAAAATGTGGATGGTTCCTCTCCCCACTCCTTTGCCAACTGGAGAGCCTCCATGGTCTACTGCCAAAAATACTAGTATGACTCATCAGTTGTTGTGCCTCCAAGAAAATGAGAAAAAAGAATACATTTCAAAATAAATTGGTTATAAAAGATCTCTTGAGCTAGAATTCTTAACACTCGGGTCACTCAACACTTGTTTGGAATCATTATCAACATATCCTTTGAATAAGTGTGCATTTGTTCTGATGCACCACAAAAGAGGTACCATATAGAGTGGTCGTCGGAAAAGAGGTAGCTCAAAGTGTAGAAGAAAAAGGATATATTCTAGAGGGAAGCGAGGATATGATAACTACATATGTCAGAGTTTCACCTGTCCTTGGGAACTTCAGATGTGCTACACAATGCAGGCAGTTGGGCAAGGACAACATTCTCGGCAAGCTACCTTGGCTTTACTCGGGGAGTGTTTCTTTTATTTTTTTCTTTTATTTTTTTTTTTAGTTATTTATGTGCTTTAGTGTAAGAGCTCAGTAGGGTAATAAAAGGTTGTAGCCTCATGTCTATTTAGGTTTATATGATTTATGTTGTGAACTATCTTTGATTATGCTTGAATTATGTGTTTTTAGATGATGAAAAATTAGTCTAATTTAGCTAAAGATGAAATTCCTAGTTGAACTTGAACTTGAACTTGTTTTTATGTTTGGTTATGGAATTTCATGTCATGAAATTCTCAATTGAACTTGAACTTGTTTTTTTGTTCTGGTTATGGAATTTCTTATTTCTAGTCTCAATTATCTTTGCTACTTGAGTAGTTTATTGAGATTATTATATGAATACTTGTTATAGATGGATTAGTCTTGGTTTTGAGTACTTTTTTAGGCTAATTATTGTTGCTAAGCTAAGTTGGGGGTATGAATTGGGCAAATAAATAACCTTTGTATTGTTTTAAACAATGTTGCACCTATGTTTGTTTGGTTTTTCAATTGTTTGACAAAGCCCCAATAATCCCTACATAGCATGCCATGTTGGTAGAAAAGGAAAAACAATTTCTCGGACTTATATTTTTCATTAAACCTTGCATTTGTGTGATTCATTTAATCTTGCTCATTTACTTAGTAACATTAAGAGTGCATTATTAAGTAATTTCAATGATTGAAAGTGAAATGCAATTTTTAAATTAAATTTTGATTATTTTATTTCTTTCACATTCATCTTTTAGGCACATTGTTCCTCATCTCTTAGAGCTTTGATTGCCCAAATATAGTGTTAGAAGTGTTTCACTACTATTATGCTTATCCATGATTATGTGTTTTTGTTTCGAAAAAAAATAGAAAATATTCTAAAAATTCAAAAAGATTTTTATTTATTTATTTAGTGTCTTAGTAGTAGTAGAAAGTTTCGGTCTAGAGGATCTGACTATTCGAAAGACTCCCTACCTATCGGACGATAGCCTTCAGGATTTCTATACCTTTTTTGCCTGAGGTATTGTAGAGGATAGTTTTTGGGTTCATTAACTTTTGTGACATGTTTCAGTAATTTAAAAATGTTTCACAGAAGCTATGTGTTAGAGTGTCTGGATTGAAAGTATATATGAGTTTCTTTTTTTTTTGGGCCCTTTGTGTTGTGAAAGTGTCATCACTATACCCATATATATTGCCATGAGTGAGGGAATGAAAGTGAGATAATTTTCAATGAGTGTTAATCATGATTGATTTTTGATATATGTTTCGCTTGTGACATTCATTGAAATTGTGTGATTTTTGTGTGAATTTTAGACACTATTATTAAGGAATGGTTTAGGCGAATTCTTTGAACTATATGAGCCAAAAAGGCAACGTCAATGTAAATTTCTCTTTAATGTCCCCTTTTGAGCCTTATAAGCCATATTTATCTATTTAACCATGTTATTTAGCCGCAATTATCCTTTTTATTTTTATCCTTCTTTCTACCCATCACCTTTGTAGTTAGTGTTAGTGGTACGCAACATCAATACTGTGTCGACAATGTTATGGACGGTTGGGAAGAATATTTATTGTGTTTGTTGGGGAAAAGTCCATTCTTTGACTTTAACATTTGTAATATAATCCCTAATGTTAGGTAATGTTCTGTTGGAAAAAAAAAGGGAAAAAAAATGAAAGGAATAAAGGAAAATAAAAGGACAAAGACAAGAAAAAAATTAATAAAAGAAGAACAATTCCTTCTAAGTTGTGTCAAGTGTTCTGAACAAAGAAGGACAAATTCCTTTTAAGTTGTAATAAAGAAGGTACATTCTTGACTTCTAAAGTGGTAATTGGCTTTTATAAATTCCATGGTTGTTAAGGGGATTATTTGGAGAGTTATGGTTTGAAGTTATTTCACTAACATGTCTAAGGTGATTTGAGGTACTTTTATCCAAATATATATCCTACCTTTGTCCCTTAGCCTACGTTACAAGCTTTAAAGTCATATTTGATCCTTGGTTTGAGTTCATTTGTATTCGTGAGTATTGTGTGTGCTAATTTCTTCCAACATGTTTGTCACTTACCAAAATTTTGTTCTATGGGGTTTTCATCGATTAATGAGCGAGTGACATCTTCTTTCATGAGTGGAGGGATTAACGCTTTCATGGTGATTTGGGGTTATTTATCAAAGTTCTCTTATATACATGTTTGGTTCATTTCTCTGCTAGTATAGTTTTCCTTACTACGATTGTTGATACATCCAAAGAAAAAAAGTTAATGTGTTTTGTGTCTTTCTTTGTTTTGTTTTGCTCAAGATTGGCAAAACTTCAAGTTGAAAGGAATTCAGAACCCCTAAGAAGTTTCTCAGGTTTATTCCTATTCCTTTTTGTACGTTTTTTGTACTAGTTTCGATGTTTCTAGGTTATATGTGTTTGTTTTCATGCATTTAAGTTTCTACATATTAATATATGTTTAGCATAGTGTTCTATTTTTTATTTAATGTTATTTAACTAATATTTATGTGTTTATGCTTTTAGGGTAGTGTTTAGGTTGTTTAAGTAATTCCTACTAGAATTAGTATTCTTCATGCATTCTTGTGTGTGTTTTGTTTATAGTTTTAGTCAGTGTTCAAGTGTTATTTTTGAGTTAAATTAATGATACCAATGTGTGCTATTCTTTTATTATCATGTAGGAAGAAACGTTGCGTCAATCGAACGTCGGATAGAGATTTTAGAGGTAAAATGGTGAAACCACGAGAAGCTATGAAAGGTCACTTGCTGACTGCAAGTGACCAAGGGTTAATCAGCCATGGAAAGCAATTAAAATAGAATGATACCTGCAGTCAGTGGGTGATTCAAGGAAAATCAGCACCACTGATTGAAGCTGGAGCAGTTGGGGCAAGCAGCTATGCGATTTTTAAATTTTCGGATGTCCGTTTCAAGTTCGTAAATATGCATTTCGAAACTCATTTGGAGCCCAACCCTTTGTAACTTTTAGAAAATATAAGTAATGGTATTTAAGACCTCAAGAACACGTTCTAATTCAGTTTCCCTGTTGGGGTCTACATATTAGACTAGGGTTTTGTTTCTTTTTTAAGAAGGATTGAAGAGGAGGCTCAAGATTGACATCCTTGAACCTAAAACTTGCAATTCTTCATTGGAGAAGCTTTCTTAATCTTCTATTGTGCTATTTAATTTCAATTATAATACTCTTTTATTGTTTGATTCAATCAACACTTTCTTCTTATATTAATATTTAGACTAGTTTATTTGCTTCAAGTATTTTCTTTTGTTTTATTTCTTTCATTCATGTTTTGACTAGTATGGATTAAGTTTGGATGATGCTGATTCCATTGGGTTATGATTAATTTGATCCATCAATTGGAATAATCACAATGATAGACTAATAATTAACTTAAATAGACAATTTTAGACATTGATCAACTCTAGAGTTGGTTAGGTTGGTCGATGGAATAAGGCTTTTGAACCTCCATCGTAGACCAGTGTTAATTATTCTAGTTTAGGATGACAGAATTAATTATTTGATTCGTCGAGTATGCCCAAAAAGAAATTCAAATTCCATAAGGAAAATGACTCAAATTGGTTAGGCAAGCAAGAGATGGTTTCTTGAACCCTAGTTAATTAATTTAATGGGATTCAATTACCGATTGCTTTGGGATTTTGTTGAAGCATGGGACTGGAATCTCCATTAATTATACTTGGACCGATTAATCGAATGAATTATTCAGAATTATGAATTGACTAATTTTAATGCCAATCCATTGTTTACATTGTTTAGAGTCCTTAATTCTAGCCTAGTTATCTCTCTCCTCCATTATCAATTCTTCAAATAGTGTTCAAACCAAATAACTTGCACAACACATTACCCTTGCTAAACCAATCCTTGGGGGTTTGACCCCCACTTTCACTAAATATTGTTTGACCCATACACTTGCTATGTGTTATATAGTTAATAGTAGAGTTAGGTGTTTATAAATTTTACAACTAGATATTTAATGTATCAAAAATATCATCGGGTTGTGGTATTTCCAGCGGAGTAGATTGCAAAAATTTTCCACTAGAGTTATGCAACTCATCAAACTCTTCACTCAAATATTCGTCTTCTCAATTTGATCATAAGGCTTTAATATTTTTGCCGAGTTGATTTTCTACTTCAGCCTTGAACTCTTTGAACTTTTTAAAAGTTTCAGACTTATTACCTAGAATGATCTTTAGCGAAGTTTACAAAGTAAACGATAACCACCACGAATAGTCACACTAAGTGCTCCATTTATATCTATGTATGTGCGTTGAAAGATTGTTGGCTCTTTCATTAAGTCCAAAAAGGTGATTTGGTCATTTTGCTAAGGATGCAAGGCACGTAAGGTGATCTTTTCAATGGTTCAAAATAGAAACATTAATAACCCTCGTTTTACTATCTTATCTAGTTTAAAATCACAAAGATGACCCAGTCTTAAGTGCCATTGATTCATAAGGTTAATAATTTCTCTTGTTCTTTTATTTGAGTAGTCATTATAGGGTTAATAATTTCTTCTGTTCTTTTATTTGAGTTATCATTTATAATGACACTTTGGTTAAACTCATCAACTTTTAAATACATACAATAAAGGTCATGAAATGAGGGACCAGTACCAACTAATTTATATCCAAAATAAATATAGCAAACATTATTCTTGAAAGAATATTCATAAATGTCTTTCAAAATATATAATAATAAAATAATGTTTCTGAAAACCGAATGCACTAAAATAATTTTCTTTAAAATCAAAATGTAAGATGAAGGAAGAATGATCCTCATAATTTTATCAACTATGACAAGTATAAAATTAGCGTTAATTTTGTGTGTGTTTTTTTATTAAATTTTGATGTATTTAGCTCCATGGTACACTTGTCGTGTTTTATAGATAAATAGGTAATATTTAGGAATTTAGAGTCATCAAGTTAGTTTTTATTGCTCTTGAAGTTAAATGTGTGTTTTTGTTGTGTATATTAGATTTTGTGTGATGTTCAGTTGAGTGAGGGGTAAAAAGGTTATTTTACAGCTAAGAAAAAAGACTGGAAGTGGAGGAACAAGGATCCAAGTGAGCTGCGATGGAGACTAGCCACTGACAGCTACTGATATAGAAGATGTACTAGTGACAGCGGCTGACCAAAGCAAATTTAACCGCTGATAATGGTTGACCCGTCAGCCCATGGGCCTTGTCACATCACTTATAATTACTAGTGGTTCTTGTACTATAAACAGAGAGCAAAACTCAAACTTTTGTTTAGGGTTTTATTTTGGGGTTTTGAACTACAATTAGGTTAATTGATTCTTCAATTCTGTAGACCAGATCTCAAGTAATGGATTATTCAAGCTATTACTTTCAAACACTTTTGCAATTCTTTGAATTTCGGTGTTGAATATGTCTTTCAATATTTTATTTTCAATTACTCTATTTAATAATGTTAGTCACTTTAATATGATTGCAATTGATTCTGCTGATTTATTTTCATTCTCGCATAGTATGAGTTGCTAAATTAGTTAAGGTTCGGGTGCAAGTGATACAATCAATCATGGGAAAATCAAATTGAGGGTTAATGATTAAAGGTTATGATAATTAGTTAATAATTAACATAGATAGACAATTGAATGGAGTAGCTAATCCTTGTTTTGGCTAGATTGATTGAGGGACAAGGATTTTGAACCTTCTATATAGGCTGGTGTTAATTTATAAGGATAATTTATTATATTCCGGTTGATAGATTTAGTAAGTTGATTCGCTAAATTTCTCGAAAGGAAATTCGAATTTCAGACAATTAATGACTTAGATTAATTGGGTAGGTCAGTAGAAGATTTCACAACCCTATCTTAAATTAATTTTATAGGATTCATTTATCAAAAGTTTTGGTATAGGATTGAAATATCATAGGAATAGAATAATCATTAACTATAATTAATTAATTGGTTGATTTGCTATTTAATTGACCCCGGATGATTGCTAGCCTTGCGTTCGACTCGTCTTAGTCATTACAGTCAGTACCTTCATTTTAATTGCTTTCTTAAGTTCTATTTCTTTTTAATTGTTTTTGCAAAATTGATTTCCACTACCAAAAACATTGTAATTTAATAATCTAAATCAAAGTTGTTATAGAATTCAATTGTCTAAATAGAAGTTGTGCTGGAATCCTAGTTCTTGAACGAGTCTTAGTGGGATCAACCCTTGCTCACCCTACTACCTTGATAACTGTATACTTGCAAAATCAGTGGAAGCATGGGATAAGGAGTTTAAAACTTGTCCAACATGTGTCAAATTTTTGGCACCATTGCCGGGGACTTGCTATGGCAATATTGAGACGCTAAAACAACTACTAATTTAGACTTTTCTTTTTTCTGTCAATTTTGTTTTCTCATTACTTTTTCGTGTGCGATTAACACCTTCTCTTCTTTTTTTTCTACTGGTCATTGTATTATTTAAAGTAGTGCTCTTAACAATTTCATTGTGCCTATAGTTTATGCATAGGTTTGGTTAAACTTTAGTCAAGTTTGATCCAGAAATAGATAGAACCTTTATACAACGAAGAAGAAAAGGTTTATAGTAGCATATGCATATGGCAAACGAAAGGGATCCACGTCAACCTGTGGGACAGGAAGAAGTACCACAAGTTAACTATGAGCGGGTAGAGAATGATAAGGAAAATGGAGATAAAGGTCGGAATATGCATCCAACTCACAACAAACCATTGGGAAACTACACCCAACCTATTTTTAGAGAATCAAAGTCCAACATTGTATCACCTCCCATCTAGGTAAAAAATTTCGAGATCAAGCCAGGATTAATATCCATGCTTTAGTTGTATGCAATGTTTTCAGGATTACATAATGAAGATCCAAACTACCATTTGATCAACTTCAAAGAAGTTTATGATACTTTTAAACAAAATGGTGTGTCATAGAATGCCTTCAAATTAAGACTATTTCCTTTTTCTTTGCGAGATAAGGCGAAGTTATGGCTGCAAAGGTATAAACAGGGAATTTTCACAACATGGGGGATAGATTGGCACAAGTTTTCAAGGCACAACCTAAGGAATGATATTACTTTTTTCACTCAGCATCTTGGAGAAAACTTTAGTAAAGCTTGGGAAAGGTATAATGATCTGCTTACTAAGTGTCCACATCATGGTTACCTTTATGGATGCAAATGGAGATGTTCTATAATGGGATGCTTCAAGAAACACCTGAGTCAGTAGATGCTTTAGCAAATAGATCCCTAATGTTGAGCAAGACACCTGAGAAAGCTCAAGAGCTATTTGATAAAATGTCAAGTAATTATTTCAAGTCTTTAGCAGCCCAAAGCAGTGAGCAAAGAAGGAGAGTGAATGAGCTGAATGATGGGGATGCCATGGTGGCTATACAAGAGGCCACAAATAAGAAAGTCGAGTTGGTTGACCATGTAATAGGAAGAGATGAAAGTCAGGGCAGTGATTACAACACAGCCGCTAGTTTGCAATTTTTGCTCTGGTGACCTTCCTAATGGCCAACGCAGTGCACTAACAAAATCTGATTCTTCTTTGTAGGGTAACGAACAATTGAATTACATGGGAAATCAAGGTGGTCAGAATTAAAACCAATATAGAAATTAGAATAATGGCTTTAGTAATATATATAATTCGATATTGAGGAATCACATAAATTTATCATGGAGCAATTAGGAAAATTAGTACTCGAATATTTGACATGCATTTCAGCAGCATCAACCTTAACGAAATCAAGTGCAAGCACCTCCATCCTAGCAAGAGAAACAAAGTCAACTAGAAAAGGCTCTTACACAGTTTATCCAGCTCAGTGCTGAAAAAATGAAAAGTCAAGATGCTATGATAAAGAATATATATACTTAAGTGGGGCAGTTAGCAAGAAGTGTAGCGCATAGACTACTTGGTAAATTTCCAAGTGACTACACAGTCGCAAAACCTAGGAAGCATGCAAAAGAAATAACTTTGAGAAGCGATAAAGTTGTGGTAGTAGAAGAGAAAAAGTGTGAACCTAAAGATGAGCAATAAGAGGAAAAGGAAGATAATAATGAAAATGATAAGGTAAAGGACAACAGGTAACAAAAGTATAAAATTCCTTCCAAGAGGGAACTAGAAGTCTAAGTTACCCATCTATTAGTTTGAATTCCATTCCCAAGTAGACTAAAAGGTGAAGATGATACAAAGAAGTTCAAAAGATTCCTTGAGATCTTCAAAAAGGTAGAAATCAATATACCCTTCATGGAAACACTACAGATCATGTTCAAATATGTCAAATTCTTGAATCAAATATTGACAAACAAGAGGAAACTATTGGGAGATGAAATTCTATGCCTAACTAAAAGATGTAGTGCAATTACTCAGAAAAAGTTATCTCCAAAGCTTAAAGAGCATGGTTCATTCTCAATCCCATGTACTGTTAGAGAAGTCTGATTTTGAGAGGGCTTTGTGTGATTTAAGGGCATCCATCTATTTGATGCCTTTATCTATTTACAAGAAGCTCAATGATGGGGGAATGAAGCCTACCAATGTATCCCTCCAATTGGCAGACCGAAGTGCGAAATACCCAAAAAAAAATTTAGAAGATGTGTTGGTGATGGTGGGAAAGTGTTATCTACCTGTAGACTTTATCATCCTAGACATGGAAGAGCATAAAGAAATTCTCTTCATTCTTGGCAGACCATTCCTAGCTATGGGGAGGTCAATAATAAATCTCCAAGAGGGGAAATTACAATTCAGAGTCAAAGATTAGACTTTCAAATTTTGTATTTTTAACTCTATCAAATTTCCCACTATTTATGATAATTTAATGATGGTGGATATAACTGATGATCTTGTTAATGATTTTTCCAGAATAATACTTCACAGCTTTCATTAGAAAGAGCATTAACTCAATCGGATGAGTTGGACGAGCAAGATGAGTCAATAAGGGCTTGCTTGGAAATGCTAGATCAAGATCCAACAAGTAAGGAGGACGACATATCTGAGGATAAAGGTAAGGAGAGGTCTCCGACCAATGAACTCCCCAAGGTAGAATTAAAAAGACTTCCTTAATCATCTTGAGGATGCTTTCCTTGGTGAAAATAAGACTTTTCTAGTCATAGTTAGAGGAAATCTTTCTGAACAACAATTGGATGCATTTCTTTTTGTTTTGAGGATGCATAAAGCTACAATTGCATAAAGCATTCATGACATAAAGAGGATAAGTCCTACTAGTTGCATGATTAAATTTTAAGGATTGAAAATTATAGGGCTTGTAGACAACCTCAACTCGGTTGAACCCTAGGTTGAAGAAGGTGGTAACAAAAGAGGATGAGTCTTACTCAAGTGGTACCAAAGAAAGGAGGAATGACTATAGTTGCTAATGAGAATAATGAATTAATCTCTTCTAGGTTAGTCACTAGGTGGAGGGTATGCATTGATTATAGGAAGCTTAATGAGGCTACCCGCAAAGACCACTTCCCACTTCCATTCATTAATCAAATGTTAGAAATACAGCAGGTCATGCTTTTTATTGCTTTTTAGATGGTTACTCTGGTTATTTCCAAATTGCTATAGCTCTAGAAGACCAAGAGAAAGCCATATTTACATATCCCTATGGCACATTTGCTTTTAGAAGGATGCCTTTTAGTTTGCACTTGGTACTTTTCAAAGATGTATCTTGTCGATTTTCTATGATATGATTGAAAAATGCATAGAAGTTTTCATGGATGATTTTTTTTAGTTTATGGTTCATCATTCCATGATTGCTTATATAACTTGTCTACTGTTCTTGAACAACGTGAAGAGACAAATTTAGCTCTTAACTTGGAGAAATGATACTACATGGTTCAGGAAGGGATAGTTTTAGGCCATAAAATTTTGGTACAGGGTATATAAGTGGATAGGGCAAAAATAGAAGTTATTAAAATATTACCTCCACCTATGATCGTTAAAGGAATAAGGATTCAACTATCAGCTTTTTTAGGACATGCAGGATTATATTGGCATTTCATAAAGAACTTCTCTGCAATTTATAAACCCTTGTATGATTGATTGCTAAAATATGTTGCCTTTAACTTTGATGGAAATTGTTTGCACGCATTTAACCTGCTGAAGAAGGCTTTAGTGTTCGCATCTATTGTTGTAGCACCTGATTGGTCATTACCATTCAAAATTATGTATGATGCTAGTGATTATGCTATAGGTGACGTTCTTTTTCAGAGAAAAGACAAGGTCTTAGATGTCATTTACTACACTAGTAAAACTCTTAATGATGCAGAAATTAATTATGTTACAACTGAAAAAGAGTTGCTAGCTGTGGTTTTTGCTTTTGACAAATTTAGGTCCTACTAAATTGGTTCTAAAGTACATGTTCATATTGATCACGCATCTTTAAAATATTTGTTTTCTAAAGTGGATGCAAAACCATGACTAATTTGTTCTATTTTATTGCTGCAGAAGTTTGACTTGGAAGTTATGGATCGAAAAGAGGAGCGCAAACCATTTAGCCTATCTGCCTAGGCATGAATTAAATAAAAAAGTGGTGAGTCACTACCCATCAAGGAAGAATTTCCAGATGAGCACTTGATGATGGTTGGAGCTAACCCTTGGTATTCTGATATAACAAACTATTTAGCTGCCGATGTTGTTTCGCCATTGATGAACTTTAACCAAAGGAAGAAATTCTTTTCTGATGTTAAGTTTTACTAATAGGATGAGCTGCATTTGTACAAAAGGTAGAGTGATCAAATTCTATGGCGATGTGTGAATGATCACAAAATTTAAAATATCCTTCGATTATGTTATTTAACACCAGTTGGGAGCATTATGGTAACCAAAGAATGGCTACAAAAGTTCTTCAGAATGGGTGATATTGGAATACAATATTTTGAGATGCGACGAGGTTCGTCGAGCAATGTAATGAAAGTCAAAGAACTGGAAACATATCCCGCATAGATGAAATGCCACTACACAATGTCCTCATTGTTGACTATATATTTGATGTATAGAGGATAGACTTCATGGGGCCCTTCCCAAGTTCATATTCCAATAAGTATATATTGGTGGTGGTGGACTATGTCCCAAAGTGGGTTGAGCGGTTGCAGTGCCTACTAATGACACTCGAGTTGTGACTAAATTTGTTCTACACAACATTTTCTCAATATTTGGGATACCAAGAGAAATTATAAGTGATGGGGTTCCCATTTTAAGAATTCTTAGTTTGAAGCCTTGTTGGCCAAATATGGAGTGAAGCATAAGGTTTCCTTACCTTATCACCCATAAACTTCAGGACAAGCTGAGGTTTCAAATGGAGAATTGAAGTTTATCTTGGAAAAGACAGTGGCATCCTCACGAAACTTGATGACGCATTGTGGGCTTACGGAATGAATTTAAGACACCTATTGGGATGTCCTCGTATAGGTTAGTTTTTGCAAAGACATCTCATTTACCAGTAGAGCTTGACCACAAGGCATTTTGGGCCATTAAGGAAAAGAACCAGAATTTTGATTCTAAAGTAGCCGAGGAAAAAAATTGTTGAACTTGTGCGAGCTCGAGGAATTCTGGAATGAAGCTTATGAAAATGCTCGAATTTATAAAGACAGAATGAAAAAGTGGCATGATAAGCAAATAGTACGTAAGCAACTACATGTTGGTGACAAAGTGCTCCAATGTAATTCCGGATTGCGGTTGTTTCCAAGAAAACTCAAATCAGGATGGAGTGGACCCTTTAAGGTGGTAAATGTCTACCCATTCGGAGTAGTGGAGGTATATAGAGAAAAATCAACATTCAAGGTTAATGGTCGTCATTTAAAGATATACAACCATGATCATGTTTTTGACGGTGGACTTAAAGAATCCATTTTCTCAAATAAGTGTCCACGAGAAGTAACTAAGTCGAGTTAATGATTTTAAACAAGCGCTTCTTAGGAGGCACTGCAAGCATTTTATTTTAATTAATTCTTTATTCTATTAATTTTTTGTTTAATTATGACTGAATAAAACCTTGAGTAGAGTCGAGAATTGCTAATAATGTTTTTATTGGTTGTTTTGTAGGTTTGGAGTAATTCTAGAAGCAAATGAATGAAGTTGGCTGGAACATGACAGCCATTGTCAGTGGCTAACTTAAGAGGAAACACCCGCTGATAGCGGGTAAAATGGAATACCACCCGCTGACAACGGGTGAAACAAGGCTATCAAAATTTGACAGCAATTGATCCAGAATGACAACTACTCACAGCGATTGAAAGGTGTTGACTAGCTGCTAACAAAGAATGGTCCAGGCAAGCAGAAATGTTTTAAAAACCTTTGTTTTCTTTCTTATTTTCAAAACCCAAAAGTTTTTTCTTCTCTCTTTTTGTAGACAACTAAGAACAACCCCAAAAAAATTCCCTAGCTCTTTCTTTCGTTTTTGTTCCTTTGTTGATTAAGTTGGGGGAGAAATTTCATTGGTTAATTGCTTGAATATTTGGTTGAAGATTTGTTAAATGGAGAAGAAATGAAATCAAATTGATACTAAACTCAGCTTATTTTTGATGATAATGTCTTTGTATCCCTTGTAGTTGAATAATTACATAACAAATTACAAAATCAAATGATTCTTTGCATGAGCAAAGGATAGACTTAAGTCATGTAGGGATTGACAACACTGATGATGCTGATGAATTAAGTTGGATAATTTTAATAAAATCCAAAGTATGGGGTAGAAAGATTTTGTCCAAACTCCAACTCTAGTGGCAAACAACAATATAGTTTGTGAGTTTATAGGTAATAGCTTAGAAGTATTTGATTATGTCATTAAGGTTATAAATACTCTGGTCAGTTGCCACATGGAAGTAATTAATGAGATATATAATTTGTGAACCAATCCCAACAACCAATTCACCAAATTCATTCAGGGTATCGTTGATTATGATGAGATGTGCGGCTATCTGATTGATGGCTGGGGGCACTGGGACATGGATGGGGAATAACAGAAGTGGATTAGGTTGAAATATTTGAATGCAGTGGTCAGAGTTTGGATGCAATTAGTGTGTACACACAGAGCAACACATTTTACCTGCATCCCATACCACACATGTTAATCCCGACAAGGGTTGCCTCATTTTCGCTATTATGGAAGGGATGACCATTGACATTGTCTAGGAAATTTCTTTAGAGATTTTAAGGAATGGGAATGGGAAGCATAAGGCACTATTCTTTCCATGTTTAATTACTCAGTTGTGCCAGTTTGCAGGTCTACGGCTTGTGACTACAAAGAAATAGGAAGTACTGACACCCATTAACAATAGAGCTATTTAGTCAATTGTTCAGCAATATAAATTTGCATTCCTTATTGTGCAAGCTGAGGCAAGAGGTAAGCAAGTAGCTAAAGAAGAAGATGGTGCTCAATAGGGAAGCCTACAAGGACCGCTACTTGTACCTCCTCAAAGGCTTTCTTCCGATTCAATTTTTCATTCTCCCCTTAATACCAAACACAAAGAGATCTCCTCATGTATCACAACCAATGTTTTGAGGAGATGATAGAAAATGGACTTCTTATCATGGCAACTACAGTCAGTCACCTAGGTAATTTTGACATGTCTCACTAGCAAAAGACTACTTTGCCACTAGAGTGGCATTATGGACCTCTAGACGATGTAGGAAGAGAAGAACCAAGGAATAGGAAAGGAGGGGATGAAGCCGGACCTTCAAGAGCTGCTAGAGAATGATTGACCCCTACATCTGCATAATTGCTAGGGGAGTGTTGTTCTTATTTGTGTTTTTCTTTTTTCGTGAATTTGTTAGGTAGTTTTGTTGTTTACACTTGCCTAGTTTGGCTATGTGTGTTAGTGATGTGAAGGCAAGTGTTGTATTGGTTAAGTATTTATGTTTAATTGTTTTTGTGTCTAGTGTCTAGTTGTGATGTAAATGTGTTGGTGTTTCATGAGAATGACATGTTAATAGTAGAATTGATTCTAATTGGCAATGATATGATAACCTAGCATTGTGTGTTCACATGTTTCATGCTCTATTATTTAGTTTAAAATGTGTAGAAGTTCGAGTTTATATTGACAATATTTTCTTGGTTTTACATGCTTGGATTATTGCTACTGGAGAGAAGTCACACGATTTATTTTGATGCCCATATTAATTTTAAGTTTGCAAATTGAGTTGTTATAATTGTTGGGTAGGACAAAGTGGAATGTGATTTGGACCTTTGTACTTCATTTGAATGTTTTTGCATAACGAGATATTAGGTTTCATTACTTTTTATTTAGTTTGTAAACGTTAATATAACCTATTTTTCGTGGCTAGTTCCTTAGTGCTTTAATTTCTCCAATGTCCTGAAAAAGAAAAGAAAAGGAAGAAAAAGAAAAAAATGGCTTGCTTTACGTAAGTGCATAATCATGGCAAGAAATGAGAATTAGAAGGATAGCTTGCATGAAAATGCATCTTGCTAATCCTAAAATAATAAAATAAAAAGGCAATAAAAGGTGGTCACAAAAGAACTACGAATGGTTACATTTCCATTTTTAAGTTAAACAATTGAAATGGTTCTCTAATATTTTGCTCTTGCTTGACATTTGTATGCTTGCATGTAAGGTCCATTGATTCTTCTTTACCTTCTTGATGGTTATAATGCTTCAATTTTGTACATCTTTTGATTGATTGTAGGTTGGAATTTTTTTGTGAGGTGACCCATATTGATAAAATATAAGCTTGGTATGTAGAGTTGAGGATGTATTTTTAATATTTACCTGGATGGTCATTTTCATGTGAGTGAATATGGAGCATGATTTTATGCGGTTGGTTTGAAGTGAACTAGGTTGATGAGTCAATTGTCAATTTGATCTTAATACATTTATTCTCACTTGTTTTATTTGTCTAATGAATTTTGCTCGGGACTAGCAAAATTCATGTTAGTGAGAGTTGACTAGTCTGAAATTAGCATTATTTTTATGTGTTCTTTATTATTAAATTTCGGCATATTTACTTCCATTTGTCATGTTTTAGGGTTAAATAAGTCATATTTTGGAATATAGAGTCATCAAGTTAGTGTTTAATATTTCTGTAATTAAATGTGTGTCGTTTTTGTTGCGTAAATTATATATTTATGTGATTTTGTGTGACTTGCAGGTGAGTAAGAGTTAAAAAGGTCAGTTGGCAACTGAAGAAAAAGACTAGAAATAGAGAAACAATATGCAAGTGAGCTGTCATGGAGACCAGCCGTTGACAACGGCTGGACAAAGGCCAATTAGCCGCTGACAACGACTGAAAGAAAACCATAGCTGCTAATAGCGGTTGATATAGAAGGATGTACCGCTAGCAGCGGTTGGCTCATTGTCAGTGGCTGACCATAGCAAATTTAACCAGTGACAGTGATTGACTCAGTCCGCCCATGGGAATTGACATTTTACTTATAAATATGAGCGGTTCTTTTACTAGAAACAGAAAGCGAAACTGACTTTTTTAGAGTTTTATTCTAGGGTTTTGAACTACGATTAGGTTAATTGATTATTCAATTCCTTAGGCCAAATCTCAAGTTGTGGATTATTGAAGCTGTTAATTTCAAGCACTTTTGCAATTCTTTAGNCAGTAATTTTGGTATTGTGTATTTTATTATTTTATTTTCAATTAATCTATTTAATATTGTTAGTCACTTTAATATGATTGCAATTGATTTTGTTGATTTATTTTCATTCCCGCATAGTATGAGTTGCTAAATTAGTTAGGGTTCAAGTGCGGGTAATGCAATCAATCATGGGAAAATCGAATTGAGAGTTAATCATTAAAGGTTGTGATAATTAGCTAATAATTAACACATACAGACAATTGAAAGGAGTAGCTAACCCTAGTTTTGGCTTGGTTGATTAAGGGGAAAAGGATTTTGAACCTTTTTTATAGGCCAGTGTTAATTTATTGAACTAATCAATTCAATTCAGGTTGATAGATTTAATTAATTGATTCGCCAAGTCTCTCGAAAAGAAATTGGAATTCCAGACAATTAATGACTTAGATTAATTGGGTAGGTCAGTAGAAGATTTCACAACCTTGTCTTAAATTAATTTGATACTATTCATTTATCAAAAGTTTTGGAGTTCAATGAATATTGAAATATGGGAATAGAATGATCATTAACTATAATTAATTAATTGATTGATTGGCTATTTGATTGACCCTAGATGATTGCTTGCCTTGCACTCGACCCGTCTTAGTCATTACTGTTAGTTCCTTCAATTTAACTGCATTCTTAAGTTCTAGTTGTTTTAAATTAATTTTTCAAAAATAGATTTCCACTACGAAAAGTATTGCAATTATCGTCTAAATAAAAGTTGCCTTAGAATTCTAGTAATTGCACTAGTCTTTGTAGGATCAACCCTTACTCACCCCACTATCTTGATAACCGTATACTTGCAGAATTAGTGGAAGCATGGGACAAAGAATTTAAATCTTGTCCAGCACATGTCAAGCTACAACAATATTTTCCCTATTTTTGACTAGAGGATCATTCTCTTCTCTAGCGAGCCTCCTACTTCTGATCAAATCCTGAAAGGGTAAACAAGGATGTGAGCTTGCTCCAAAATCTAAAACACAAGATGTTGTACTGGACTTAGCCAATTGCAAGACTGGTTTTTTTTTTTTTTTTTGTTGGCTATGTACCAGAAAATTGGTGGGGTACGCCACTCCCATATTTTTATTAATATGTTGAAAAAATTACAAAGAAGGGGAAATAAACCAAAACCACTAGCAACATGAATATGTTTCAAAGACAAACCTTTTGAAACTGTAATGTAAGTTTAAAAACAACTAAGTTGATTTACATAGTCTAAAGTAGCTCATACATAGAATATCCAATCTAGCTATTCGTAATGTAATGTAAGTTTAAAAACAACTAAGTTGATTTACATAGTCTAAAGTAGCTCATATATAGACTGTCCAATCTAGCTATTCGTTTAACTATGTTAGGAATTGTAATAGCATGAAAACCCTAAAAGAATGATTTTCAGGGGCCATATTGAAAAGAAAATCCGCTAATGATTTGCTTTCTTGATAGATGTGAAAAGCTTGAAAATGAATAAGTTGTAGCTTTGTCTTGATTTTTTGAATAATAGAATCAAAATCATTATCCACCAAGGAGCTAGTACTAATCCTTTGATAACCCGAAATAGCGTGAAAGAGTCCATTTCAACTACAATGCAATCCAATCCCTTTACTAGACAGAGTTGAATTCTGTTGGTCCCAAAGCAACCAAAGAGGGGGAGTGAATTAGGTTTCTTAAAAATATATTTTCAGAAATATTGAGATTTTCTAATTGAATGCTGATGTAATAAAAATAATAGAACTGTAAGGTAAAGAGAGAAAAATTAAACAACCAATACTTCCAAGCTAGCAAGCTTGAAGTATTCAATCACTAGAATGCTTCACACACTTGGTGAGCCAATAATCTTTACAAAGTTGGGAAGTTCTTGCTCACACTAAAACTCTTTTAGTTGAGCCAAGAATCTTTCTTACAACCACACTTTCATACAAGATTATCACTCCACTCAAAGTTGAATTACACTCACAACTGCACACTAATACAACAAGGCACTATAGTCAATTTGTACTCAAATTACTCTTTTCTAAGGCTCTGTATTCAATGTATTAGATGATCTTTACTGAATGTCAAAGCAGCTATTTATAAGAGCAATAAATGGTGGTTGCAACTACTTCCTAATGACTAAATAATAAATGCACAAAAAGTAGTCGTTGGGGTTTCGGACGTCCGAGATATTTTGGATGCGTCCGACACAGCGTCCGATCTTTATACAGTTGTTGAAGAGCTTCGTTCGGACGTCCGTGCATGCGTCCGTTCCTTCGTCCGATAGAAGCTTCGAACGGTCATGTTTGTCCGAAAAGAGAAGCAGTAGAATCCCATTTCTTTCTGTCTAATTGTTCGGACGGTGCATTGCGTCCGAGACGTTTAGACCTAGTTCGGACGGTTCAGTGCGTCCGAAAGCCCTGTCTCTAGCAAAATAGATAACAGTCCTGCAAAAACTTGTTTACAAAGTTAAGTGTTTATGTCATCATCAAAATAAGGTTTGGAAAACATCAATCTCCCTCTTTTTGATGATGACAAACTTTCATAGAGTAATATGTGTGTGTAAAAATAATTGGATATGACTAATCATTTTGCAATATAACACAATTGGATATGACTAATCCATCATTTTTCAGTATACAAGACTACTCCCCCTTTTGACAACATCAAACAAAGCTCCCCCTGAGAATATGCAAGTAATTGACAGAAATTCAACAAGCTTCATATATTCAACTTAAAAGTTTAACAGTACTGAATTCAAGGAAATACATGTCCAATTTATAGAGAAAGGTAAATCTATGGGAAGTTCTAAAAACCAAAGAAATGCTGAAAACACAACTAATGCTAGTCATTTCGGTTTTTGGAGCGCTTCTCAGTCTTTTGACGTTTGGATGGAACATCTTCATCGGTGGCTTCACTTAGAACTCAACGTTTGACCATAGATTTACCGTTGCATGATGAAGTCAAACGTGTGGTCAACATCCTCATCGTCTTCGTCCTCGTTATTGGCAGCTCCTTGGGCAGCTTCTTCGTTGTCCTCATGACCATTTTCATCTTCAGGTTTATCACTGCAACGGAAGATGATTCGAGTGAATTCCAGAGAGTTTGATAAATAAAATGAATATCGTTCGGACGATTATGAGCGTCCGAGGAAGAAAGGGTGTTTTCGGATGATCCAGAGCGTTCGAAAGGAAGAGCTGTTCGAACGAACTAGTGCGTCCGAACTACTAACTCATGCCAAATTGATCTGTAAAATCCCCAAACATTTTCTGAGAGATTCAAAGCGATCAAGAGCTAAGGGTTTTGAAAAACAAGATCTCTAATGAAATGATGCTTAACATCAATGTGTTTGGTTCTAGAGTGCATAACAGGATTTTTTGTGAGATTAATTGCACTAGTGTTGTCACACTTTATAGGCACACAATCAAAAAATACACCAAAATCTTTCAGAGTATGTTTCATCCAAAGAAGTTGAGCACAATAATTTTCAGCAGCAATGTATTCGGCTTCCGCCGTAGAAAGAGAAATAGAATTTTGTTTTTTGCTAAACCAAGACACAAGAAAATTTCCCAGAAAACTTTGATGACACATACCACTGGTACTTTTTCTATCAATTTTACACCCAGCAAAGTCAGCATCAGAATAACTAATCAAATCAAATGTAGAGGACTTTGGATACCACAGACCAAAATCCATTGTACCCTTTAGAAATCTAAAAATTCTTTTAACAGCTATCAAAAGCGATTCTTTAGGGCAAGACTGAAATCTAGCACATAAACAAACAGCAAACATAATATCTGGTCTACTGGATGTTAAGTAAAGTAGACTTCCGATCATACCTCTATAGTGTTTTTCATCAACACTATTACCTTTTTCGTCTTTATCAAGTTTGGTTGAAGTGCACATTGGCGTACCAACTTGTTTGCAATCTTCCATTCCAAATCGTTGTAGTATCTCCTTTGTGTACTTGATTTGCGTAATAAACGTTCCTTCCTTAGTTTGATGAACTTGTAGTCCGAGGAAAAATTGCAACTTTCCCATCATACTCATCTCAAACTCTTCTTGCATTAAATGTGAAAAGTCCTGTGGACTGCACAAACTTTCATTAGTTGCTCCAAAAATAATATCATCAACATAAATTTGAACAATTAATAAACCATTTAAATCCATTTTTATAAAAAGAGTGGTGTCAACTATACCTCTTTTGAAACCATTTTCTATCAAGAAACCACTTAATCTTTCATACCAAGCTCCAAGAGCTTGTTTCAAACGATATAAAGCTTTGGAGAGTTTGAAAACATAATTTGGAAGATTTTTATTTTCAAAGCCCGGAGGTTGTTCAACGAAAACTTCTTGATCAATAAAACCATTTAAAAATGCACTTTTGACATCCATTTGAAATAATTTGAAATTATTGAAACATGCAAATGCAAGAAACATGTGAATGGATTCTAATCGAGCCACGGGTGCAAAGGTTTCTTCAAAGTCAATACCTTCTTCTTGAGCATAACCTTTTGCAACAAGTCTTGCTTTGTTCCTTATGATTTCACCTTTGTCATTTAATTTTTTTCTAAAAATCCATTTAGTACCAATAGTTTGCTACAGGATGAGAAGAAGGTCTTTCAACCAAGGTCCATACATTATTTTTCTCAAATTGACTAAGTTCATCTTGCATAGCATTAATCCAAGATTCATCCCTCAAAGCAACATCTATATGTTTAGGTTCAATGTGAGAGAGTAATGCACAATTACTATTCAAAGATTTATGAGAACGAGTAGTTACCCCATCGGATAGATCACCTATGATTAAATCTTGAGGGTGACTAGAGACGAATCTCCATGCTTTCGGAAGCTAATTTGGAATGTCCTCATTCTTTTCATCATTGATTTGATGGTTGTTGACATCAACGCTTGATGTGATCTCTTGATGATCTTCATGAATAACAAACTTTTCGAGTTCCTTTAAAATACCTACATCTTCATCTTCACATAAATTCTTTGAGATAACATCATTAGTTTCATCAAATGTAACATGCATAATGTAAACTCGGTATGCTTTCTTGTCACTAGAATATCCTAGAAAAATTCCTTCATCCAATTTTTCAAGCATCTTGTCAAATTTTCCAAGGTTTTCTTTGAGTTTTAAAATAAAACATTTGCAACCAAAAACTTTGAAATAGCTCACAACGGGTTTTCTACAAAAAAAGGAGTTCATAAGGAGTTTTATTTAAAGAGGATCTCAATAAGACTCGATTCATGACATAACAAGCCGTGTTAACCGCTTCGGCCCAAAAGTATTGTGGTAAGTCACATTCACTAATCATAGTTCTAGCCGTTTCTTGAAGAGTCCTATTTTTCCTTTCAACAACACCATTTTGTTGAGGGACTCTAACAACCGAAAATTCATGAAAAATACCGTTGTGATCACAAAAGTTGGGAAAACCTCCAAATTTAAATTCGGCACCATTGTCACTTCTTAAACGAACAATTTTTAGATCCAATAAATTTTGAATCTTGGAAAACAGTTTTACAAATTTTTCAAATGCCTCATTTTTTAGAACAAGAAATAATACCCAAGTAAACCTAGAATAGTCATCTACAATAACAAAGGCATATTTTGCACCCACCTAGACTAGCATATTGAGTAGGTCCAAATAAGTCTAAATGCAACAATTCTAAAGGTTTATGAGTAGACACAAAATTCTTTGGTTTAAAAGAAACTTTGACTTGTTTACCAAATTGGCATGCATCACAAATTTTATTTTTCAAAAATTTTAGTTTTGGTAAACCTCTTACCAAATCTTTCTTGGCAAGTTTTTCAATCAAATCCATATTAAAATGACAAATTCTTCTATGCCAAAGCCAAGGATCATCCATGGAAGCGGTAAGACATTTTATATTGCTATTGCTAATTTTGTCAAGATGAATCACATAAACATCATTGTGCCTAGAGCCCTTGAATAAAACAGCATGATTTTTATCAAGGATAAAACATTCATGTTTGGTAAACAAAACATATAAATTTTTGTCACAAAGTTGACTAACACTTAGCAAATTATAGTTCAAATTATCAACAAGAAGCACATTTTTAATCAAGGTTTCACCATTTTTACCTATCTCATCACCAATGCCGATTGATTTTGCTTTATTGTTATCTCCAAAAGTGACTTTTCCACTATTTTTGGATGTGAGATTTGTGAAAAGAGAGGCATCACCCGTCATGTGCCTTGAACATCCACTATCTATGAACCACTTAGCATTGTTGGTGATGTTAAGTACCTACACAATAAATCAATTGATAACTTTTGGTACCCACATTTTCTTGGGTCCATTTGAGTTAGTGAAATTGTTTTCGATCCATGCAACTTTCATTCCAAGTTTTTCGTTCTTCTTGACATAACACATATTCTTAACATGTCCATGTTGTTGGCAATATCTACAAATAATGCTTTGATTACCATATAAAGATGATTTTGGTTTTACAATACATAAGTCATCCCTTCTAAACATGACAAAATTTTTGTTGATTGCTACATTTTTATTTCTTTTCATATCAACAACATTTTCTTTCTTTCTAGTTAAGAGAGCATTCAAGTGATCCATTCTTTTCTTCAAGGAGTAGCTTGTTCTTCCTTGACCTTTGATCTCACATGCATTCTTTTCTTCAAATCACGATTTTCTTGTGATAGCCTATTGTTTTCATTCACAAGTTTAGAGTTAGCATTCAATAAAGAATTTGACTTTTTTACTAACTCCTTATTTCTAGCATATGATTCCTTTAAGCTATAATGCAATTTCAAAATGAAAGCTTCAAGATCATCTTCATCATTTTCGTCATTAGAGTCGTAGTTAGAATTTACCTCATCATCTCCAATGGCCATAAAGGCCATTTGTGCCGACTCCATTTCTTCTTCAACTTCTCCTTCGGAGTTGCAATCATCCCATGTGATTTGAAAATTGTTGAATCTAGGTTTTCTTCCTTCCTTCTTTTTCTTGGAAGGACACTCATTTGCAAAGTGTCCGAGTTGACCGCATTCAAAGCATTTTTCATTTTGCTTTTTCATTTCAAGCCTTGACTTCCCTTTGAAATTATTTGAGTTTGTTGCTCCGCCTCTTCTCATTGAGTAATAGCTTCATTTGTTGATATAATGTTTAAGAAATCCTTTGGTGATAAGTGCAAGATCACCTTCATCAAGTTCTTCATCTTCTAGATTGATGGAGCTGTTTTCATCTTCTTCTTGAGAGGTCTTTAGAGCAATGCTCCTTCTTGGCCTTGCTTCTTCATCATCCACTACCTTGGCCTTTAACTTCAATTCATAAGATGTAAGAGAATTGATTAGCGATTCAATAGGCATTAAATTTAAATTCTTGGCTTCCTCTATAGCAATTGTTTTGGCATCCCATTCTTTCGATAGAGCATTTAGGATTTTTCTATTTTTTTCACCCAAAGAGTACTCCTTACCCAAGGCTTCAAGATCCTTTATAATGTCATTGAACCTACAGTACATTTTGTCAATGTTCTCATGTGGTTCCATCTTGAAGGTCTCATACTTGGCAACAAGTAAGGATTTCTTTTGCTCACGAACATCATCGCTCCTTTCATGGATTTCCTTCAACTTATCCCATATTTCTTCTTTATAGCGGAAATGCAACCCTTCATGTGAGTTGATTCATTTGCATCCTAGGCATTATATAACACATTCATAGCTTTTGCATTTAACGTCAAGTTTGCCTTGTCTTGTGGAGTGAGCTCATCCCTTGTCTTTTCTCTTCTTCTATTTGTGTGATCATCAATGATAGAAGCTTCAAAAGGACCTTCATTGACAACATACCACAAATCAATGTCAATAGATTGCAGAAATATTTTCATTCAATCTCTCCAACTAATAAAATTTGCCCCATTAAACATAGGAGGCCTAGTAACGGATTGGCCCTCAAAAAACAGAGCATTGTTGGTTGCCATAAAATTTCTTTTCTCAAAAGCAATTTAAGCAATACAATGAGACCAAGCTCTGATACCAATTGTTGGTCCCAAAGCAACCTAAGAGGGGGGTTAATTAGGTTTCTTAAAAATATATTTTCAGAAATATTGAGATTTTCTAATTGAATGCTGATGTAATAAAAATAATAGAACTGTAAGGTAAAGAGAGAAAAATTAAACAACCAATACTTCCAAGCTAGCAAGCTTGAAGTATACAATCACTAGAATGCTTCACACACTTGGTGAGCCAATAATCTTTACAAAGTTGGGAAGTTCTTGCTCACACTAAAACTCTTTTAGTTGAGCCAAGAATCTTTCTTACAACCACACTTTCATACAAGATTATCACTCCACTCAAAGGTGAATTACACTCACAACTGCACACTAATACAACAAGGCACTATAGTCAATTTGTACTCAAATTACTAAATTTTCTAAGGCTTGTATTCAATGTATTAGATGATCTTTACTTAATGTCAAAGCAGCTATTTATAAGAGCAATAAATGGTGGTTGCAACTACTTCCTAATGACTAAATAATAAATGCACAAAAAGTAGCCGTTGGGGTTTCGGACGTCCGAGATATTTTAGATGCGTCTGACACAGCGTTTGATCTTTATACAGTTGTTGAAGAGCTTCGTTCGGACGTCCGTGCATGCGTCCGTTCCTTCATCCGATAGAAGTTTCGGACGGTCATGTTCGTCCGAAAAGAGAAGCAGTAGAATCCCATTTCTTTCTGTCTAATTGTTCTGACGGTGCAATGCATCCGAGAAGTTTAGACCTAGTTCAGACGGTTCAGTGCGTCCGAAAGCCCTGTCTCTAGTAAAATAGATAACAGTCCTGCAAAAACTTGTTTACAAAGTTAAGTGTTTATGTCATCATCAAAATAAGGTTTGGAAAACATCAAATTCCATCCAATAAAGCTTGTGCCACAACTATCAAAACTATGCAAGAATAATAACAATGAGAAAAATCCAAAATACAATTCCCTGCGTCATCCCCAAGAATGCCTCATCCTGAAGATGATGTGTGATTAAACCTTGAAGAGCCATCCGTATTTGGCTTCATCCACCCAGGGTTTGGGAGATTCCAATAAATTGGCTTGAATCTTATTGGCCTTGTAACCAAAACTATTGAGATCAAACTCCGAGACAACCAATTAACATCACTGTGAGGCGAACAAGTTATACTCATAGGAAAAGCCTTGAAAATTAACTTCAAATTTGCAACACTTCAATAATAATTTGATTTGAGGAGGATGAAATGCCTTCATACTTCGTCTTATTCTTTAATTTCCAAAGATTCTGGCAAATGATAGAGGACAATAACTTGTGAATTACTCCTATCAACGAAGTGAGTTGATCCACCTGAATAGAAAAATCCTCAAGATATTGGATGTCAAAGAGGCCCTCAAAAAACTTCCAAACTTCTTTAACCATCTCACAACTCAAGAAAATGTGATTCTTAGACATGTGATGGGAATAAGCATTCTTATCCTATTTGTATTAGAACATATTTTGTTGGGAATGACCTTTCCATTTCAAGCTATTCAGGCATATCGAACGTGGTGTCACGCCATGCGCCCGTATATGTTGGCATGTGACAGCCGCCATACCTTCAAAAGTTATCCCTCAAGGGCATAAGGCACCAAAACAAGACATAATTAAAATAACTTCACTACCCAATTACTAAACAATCCATAATAATAATGACTTGAATATGCAGCTAAACAAACGTAAACTAAAACATCCAATTAACCAAAGGCAAGACAAAACAAAATCGAAAACAATCTTAATAAATCTCCAATTCTTAATCAGCTAATAATAATAACTTTCCTTGGAAGTCAAAAATCTAATTGTTGATGTGCTCTAATTTCTCAAACGCTTGATCATCCTTGTAAAAGTCTAACTTTGCAAAAAATACGATAATGGGGTGAGCAACAAATCGCTCAGCAAGCAGCTAACACTATTCTTTTTGGACCAAACAAGTCAGATATATACATAATTTACAAACTTTTATCACACAGTCATACAAAAATATTTCAAAAAGTGTTTATTAAAAGCTTCACATAACAAATAGAGGTTTCTTTTCAAAAGTCATTTCAAAAAACCATAATTAAATATATTCAAAAAAAGTGGCATTATATCAAGGTTTACAAAATAGATTTCACAAAGATCAAAATTTTAAAATCATGACCTGTCTCTTATGGAATTGGAATCAAAATTTTAGAATCAAAAGTTCATAATTGGAATTCAGAAGTTTGTAATCAAAGAGCCAGAGTCAAATTTATAATCAGAGTTCAAAGTTCACATCATGGTTCATTATAGGCTCATAAAATAAACATGCTATTATCGGGTAACTGAGTACTCAGTCTAGTGCTAAGAGACTCCACTAGAAAAGATTGATAAGGGGTCTTTCAAAAACCATCTTAGCTAGAGTTCAAAGTTCAGAGGCCAGAATTTATCTTATCTTGCAATTTAGAAAGTGCAGAAATATAGTTCCTACCGACTATTCATGATTATTTTAAGAGTTTTGGTCCGTTATTAATTACCGAACAAATATTCCAAGCACATACACATGCAAAATAACCATACAAAGTTCAAAATAATGCCACTCATATAAAATCATAATTTAAAACAATTCAAGTATCCATGTATGGTCCAAGTTTATTAACTAAACTAATATATTGCCAAAAATAATATTTAGACAAAATATTTTTGAAATTACAAAGGGGTAGTAACCACTTACCTCCAAGTAGCAAAAATACAAAGTGTAGTAAACTCCAATTCATTTCCTATATAAAAGTTCATAACCTATTATTTATGTCCAAACGAAAAGCAACCCTACTCGTGTATAAACTATCATGCCATCTAAAAATTATTCAAAACCCAAAATATTCTAACAAAAGTATTATCTTAATGTGTACAAATTTTCAAAAACATTTACTTCTCAAAATAATATTAAACTAATCCTTTACTTTATGGTAGAAATATTTATCATATCTATCTTTTGAACAAAATTATAATACCAGGGTACTATAGTCATTTGTCTGTAAAATATTTAAGCATCTTGTATTACAAGAAAATAATTTTCTCTAACATATCTATCAATATTACATTTCAAAAATATTATAATCACTTCTAATTCTTCAAAAGCATTTTATTTGGTTACTACAAAAATAGAGTTTTAATTTCCCAAAATTTATTTATGTCAAAAGCTATATAGGCATTTTAGTTAAAAATCAAAATAAAAATAACCTTAGAACTTATCATGCAAATAACTAATGTACCTAAAGAAAACAGTACTTACTAGCTACTGGACAAACTATAAACATATATATTTACTTAATTCTTTAAAAATTTCTTTTCTTTCTTTCTTTTTTTTCTCTCTCTTTTCTTTCCTTTTCTTTTCTTTTTCTTATTTCCCCTTGATATGGGCTAATTTTACTTCCATCTCCAAAGCACAGGTATAACAGATCCTCCTAATTTCCCCATTGATCGCAGCCATTTCACAATCTTGTCGGCTCCATCTCCCTTAGTCCTTCCTCATCGATTGGTTCTTTTTATGTCGTTTTTCCTTTCTCTCTTTGCTAATGAGTTGGATATGGTAATGTAGTTATAGCTGATATGAATGCAATGGTGCATGTCCTATGAATCAAGAGTTAAATTGGATATTGACTTGCGGAATGTTAGAACAAAAATTTGAGAAAATGGCTTTAAGGCACGTTGCAAATGTTGTTTTCCTTAATATTTAATTCGCCCCAACTATTAGTGTGCAATAGGGTTCTGCGAATTAATCTGTAGGATACAATAAAGTCCTTGTCTGTCTTGTATTTTGCATTAACAGATCTAGAACTAGAACCTTCAAAGTTGTATGAATAATTTGTCAGATAATTTAAGTGGAGGATTAGACAAGGGAATAAAAAGTAAGTCAGATATTTCACTAACTGGATATAGATAGCAAATTGATATCTGATCATAGAGAAACACATCTATTAGGAATTTAACTACCCCATGGAGAGTTACAATTATTCAAGATGACAATAGAACTCTTCAGGAAATCTACTAACTGATGAAGAGTACTTACTATTCAGAAAAATTCTTCTAAAAACTATTACATAAAACAAAACTCCTAATTATTTTGAAATTCTCCAACATTCCTCCACAATTTTAAAATTAACTGACAAGATTGGAAACCAATGCATAAATACAAGTATCTTTTGATTTGAACATTTTCCTATTATCTCTACTTAGTGAAGCATATTTCAACAAGTCTGAATGGCTTAGTAGATGTGATAATCTTTGAACCAACAATCCTTTTTGGCAAGTTGTATCTACTCCACACACTGATTTTAACAACAGTGAATGCTCATTTAAATTAGTTGACACTCTTATGGCAATGTATCTGTATCCTTTTAGTAAGTGCTATAAGAGAAAACCCTTAACTCCTACAAGCGGGCACACTTCACGGTTACATAGGTAGACACTATCAAGTAGTGTTTCCATAACTAACACTTTAATGATCATTAGTCTATTAAGAGCATGTTGCTCATCCTCTTGCAAACCTATGATAACCAAGCACTTGACCTTGGGATGAATATTGAATATATTGTTGTGCTTACAACCACTCTAATTGTACACTTTGACTCATTGAACTTAAGACTTTACGTTGAATCAAGCGTTAAGTTGAGATTCAACTATTGGTGATTTTGTGATATGGGTTTTAACCCCATCCCCTTACAAGTCCACTTGTTGTACGCAAGATTCCGTGTAAGACCTTGGTCAATAGATAAGCCAAATTTTGACTAGATTGCACAAAATTTACAGTGACTACTTCATCAGATATTAATTGTCTGACATATCTATGTCTTAGACCAATATGCCTAGACTTTCCATTTTAATCTTGACAATAAGCTTTTGAGATTGTAGCTTCACTATCATAATGGATTGATATTAGAGACATTAGTTTACATATCAAAGGAATTTGTGCCATAAATTCCTTAACCATTCTACTTCTTTGCTGGCAGAAGCCAGTGCAATAAATTCTGTAGCCATTGTAGAATTTGATATACAAGTTTAGTTTTTGGATTCCAAAGAAATTGCACCTCCACCAAACATAAATATCCAAACAAAAGTTGAAGAATGATCTTTATCACTAATCCAACTAACATATGCATATTATTCTAAAACTGAAGGATAACCACGATAAGTGATACCATAATCTATGGTTTTTAAAAAAAAAAATACTTCAATACCCTTCCTATAGCTTGTCAATATAGATTACTTGGGTTACTTGTATATCTGCTTAACTTGTCAACTGCATAAGCTATATCAGGTCTTGTACTTGTCTTTGCAAACATTAAGCAACCAATAACTTTAGCGTACTCTAGTTGAGCAACAGGTTCATTAGCATTTGGCATTAACTTAATGCATGAATCAAAAGGAGTAGAAACAGGATTACATTCAAAGTGATTGAATTTCTTCAAAACCTTTTCAATGTAATGTGATTGAGACAATGTTAACTATTATGATCATGTATAATTTTTATACCAAATATAACATCAGCTACTCCCATATATTTCATAGCAAAATTAGTAGACAAATTTTTTTTAGCATCCTCAACTTGTTTTAGTTCAGAATTGAAGATTAACATATCATCCGCATAAATTTAAATAAAAATGCCTTTACCATTCTAAAACTTACTATAAACACATTTATCAGATTCATTAATCTTGTATTCATTTGACAAGATTACTTGATAACCAAATTTTTGATGTCACTACTTTGGGGCTTGTTTCAACACATATAAAGATTTGACAAGTTTAAACACTCTGTGTTCTTATCTAGGAGCTACAAAACCTTCAAGTTTCTCCATATACACTTTTTCATCTAATTCCCCATTGAAGAATGTTGTTTTAAGATCCATTTAGTGAATTACTAGATTATACATAGAAACCAGTGCTATTAGAATCCGAATTGCAACAATTCTAGCAACTGGTGCATATGTATCAATCTAGTCTAAGTTTTTGTGTATATCCTTTAGCAACAAGTCTAACTTTAAATTTGTCAATAGTTCCACCCACTTACATTTTTTTTTTTTGAAAATTCATTTGCAACTTATTGGTTTGGAACCTAGTGGGAGGTCAACTAATTTCCGCGTTTTATTTTCCATGATTGAATCCATTTCATCATGTATTGCTTCTTTCCAAAAAGCAGCATCTTGAGACTTTATTGCATCATTATAAGTAATAGGATCTACTTCTATATGATAATATAAAACAGTAAGCTATTTATTTGTATACTATTTCTCTAGTACTTACAACTAGATACATAAAGAAATTTGGACCATAAGTTTTTGTTCTTTTAATTCTTTTACTCCTTAATTCAAGATTTTCATCTTTTCTAACCTTAGAGAATTCACCACTGGAATCAAAGTCTGTTAATTGGTCTTTAAACCCAGGAATTAAATTAAATCTATTTTCTTGGAATATTGCATCTCTTGATTCAATAACAGTATTAATTTCTATTGAATCATGAGGCTCTATTACCATAAAACGATAAGCCTTGCTATTTTGTGCATATCCCAAAAATATACATTCAGTTCCTTTTTCACCCAATTTTTTCTTTTGCGTTCAGAAACTCTCACAAGGGCTCTACAATCCCAAATTTTAAAATAGTTTAAGTTTGACTTTCTTTTCTTCCATATTTCATAAGGAGTAATTTTATCCCTTTTATTAGTAACTCTATTTAATACATGGCAAGATGTTAATAAAACTCTTCACCCCAAAATCCAATTTTTCCTTTCTATAATACCATTTTGTTGTGGTGAATAAGGTGCTGTGATCTCATGAACTATTCCGTTGGATTCAAAAAATGCAGGAAAATAGTGTTCACCTCCTCTATTAGATCTCAAGCATTTAATGGAATTTTCACTTTGCAATTCAACTTCTTTTTTATAAATTTTGAATTTTTCTAGCACTTCATCTTTAGAATGCAGCAAGTAAACATAACAGAATTTTGAACAATCATCTATGAATGTGACAATATTTTTTTACCTCCTGTAATATGTGTGTCATGCATGCCACAAACATCACTATGCACAAATTCAAATAATTCTAAATTTCTTAAAATTTTTGGAAATGAATTTCTTGTTATTTTTATAAGAATAACAGGCTTACATTTTCCATCATTTTTATATAGTTGGGAATTAATTCCAATTTAATCATGTCATGCATACGTCTAAAATTTACATGTTCAAGACGATTATGCCATAAATAAGAAGTGATAAATCAACAATATAAGCAGAAATATTTTTATTAGTGTTATTAATAATGTTAAGTTTAAACAAGACCTCAAACAAATAACTCTTCCTTAAAAATATGCCTCCCATAGTAAGTACAAATTTATCTGCCTCAAATACAGGTTTGAAACCAAACTTGTTCAACAAACTACCAGATACAAGATTTTTTCTAATTCTGGAGCATACAAAACATTGTTCAAAGTTAAGATTTTTCCAAAAGTATATTGGAGTTCCATGCTTCCTTTGCCTTTCACAATAGTAGTAAATGAGTTTCCCATAAAGAGAACATTACCGTCTTCAACAGGCTCAAATGTTTTGAAGAAACTCTTATTTTTGCAAACATATCTGGTGGCTTCAGAATCAATCTACAAAGTCTAATCATAATCATATTAATTTTAGAAATCATAGCAACAAAATTTATTTTTGTTGATGATTCCCCTTGATTGTTTTTCTTGAAATAATCGGGTTTTCCACAGTAGTAGCATGCACTCCTTTTAAGAATTCACTTCTTTTTCTTCTGTCTGCCAGAGGTTGAGACCGTTTGTTGGAAGACTTATTTTTCTGGCCTTCTTCCACCATATGAATTTTAGGTTCATGACGAGATTGTTCTTTTTCTAGAGCATTCTGTTTTTCATCACACTTTCTCATTTCCTCCTCAAGGCGGAGATGATTTGCCAAGTCTTCAAGTGAAAGTTCTTTTTTATGTTTAAAATTTCTCTTAACATCTATCAAAGATGGTGAAAGTTTAACAATCACAGAGGACACAATAATGGATTCATCCATATTCAAATTATATTGCTTAAAATTATTAAGAATACGATCAATTTCGCTTAATTGTTCCATCACCGATTTTCCGTCAATCATTTTAAAATTTAAAAAATGACTAACAATATATTTCTTACTTGTAGCATCTTTTTCATGTACCTTGCCTCCAATTTGTCCCACAATTCTCTTGAAGATGAAATATTTTGGTATGTGTCAAAAAGTCATTTAGACATGCCATTCAGCAAGTATATTTCCTCTACAAATGTAGTCATCATTCTCCCATTTTTGCCTAGCACAAGTATTGGCAAGTGTCTCTTCATCATTTTCCATAGGCTTGGGAGTGTTGAGAACATTGACCACATTGAGAATTACAAGAAGAAAGTGCAACTTTTTTTGCCATCTTCGAAAATTGCCTCCATCAAAACGTTCCAATTTGACAAAATTTCTAGCTATTTTCGCACAAAGTAGTGAACCCTATTGTTGAACAAAATTAAATTAAGAATGTTGGAACAAAATTTTGAGAAAATGGCTTTAAGGCACATTACAAATGTCGTTTTTCTTAAGTTTTAATTCATCCCTACTATTAGTGTGCAAAAGAGTTCTGAAAATTAACCTGTAGGATACAATAAAACACTTGTCTGACTTATGTTTGCCACTAATAGTTTCAGACCTAGAACCTTCAAAGATGTCTGGATAATTTGTCAAAGAATTTAATTAGAGAAGGAGAGTTTTAGGAAAAAAATTAGACAAGAAGAAAATGAAAAGTACATCAGATATTTCTCTAATTGGATATATATAGGAAATTGATGTCTGATCATAGAGAAATATACCTATTTGGAATTTGCCTACCACATGGAGAGTTTCAATTATTCCGGAAAACAATACAACTCTTCAGAAAATCAACTAATTGATGAAGAGTTGTCAGTATTCTGAAAAACTCTTTTACAAAATATTATGTAAAACAAAATTTCTAATTATTTTGAAATTCTCCAACACGGAGTTTATTGGAGCATTGGAGGAATTAGTGACTGTATTAACAGATTAGATACTTTGGCTGTCAGTCAATAGAATTGTGAGAAGCTTGCTGAGATGTGGAAAATGAACCTTTACTTTTTTATTTTGGCCTTTCTTCGTCATCGTTTTTATCTTATTTTGTAGAACACGGTTAAGAGTCTTTCTCCATCTTAAAATTTTTTTGAAGTCACATTTAATCAGGATAGATTGATAGTTGTAGCATGATTGTTAAGATGTGAACACTAGAATCTCAACATTAATTTTGAGAAACTGGTAAATGCACTTTACCTCATTCATTCCATTTCTTCCTGATGAAAAGATTATGTTGGAGTGGATGAGTTATTATTAGAATATTTGTTGTCATTCATGAATTTTTACTAAAGAATGTTCAAATGTGAACATCAACTAGGCCACATTCCACAGGCCTAAGCAAGAATTGTTGCAGGCTAACATAACAGGAGCTCTAAGGCATAAGGTGAATCAAGGTGTTAAGTGTTAACATCATGGTTGCGCACTACGAAGTGAAGTGGCTGATTTGGCACTTATGAAGTGGCTGATTTGGGGCTTTGAGTCTATTGTTACACTTTTTAGTGTAACACTTGTGTGACATAATTTAGATTAGTGATACATGTTACTCTATAATAAGTAAAAAGTTAAATGAGAGATACATATCACTTATGTAGATGGTATGACACAAGTATTTAGTGATGGGAAGTGAAGAAAGTAAGCAAATACAATAATTATTTAGAAGTTTTTTTACAATTGAAGTGTTTTTATCCAACTAACCAAATTTGCTCTGACAATAACACCACCCTTGAATGAATGAATAGAAAGATGAGAATTGAATGCTTGTTTAACAAAGGAAGAAGAGAGAGAGGAGATACTTCAAAAGCAATCTCTTCGCTAACAGTACAATCATGAAATCAAGAAACTGTCGAATTGGTACACATGCATAACATCTCGAACCTGATGTCAATGATGAGGATGCTCAATACACCAAATCCAATATAGGAGTCAACTCCCAGAATATTGTTCGTAATTCAGAATTCTCATAATTTTTTGCTTCATATCTGTAATGACAAAATGGAAGATACACTTGAAGTCTGGAACTAGATCAGCAGCAGGAGCTTTTATTGGGGTAATATGGCATATCTGTGTCGAGGGTAAAGAAATTGTAGCAGTTAGAGAGGTTTCAAACTCTTTGACTAACCTTCAAACTCGAAATGAATTCATTTGTCTATATGCTTAGTCATCAAGAAACATATGGTGCTTTATTTGTGAAGAGTCCCTAATTTGTGAACCCTCGAAAAGTAGTTCTGACGACAACTGAGAAAGCTACTAAGATTATCCGGCACATAAAATTTGTAGCAACTGTCAAGAGGATAAGTCAAGAATGTAATCAAATTCCTGCACAACATATGTTTGCTCCATAGCAATCCTATATATAGACTCATCTTTGGTTTGCAATATTACCGCTTCAATTACTACGACCTTCATTGCTATAGGAATAAGATTTTGTACAGTACAAGAAGCCCAAGAACTCCACTACATTGAGTCCAGCAAGTAACCAGTAAAAGTTATCAAGATGTGCTTGATTCAAGTTACTTGAAATCCAGCCACCACTGCCACGTTCGCTTGTGAATCTTTCAATGCTGGAAATAAGAAAACTGCTTAAAAAGCTTCCAATGCCAAAAATACTCAGGTATAAAGAGAGACCTATACTTTTCAATTCACTTGGCATTTGATCATAGATAAAGAGCTCCTGCAGACCAACCATGGTAAAAACATCAGCAATACCAAACAATACATATTGAGGCACCAACCACCAAATACTCATGGGAACAACTGTTTGTGGCAGATCAACCAGACCGTCGAATCTAGCGATATGAAGTCTCTTCCTCTCAACAAGCGCAGCAATGATCATTGAAGCAATACACAGAACCATTCCTACTCCAATTCTTTGCAGTTTCGTTATACCTGATGGCCTCCCTGTAATAGTTCTTGCAAGGGGGACAAAAATACAGTCATAAATAGGGATGAAAAGGATAATGGAAATGCCTGTTAAGTACTGAAGTGAAGCAGCTGGTAGTTTAAAACTTGAGCCAATTGATGTATCCATTGTAACACCTTGTTCTGTGAACAAAGTGGAAGTTTGTGCAAACACAACAGCATATGCCAAAGATGTAGCCCATATGGGAACTAAACTTCCAAGTGACTTCAAGTCTTCAACTTCACAAACTTTGCATGCTTCCTTCTTCTCTCCTTGCACTCCTCAACGTCATTTTCTTCGAGCAAGGATTCATTGAGAAATCTGTTTCATAAAAGCAGAAATTGATTTTTCATGTTAATAATATCTGGTGCTTCCAAAAAAAGCAAGTCATGATAATTGGACTTTTGCTTGAGATTGTCTTCTAATTCGTTTGAATGCTACAGCTGAAATCGCTGCCAAAGTTAATTATGTGAGAGCAACACCTATAATGTTAGTGAACAAAATTTGCAATATTTGATAATAATGCAGGAAATTCATATTATTTTGAAAAAATTGAATAGCTGTGTAATTAATCCTTATACTACTACTGCGTCCTTAAATGTTCCCCAACCATAATTCAGACAAAATCCTGCTTACTTTGTCCCCACAAACACTAAGATACAAGCTTTAATAACGACTAAATATACATGTTTAAAATGATTCAAAAACCAGTACCAACTTTTGCTATATTAATGGCGGGTAACCAGAATTAATTTAAATGAATGTTGAATTCATATCAGTGACTTATTTTTGTTAAAATCGTGATACCAAACAATTCAAATCCAAGTATTAAATAAATCCATTTAAAAGTTCATGAACCTAGCCTAACTTTCGTAAAAGGTTTCCATGTACCAGAATAGTTTTTATTTAACAGCTGAAGAACATACAACTGGTTAGTTTTCTCCAAGTTTGCTGTACCTTCCGGAAACAAATCCTTCACTTATGCAGTACGTAAAAATCACATTTTTACAACTACAAGCATCTCTTTTCGTTTTTCTTCTCTCCTTTGCTTCGGCTTCATATGTGGAAGTCTCAGAAAGATGCCATAAAGACGGAAAAAAGTGAAGAAAGTCTCAATTATATAGAAAGTAATATCTTACTCAAATTGCTTAGACCTTGCTGCGTTGGCTGTTCCATATACTACACTATACTTTCCTGAAGGGATAGTTTGCCGATACTCTGCTACTTTACCAAAGACATGACCAATCCTTGAAAACACAAACTTCTGCTCAGCTTTAACTGGTATACCGATAAGTCTTAGTTCCCAGTAAGAATATGAGCAGGGCAACAGCCATAGAGATGCATGGGATCCCAAAGCCAAGACCCCAACTAACATTATCTTGAATGTAGTTTAAGACGACCAATGCACTCAAAGGGCCTGCACATAAACCAAAATACCACCAATTGAAGAATGAACTTTTGCCTCTGCTCTCTTCTGGATCTTTTCCATCAAACTGGTCGGCACCAAATGCCACAATGCATGGCTTGTGCGCCCCTTGCGCAAGTGCCAATAAATACAGTGAGAAGAAGAAAAGGAAGATTTGTAAGTGGCTAGGGGAACATGTCTGGATTTCGATATTGCTTTGGCAGTTGATCAGCATAGTGGAGATGGTTAATAGGCCGAGCGCCTGCAATTTATCTTAGTTAGATCAGTTTTTCTTAGCAATTAAAATGCACAATCATGTTGTAATTTAACCATCTTTCATGGTAATGGCATTCAGGGGTTATAGTGACATTACTCATAGTAACTGATATTGCCAAATCAGAATGCTAGATCAGAAGCAGGATGGAGGTGATGCCATTGTTTCTAGATGTGCTCCTTCAAGAATACTACATTTTTGAATCTGAATATAGAGTTTACTTTTTACAAATTTCCGATAGTATAAAAATTTTAATGATTTGTGTGTTATTGTTATTATTTTACCATCATATGCACATTTAACATTGTAGCTGAACTTGTGATAAGAATCCAAGGGACAAGTATTTTGTTTCCCTATGATATGTTCATCACTAGAAAAATCTTTCAAGAACACATTGCACAAAATCCACTACGGTTGTGATCGATTCACAAGCATACCATAAATGTGTTCGTGTCATTTTTCCAGGAAATCAGAAACCATAGTGTTTACCCTAAATAATTTTTGGCATCATACTAAATGTCATGTGACGACATTAACAATGAAAGAGAGGAAATTGAAAAATCAGCTAAATTAGAAGGAGCCAAAAAAATGTCACTCCATATTCGCTTGATTCATATACTCTTATCCTAGGTAGCATCTCTGCACAGCATTAATGTGTTTATTTTCCTGTGAAAGCATCTATCTGGTCGATATATAAGTCAATCAATTACCTTAATCACCCTATTCATAAAAAAGTTAAGTTCAAGTCTTAGGTAATAACATTACCAAATCGAATGAATTCTTTTCTATTATAAACATTCCACATATCCTTTCCAAAGAGCAGAGAATAAAAATGAATTTGAAGCTTAATTATCTAGCCAGCTGAAAAAAAGATAACGTTCTGTCAATGGTATAATTAAACTATATACAGCTCTTAGACAACAAACAAGATAAGAAGTTTACCATAACAAAAAAACTAACCAGGATGTAAAGTAGAGATGCAACCATGATGGTCCGATACCGGCCTAGAAATGAATCGGCCACAAATGCCCCCACAAGCGGCATCATTGCTCCCGCACCAGTCCACATATTCACATTTGCTGCTGCAATGGCCGTTGACTGCCTTAGATGACCAGTAAGGCACAGTCTAAGTTATAAGATTGGAACCTACTCCATAATATGCAAACCTCTCTGCCACTCCAACACCTGCTATCAATTCACACTTAATCATGTTTGTAGTTCAATCCCCACAAAAATGAAAACCGTAAAAAGCAAATTCGTATTATTTCCTCCGTCCTACTTTATTTATCATGATCAATGCAATGAAGTGCAGTTTAGATAAGTTTCCGTATAACTTATGGATCATAGGTTCGAGTCACAAAAGAAAACCTTGATTATATAATTTAGTTTTGTTACTCAAAATAATCTAGAAATTGGGTAAGCGTTAAGAAGGGTAAACAACTATTTTTTTCCCTTCGACTTTTAAACCAAGACAAATATCAGAGAAAGATAAAAATAAGAATGATAACAAATATAATCCAACGGAAGGAATAACATTTAGCATGTTTAAATATATTCAAATGCCATTCACTATGGTTGCTCAAATAGGGATATATCATATCTGGTATCCTAATGTAGCTACTGTTCTTGACATAACCAATGGATTTTCGCGAAGGACCGACTGTAAATAGAGACGTATTATAATTGCTTAACGTTTGTTATTTCAAGTGCGAAAAAGATGTGTACATCTACTTGACTAGTATTGCGCAGACAGTGTAGAATTTTATCACTTTGCACTGCATTTTCAACCATCACGAGTATGTAGATAAGTGTTGTACAAACAAGATAAAATCCGTTTACCACAATATTTGTGCATCAAAATTAATTGTAACAACAAAAAGGGAGCAATATACTGTAAAACATATTAGTAAATGCATCGTCAGAATTGAAAACTAGAGGTAGAATTAATAATTTAATTACCAAAGTGATGAAATAAAAGGAAAAAGGTTTTCCTTTTTGTTTTTATCTTTTTCCTTTTCTCGCTTTCAGCAAGTACTGATTCTACAGTATTAATGGAAAACGAAGTACTGACATTAACTTACATAAAATTTGTTCTTTAATTAAAAAGATTTAACAGTATGTCACCTATAATGAATGATATAAGCAGATCTCCATTTTCCCGACTGGGATCGTTTTGCTTGGAGACCCTGATAATCTAAAACACCGTCAATTATATCTTGGTGGTGACCGGTAACTTCTTCACCGGAACGGCGAATGTCCGCGGGAATGATGACTGCTGCAGCAGATGTAGTTGTAGCCATGGCTGTATTATCTGGTACTTGTGGAAACTAGGAAAAAGAGTCCACTCAAAAAATGGCACATTAATTAGTTTAACATATTCCCAGATTCCCAGCTTGAAACGCTTTTGGTGGCAGTTGAGAATGCCCTTTAATCTTGGTTTGACTCGTCGGCGCTGGCTGTATACGTGTTAAATACCAATGCATGCATGCATCAAATGCTCAACACTTGTGGGAACTAGCTTAAGCTTAGCTTCTTTTGTTTCCGGTCACTTTGAATTAAGCTTAGTTCAACATCGGTTGAAAATTTATGCGAAAGCATATATATATATTTAATTTAAGTGAAATTACCTGTCCATGGTGAAATAGTGTCTATATACCCTTTATATTAATCTGGACAAAATATTAGAAGAAGGAGAAAATAAATCTATAACCTTCCAGAAAATTATATAAGTTTGAATATCATTTCTAAATTTTAAGATGCAAACAACCCATCTAAATAAGAATACCTTTCGCTAGACTAGGCAAACTAAAATGATCGAAAGTAAAATTGCATTTTGTGTTGTAACCAATGTTTGCTATAGAAGCTTCAAAAACCCTTAATACCACCTTAGAGGATGGAATAAGGAGCCGTTTGATGACATTTTTCAAGGGTAGAGGATCTTCTGTCTCAAATTCTGTACCACTCCTTGTCATACTACTTAATAAACTGTCAAGATTTGGTGGTGTGATTTTAGTGAAATACTCTTAACCGTTCATTAGATAGTGTGACAGAGAGTAGCACAGAGTGTGAGGCACAAGATCCTTAGCCTTTTTCAAGCAACTTGTTGGGTCGAGGACAAAGTTTGTAACTAGGAGGTTTGTATGTGTTTCCTCTCAATCATAGGCGGACCCAGAAAATCGTCATGCGGCTCAAGTTGAACTCTTTAGCAAGCTACGAGTGAAATAAGCTTTTTGGCACCGGAAAGCTTAGAGTAAATGGCTTGTAGAAGGAGACCAAAACACTAAATAATTTCATGCCTCTTTGGCCAAGATGACCCAACCGTAGTTTACATTTGATTTGCCTTCAATCACCTGCAGACTGCGGGTATCATTCTGTCCAGACTACCGTTGATTTAGCCTTTGTCACTCACAGTCTGCAAGTGGCCCTTCCCGCCTTCGTGCAGTTTCACCATTTTATCTCAACAAACCTTAGCTGATATCCGATTGATGCACCGTTTATTCCTACACGGCCATATAAGAAAAATACACGTTAATAACTATAATAGAACTCTAAAATAACACTTTAACACTGATTAAAACTATATACAAGAGGCACACAAGAGCACACATAAAACACTAATACTCGGAGGAATTAAGAAAACAACCTAGACACTACATCTAGAAACCCTAAATACATAAACACATAAATATAAGTTAAATAATATCAAATAAATACTAAAACACTACACTAAACTTATATTAATACACATAAACACAAATGCATGAAAACAAATACATAAACTCTGAAAACACCAAAATTAGTGCAAAAACCGTCCAAAGAAGCAAAATAATTTCTTTGGGTTATCATTTTGAAACCTACCTAGCTTCTTCTTGTTGTATGCTCGATCTCAATGTCTAAAGGAAGAAATTTCCCTCTTGACTTCCTGGGCAAAAAATAATGAAAAAAATCCTACATAACACAAAGAAAAAGAAAAAAAAACATTTAAACTAGAAATTGAATACTTAATCTGATATTAACAAAATAACACACATTGTCAAGAACAAAGTCCTTGGTAATGGGGCCAAAAATTTGTCTGCTCATACAAGTGGTGTTAATACATGAAATTGTGTCCACAAGTATATGATCGAAGAAGTAAGAAAAGGATAAGTAGAGATCATTCTTACAAGGACCATGCCAGACCAACAAGTTGCTAAGTAGCAAAGTGGCACACACAATATTCTATTTAAACAAACAATAATGTGATTAATAAAAACAATGACTAAATAACTAATTAACAGACAAAACTTAGGTAAATAGGTTGTAATGCAGATGACTATGTTGGCCTAAAGTAACCTAAGAGGGAAGTAAATTAAGTGGTATAAAAATAATTTGAAACTTTGCATAACAAAAACTCAGATAAGGCACAAGAAATAAATGAAGTAATTTAAAAATCAAAACAATAAATGCACAATGATAATTAAATGAAAGTTAAGATTAGGATTGAGAAAATCAATCCAAACTTCTAACCTTCACAAGGTTGGGATGTACATCCACTAATTTGTGCCTCTTCAATGTAGGTGATACAATAACCTTCCTGTACACCAAGTAGCATCATTCTTACTCACACTAAATACTTGTAGTTGAGCCAAAAGTTTTAGATGTGTATCTCACTTTTGTACAGTTGTTATCAATTATTCTCCAATCTTACACTTGAAGATCACTCACTTGATCACTTTTGTTTCCACCAATGCAACATAATAGAAAGCCTATTTTCACTAAAATAGCTTGAGTAAAAGCTTGTATTAATTGTGAAAGTTATCTACATTTATTTTAGACTAAGGGGTATTTATAGGTGCTCAAAATTGGCCTCCAACTACCCTCCAACAGGTATGCATTAAATGCTGAAAAACTAGCAATTTGGATGTTCGGCTGGCCGATGCATAGCCTTGCGTCTGATAGTCCGTCTGATTCCTCGAAGCAGACTTGCTTTGTCTTTCTTTAAACGTCCAAGCTTTCTTCTGATCCTACGTCCGATAAAAGGTCAATGGCTTTTGGTTTTCTCCATAAGACTAATTCGACATTATTCTTCGTCCCAAAAAAAATGCCATAAAAATATTTGTGCTCCTTTGGACGTTGTTTTTCCGTCTGTTGTTTGATGCTAGCACCTCTTTTTGGATTTTGAGTTCTCTTACTCAGATGATCATCTCTACATCTGAAGCTCTATCTTTCAGACAATCAACTAAGTTCGAAAAAGGTGTATTAAATCTAGTGCCCACTGGTCTTGTTCTGGACGTTCCTCAACGTCCGAATGTTTAACTTTCGTATGATCAACAGTGTCCATTGATCATGATGTACTAAAAACTTCCTACACACCAGATTTCAATCATTAGCCTTAGTTGGTCATCATCAAAACTAGGAATATGATTCAACAATCTTTCCCTTTTTGGTGATGAAAATCAAGGAAAAATGATAATCAAGGTAGTAACACTTGTCTTTACATAACCAATGGTACATTTTTTCTCCCTGTTTTGGAATCATCAAAACAAAATAAAAGCTTCCCTTGAAGTTGTGCTCTCCCTCGCATAAATTTTAAAGCTCAACCAAGCACAACAAGGAAGTACACTATTATAGCTAGCTAAACGCAATAGTCAACCAAGCAATTTTAGCCAAACAATTGCTTAACTAGGCAACCAAATAAGTACAAGGCAACATAAAAAAGATCCATAACCAGTCAAAGTGACTACAAATGATCACAAAAACATAAAAAAAGAGTTAGTAACTAAATCCTAAGTTCGGCCAGACGAGCCATTCTTCTTTTTTGATCTACGTTCTCCTTTTTATTTTTTGGAGTGAACCTTTCAGATCAAAGGTATATTATCTTCTATCTCTTCACTATCATGACCAACCTCTTCTTGGTCTTGATGTGGTTGGTTCTTTTGAGATGCAGGGACAGGTTCTCTTCATTGCATAATATAATCAAAGATTGCATCAATCTCATCATCATCATCATCATCATTTCCATGACCAATATCTTGACCTTCTTGACCTCCAACAACTTGTGCAATATCCTCTTGAGTAGCTTATGCAACATTTTGTGGAACATCATCACCTTGTGCTTCATGCTCCTCATGTCCAAAACCTTGATATGTTTGATGGTCCAATTCAGGATCAAGAACCTCATCCACTTCATTCTCACTCTTAGAAGATGACTCAAGGATGTATTACGTGAGATTTTATATTATTAAATTGAGCTTGGTCTGAGGCAGACATACCCAAGGCCGGGGCTTCTTGAAGGAGGTCTTGTCTGATTTCCAAACTCTTAAGTTTCTTTGTGGTCCTCCTTTGGCACTTGGTCATTTGAGTACTAAGGATGTCAATGAGATTCACCACTTGGGATAAAGATGGAGATTTAGAATAAAGAGATGGAGGGCAAATGGGCTGAGTGGAAGAAGTAGGAATAGTGCGAGGTAAAAGTGGTTGTTGACTAGAACTAGAGGCATCATCGTTAGTTTTTTCAATCAAATACTTATTTTTAGCAAACCAATGTTGTTTATAAAATTATTACCCTTTGCTTTCAACATATGTTTTGGTAAAGTAAGGGAAATTGTTGTTTTCCAGAAATAGAAATTGAAAAATGATAAAAAAATTTACTCCAAAATTTTCCAAATGGGAAGCTTATTCTTGTATTAGTAAGTAGCAATTCTCATAAGGAGAAAAATAAATACCCAAAATCGTTAATTTAATCCTCTTGAAAACACAATAAAAGATGTTATATTTTTCACGGTTCAATCCTTTGCCATTAATGGGAAGCAATAAATTGGTGGCCAAGATATACAAAATATTCAACTTTGGACTAAACGGAGTAGTTTTGGTTTTTGAACCCTATTTGAAATCAAGTTTGAAAATTTGTTTGACTTCTTAAATGTCAAACTGTATCTCAAAACTAGGCCATTTAATAATAGAAAAGAAGTATGAGAAAGCGTTAGGCTCATTCACTTCGCATTCAAAAACGATATTGACTATAGCAGCATTAAGTTTGATGTCCTTATGATTGACTCATGAAATCAAGCAATTTGTATCAGTGGTTTTTCTAAGATTAGCAGTAAATTGCAAAACCATATCATGATATACAGGCAAGTCAAGATAGATCATAGTTCCCTAATTTTGTTTTACAAAACAATCTTTAACAAAATTCAAGTTCAATTCATCAAATAGCCATCTATTTATAGGTCTTTTAGGTATAATAGTTTTATTTAAGAGAGTGGTGTACCTATTCAAAACTTTTTCATCAAAAAAATTTTGGCATAGATGTAGATGATTTGATTGGTGACAAGCTAGGCCTTTTCCATCTATTTATAGGTCTTTTAGGTATAATAGTTTTATTTAAGAGAGTGGTGTACCTATTCAAAACTTTTTCATCAAAAAAATTTTGGCATAGATGTAGATGATTTGATTGGTGACAAGCTAGGCCTTGAGATGATGTGCCAGCTTTGGATGTTTGTCCCCTGTTGATGTTTTGTCCTTGGTGTTCTTTCGCTTGCTACCAGAAATGGATCCAGCGCGAGATCGAGCCTTGTTAGAATGGAGAAAATAGTTTTGTTAGAGAGACGGAAAATAGTTACCCTCACTCAATCTATGAAATGAGAATTTACATTGGTTGGGAAACTGTTTGAATTACTTGCTATGGGGTTTAATCTTGATTTAAACGAGGAAAAATGATGTTTAAATGGTAGAGATTTTTTAAAAGGTACAATTAAGGGGATTAAGAGTCCTTTGTTTTCACCAGAGATGAGTTTGAAAGAGAGTGGGTGTCTGAAATGAAGACAGAGAGGCATTTATCAGTAGAGAATCGCTGTTTGGATGGCTGAACAGGGAGTAAGAGTCTGAACGAGCGTCAGATTTAGTTGAACGGAAGGCCAGAATAGGTGATCGGGAAAATCTGTCTAACGAAGCAAAGCATCCAATCGCTCATAGAAGGTTAATGCAAAAAACTAGTTAGTTCTTTGGATGGAAATAAGCTTCCAAACCACATAAAAACTCAAATTTCAGTTTTTGACTTTAAAATTCCTAAATTTGTTCTAAGAAATTCAAAACGATCCAAAGGCAAGCTTTTGTAAAAATATCAGCTTATTGATCTTTAGTGCACACATAGTCAATATAAATTTCCTTTTTGGAAACAAGATTTCTTATAAAATGATGCTTAATATCTATGTGCTTAGTTTTAGAATGTTGAATTGGATTTCTAGTGAGATTGATAGAGTCACTATTATCACATTTAATAGGCACATATCCAAAATTCATACCAAAATCTTTCAAAGTGTGTTTCATCCAAAGAAATTGTACACAATAATTATCGATGGCTATGTATTCTGCTCCCGCTATTGACAAATTAATCGAACCTTGTTTCTTACTAAACCATGATACTAAGCAATTTCCTAAGAAATAACACATTCCACTAGTATTCTTTCTATCTACTCTACACCTGGCAAAGTCGGCATTGGAGCACCCAATCAATTCAAAACTAGTGATTTTTGGATACCATAAACCATAATCTATAGTCCCTTTTTAATATCTAAAAATTCTTTTTACCATAATTAAGTGAGATTCCTTAAGACAATATTGAAATCTAGCACATAAGCACACAGTAAACATGATATCCAGTCTACTAGCAGTTAAATAAAGTAAACTACCAATCATACCTCTATAGTTTTTTTCATCAACCTTGTTACCTTCATCATCTTTGTCAATCTTGGCTGAGGTGCACATTGTCTGTGTTCCAATTTTCTTGGAATCCTCCACGCCAAATCTCTTGAATAACTCTCTTGTGTACTTTGCTTGAGTGATGAGAGTTCCTTTCTTTCTTTGGTGAATTTGAAGCCCAAGGAAGAATTGAAATTCCCCCATCATGCTCATCTCAGACTCTTTTTGCGTCACAGAAGAAAACTCTTTGCACAACTTTTCATTAGTAACTCCAAATATAATATCATCAACATAATTTTGCACAACTAACAAATTTTCATAACTAACTTTTGTAAATAGAGCAGTGTCAACAATGGTTGACAAAGACCGGATTCATTACTTTGCTCATAGATTAAGCTTTGATAGCTGGATATCCAATCCTAATGGGAAGATTTGGCTTTTCTGGAACCAAATTTTTGCTGTCTCTATGTTGGTAAGTTCGGACCATCTCATGCATGTTTCCATCTCTTCTAATCAACTCCAACAAGATATCCTAGCTACATTCATTTATGTTAAATGCACTAAATATGAAAGACGACCCAAGTTTATGGCAAGAACTCCATGCGGTACAATCCTCAAATCCATGGCTGGTGGGGAGGGGATTTTAATGTAATCTCCAATTCGGACGAGTATAAGGGTTCTTCTTTGGTGGACGTTAAAGCCTTAAATGAATTCAACGATTGTCTCCTAGATTTTGGCCATATAAACATGGCATATCAAGGCTGCAAATTCACTTGGAGAGGTAATAGGTGTGGCAGCTTGGTATGGAAAAGACTTGATCGTTATGTATGTAACCAAGCATTCCTATCTACCTTTAAACAAAATTACGGTGGAACATTTGCTCAAAACGTGGTCGGATCACTCTTCGCTGCTCCTCAAGACATCAAATGGAATGTCATCCGGGCCAAAGCAGTTTAGGTTTTTAAATGCATGGACTAACCACCCTCTCTTCATGTAGGTTGTCAAAAATAATTGACATCTTCACTGTTTGGGGCAGCCCACTTAATATCCTTGCCTCAAAGCTTAAAAGGCTAAAGGCGGAATCTAAGGAATTGGAACCACACCGTCTTTGGTAACATTTTTGACAAGGTGAGAAATGCTGAGTTGCAAGTCAAACAGTGTGACACCACCTGTCTACAACAGCCAATTCAACACAACCAAATTGCACTTGCCCATGCACAAGCCAAACACGCCAAATGCCTTGCGGAAGAAGAAAGTTTCTGGAGACAAAAATCGGGCTTGAAATGGCTCAAAGAAGGAGATCAAAACTCAAAACTCTTTCATTCTTCACTCCTTACTAAGAGGCACAACTTGAACATCTTGAGGTTTAAGGTGGACGGGACGTGGACGAAAGATTGGCAGCATATTGAAGAAGAAGGTGTCTATCACTTCAAGGATCTTTTAACAGCCCCAGGTGACCCGGATATCAATCATGATCTGTTGAACAACATCTCACAAGTAATTACACAAGATGATAATAGAAAGCTGCTTGCCGAGCCATCCATGGATGAGCTCAAGGAGGCAACTTTTGGCCTTAACCTACATGGGGCTGCTGGAATGGACGGTTTTAATGAAGTGTTTCTCACTACCTGCTGGGAAATAATACAAAATGACCTTCACAATGCAGTGAAAGATTTCTTCAAAGGGCAGCCGCTTCCCAGAGCTTTTACAAGCACCCTTATAGCATTGATCCCGAAAATTACGAACCCTTCCTCTTTGGATAACTTTAGACCAATTAGCCTTTGTACTTTTTTCAATAAAATCTGCACCAAAATATTGGCTAACAGACTATCTTTAGTTCTGCTCAAAATTATTTCTCAAGAGCAAGTAGCTTATGTACAAGGCAGAGACATCACCGATAACATATTGCTGGTTCAGGAGACGGTCGAGTTCATAAACCGGAAAACCAGATGAGGTAATATAATTTTCAAGCTTGATTTAGCAAAGGCCTTTGATCGCCTCTCCTGGTCTTTCCTTTATGCAGTTCAGCGAAAACTTGGGTTTAGCGAAAACTGGAATGCCATCTTGAAGAATGTGTTAGAAAATTGCTGGTTCGTCCATCCTTCTTAATGGCTCCCCAAAAGGCTTTTTCAAGTCCACCAGAGGTGTTCGCCAGGGAGACCCCTTATCACCTCTCCTTTTCATAATTGCAATGGAAACCTTCTCACGAGGATTAAAAGCTCAATACCGAGGGGGGGAAAATTTCAGATTATGCATTGCCGAGGAAATGCCAACCAATCACCCACCTAACATTTGCGGATGACATAGTTATTTTCACAAAGGGAGAAACCAAGTCAATCAAAAGCCTCATGGATTTTCTCACTCAGTTTGAAGTATCATCCGGGTTGCTATTTAACAAGTCCAAAATTTCTTTCTATATGCCCAAAAATGCTACACTTTCAAGAGTAAGGATGATTCAATGCCAAACAGGTTTTACACAACGGTTCCTTCCTTTCACATACCTTGGTTGCCCTATTCAAAAGGCAAAGAAAAGAAAGGCACTTTTTCCGGCCAATGATCGAGAAAATAACCTCTAGGATTGCAGGGTGGCAAACAAAATTTCTATCTCCCGTTTGGAGGTAAGTTAATCTTGATAAAGCATTCCCTCAGTAGCATTCAAATATACCTCTTCACAGTGCTCCAACCTCCTAAAGCTGTTATTAAGGACTTGGAGAGGCAATTCGCCAACTTCTTCTGGGGCAACTCGGAATTGGGTAGTAAACACCGTTGGGCATCATGGAAATCAATTTGTCAGCCAGTAGAGGCAAATGGACTTGGGATTGTTTCATTATCGGATTTGGCTAAAGGTTTTCGTATCAAGCTGTGGTGAAAATTTTGAAAGGGCAATTCCTTGTGGTGCACATTCATGCAAGCAAGATATTGTCATTCCCATCCTCGCCTGATACAGGAGGGACATGGAGACTCGTACATATGGAAGTGCATGCTCAAAAGTCGACAAGACGCAGAACGTAGTTTTCTATTCTTGATATGCAACGGACAGTCCTTTTTTTGGTTTGATACATGGCTGTCCACAGGACCCTTATTTAATGAAGTCAGCCAAGTGTCTGAGCCAAACCTCTTCTACTATTGCCCAGGTATGGTGCACAAATGGTTGGAATCTTTAGTGTTTGAATGAGCATTATTCACTTCAAGAGCTAGAAAGACTGAGGCAGCTCCTTCATGGAAGTGCCATCCAGATATCTAATGAACCAGACGAGCTAGTGTGGACTCTCTCAACAAATGGTAAATTTTCAATCTCATCCGCTCTCCTCTCACATGCTTCCATGCTCTCTCAGAAAATGATATGGGATGGCAAACTACAAGCCAAGATTTCTATCTTCATGTAGCGACTTCTGAACAGAAAGCTTCCCTTTGACGACATAATAATCAACTTTGGAGTCTCTTTGGCTTCAAAATGCTCCTTTTGCAACAATCTGGAAACTTTGGATCACCTCTTTGTAGGATGCGAATTCACCAGCAGCATTTGGTTATACTTTGAATCATGGCTTGAAGTGCTTTTTCCCCCATCCTCCACAATACTAGATAAACTCAATTCTTGGTAGTGGCATGACCCTCCTTCGAAAACCCTTGTCTCATACTTTCCAGAAGGTTATGTCATGTTTGGTATGCTGGTTCATATGGAAAGCACGTAATATGGCAATCTTTGAAGGCCATTTCACAACGCCTCATCACATCATTACTCACATATGCTCCCAATTGCAAAGCATCTCTACCATTCGACCATTTTATAGGACTGGACCAGCTGATGACACTTTTTTTTCTCATTTTATTTGCCGTCAAATACTCATCACGCAGCCGAGGTATGTTGTCCTGTCTTTCAAGTGGATTTCGCCTCCGAAAGGCAGCGTAAAACTCAATCTTGATGGGGCATCAAAAGGAAATCCAGGGTTGGCGGCTGGTGGCAAAGTAATTAGAGATCACCGAGGAAACATAATCAAGGCTGATGTTTTCCAAACCTTATTTTGATGATGACATAAACACTTAACTCTGTAAAATAAGCTTTTGTAGGAAAAGATCTTTCGGGCGCACAGAACCATCCGAACTAGGTCAAAACTCCTCGGACGCATTGCATCGTCCGAACAAATGGGCGGAAAGAATGGGATCCTACTGCTTCTCTTTCGGACGCTCAGGACCATCCGAAACCTCTGTCGGATGAAGGAACGGATGCATGCACGGACGTCCGAATGAAGCTCTTCAACAAACTGAAAGAAGATCGGACGCTGCCTCGGACGCATTCAATACTTCTCGGACGTCCGAAACCCCAACGGCTATATTTTGTGTTTTTATTATTTAGCCGTTAGGAAGTAGTTGAAACCACTATTTATTACTCTTATAAATAGGTGCTTTAATAACCTGAAAAGATCATCTAATACATTGAATACAAGCCTTAGAAAAGAGTAATTTGAGTGCAAATTGACTATAGTGCTTTGTTGTATTAGTGTGCAATTGTGAGTGTAATTCAACTTTGAGTGGAGTGATAATCTTGTATGAAAGTGTGGTTGTAAGTTAGATTCTTGGCTCAACTAAAAGAGTTTTAGTGTGAGCAAGAACTTCCCAACTTTGTAAAGATTATTGGCTCACCAAGTGTGTGGAAGCATTCAAGAGATTTGATACTTCAAGCTTGCTAGCTTGGAAGTATTGAATGTTTAATTTTTCTCTCTTTACTCTACTGCTCTATTGATTTTGTTATATCTGTATTTAATTTGAAAATCTCAATATTTCTCAAAGTATATTTTTAAACCTAATTCACCCCCCCTCTTAGGTTGCTTTGGGACCAACAAAGGCATTTAACAACAATTACCTTCTGCAATCCAATTTACAAGCGCAAGCATCTGCCTCGGTGGATGGTCTCAAACTTTGTGCACAATTGCAACTCACAGAAGTAGAAGTGGAACTCGACTCCTTAGATCTTGTGCATATAATAAAGAGCCATTCTAAGCCACCATGGAACATTGACCAGCAATGGCAATTCATCGAAGCCTTTACCTTAGATGGTCATTTTACTTTTTCGCATGTTTACCGAGAGGCAAATCATGTAGCAGATAAGCTAGCAAATGAGGGTATTTTTAATTCTTCCTATCTAGAGTATAACCAAGACATTCTCACTTCCTAGGCCTATTAGTGGTTTGTTGTGCTTTGATGCTCAGGGCTGCCCGCACATAAGGCATTGTAAATTATGATTCATTAAATAAACTACACCTAATTTGGGTGTTTGCTCAAAAAAAAAAAAAAAAAAGAGCAGTGTCAACAATTCCCCTTTTAAAACCATTTTCAATTAGAAAACCACTCAATCTTTCATACCAAGTTCTAGGAGCTTGCCTTAAACCATATAAATCCTTTGATAGTTTAAAAACATGGTTAGGAAACTTTTCATGACCAAAATCTGGAGCTTGTTCTACATAAATCTCTTGATCAGTATATCCATTTAAAAAACCACTTTTCACATCCATTTGAAAAAGTTAGAAATTCTTAAAACATGCAAAATCAAGAAACATTATAATAGATTCCATTCTAGCTACGGGAGCAAAGGTTTCATCAAAATCAATTCCTTCTTCTTAAGTATACCCTTTTTTTACCAATCTAGACTTATTTCTCACTATTTCACTGCCTTATCGTTTAACTTATTTCTTAATACCCATTTTGTGCCAATTATAGAGTGATTCAACAATCTTTCAACTAATGTCCAAACTTTATTTCTATCAAATTGACTTAATTCTTCTTTCATGGCCAAAATCCAAAATTCATCTTTCAAGGCATAATCAACATGTTTAGGCACAAATTGAGAAAGTAATGCACAATTACTATTTAAAGGTTTAGAGGAATGAGTTTTTACCTCCTCGAAAGTATCACCTATAATTAGGTATTGAGGGTAACTTGAAGCAAATCTCCAAGCTCTTGAAAGATTCTTTGGTGGCTATTCCTCCTTTCACCTTCTTCATTTAAAGGTTGTGCATCATCCTACTTGCTCTCACTTGGTGCTTGTTGATCCTCTTGGATTGTTAGCTTTTCAAGCTCCTTTTGAATACCTACATCGTCATCTTCACAAGAGTCCCTTGAAACAACATCATTAGATTTATTGTAACTCTAGTAAACTAGAGTTATTTTCCACTTCAAAATTATAGCATTTTGATAGTTTAAATTCTGAAATTGGATAAGTAATTAAGGATTTTAGTTAATTTCTTTCACATGTATTTGTATTTTCGTTCTTGAATTAATTATGATAAGTTTGTATTAAATTTTTAGTTTAATTAAGTGCTTAATGGTGTTAATATTATGCAGGTTAAAAATTAAAGGTTGGAAGCTGGAAGGAACAAAGCTCAAGGGACCAAATTGCAAAAATGGATAAAATGAAGAATGCTGGAGGAAAGTCGAGATCGCGCTCGACTATTCTAGACCGCGATCTCAAATTTTCCTAACCGCGATCTCAACTTGCTGAAAATTAAGTTGTAAGGGCAATTTTGTAAACTTCCAGCCAAAAACTCCTAATTTTGCCTTGTGTAATGCTGCACTATTTAAGCTAAGTAGAATTAGTAAGTAATTAGAGAGTAGATAGTTTTAGTTAGTTTTTAGATAGATTAGGATAGCTTGAACTCCAAGTTTACTTTTTCTAATACGAAGAAATTTCTCTTTACTTTCATCTTAGATCTTCTTTAAATTTCTTGTAAAGTTCAAATTTTGACTAGATAATTGTAGTGGGTTCATCGCAAGTTTCGCGTAGACATAATTTTTATTTGCTTTCTTGTCCAATTTAGTAAGAATTTCTTTACTTTCAAATTAGGGTTTTTTTTAGGAAAATTAGGGTTCTTGTTAATTTCTTGCTTTCTATTTAAGAATTCTCAATTTCTTGCTTTAATTTCTAATTAATTCTTAGTGGGCTTTCTTAATTTCAATCAAAAATCCAAAATATTTAGATTTCTAGTTAACTCTTTCCAATTTATAGTTTAGAAATGAATGCTTTGAAAATTCAAAGTTTCTGTTTTGTAGTCCTTTTAGTTGGGTGATTTATTTGTTTTTAATTTTAGTCTTAATTTTATTAAATTAGGTTAGAATGAAAATTATAGTTTTCATTAGAATAGTTCTATCATCTATCACTTGATTTTGCTTAACTACACAAGCACCCTTAAATCTTGGTAAATGCTATCGACAATCCTCGTGGAAACGATCCCTACATCCCTTTACTACTAGTTGACAACCGTATACTTGTGGGATGCCATCTAGTTAGTAGTAGGATTTAGGTGTTTATTGATTTATAACTAGGTGTGTAAAAGGGGCATCAAGTTTTTGGCGCCGATGCCAGGGATTGTCTTCGGTTTTTGGCAATATCAAGCGCTTCACGGGTCGTGTATATTAAGCACTTTAGTTTAGTTTAATTTAGTTGTTAATTTTGCTTATTTTATGTTTGATTCGTTGTCTTGCGGAATTGACTTGGCACTTCAATTGACTATTTTGGTTTTGTGTAGTGCATGGTAAGAGTAGTTCAAGAGCCATTCATTTACTTGGACAAGGAAAGGGAGAAAGAGCTAAGAGAACTTACAAGATTGAGAAGGGTACAACAAGAGCAAGAAAGGATATAAATGGCAAATGCTAATGCTCATCAAGGGAATGTGAACATGGAGAATGAAGAAGAAGAGGTAGGTGGAATAATGGAATGGGTGGCTATAGGAATGGAAATGACATGAATGGGAATGGAAGGCCATTATTGAGGGAGTATGCTTTACCTAATTTTGATGGGGTAAACACAAGCATTGCACGGATGCCTGTGCAAGCCAACAATTTTGAAATCAAGCCTTGATAATCCAAATGCTCCAAACCCATGCCATGTTAGGTGGACAAAATGAGGACCCCTACACATACCTCATGAATTTTGAAGAAGTTTTGGACACATTTAAGTTTCATGGAGTATACCCGGATTGTGTTTGGATGAGGGTGTTTCCTTTTCTCTTCGTGATAGGGCAAAGTCATGCTCGCAATCCCATGCCCAAGGAACATTCACCACTTGCAACCAACTTGCTCAAGAGTTCTTGGTGAAGTACTTTCCTCCCACAAGAACAGCTAAATTAAGGAATGAGATTACATCGTTCAAACAAGATGTTGGTGAAAGCCTAGGGAAAGCTTGGGAAAGAATAGTTCAAAGAGTTGTAAAGAAAATGCTCGCATCACGCCATTCTTTTGTGGCTTCAAGTTCAAACTTTTTATAAAGGTTTACTTCAAGAGCCGAAATCCATCGTAGATGTCTCCGCCGACAATTCTATCTCATATAAGACTCCAGAAGAAGCTCAAGAGTTGTTAAATAGGATGGCATACAACCACTACCATCATCGACCGATAACTCCACCGGTGGTTCAACATCAAGCTAATCAAGCCAATGCAAGTAGTGAAGCATTGAATCTAAACATGCAAGATGCCCTTTTGGCTCAACAAAGCATGTTCTTGAATGTGATGAATAACATGGCAAAAGCGTTGGTGAATCTAGGGAAACCTAGTAGTGTGAATGCGATGACTTCTTTTCCAACTCAACCAAGCATGACATGTGATTTTTGTGGAGGTGGCCATGCCAATGGGAATTGTGAGATGCTATGTGGAGCTAATGAGCAAATCAATTGTGGCTAATCAATCGCCAGTTTCAAGGAACCAATCCGGAGCTTATGGGAACACTTACAATCGTTCTTGGAGGAATCACACTATAGTCTGTCTCATAGACACACCTAGACAAATTGTTCCTCCTTACCAACCAAATCCCCCACCTCAAAATGCTTAACACACTCAAGCCCCGAATTTCTCATCTAGACCTTATCAACCGCCACATCAAAGAAATGTCCAACCCAACTCATATCAAAATTTCCCCAATCCTTCATTTCAAAACCAACAAAAAAGACCTCCTTTCCATTGTGCAATTTCTTCCCAACCCATGTACTATGATCAATATGTGCCTAGAGAGAATTTGGGTGAAGAAGGTTAGAAAAGATTTTCCGAGTATTTGAGAAGAGAGTTGGATAGGAAAGTTCCTCTCTCTTATAAAAAAGATTATGAGAATTTGAAGGCTTCGACAAGAAATTTGGAGATTCAATTGGGGCAATAGGCAAGGTTGAATAATGACAAACCTATTGGGGCATTTCCGAGTGATACTATTCCAAACCCCAAGCTGAGCAATGCAATGCCATAACCCTAAGGAATGGAAAAGAATTGGTTGAATCTAAGGAGAAGAAAAAGGTGGAGGAAGGAAGCAAGGAACAAAAGTCCAAGGTAGTTGAGAATGAAAGGGAAGTGGTTGATGATGGAGTCAAGAAGGAACAAAAGAATGAGATCAAGGTATCCAAGAAGAAGCATGTGGAGGAACCTTTGAAGATAGATCCATCAATAAAAGTGCCATACCCTCAACGGCTCATTGATCCAAGAAAGGAGGAAAAAGACAAGCAATTCACCCATTTCTTGTATATGTTGAAAAAGATTAATGTCAACATTCCTTTGATTGATACCCAACTATGCTCGTTTCATGAAGAATATTTTGGCAAGGAAGCGAAAGTGGGATGATGATGAGAAAGTATGCCTTGATGCCCAATATAGTGCCATTGTTCAAAGGCGGTTGCCCCCTAAACTCAAGGATCCCGGTAGTTTCATGATACCGGTGAGTGTTGGAGGAAAAACGAGTAATTTTCATGGCATCGATCACTTTGTGATTTTGGGGGCAAGCATAAATATCATGCCAAAGGCCATCTATGACAAGTTAGGGATCAACAATGTGAAGCCAACTAATATCACACTCCATTGGCGGATTTATCCGAGAGGAAACCATATGGCTTGTTGGAAGATGTGATTGTACAAGTTGAAAAGTTGGTATTTCCCGTTAATTTCCTTGTGCTGGATATGGGTGAAGAAAGTGAGATTCCATTGATTCTAGGGAGGCCTTTCTTGTCGACCGCTCATGCATTAATTGATGTGAACAAGGGGAAGTTGATCTTACGAGTTGAAAATAAATCAATTGAATTTGATGTGTTTGAATACAATGATAATATTCCTATTGTTGAAGAGAAATGTGCTAACCAATCTCTTAATTCTATCCTTGCTAGGTCAAATGAAGAACAAAATGAAGTGAGCCAAGGCAATTCGCTCAAGCAAGTGTTGAAAATAAAGGAAAATCCAAGAAATGAATTGAAATAAAAACCACCAGATAAGGGATGTCTGTTGATGAAGGATGAAGAGAATTTTGCAAAGAATAAGCAAAATGGTGATGTCAAGGAATTGAGAAGGCACAAAAAGAAAAGAAAATGGTTTGAGAAACAATTGGAGATGTTAATTGGGGCACTAGCGATGGCTAAAGCTAAAAAGAAAGGAGTTGTGCATGGAAAACCCGAAAACCAAGCTTTAATCATGAAGAAAAATCTAGATTGTATTTTCCGTGGAACCATAAAGGAAAGGAGGATCAATCATCCTCAATTACTTGGAATGAGGGTCATGCCATAGTCAAGCTAGTGACTATGAAAGAGCACTTCTTGGGAGGCAACCCAAGTCTTTAATTTAGTTCTTATTGCTTCCTTCCTTTTGGTGTGATTTTTAATTAGCTTGATTTTGAGTAAATTGGTTTGAATTAGGTTAGAATTTTTCTTTAAAAAAAAAAAAAAAATTTTTTTTTGAGTTAAATAAATGGTGCTAAAGAATGAGTGAAAATGGCAATGTCATCCTAACTTGTGAATTTTTTGTTTGTAGGTTGCCCTTGTAAATGGAGAAAAATGGTCAAGAGTGAAGAAATTTTGACTAAGTGTAAAAATTCACTTTGTAGAAATTGAGCTTGAGACCGCGATCTCAAATATTGAGATCGCGGTCTCACCCTCAAACTTCTGGAGGGTACAAACGTCATTTGGTCGAGACCGCGATCTCAGTCATTTGGTCGAGACCGCGATCTCAAATTTGAGATCGCGGTCTCAACTCCAAACTTCCGCAAAGCCAATTTTTGCATCGAGTTGTCGATCTCAACTTCAGGCTAGATTGTGGTCTCGACTGCCAGAATTTTTTTAAAGCATCGATCTCTTCTTTTCGTCTCACAAACTTTCCCTATTCTTCTTCTCTCATCCGAAAGCCCTAACCCCAAATCCTCCAATTCTTCTTTCATCTTCACAGAAAAATCACCTAAACTCCACACCCACTACTAATTTCACTTTGTTTTCCTCTAGGAACGTCAAAGATTTACCAACCATCTTTTTGAGGATTTTTGGAAGAAATTTGGCTTCAAGGGGGATTGACACAAAGGAAATTCTTGGAAAAATTTCAATCCAAAAAAGAACGGGTAATGTCCTTCCTTGAAATATTAGCTGTAATTGGCAATTTTTGAAGGCAATTGTGGAATTTTGTGGATTAAATTGTGAAAAATTTGTGGTATTTAATTATTGAATTGTGGACAAGTAATTGGTGCTAATTTGTTCTAGAGGAATTGTGATTTTGAATTATCCAATTGTTGGAATTCTTGGCTTGATTTGTGATTGACTTGAATTGAAATATTCGAAAAAATTTTGGGAATTTGGATTGTGATTTTGTGGTGTTGAATCTTGATTGAAATTTGGATTTTTGAAATTGGTGTATATGGCAGTGCTGAGAGAAGATTTAGAATGAGAGGGAGAGGGACTAGTTCTAGAAAAAGGAAATCCGGAGAGGGTACGAGCGGAGAAGGGGGCTCGGAACAACCATTTGAGGGTGGTGATCCAAATTTGAAGCTCAATTCTCGAGTGATAGGGCTCAACAATTATTCAAGAATAACGAGAAGCATGAGGTGATTAGAGAGAGGAATTTTGACCTAACCATGGATTGGCGATTATATGAAGATTCTAGGAGAGCGATAGAAGAACAAATTAGGTCAAGGCATTAGGAGGGTTTTAACGCTTAGGTTGCCCCGGGGGCTACCCAGTTAGTCAAAGAGTTTCACTGTAATTTATGTGAGTTAAAAGATGGCAAGCTGCGCATACAGGGGGTTTTGGTAGATTTTAGTGCTAATGTGATTAATGCATATTTCAACATACCCCCCCTACCTTCTAGTCAGTATTTGGCATTTTCGAACAATAAAAATAAGGATATGAATAAAATCAAAGATGCCATTTGTGATAGAAGGGTAGAGTGGATTAAGAGTACTTTGTCTGCCACTGAACTAAAATTTGCTCGTCAAGGACTCTCATTAGTGGCTAAGTTGTGGTTTTATTTTATCAGTAGCCGCATGACGTGGGGGTCCAATGCTGTGAGCTTTATCCAAAGGGTGGTGACCTTAGTCTATGCCATCATGACTGGGGTCCTGGTGAATGTTGTTCACCTAATTAGACAGGGATTTTTAGAGAGTGGTAGGTCGCGACGACCCATATTTTATGACCCTAGTCTAATTCACCATCTTTGCACCATAACGGGTTGCCCGATTGGTCCTTTGGAATCATTGACACATCGTAGAGGAAGGATCAATCGGGAATATATCTATAAGATGGTGAGAGAATATGAAAAACACCACCAAGAGGAGCACCCTACCCAAACACAACCACAGCCACCACCACCTCAGAAAACTTCAATGATTCCGATACCCCCAGGTGTAGTATTTAATGCTCCGGTAAGTGAAGAAGAAATGAATGATCTACAAGGGTATTGCTTGTACAATCAAATGGTGATGCACAACAACTTGACCATCATTGGAGAAGCTTTAAAGATTACTTCATTAGGCACTTGGGTCCAGCCACCATCACCTCTTTCATGCATCTTGGCATGGCACTTTGGTCCACCTCGAGGACAGTACTACACATCACTGACGGCTACCACACATCAGGAAGGATCTAGCCACGCGGGTGCGACTAGAGGGCATATGGATGATGATCATGAAGAGGGCCAACCTAGTGACGCTGAAGAGGGTCAAGACGAGATGGAATGAAGAGATAAAGCCATCATTTGTTTGAGCATGGATGACGACCAACCCTGATCATTGGATCAATTTGCTGGATGATAATAATTCTCTCTGTTTTTATTGGACATCATAACTTTTGTTTACTTTGGCTTATGTTTGTTTTATTTTCAGTTTTTGGAATTGAAGTATTTTAGTTTTCTTTTTAAATAGTTTGGCTAATGGCCTTAAGCTGATGCCAAGTTGATACATTTTGATGCTTTATGGATGGAATTTTTTTTTGGATTCTGATATTAACACTTGGTGAAGTTTGGTTATTGCCTAATAAGAGTAGTGTTGGTCCCAAAGCAACCTAAGAGGGGGGGTGAATTACGGTTTCTTAAAAAATACTTTGAGAAATCATTCTTTTTCCATCTTCAAACTCACATCTAGAAATGTATCCGAGACAGAAAGTAAAGAGAGAAAAATTAAACAATCAATACTTCCAAGCTAGCAAGCTTGAAGTATCAAATCTCTTGAATGCTTCACACACTTGGTGAGCCAATAATCTTTACAAAGTTGGGAAGTTCTTGCTCACACTAAAACTCTTTTACTTGAGCCAAGAATCTTACTTACAACCACACTTTCATACAAGATTATCACTCCACTCAAAGTTGAATTACACTCACAATTGCACACTAATACAACAAAGCACTATAGTCAATTTGCACTCAAATTACTCTTTTCTAAGGCTTGTATTCAATGTATTAGATGATTTATTCAGGTTATTAAAGCACCTATTTATAAGAGCAATAGATAGTGGTTTCAACTACTTCCTAACGACTAAATAATAAATGCACAAAAAATAGCCGTTGGGGTTTCGGACGTCCAAGAAGTAGTTCTTCAACAATCCGAGGCAGCGTCCGATATTCTTTCAGTTTTGTTGAGAACCTTCGTTTGGACATCCGTGCATGTGTCCGTTCCTTCGTTCGACAGAGGTTTCGGACGGTCCTGTGCGTCTGAAAGAGAAGCAGTAGGATCCCATTCTTTCTGCCAGTTCGTTCGGATGATGCAATGCATCCGAGGAGTTTTGACCTAGTTCAGACGGTTTTGTGCGTTCGAAAGATCTGTTTCTTCAAAAGCTTGTTTTATAGAGTTAAGTGTTTATGTCATCATCAAAATAAGGTTTGGAAAACATCAATCTCCCCCTTTTTGATGATGACAAACCTTTATGTAAAAACAATTGGATATGACTAATCAATTTGCAATATATCACAATTGGATATCAATCATCAAAGCACAATAGTATAGAGATTGCTTGCCAATTTGGTAAACAAACAACTCCCGTTAGAACATGCAAGTAGTTTGACAGAAATGGAACAAGTTTCATACATCCAACTGAAAAGTTTATATGGTGCTAGAGTCAGGGAAATACAAAACCAAGCCACAGAAATGCTGAAAACCAAAAGAAATCCTGAAAGGTTCTAACAAGCAAAGAACTGCTGAAAACAAAATACAAATGTGAAAAGAACTAATGTGAGTCATTGCGCTTCTTGGAGCGCTTTTCTGTCTTTTGTCGTTTGGATGGAACATCTTCAGCAGTGGCTTCACTGTCATCCTCCTCTCCGGTGTGATGTTGCATGATGAAGTCAAACATGTCATCAACATCCTCATCATCGTCGTCATCGTCATTGGCAGCTCATTGAGCAGCTTCTGCATTGTCTTCACGGGTATGTCCATCTTCAGGTTCATCACTGTCGGAAGATGACTCAAATGGATATTGGGACTGAAGATTAGCAAATTGAACTTGAGCCGAAGCAGACATGCCATGGCTGAGTGCCTCTTGGAGAATCATTTGACGAGTTTCAAGTCGCTTTAACTTTCGATTTGTGCGACATTGAAATGAGCTGACTTGAGTGCTCATTAGAGAGGTGAGAAGTCCACAGATATGTGAAAGAAATGGTTCAGATGTAAGTAGAGGTGGTTGAGGAGTAGGAGAATGGGGAATAGCAAAATCAGTGGTGGAAGCATGGGATTGTGACTGTGCAATATCAAAGGCTGCCTTAGTTAGCCATTGATCGTTGCTAATTTCAAATTATTTCAAATCAATGTCAAAAGCGACTTGAAACTCGTCAAATGATTCTCCAAGAGGCACTCAGCCATGGCACTGTCTCTTATACAAATCTAGATGTGTATAAGAGACAAACCAAGAAGTTTTCGTCGAACAACCTCCGGGTTTCAGTAAGAAAGAGTTCCCATAGGGAACAAAAGAGATACCCAAAATCAAGAGGAATACCCTTGAAAACACAAAAAAATAAGTAAAGTTGCATTTTCCGGGGGGGGTATAAGAGTTTTCTTATACATCCTCTTTAAAAAAGCTCCTTATATGCTGATTTAGTCGCACCCGAGAAATCAAGTGGGGTTTGAGACTTCACATTCAAAAATGGTGTTAATGATGTTTGATGAAATCTCAAGATCGGTGTTGTTAACACGAGAAATAAGAATGCGAACAGTAGGGCCTTTCCGAAGATTGGCCGTGAACTGAAGCACCATGTCATGATAAACAGGTAAATTAAGATGCACAAGATGACCCCAATTTTGTTTTTCAAAGCATGATTTGATAATGGGAAGATTATATTCATCAAATAGACTATGAGAAGCAGGACGTTGAACGATTATAGATTTACTTAAAAGGGAAGTATACCGTTCGGATGCCTTGGCATCGATAAATTTTGATAAGATTGGATTGGTGGAGACTTGGAGATTCGTCTCTAGTCATCCTAAAGATTTCCCTTTAGTTTTTCAACCCCGATTTGCTGTAGAGGAACCTCCGCGAGATATTCACCATTGTGATGGAAGAAAAAGAAAAGAAGAGAAAATTGAAATTTTTGTGGATTAGTGAGAATTTGAGGAAATGAGATGGTGGATGGGGGAAATTAGATGTGATTTAGGTGAGAAGGGCTTTGGGTAGGACAATTTTCCAAACAATTTTGGAAGAGAGGGTGGGAATTTGGAGGGTGTCGTGGAGAGACAAATTTCGCCAGAGGGTTTTCGGGGGAGGTGGTGAGTCCGAAATGGGGAAGATGGACGGTTTTAATCAAACAGGGGCACCTTTCGGACGGCCGAACGTTGGTATGCGTCCGACGAAGCGTCCGAAAGCCAAAGAACGGACGGCCGTAGGAGGAGCCAATGCGTCCGAAGTTCTTTCGGACGATGGTGCGCGTCCGGAAGATTTCCAGAGAGTTTGGTAAAAAAAAGAATAATGTTCAGACGATTATGAGTGTCCGAGAAGTAATAGAAGCTTTCGGACGATCCAGAGCGTCCGAAAGAAAAGTTGTTTGGACGAATAAGTGCGTCAACGTAGAAAGAGAAATTTTCCATTTTTTTGCTAAACCAAGACACAAGACAATTTCCCAGAAAATAACACATACCACTGGTACTTTTTCTATCAATTTGACATCCAGCAAAGTCGGCATCAGAATAACTAATCAAGTCAAATGTAGAGGACTTTGGATACAGAAAAACCACAGACCAAAATCCATTGAACCCTTTAGGTATCTAAAATCCTTTTAACAGCTATCAAATGAGACTTTAGGTCATAGTGCTGATAGCACATAAACAGATTTCAACATGATATCTGCCCTACTGGCAGTTACTTAACTAGATGTGTATAAGAGACAGGGAATAGAGTTTTTCATCTCCACTAAGACCTTTTCGTCTTTTGTAAGTTTGGTTGAAGTGCACATTGGCGTGCCAACTTGTTTGCTCTTATCCACATCCAAATCGTTTGAGTAGCTCCTTTGTGTACTTGATTTGTGTAATAAACGTTCCTTCCTTAGTTTGATGAACTTGTAATCCGAGGAAAAATTGCAACTTGCCCATCATACTCATCTCAAACTCTTCTTGCATTAAATGTGAAAAGTCCTTACACAAACTTTCATTAGTTGCTCCAAAAATAATATCATCAACATAAATTTGAATGATTAACAAACCATTTGAATCCGTTTTTGTAAAAGAGTGGTTATGTCAACTACACCTCTTTTGAATCCATTTTTTTTATCAAGAACCCACTAATCTTTCATACCAAGCTCTTGGAGCTTGTTTTAAACCATATAAAGCTTTGGAGAGTTTGAAAACATAATTTGGAAGATTTTTATTTTCAAAACCCGGAGGTTGTTCGACGAAAACTTCTTGGTCGATAAAACCATTTAAAAAGTCACTTTTGACATCCATTTGAAATAATTTGAAATTATTTGAAATTATTGAAACATGCAAATGCAAGAAACATGCGAATGGATTCTAACCTATCCACGGGTGCAAAGGTTTCATCAAAGTCAATACCTTCTTCTTGAGCGTAACCTTTTGCAACAAGTCTAGCTTTGTTTCTTATGATTTCACCTTTGTCATTTAATTTGTTTCTAAAAACCCATTTAGTACCAATAACGGGATGAGAAGAAGGTCTTTCAACTAAGGTCCATACATTATTTTTCTCAAATTGACTAAGTTCATCTTGCATAGCATTAACTAAACAGTGAATGCACCAAGATTCATCACTTAAAGCAACATCTATATGTTTAGGTTCAATGTGAGAGAGTAATGCACAATTACTATTCAAAGGTTTATGAGAACGAGTAGTTACCCCATCGGATAGATCACCTATGATTAAATCTTTAGGATGACTAGAGACGAATCTCCAAGCTTTCGGAAGATCATTTTGAGCATCCTCATTCTTTTCGTCATCAATTTGATGGTTTTGATATCAACACTTGATGTAATCTCTTGATGATCTTCATGAATAACGAGCTTTTTGAGCTCCTTTAAAATGCCTACATCTTCATCTTCAAATAAATTCTTTGAGATAACATCATTAGTTTCATCAAATGTAACATGCACAACTTTTTCAATCAAAAGCGTTCTTCTATTGTAAACTCGGTATGCTTTCTTGTCACTAGAATATCCTAGAAAAATTCCTTCATTCGATTTTTTGTCAAATTTTCCAAGGTTTTCTTTGATTTTTAAAATAAAGCATTTGCAACCAAAAACTTTGAAATAGCTCACAACGGGTTTTTTACAAAAAAGAAGTTCATAAGGAGTTTTATTTAAAGAGGATCTTAATAAAACTCGATTCATAACATAACAAGCCGTGTTAACCGCTTTGGCCCAAAAGTATTGTGGTAAGTCACATTCACTATCTATGAACCACTTAGCATTGTTGGCGATGTTAAGTACCTACACAATAAATCAATTGATAACTTTTGGTACCCACATTTTCTTGGGTCCATTTGAGTTAGTGAAATTGCTTTCGATCCATGTAACTTTCATTCCAAGTTTTTCATTTCTCTTGACATAACACATATTCTTAGCATGTCCATGTTGTTGGAAATATCTACAAATAATGCTTTTATTACCATATAAAGAAGATTTTGGTTTTACAATACATAAGTCATCCCTTCTAAACATGACAAAATTTTTGTTGATTGCTACATTTCTATTTCTTTTCATATCAAAAATATTTTCTTTCTTTCTAGCTAAAAGAGCATTCAATAATCATCCATTCTTTTGTTCAAGGAGGCTTGTTCTTCCTTGACCTTTGATCTCACATGCATTCTTTTCTTCAAATCACGATTTTCTTGCGATAGCCTATTGTTTTCATTCACAAGTTTAGAGTTAGCATTCAATAAAGCATTTGACTTTTTAGCTAACTCCTTATTTCTAGCATATGATTCCTTTAAGCTATCATGTAATTTCAAAATGAAAGCTTCAAGATCATCTTCACCATTTTCATCATTAGAGTCATAGTTAGAATTTACCTCATCATCTCCAATGGCCATGAAGGCCATTTGTGCCGACTCCATTTCTTCTTCAACTTCTCCTTCGGAGTTGCAATCATCCCATGTGATTTGAAAGTTGTTGAATCTTGGTTTTCTTCCTTCCTTATTTTTCTTGGAAGGACACTCATTTGCAAAATGCCCGAGTTGACCGCATTCAAAGCATTTTTCGTTTTGCTTCTTCATTTCAAGCCTAGACTTCCCTTTGAAATTATTTGTAATTTGTAGCTCCGCCTCTTCTCATTCTTTGTTTGTTGATATAATGTTTAAGAAATCCTTTGGTGATGAGTGCAAGATCTCCTTCATCAAGATCTTCATTTCATCTTCCTCTCGTGAGGTCTTTAAGGCAATGCTCCTTCTTGGTCTTGCTTCTTCATCATCCACTACCTTGGCCTTTAACTTGAGTTCATAAGATGTAAGAGAATTGATTAGAGATTCAATAGGCATTAAATTTAAATTCTTGGCTTCCTCTATAGCAATTATTTTGGCATCCCATTCTTTGGATAGAGCATTTAGGATTTTTCTATTTTTTTCACCCAACGAGTACTCCTTATTCAAGGCTTCAAGATCCTTTATAATGTCATTGAACCTGCAGTACATTTTGTCTATGTTCTCATGTGGTTCCATCTTGAAGGACTCATACTTGGCAACAAGTAGGGATTTAGATGCAATTGTCACATATCGCTCCTTCATGAATTTCCTTCAACTTATCCCATATTGTCTTTAGCGGAAATGCAACCCTTCACGCGAGTTGATTCATTTGCATCCAAGGCATTATATAACACATTCATGGCTTTTGCATTCAACGTCAAGTTTTCCTTGTCTTGTGGAGTGAGCTCATTCCTTGTCTTTTCTCTTCTTCTATTTGTGTGATCATCAATGATAGAAGCTTCAAATGGACCTTCATTGACAACATACCACAAATCAATGTCAATAGATTGCAGAAATATTTTTATTCTATCTCTCCAACTAATAAAATTTGCCCCATGACTTTTTAGATGGGGCCTAGTAACGGATTGACCCTAAAAAATAGAGCATTGTTGGTTGCCATATTCCTATACTCAAAAGCAGTTTAAGCAATATAATGAGACCAAGCTCTGATACCAATTGTTGGTTCCAAAGCAAAGTAAGAGGGGGGTGAATTTGGTTTCTTAAAAAATGCTTTGAGAAATATTGAGATTTTCAAATTCAATGCAGATATAACAAAATCAATAGAACAGTAAAGTAATGTCTAGAGAGAAAAATTAAACAATCAATACTTCCAAGCTAGCAAGCTTGAAGTATCAAATCTCCTGAATGCTTCACAGACTTGGTGAGCCAATAATCTTTACAAAGTTGGGAAGTTCTTGCTCACACTAAAACTCTTTTAGTTGAGCCAAGAATCTTACTTACAACCACACTTTCATACAAGATTATCACTCCACTCACAATTGCACACTAATACAACAAAGCACTATAGTCAATTTGCACTCAAATTACTCTTTTCTAAGGCTTGTATTCAATGTATTAGATGATTTATTCAGGTTATTATAGCACCTATTTATAAGAGCAATAGATAGTGGTTTCAACTACTTCCTAACGGCTAAATAATAAATGCACAAAAAATAGCCGTTGGGGTTTCGGACGTCTGAGAAGTATTGAATGCGTCCGAGGCAGCGTCCGATCTTCTTTCAGTTTTGTTTAGAAGCTTTGTTCGGACGTCCGTGCATGCATCTGTTCCTTCGTCCAACAGAGGTTATCGGACGGTCCTGAGCGTCCGAAAGAGAAGCAGTAGGATCCCATTCTTTCTGCCAGTTCGTTCGGACGATGCAATGCGTTGGAGGAGTTTTGACCTAGTTTGGACGGTTCTGTGCATCCGAAAGATCTGTTCCTGCAGAAGCTTATTTTACAGAGTTAAGTGTTTATGTCATCATCAAAATAAGGTTTGGAAAACATCAAGTAGCATTGCTAAGGGCCCTGAGCTGATGCCATCTTTTCATTAGTTGATGAGTTGAATGGAATGTTGATTTTGTTTGAAACTTAATTAGTGAGATGCATGACACGATTGCTCTTGACATTTTACTCAATTTTAATTCTAGGCTTAAAAGTAGGACATAGTTTAAGTAGTTTATGTTATTTGTGGTTATGTCTTGATGTTTAATTTTGGGTGGGTGTAAGGATGATTTATTCATCAATTAGAATAAACGAGACAAGTTTGGGGGTGTTTATCTTTTTGTTTTGGAAATGGTCATTTTGAACATTCTGTCAAATTATGCCACTTGATGATTAATGGGTGGAAATTTGATCAATTAGGTACTCAATGATGACAAATTTTGATGTTCAATACTTTGTGATTGAAGTGTATAATTGATTCATTTCAATAATTTTTGTGTGAGTGAGTAATTCATTTGCAACATAAAGAATTCATAAATTTAGCATTACTATTTTTCAAAAAAAAGTGCTGACATTTTAGGAAAATTTATTTGAAATGTTGTTTCTTATCAAATCACTTATATTATATGGTTGATGAACTATCTTTTGGAAAGAAATGAGTTAAATGAAGTAGAAGGAATTTTGGGACATTTCGTGTGTTTGCATAGGGAATGTTCTTCTAACTTGTGAATAATTGATTTCGAGATTAAATTTTTGTACATTTCACTCCTTTTCCTTGGTATAAGGCAAAAAAAAAAAATAGGAATAAGGCAAGTACGGGATTCCGACGTTGTTTCTCTGAAATAAGCCATTAGAGTAGTAATAAGGCGAGTATGGGACTCCGACAGCATTACGTGTACCCATATTGTTCCTCCGAATTAAGCCATTAGAAATTGCATTTTTAGTACACCAATAGGTTAAGGAGTAAATGATTGTAATACTTATCATTAATCTCATATTACTTATTCCTTGTTAGAAGTTTATTCTCGAAGTATGTGACAATTGCATTTAAGTTGATTCTTAATTGAACTTCTATTTTCATGATGCCTAGTTGAGAGAGTTGATTAACTTTATAATATTTGTGATCTGAGAAGTAATGATGTTTCAAATGAAAAGAACTAAAACTTTTGGCAATCTTTTTGAGAATGGTAATGCTTGGTGATGTGAAATCTTGTGCAGTGAATGAATGTGTGCTTCTATGTAAAACGAAATTTCAATTTTGGATTGATTTACTCATATACTTCACATATCACGTAGTGTTGAACATTTCTTGAGGGATTGCTTAATTGTTTTAAGTACATCCTTGATTAATCAAGTGTCATGTCAACTTTGGAGGTGTTTATATGTTTGAATGATTAGTAGGTTTCGTTTAATACTAATCTTTGTTTTGCTCGGGACTAGCAAAACACTAAGTTTGGGGGTGTGATAACTCTAGTAAACTAGAGTTATTTTCCTCTAAATTATAGTATTTTGATAGTTTAAATTCCGAAATTGGATAAGTACTTGAGGATTTTAGTTAATTTCTTTCACATGTATTTGTATTTTCGTTCTTGAATTAATTATGATAAGTTTGTATTAAATTTTTAGTTTAATTAAGTGCTTAATGGTGTTAATATTATGCAGGTTAAAAATTAAAGGTTGGAAGCTGGGAGGAACAAAGCTCAAGGGACCAAATTGTAAAAATGGATAAAATGAAGAATGCCGGAAGATACTCGAGATCGCGTTCGACTATGCTTGACCACTATCTCGGCTCGGGAATTTGTTTTACCATATTAGATGTTATAAATCAATGAAACACCTAAATACTATTACTAGCTAGATGGCATCCCGCAAGTATACGGTTGTCAACTAGTAGTAAAGGGAAAGTAGGGATCGTTCCCACGAGGATTGTCGATAGCAATTACCAAGATTTCAGGGTGCTTGTGTAGTTAAGCAAAATCAAGTGATAGATGATAGAACTATTCTAATGAAAACTATAATTTTCATTCTAACCTAATTTAATCAAATTAAGACTAAAATTAAAAACAAGTAAATCACCCAACTAAAAGGACTACAAAACAGAAACTTTGAATTTTCAAAGCATTCATTTCTAAACTATAAATTGGAAAGAGTTAACTAGAAATCTAAATATTTTTGGATTTTTGCTTGAAATTAAGAAAGCCCACTAAAAATTAACTAGAAATTAAAGCTGGAAATTGAAAATTCTTAAATAGAAAGCAAGAAATTAACAAGAACCCTAATTTTCCTAAAAAAACCCTAATTTGAAAGTAAAGAAATTCTTACTAAATTGGACAAGAAAGCAAATAAAAATTTTTACCTACGCGAAACTTGCGATGAACCCACTACAATTATCTAATCAAAATTTGATCACTTTACAAGAAATTTAAAGAAGATATAAGATGAAAGTAAAGAGAAATTTCTATTAGAAAAAGTAAACTTGGAGTTCAAGCTATCCTAATCTCTCTAAAAACTAACTAAAACTATCTACTCTCTACTTAGTTACTAATTCTACTTAGTTTAAATAGTACAGCATTACACAAGGCAAAATTAGGAGTTTTTGGCTGAAAGTTTACAAGATTGCCCTTAAAACTTGACTTTCAACGAGTTGAGATTTCGGTTTGGGACATTTGAGACCGCACTCTCAACTCTAATATAGTAAAACAAATTCCCGAGTTGAGATCACGGTCGCGGTTTCGACTCTCTTCCAGCAATCTTCATTTTATCCATTTTTGCAATTTGGTCCCTTGAGCTTTGTTCCTCGTAACTTCCAACCTTTAATTTTTAACCTGCATAATATTAACACCATTAAGCACTTAATTAAACTAAAAATTTAATACAAACTTATCATAATGAATTCAAGAACGAAAATGACAAATACATGTGAAAGAAATTAACTAAAATTCTCAATTACTTATCTAATTTCAGAATTTAAACTATCAAAATGCTATAATTTATAGGAAAATAACTCTAGTTTACTAGAGTTATCATTCATCAAATGTAAAATGTATAGCATCTTCTATCACAAGATTTCTTCTATTATACACTCGAAAAGCCTTTTTTATCACTAGAGTATCGTAAGAAATTTGCTTCTATCCATTTTCCTATCAAATTTTCCAAGATATTCCTTTATTTTCAAAATAAATCATTTACAACTAAAAATTTTAAAGTAACCCACAACGTACTGTTTGCAAAACAAAAGTTCATAATATATTTTATTGAAAATAAGTCTCGTAAGAACTCTATTCATCACATAACAAGCCGTGTTAACAATGTCAGCCCAAAAATATTTAGGCAAACCACATCATTAATTATTGTTCTAGCGGCTTCATGAAGTGTTCTATTCTTTCTTTCTACTACACCATTTTTTTTAGGGAACTCCTGTTGCAACCAAAAATTCATGAGAAATACCATTATGATCCCAAAATTTGGGAAAACCTCCATACTTAAATTCTGTACCATTATCAGTTCTAAGTCTAACAATTTTCAAATTCAACAAATTTTGCACCTTAGCAAACAATTTCACAAAGTTTTCAAATGCTTAATTTTTATGAGCAAGAAAAAACACCCTTGTATATCTAGAAAAATCATCAACAATCACAAAAGCATATTTACTACCACCTAGACTAGCATGTTGAGTGGGACAAAATAAATCTGTATCCAATAGCTCTAGTGGTTTAGAAGTAGATACACTATTTTCAGGTATAAAAGAAATTTTAACTTGTTCACCAAAATGACATGCATCACAAATTTTGTCTTTTACAAATCTCAGTTTTGGCAAGTCTCTAACCAACTCTTACTTATCAATATTATCAAACAAATCCATATTAAAGTGACATAATCTCCTATGCCAAAGCCAGGGATTATTTTTAGTTATGGTTAGAACATTTAGCTTTACCGTTGTCAATATTGTCAAGATAAACCACATAAACATCATTATGTCTTTTTTCTCTAAAGAAAACATCAAAATTCTTATCAAGAATCAAACATTCATGCTTATTAAAGAAGACAGACCTCTATCACATAATTGACTCACAGTTAGAAGGTTATAATTCAAATTGTCAACTAATAGGACATGTTTAACAAAAGTCTCACCATTTCTACCTATATCACCAATTCCTATTGATTTTGCCTTCACGTTATCTCCAAGTGTAACTTTTCCACTATTCTTTGGTTTGAGATTAGTGAAGAGGGATCACCAGTCGTGTACCTTGAACATCCACTATCGATAAGCCACTTTACATTCTTAGTGGTGTTTTTCAAGGATATTGTACATACAATGAATTTAGGAAATGATTTTTGGTACCTATATTTTCTTGCATCCATATGAGATAGCAAAATGACTTAAAATCTACATAGTTTTCACGCCCAAATTTTCATTTCTTTTCATCTGAACATAACAATCATTCCTCACATGTCCATGTTGATGACATTCATTACACATAATATTCTTATTTTCCTATAAAGTAGATTTAGACTTTACAGTATGGACCATCCTTCCAAAATGTGGTAAAATTCTTGGTGATTAATACTTCTTTTTTCTTTTCATTTTAACAATGTTTTCCTTTTTCTTTTGCAAGAGTACACTAAGATCATCTATTCTTTTCGCCAATAAAGCTTGTTCTCCTTCAATCTTGGTATTTACATCTAATATTTTCTTCAAAGCATCATTCTCTTGTGTCAACATGTTGTTTTCATTCACAAGTTTAGATTTAGAAATCAACAAAGCATTAGTTTTTTTTTTTAATCCCTTATTTCTAGCATAACATTTCTTTAAACTATCATGCAATTTTGCCACAAAAGCCTCAAGAGCATCATTTTCATCAAGTTCATCACATAAATAATCAAAAGAATTATAACTTATGGCTACTTCATCATCTCCAAATGCCATAAAGGCCATGATGCAATTTGAGCGGATTCAATCTCCTCTTCCACTCTCCATCAGAGTTGCAATCATCCCATGTGATTTGAAAGTTGTTGAAGCGGAACTTCTTTCCTTCTTTCTTTTCTTGGATGGACACTCATTTGCAAAGTGCCTAGCTTGACCACATTTGAAACATCTGTCATTCGGGTTCTGGTTTTCAAATTTGGTCTTCCGTTTGAAATTATTTGAATTGTTTGCTCCTCCCTTACTCATCCTTCTTTTGTTTATGTAGTGCTTCAATAATCCTTAGGTGATGAGTGTAAGGTCACCTTCATCAAATTCTTTATCCTTCAAGTTAATGGAGGCATTTTCATCTTCTTCTTGAGAAGTCTTTAAAGCTATGATTTTCTTGACCCTTGCAACTTCCTCATCTTGAACCTTTGATTTAAGCTTCAACTCATAAGAAGTAAGAGAATTAATCAAGGATTCAATTGGCATAGAATTCAAATTTTTAGCATCTTCTATAGCAATAGATTTAGCTTTCCACGTGATTCTTTAGACAATGCATTCAAAATCTTTCTATTCTTTTCACCCAATGAAACTCTTTACCTAATGCCTCCAAATCCCTTATAATGTCATTAAATCTACAATACATCTTTTCAATGCTCTAATGAGGCTCTATTTTGAAAGATTCATATTTAGCTACGAGCAAGGACTTCTTTTGTTCTCTCATATCATCACTACCCTCATGAATTTCTCTCAACTTATCCCATATTTGCTTGGCCGATTTGCAACCTTTCACTCTAGTATACTTATTGGCATCTAAGGCATTGTACAGGACATTCATAATTTTAGCATTCAAGATCAAGTTCACCTTATCTTGAGGAGTTAACTAATTAGATAGTCTTGAGTCAAGTCTATGAGTCTCTTCATCTATGATGGTAGCTTTTCAAGGACCCTCATTAACTATATACCACAACTCAATGTCTATGGATTACAACAATATTTCCATTCTCTCTTTCCAACTAATAAAATTCCCTCTATTAAACATAGTCGACAGCCTGAGTGGTCAGTGATGAATTGACCCTCTAAATCCAAAGCATTTTTGGTTGCCATAATAATTTTTACTATTAAGCTAGTTAAGATAAATATTAGGGACCATTTCTTTGATGCCAATTGTTGGTCCAAATCAACCTAAGAGGGAGGGTGAATTAGGTTGTATAAAAATAATTTGAAACTTTGTACAATAAAAACTTTGATAAAGAACAAGTAATAAATGAAGCAATTTAAAGATCAAAGCAATTAATGCACAGGGATAATTAAAGGAAAGTTAAGATTAGGATTGAGAAAATCAAACCAAATTGCCAAGCTTCACAAGCTTAGAGTATATATCCACTAATTTGTGCTTCTTCAATGTAGGTGAGACAATAACCTTCTTGTGCACCAACTAGCATCACTTTTGCTCACACTACGAACCTCTAGTTGAGCCCATAGTTTTACACAAACCTCACTTTTGTACAATTGTTATCTCTCCACTCTACCACTTGAAGATCACTCACTTGGTCACATTTTTGTTTCCACTAATACAACACAATAGAAGCCTATTTTCACTAAATTCGCTTGAGTAAAAGCTTGTATTAATTGTGAAAGTTATCTACATTTATTTCAGACTAAGGGGTATTTATAGGTGCCCAAAATTGGCCTCCAACTACCTTCCAATGGCTACACATTAAATGTTGAAAAACTAGTCGTTAGACTGTTTGGCCAACCGATGCATAGCCTCTACGTCTAATAGTCTATCCTAGCCCTCAAAGGAGTCCTTCTTTGTCTTCGTTTGGGTGTCCAAGCCTTCATCCGATCCTGCGTCCAGCAAATAGTCAGTGGCTTCTGGATTTGGCCACATGACTGATCGGATGTTATTCCTCGTCTGAAGACAAAATTCCATTAAAAATACTTGTGCTTCTTCGAATGTTGTCTTTCGTCCATTCTTTAATGCTAGCACCTCATTTTGGATTTTGAATTCTCCTACTCGGATGATCATCTGCCTCCGAAACTCTAGCTTTTGGGCAATTCAACCACGTCCGAAGGAGGTGTATCAATTTTAGTGCCTGCTAGTCTTGTTTTGGACATTCCCCATTGTCCGAATGTTTGACTTTCGAATGATCGACAATGTCCATTGATCCTAATGTACTGAAAGCTTCATACACATTAGATTTCAACCATTAGACTGATTTGGTCGTCATCAAAACTAGGATTATAATTCAACAAACTAAATATTTGGGGCTTATTCTTTCTTTACCAGTCTAATGCAATGCTTCAATTCATTATTCAATAAATTCCTCATGTTGTTTATTGATCTAGGTTTCTATTATATTTGCAAGTTTCTGTCGAACTCATTGCAAATATACTTACCCCAACCAGTCCACTATATGTCCATGTTGATTAAAGCATTGATTAGTACATAAATATTACCTGAATTTATTGTCTAAGATGAATAGGTATATGCCTATCCATATTCGTAAAATGGTTCTATCAATCATGAAAAATTCCAAACAATGGGTAATTGAACCCGTCTTATTCTAATCCTAAGTTATCTCTATCGATTTCACTTAAGCTTTACAATAGTCACTCTAGATAGTGGCTAAATTCAAATAATCAAACAAACATAAGCAATCAAATTGATCAATCAAGCCTCAACAAACAATCTTCACAGTAAATTTTGGAAGAAAAACCTAGGTATGAAATTAATACATCACCATAGTCATAAATACATCAAGGATACGTTTTACAATTATCCTAGAGTAAATAATCACAAAGGAAAGAGAAAAAGAACAAAAAGTAGTAAGATGTTCTTCGTCCTCTGACTTGAAGATTCTCCTCTTTCGAAAGATTGATCAACTCCTGACATTTATGTGGCTTCTCTTTTTTTCTAACTCACATAGTCTAATGCCTCTTTGTGTTTAGAATGACCTAATACGTGTATTTATAAAGGTTTCTAGGGTTTCATCAAGTTAAGGGTTGAAAATATCCCCAGAATTGCTCTGCCTTCTACTGACCTGACTCCAAGCATCTTTCCCGACCTTTAGGTGCAGCCTTCTACGCCCATGGGACAGTCCCTGGGCATGGCTGCACCCATTTCTCTGCCAACTGTATCCCAATTTCACTCTGTTTTTCTCTATTTTTGTTCGTTTGACCTCCGATTGATCTTAAATCTATAAAAACACATTAAAACGCATAAATAAGTGTAACAAAAACATAAACTAAATATTTTGGGCAAAACCATAAAATGACCAAAATAACCTTATTTATTAAACACAAATTTTTGATAACTAATTAAAACCCATGCTAAACTACGTGTAAATAACTCTTTTTTACAGAGTTAACATACCACCAACTTGAACGTTTACTCATCCCTGTGAAAAAAAGAAAACAAAACACATAAGACTCATCAACCATCTCCAATGCATCAATAGTCGTAACATAACAAACTAAGCAAGTTGAGCAGTGAACTCAACACGTATATAAAAAAATATTGGTAATCAATCCCTATATCATCATCATGCAAGTGCCAACTTTCCACTCAAGAAAGAAGATATCACTCGCTCAGTATATAAGGATCTAATCGATGAAAAACCCACTACATAAAAGTTTAGTAAGTGACAAACATGTTAGAAGAAATTAGCACACACAATACTCACTAATACAAATGAACTCAAATCAAGGATCAGGTAGGTCTTTAAAGCTTGTAACGTAGGCACATAGATAAAGGTTGGATATATATTTGGATAAAAGTAGCTCATATCACCTTAGACACGTTATTAAATCATTTCGAACCATAATCCTTTTGAACATCCCCTCGATAGCCATAGAATTTATCAAATTACCACTTTAGAAGGTAAAAATGTACCTTTTTTATTACAACTTAGAAGGAATTTTTCCTTCTTTATTCATAACACTTGACATAACTTACAAGGAATTGTCCATCTTTCTTTCTTTCTCCTTTCTTTCTTTTTTTTCTCTTTTCTTTTTTTTTTTCCCTTTTCAACTCAACATTACATTACATAGGGGATTATTAAAATTGTTAAAGTCATGAACATAACTTTTCACCCCCAACACGCACAACTCATGTCTTGCCCAACCATCCACAACATCATGCCCATAGTATTGATGTTGCGTACTACGAACACTAACTACTAAGGTGATGGGTAAAAAGAATAGTAAATTAAATGAGTAAATCAATTAAATAACATGGTTAAACAAAGAAATACGGCTTATCAGGATCAAAATGGGACACTAAGGACAAAATGTCAATTAGGTAGGTTTTTTTGTACAAACAGTCCAAACAACTTGTCTAAATCATTTTCTTGGTCTAAAATTCACCTATACTTCGCAATTATATATAAATCACACACAATTTCAATGAATGTCATGAGCAAAACAAATATCACAAGGCTATCATATTAACAGTCACAGTAAATTACCTCACTTTCACTCTCTCACTCAAGGGAATATATTTAAGTGTATAATGGTAACACTTCACAATTCAAAGAGATTAACGATCAGAGATATTGTATATACTTTCAATCTATTTACTCTAGCAACAATAGTTACCCTTGAAACATATTTGCAAATGCATGACACATAGTTAGAAAATTTAATGAATGCACAAAAACTACTATCTAAAATGGAAAATTTCTTTTGGTTAACCCTTCTACAATACTTCAAGCAAAGAGGGTATAGAAATACTGAATGTTGCCATCTAGTATCTAGGAAGTCTTTTATACAGTCAGATCTTGAAGACTGATAAAAATTACAAAAGGAAATATCTTTTTGTGTTTTTGGAAAAATTATCAAAAGAAAAACCCTAAATTCTAACACAAACATGCCACCACAGACGAACATAAATTAAAACAATAACTCTCAAAACAACACAAAAAACCTAATCACAATCACAGCACTAAAAACACAAACACACCCCCAACTTATAAAAAAAAAACTGTCTTCAATGTTTCAAACCACAACAAAACACAAGAGATACTTCAAAGTAAGAAAAGTAAATAAATAAATAAAACAAAACTCCTTTGATTTTGGTTGTAGCTTTGTTAATTCTTCTGCTTTATCCTTTTCTTCTTCTTCTCATTCGTGGACTCTTCATCGTTCGAGTTATCACTAGAATTATCCTCCAAATCCTCAATCTTAACAAAAGTAGATGTAGCTGGTAAAGTTGGCTCATCTTCGTCATATCAACACGGGCTTCTTCACCAATATATTGAAGTAGATTTTTATAGCTTTCATGTATTGGTGTTGATGCTTCATTTGTCATTCAAGCTTTGATAAGTAGCTTCTCATACTTGGAGGATTGCTTGGAATATATACTTTATCTTCCCACAGTTACATATAGTTGAGATTCATCCTTGTGACCTCCCAACCATCAACGGCTTTGCTCATTGCAATCTGCTTGTCTTGGTTTTCATCCCAACGGACTCCTGCATTCAGTCATAATTGATTGATTAAGTAAGGAACCATAGACCCGTACTTTTAGCTTTAGACGAACGAAAGATTTGATCATGAATATATATTAGTAAACAATTTTTCCATATTAAAAAATAATACGTCCAAAGTTAATCTAGTATAAAAAAAATCTTTAAAATATTATTAATGAACTATAATATATATATATACATATATATATATATATTTATGGGATAGAATGCTTCAATTTATGCTCAAATTCAGTTGATTATTAAACAAACGTTACTTTATGAATTTAGAATATTAATACTTTCAATACTTAAAGTTCATTGTTAAGATATCACACTTTAGTCTGTAACTTGATCACATCCCCATTTTGTTTAACTGAGTTACCATTTGTACATTTGTAGGCGGTTTCACTCCCAAATTTTATTAATATTTTGAAAAAAGTAACATGGATGGGTACACAAACCAAAAACTAAAGCAACAAAAAAGTACTTCAAAATAATGCAACCTTCGAAACACAGAAAAAAAAAGAATCATAGCATACATCATTTCTGAAACCTGAAAAACAAACTAGAGCTCTTATTCCCCTAGCTAAAGCTATTAAGGTTGAATAATCAAAGAGCAAATTACTCTTTTGATTACAACTTCTATTAGCTAGAAGATCAGCCAGCTGATCTACTTCTCGTCCCCATAACCCTAATTAGTTGTGTAATGAAATTGACAGTAATGATGAAAAATTTGTTGAAACTTGATATCCAAATGCCATGGTGAATGGCATTGTTTTCTTGGAATTTTAAGGAGCATTGAAGAATCAATCTCCAGCATAATATTTGTGATCTGCATGATTTGACATAGCTGAATGCCTTGAAGTAATGCCCTTGCTTCTTCCTTCATATTAGTTGTACAACAACTATAATATGAAGCAAAACCAGCAATCAAATCAACATGATGATTTCTGATTATTCCTCTGCCAACTGCCTCTCTGAGGTTACCCCTAGAAACATCATTGCTGTTCAACTTATAGACATCAATGTTTGGAGGAATCCATTTCACCAGAACATACCCATAACCTGTTATCCCCCACTAAGGTTGAGCTGAAACCTATTTCTTCGACACATCTATCTTGCTGCTTTTTGAAGTGTATGGAAAGGACAAAAATATCTACTTGAGATGAGCTCGAGTAGGACTAGTAATACTAATCCCTTCTGAAAACTCATTTTGCCATGATAAAAACTATTGTCCCTTGCTTTCCAAGTTTTCCAAGTGACAGGAATTAGAAGGAGTTTAGATAGAACTCTCTTTAGAGAGGAATTTGAAGCCTACAACCACCAATCATTCCTAAAAATCTTCAATCTAGTAAAAGAGACATCTAGCTACATCATAGAAATAGTACCTCCAAACATTTATGATTAGTTTACAATCCAAGAAAATATGATCCAATGTCTTCAAATCATCACAGAACTGACACTTATAAGCCAATTAAAACCTCTATTTTGTAGAATTCCATCAAGTGGAAGTGCATCATTTAGAATTCTCCATGACAAAATAGGGACTCCAATAAGCAGCCTAGTATCCCAGATTATTTTTCTTGAAAAAAGCTTTGGTATCCTAGATCATTTTACTTGAATTGACTTTTAACCCCATTTGTAAAAACAATGATATCATCTACATAGCATAGATGAGTAATAGGAATGCAGTTCACCAACTTTGAGTTGGAAAGAAACCTATTAAAAAATAATATATATGCTGGAGACAATGGATCACCTTATCTTACCCTCTGGTTGAATTGAAAAAACCTATTGGAGAGCTATTTAGTAGCACTAAGAACCAACAAACCTTAACACTACTAGTCACCAATGAAATCCACTTTTGTGAGAAGCCAAAGTGTTGCAAAACATCATATAGAAAAGGCCAAGAAATTCAATCAAAAGCTTTAGCAATATTCAGTTTAAATATGACATTACCACCTCTAACCTTCTTCTTAATAAAAAAAGCTAACTCTTGAGCCATCAAAATATTGTTAGATATTATCCTTCCATCTAAAATACCTCTTTGTTTCTCTGAGGTTAGGCTTGGCAATAAATTCTTCAGTCTATTAGCCATTAGTTTGGTATAAATCTTGTTAGCAAAGGTACACAAACTAATGGGCCAAAAATTAGAAGAAGTAGCTGGATTTTCAATCTTTGGAATCAAGCTGGTCGTGCTGTTGCCAGCACTCAAAAATGGAATCAAGCTAGTCGTGCTGTCGCCAGCACTCAGAAATAAAACCTATACTTCTAAAGATTAATATAGTAGTGGAAATACATGATGTCCCATACAGAGTGTAACTAATTGTGTTTCGATTGTAATAATGGGGAGGGTTTGTGAAAAAAATTGAATTAAAGTGTGATATAATTAAAACAAATGAATTGAATTGAAGGAAAACAATAAAAGAAATAATCTCGGCCTTGGTCCACACCCGCCAAGGAAATTCAATAGTCTATCGTTGACAAAAAAAATATAACGATTCCATATCAAGCACTAATGGAAGAACTCAGCCTAAATTCTAATTCACAGCTTATTCTTGTATCTTTCCTTACCATTAATTAATCTTCAATGTGCAATCCAATTAACCCTAACTACCAATTAATTCCAGACAAGTGCCAAAAAATTAATCAAGTAGAAGCATTGAGAACAAGAAAGACCAATTAGACTAATACAATATAAGCACGATCGTGGTTATGTCAACTAGTTGGTTATTTTCCCTAGACTCAATAACCCTAATCCAATGATTATTAAACCTAGTCACTTCATAGATTAAATTGGCCAATGCAGCCAATATTAATCTAGTTGTCAATTGAATCCATTAATTAACTACTTGACCTTCAAAAGCAATCAAAAGAAGAAATCCTAAAAATAAATGCAGAAAAATAACCAATACATGAAATAAAGAATTGAATCATTAAACACAATAAGTCTCACAACTTTAAGGAATCCATGGCTACAGTTCCGCTAACCAAGAATGAAGTTTATAGGCACTCAAGGCCATAGGAGAGCACACAAAAATAAAGATGCTAAAACTACAACTAAATAATGATAAAAACTTCGTCTCCCTAAACTCAACTATCAAAGAAGTATTTGTAGGGATTCTAGGGTTAAATTTTCTTATCCACAAGAAATGCATGAAAACCCTCAAAAAAGAGTCCAGTCGGATTAAGAAAGCTGTCAAAAATAATAATCCTCCATTTTCATAAACCCTCACTGGCACTGTCTCACTCCTCTGGTTTTTAGGCGCATGTGCATTGGAATTGGTTCCTGGAATCTTCTTCTCTGGAACGAGCACACATGTTTAAGATTTCTGGGCATATGTGCGCTAATTCCAGAACATCTGCTTCACATTCAATCCCAATTTTGATCTTCATGCTAATAGAATTTGAGAAACACAAAACATAAAGATTTTAGCTTTCCTGTGTAGCTTTCCTATGCATCTTGAATCAACTTAATCGGAACTCGAACGAGAAATTTATGCTCAAAACACAAAAACATTGTCCAAATTGATCAATGCTTGTGCAAACTTTTCTCTTTTGAATTTTCTTCATTTTATTTCGTCCTTTTAACTCCTTTAGCATTTCAACCATACAAAATCTAAGAATAAACCAATCAAATTCATAATTAACTCAAACATCGCTTACAACACATAAAAATGAGATAAATGATACGTAAAACTTAAGATATTTATGAGCTTATCAAATCACCCCACGTACTTAGGTATTGATCGTCCTCGAGCAAAAATAGAATTAAAACAAATAAGCTCATCAAAAATTCACCCAACGTATCTCAACAATTACCCAAATAAATAATCAAGAGCCACTCCATCATCAGAAGTAGTATAAGAATTTAAGAGTTCAAATGCTAGTAAAACTCAAGACATGAAATTCGGTGTATGTGTGCATAGCCATTCAAGAAAACAATTTTTAGGACACTTGGATCAAATCAAACAAACTCTTAGAATATTTTTAAACATCTCATAGCTCACTCTTCTTACACCATTCCACTAATATAGACAACCAATTCAATTTAAATTAGGTATGAATTTTTAGCTTGCAATATTAGGCTAATGTATTGGCTAATTGAAGAAGGGATAAGGATATTACAAAACAAAAGAAAAAGCTTTAAGATAATTTTGCTCACCATTAAAATAAAACTTCTCTTTAAACATCAAACCACCTATCCTTACAAAGAAATAATCCCACACCTAATCAATCGAAAATACCCAGAAAAATTTCATACAACCAACAAAAAGAAGTCATTCTTCTTCAATTTAGCCCAACATGCCAATATTTTCTAGACATTTCCTTCATATTTCTTCTAATTTTTTTTCATGTCCTAACCCAACATGAGTACCAATGATAGGCACTACCCGCTAAAATACCAATGCTGATGCCAGTGATAGACACTACCTACAATTTTCAAGAAATTTTTTCAATCATTTTTTATACCCTCTTTTGCCTCATGAAGCCACACAACTCATTCAAACAATTTACTACCCTCATTTAACTACCTTTCACCCTTATATCCCCTTAACAAATAATTGTTCACAATAAAGCTTTTAAGGGATATTTTGGATGGAAAAACAGAAGAAATTATTAAGCTCATAAAGGTAGGTAAAATGAGTTTTAATGAAAGAAAGCGAATGGTGTTGCTCTCCATTCATTATAAATTAAGGTTCAAATGGGGTAATAGCGATAAAAATTTCAAAATACGGGTTGGCTATCTGAACGGCTCAAATGTCAAAATAAATGCTCTACCCTCATCTTTTAACCAAAATCAAATTGCCTATAAAATTTCACCCCGAAAATATAATAAAGGAAGTTCCTGCGATACAATATAAGTGAGTCTACATAATTATCTCAAGTATCCCAAAATAAAAATAATTTATGGCTATAGTGGTCAAGAATTCTTAGAAATCATGCAAGAGAAATATTAACACCAACTATCCATCTCATGAATGGTTTAGCTCAAGAATTATCATGTAGAAAATCTAAGAGACATGCTACGCATTGCAAAATTTTCAAAAAATTTCAAAGATTTTCATCTAATTAGAGCAAAAATTTTCAAAAATCTTGAAAAGCTCTCAAATCAAAAGAAAAGCTAAAAATATTGCAGCAAAAATGGCAAACTACACAATTGATCCACCAAATAACTGAAATTCCAGATAACTCCCTACCCCACACTTAAAAAGAAGCATTGTCCTTAATCAAAAGAAAAGAAATTCATAAAAAATAAAAGAAAAGCTTTTCTACTAATGATTCTGTTTGGTGAAGTATACCGCTGAATAAATACCCATGATGTGAGTTGGAGCTCATTACTAAACACTGGAACAGAAACAAAATGTTAAGCACTTCAAGAAACTAAGAAAAATAAGAATGTCGAGGAATAAAATCCCAAGAAATTCAAGAAAAAGTTAATCACTTAAAGATCACACACAATATAAAAGACGAACAAAAATAAATAAATATGAAACAATCAAGTCAAAGTAATACAATTAAGAAGTATGACATCATTCAAAGATAAACGACGAGGAACTAGTTATAAAATCAACAACAAACACACGAAACAATAATAAAAAATCATGGGTTGCCTCACATGCAGAACCTTTGTTTACTATCATTGGCTCGACACAATGCCCTCTTTTTGCTCAAGTAACCCCTAAGTTGAGAAGTCTGAGAATCTTTCTCTTCAACCATTCTCATGAAAGATGGATGAAACCTCCTCTACTCTATCAATTGACTTGAACAAGCTCTTCTTCTTGCGGCATATTAAGTCAACTAGAAATGATCATTTTTTCCTTATCGTCTAAAATCAAGTATTTCAGGTGACTAACGAGACGGTTGTAATCTATAATTACTTCCTGCACAACTAATAGAATAAATTTCTCATTAGTAGTTGGTACAATGTAAGAATCTGCATTACCGTCTGTTGAGACATGGAAGAGCTTCCAAGTGCTACAACATGTTGCAAATTAACACTAGGAGACAAGTTCTCATCATTTTTCTCAAGACGTTCATTTAGTTTCACTTACACTATATTATTCCTGGTAGATTAAAAAATTTCATGTATTGGATGCTTAAGCATTTCAATTGAATACACAAGATTAGTATGGTCAAGAAGATTCTACATCATCATAATATTAAATTTAAGACTTGTTTCATCAAATTCTATGCTAAGTATGCCATTAAGTGCATCTATCTTAGTTTGAGAAGTGGCTAATTATGGTCTTCCTAACAAAATAGCATGATGCAGTACAATCATCTTTTACATTTCAAGCATATAAAAGTTAGCAAAAAAAACCAAACTTCCAACTTGAACTAAGATATCGTCTACTATTCCCTTTGGATAGGCCAAAGATTTATCAGTTAACTGAATTACCATACCAGTCTTATTCTAAGGTCCAATTTTTAATGCATCATAAACTGAATGTGGCATTATATTAATAGATGCAACTAAGTCTAACATGGCCTTTTCAATTCTTGTATTGCCTATCTTACAATGCATGGAGAACATACCTTGGTCCTTGTGCCTTTCAGGAAGGCATTTTTTAATTAAAGTCTAAACAATACTTCCAACTTCTACTTTCCTAGCCTTCTACTCTTTTTGCTTTCTTTTGTGGGTACATAACTCTTTAAGAAATTTCACATAGTGTGGTACTTGCTTAATTGCATCAAATAAAGGAATTTTATCTCACACTTATGAAAAGTCTCATATATATCCATATCAGGATTTTTCTCCCACTCCTTAAATGCTTGAGAATTTCAGGGAAAGGAAGTTGGGATTTCTCATTTGGCCAATCAATTACCTGACCTTTACTTACCTCTTCCTTTTTGGATTGAACATCTTCCTTAGGGAGTTCAGCCTTCGCCTCTTTCTCATCCTCAATCGAAGCTAGCATTGGTGCTCCAATTGCATTATCACTTCGCAAGAAATATCCTTACCACTTCGAAGGACAATTGCACTAACATTCTTCCTTGGATTAACTACGGTTTGAGAAAGTAGCTTGCCTGAATTTTGAGCCTCCAACCAACTAATTGAAGTTCTCGTTTGACCCATCCAGTTTGTCAATGACTGGATACTTAGCATGGATTCTTGCAAAAATTGTCTCATTTCCTATTGAAATTGGAGACAAATAGTAGCCAAGGAATCAACTATCTCTTCTAGAGACTTATTAGATTGAGTAACTGAAGTGAATTGCTGTCTTTGAGCTATTGGCGGCTATATGGTTGGAAATTTTGTCTATTTTGCTAGGGAAATAGCTGCGATACTTAGGATTTCCATAACTGAGATTTGAATGATCCCTTCATCTAGGATTATATGCATTAGAAAAGGGATCATAATTTCCTGTTGATGACTTATTGAGATCTGCCCACTACCCAAACTTGTTCCTACTCGCTAGATTCTTCTTTAAGAGTTGGACACATATCCATAGAATGCCCCATATCTGAATAAATTCCACATTCTTTGACTATTGACATTGTACCTATAGCCATTTGATGAACAAGAGAGGTTAGACTAGCTGTTTGTTGTTGAAGAGAAGAAACACTAACCTCCTTAACACGGTTGGGAATTGGATCACGCCTTGTTCTAAATTTTTGAAAATGAGCTGCCATATTTGATATCAATTCATGGGCAACTTCTACGGTCAAATTCTCCATTGCTCGTCCACTTGTAGAATCGATCATGTTCCTCTCATGAGTCAAAAGTCCCTAAAAAAAATACTGAATTAGTAAAGAATCACTGATTTGATGATAGGGACAACTGGCACAAAGCTTTAACCCTTGAATCTTTCCCAACAATCGTAGAAGGATTCCTCATTGAACAGCCTTATTCTGCATATATCCTTCCTTACATTCGCTATTCTTGAGGCTGGGAAATACTTCGCTAAGAATAGCCCATTCATCTACTCCCATGTCGTAATATTTCTTAGGGGTAGATCAAATAACAAAGCCTTTGCTTCATCTTTTAATGAGAATGGGAATGCTTTCAACTCGATATGCTCTACTCAAGCAAACCATATGAAATTCCTTTAAATGCTTATTAGAATCTTCACATGGCAATCCATGAAAAGAAGGCAAAAGACGGATTAGTTTAAATTTCAACTCAAAAGTAACATCAGCATCCAAAGCATGATAAGTGATCGAAAGTGGTTGTTGATTTAAATTCAGGGCCACCAATTCCTTAAGAGGTCAATTTCTGGCCATATTTGCTTCCTCTTGTAATCCTTGTCATGCCTCCCTTGTTAACCTATACAAAATCCTTTCAATTTTTGAGTCAAACTATAAAGCAACCTTTATTAGTAGATCGAGTTTCAGGCAAGCAGAATTAAAAACAAAGTAAAATGGTATAACGAAAATCAAACCAATACAAAATCAAAGCCAAACACTCCCTAGCAACATCGCCAAAATTTTGGCCGTACTGTCACCAGCACCCAAAAATAAAACCAATACATCTAAATATCAATGTAAAAGCAGAAGTATAGGATTGTCACACAGAGAGTAAAACTAACTATTTCCTGATTATAACAGTGGGGGGTTTTGTGAAGAAAATTGAATTAAAATGCAATATAATCAAAACAAATGAATTTAATTGAAGGAAATCAATTAAAGAAATATTCTTGGTCTTGGTCCACATCCACCATGGAAATTTAATAGTCGATCAATGACACCAAAAGTATGAAAATCCTATATCAAGCAATAATTAAAAAACTCAGCCTGAATTCCAAATAACAGCCTATTCTTATATCTTTCCTCAAGTTTAGTTAATCGTTAACAAGCAATCCAATAAACTCTAACTACCAATTAAATTCCAGACGAGCCCAAAAATTAATCAAGTAGAAACAATAAGAGCCAAAAAGATCAATTAGACTAATACAACATAAGCACATACAGTTATTGTTGGCCCAAAAGCAACCTAAGAGGGGGATGAATTAGGTTTTCTCAAAAAACAAACCTTTTGAAGTGTTTAATGAAAATGCAAACTTTGTGCAACAAATAAACACTTAAGCACAAATGATCAAAGACAAATATTTAACAATTGAAGCTTAACGAACAAATAAAGATATTGAGATAAAGAATATCAAACCAAACTCCCAAGCTATTCAAGCTTGGGGTACATCTACTAGTAGTACCTCTTCAAAGAAGGTGACGCAATAACCTTCTTGTACACAAAGTAGGCTCACCCTTGCACCAACTAAGTTCCTCTAGTTAAGCCAAAGGGTTTTACATTACAACCTCACTTTTGTACACTTGTTATCCTCCAATCTTACACATGAAGATCATTCACAAGTCTACTTTCGCTCACACTAAGTAATTCCCTCTTGTTGAGACAAGAGAACTATACTACCCAGACCAATACAACCCACAATCTTTTAGCATATTTCTCCCCACGTATCTCTTACAAGTGTTTGTATTGAATGTGGTTGTTCCTCACATCATTTGGGTGTGCTTGGGTTATTTATAGATGAGAGATGTGCTGAAATTTGAGCTCCAATGATCAGAAAACTAGCTGTTAAAAACTAGCCGTTAGGGGTTCGGACGTCCGATCATGCGTCCTACAGCTTGATTGACAGTGTTTCGGATGGTCATATGCGCCCTACAGGTTTGATAGGAAATTTTTGCATTTTGAGCTCTTTTTTTCAGACGGTCTTCAACGTTTCATTCTTTGTCTTTCGGATTCTTTGTCTCGGACAGTATTTTGCATCCAAAGCACTTTCGTTGGACAGTTATCTAGTCTGAAGGATGTGTTGTTCTTTGGTGTTGTCTAGTCATGTTTCAAATGCTCCCTTGCATCCGATCTCCTTTCTTTTGGACGCAATATCTTCATCGTCTGTAAGGTGTTGTTCAACTTTTGGTTGTTTTTCTTGATAGTGTTCGGATGATCATTTTCATCTGAGCCTTCCTATTTTTCTGCACACTTGTTTTCAAGCCGTTAGTACATTTTGGTCATCATCAAAACATGATTATCATAATTGGGGTCCAACAATCTCCCCCTTTTTGATAATTACAAATCAATTGGATGATTCTAAAATCAACCAAAACATACGAAGCACAAGACAAGAGGTTTTGTTCATTATTTTCTCCCTCTTTTGGCATCATCAAAACACAAAAGTAAAAACAATTTAAGCACAATTCAAGTAAGTATATAGAGGATATGTCAAGTTCAAAACATTTTTTCCCTTCAAGAATATAAAATCAACTAGAAAAGAGGAAATCTGTGCAAAGGATTAACGTCAAGGCATTTATCACTCATTCCTTAACGAAAAGCATCATCAAAACAATAAGGCATATGTGATGCAATTTCTTGTGATGCAAATTAATTTACTAACAAATAAGCCATTTAGAAATGAGAATGCTTCCCCTTTTTTTCGCAAGTAGTGACTTAAATAGATAAAATTTGGGGATACTCATACCCAAGCATTCTAAACAAATTCAATCACATAGTTGACTAATATTCAAGAGATCATAGTTCACATTAACACATTCTCAACAAACTTAAATGTTACCCATTTAAATGTCCTCTTAGCTTATATCCTTTGAACACCCTCCATTGATAATCCATCTTTAATTCCTTGGTGCTATCCAAGCATACCTACACACAAGATTAAGAAACAACTTTTGGTACCTGAACTTTCTTGGGTCCAATTGGGTTAGTAGCATGTTTGATCACCCAAATTCCCTTCATTCCAAATTTCTCAATTTGTTTAACATAGCTATCATTTTTCACATGTCCATGTTGATGACAATAATTACAAATAATATACTTATTGCCATAAAAAGAAGATTTAGATTTTACAAAGCATAAACCATTTTCTCTAAAGGTGCTCAAATCAATTATTGTTGATAAGCATATTTCTAGTATTTTTCTTTTCAAAAACATTTTCATTTTTGTTTTGGAAAAATACATCAAGGTCATCTAATCTCTTCTTCAATGAAGCTTGTTCTTACTTGATCTTGGTTTTGCATCCAATTCTTTTTTCTTCAAAACATCATTTTCTTGTGTCAACATATTATTTTCATGCACAAGTTTTGAGTTAGCACTCAATAAAGTATTAATCTTGATTTTTAGCTCCTTGTTCCTAGCATATGATTCTTTCAAACATTCATGCATTTTAAAAATAAATGATTCAACATCATCATCACCTTCATCACAAGAATCATCTCAAGAATACTTACAAGAATCATAACTAGAGGAAACCTTATTATCTCCAAAGGCCATGAAAGCCATTTGAGTTGCCTCATGTTCTTCTTCATCTTCTCCATCTGAATTGTAATCATCCCATGTGATTCGGAAGTTATTGAACCAAGGCTTCCTTGACCCTTTCTTTTTCTTGGTATGGACATTAATTTACAAAATGTCCCGCTTGGCCAATCTTGAAGCATCTGTGATTTTGAGAAGCTTTTAATGCTATGCTTCTATTGGCCCTTACTTCCTCCTCATCATGTACCTTATATTTTAACTTCAATTCAAAGGAGGTTAGTGAATTAATCAAAGACTCAATAGGCATAGAATTTAAATCTCTAGACTCTTTTATGTCAATGGATTTAGGTTCCCATTCCTTAGGTGAAGCATTCAAAATTTTTCTATTCTTTTCACCCAAAGAATATTCTTTACCTAAACCTTCTAAATCCTTTACAATATCATTGAACCTACAACACATCTTGTCAATACTCTCACGAGATTCCATTTTGCAGGATTCATATTTAGCCATAAGAAGTGACTTCTTTTGCTCACTTATATCTTCATTTCATTCATGTATTTCTTTAAATTTGTCTCATATATCCTTGGTTGATTTTCAACATTTCACTTTAGAAGACTCATCTGTATACAAAGCAGAGTACATTATACAAAATATTCATGGTTTTAGCATTAAAAGATAAATTTACTTTATCTAGTGCATTTAACTCATATCTAGTCTTAGGCCTTAATCTATGCGTATTTTCATCAAGAATATTACCCTCAAAGGACTTTCATCAACAATGTACCACAAATCAACATTAATGGACTGTATGAAAATTTTTATTCTTTCCCTCCAACAGACAAAATTAATGCCATTAAACATGGGCAGTCTGGTAATGGAATGCCCCTCTAAAAACTAAGCATTATTGATTGCCAAAATGATCTTTACTCAAAGGTGATTAAACAAAAAGAAAGAGACCAAACTCTGATACCACTTGTTGGCCCAAAAGCAATCTAAGAGGGGGTGAATAAAAAACAAATCTTTTTAAATGCTTAATGAAATGCAAAATTTGTGCAACAAAGGAACACTGAAGCACAAATGATCAAATATAAATATTTAACAATTGAAGCTTAACGAACAAATAAAGAGATTGAGATAAAGAATATCACAAAAAACCAAACTCCCAAGCTGTTCAAGCTTGGAATACATCCACAAGTAGTGCCTCTTTAAAGAAGGTGAGGCAATAACCTTCTTGTACACAAAGTAGGCTCTCCCTTGCAGCAACTAAGTCCCTCTAGTTAAGCCAAAGGAGTTTACATTACAATCACACTTTTGTACTCTTATTATTGTTGGACCCAAAGCAACCTAAGAGGGGGGGTGAATTAGGTTTCTTAAAAAAAAAATTACTTTGCAAAATATGCACTTATAAAATCTTTTGCACTAACAAGTAGATTGATAGAGATAAAAACAATTAAGCTTATGAAGTATAGGAGAGGTAAAGAAAGAGATTAAACAAACAACACTTCCAAGCTACCAAGCTTGAAGGGTTCATCCACTAGAATGCTCCTCAAATATGGTGAGCCATAATCTCAAATGTACACAAAGTAGCACAATCCTTGCTCACAATAATTCTCTTTAGTTGAGCCAAGGATTTTACTCTCAACCTTACTTTTGTACACGTCAGATTATCACTCCACTCAATATTTTGAATAGCACTTCTAAAGTACACACTAATACAATTTTGCTCCATAGCTAATTTGCACTCAAATTGCTTTTCTTCTTGCTTGTATTCAATGTGTAAGATACCCATACATTATATTCTGAGTTGGTATTTATAGGTGCAATAAATTGGGTTGTAACCAACTCCCAACGGCTCAATAATAAATGCTCAAAAAACTAGCCGTTACGGATTTTGGACGTTCGATGTAATTGTTGTGCGTCCGATCCATCGTCCGATCTTAAATATAAGAGCGTAGTGGTGCCGTTCGGACGGCCGAGCTTGCGTCCGATAAAGCTTCTTTCGAATGGTTGGATGCGTTCGATGGAAATGCTTATAATTCTTGATTCTGCCTTACTTTTTCGAATGGAGAAATACGTCCGAGGACCAATCCTTTGGACGCGCCTGTGCGTCCACTGTAGACTCTCATAAAACTTGCTCTCTGTCAGACTGATCGGACAGTGAATTGCGTCACTGTGGTATCCTTGATCTGATGAGCTTGTGCGTCCGAGAAATGTATTGTTGTTTGGATGGTGTACTGCGTCCGAAAGCTCTATTTCCAACAGATATAAAAGCAATCCTACATAGCTTAGGTTAAGAGGTGAAATGCATTTGTCATCATCGAAATAACGTTTGTGGATCATCAATCTCCCCCCTTTTTTGATGATGACAAACTGTGAATCAAAAAATATAGAATCAATTCCAGCACAATTATTGAAATAGATGCTCATACTCCCCCTTTTGACATCGTCAAAATGAAATAAGCTCTCCCTTAAAGGGTGCTTCCCCTTACAGAAGCAATAAGAGAAAAGTAGAATATGATCAAACCAGAGCAATAAATCAATCCAAACCAAGTATGTAATAATTACATTAACAAATAAGTCAACCAAACCAAATCAAACTAAACAGAGCATCAACAAATACAGAAGAGTAGTAAAAAAAAAAAAAACTAAGTGGAGTCGTTCTTCTTCTTGGAACGTTCTTCAAGTTTGCATTTCAATACTTTGGTGGATGCATCATCATCAGTAGCTTCACTGTCATGAGCATCAGTATCCCGTCGTTGCATGACGTAGTGGAAAGTGTCATCAATGTCCTCATCATCATCATCATCAACACCAAGAGCCGTAGTTTTCTCAGGATTGGTGGTGCTAGTAGGGTCCTCACGATTGCCTTCACCAGAAATGGAATGATTATCATTATTGGTGCCACCGTCATCGCTTTCAGAGGAAGACTCAAGAGTGTATTGGGACTGGATATGGGCAAACTGGACTTGAGCTGAAGCAGACATACTTAAGCTAAGGACCTCTTGAAGAATTTTTTGACAAGCCTCCAGTCGTTTCAGTTTCCGATTGGTGCGACGCTGAACTAAGCTCATTTGGTCGCTCAAAGAAGAAATAAGATGCATATATGAGAAAGGAAAGGCTCTGAAGAAGATGTAAGGGGATCACGGGATGGTAGGGGTGATTGAGGAGGAGGGGAATGAGGAAGTGCAAGTCCGGAGGTAGACGCCTGATATAATTAAAATTTTCAATTTCATAAGCTGTTTTTGTGAACCATTGGTCGTTAAAAAATCTCAAACGCTTACGCTCAATGTACGCTTTGTTGAAGTAAGGAGGATATTATTTTTTTCCGGTGAATGAAATGTCAAAATGATCAAAAATGTTAGTGAGGAATTTTCCAAAAGGTATGTTGCGGGGGGTATCAGTCTAGAAAAGTTCCCACAAGGAGCAGAAGAGATAACCAAAATCCTGTGGAATGCCTTTAAAAACACTGTAAAATAAATAGAGCTGCATTTTACCGGACTCAGTGCGATACCCATCAGTTGGTAACAATAAATTAGTGACTAAAGTGTAGAGAATGTTAAGTTCAGGAGTAAGCAAAATAGTTTTGGCTTCCGAAACCTGTTTAAAATTGACATTAAAAATTGCTCAAACCTCATCGATGTCAAAATGAGTATCCAAAGAAGGCCATTTATCCAATGACAAAAAATAAGAAAAATCATTAGGCGAGGGAACCTCACGTTCAAAGTTCAATAGAATTTATGACATTGGATGAAATCTCAAGGTTATTGTTATTCACACGAGATATCAATGTGCGAATAGTGGAACCTTTTCTAAGATTAGCAGTGAATTGGAGTACCATATCATGATAGACTGGTAAATCTATGTGTACCAAATGAACCCAATTTTGTTTTTCAAAGCAAGTTTTTACAATAGGCAACTTAATTAATCAAAAAGACCTTGGGAAACATGTCATTGGACAATGATAGACTTGCTAAGAGGAGAAGTGTACCGCTTAGATGCCTTGGCATCAATGAATTTGGATAGAGAAGGGTCAGTAGAGGTTTCAGGATTTGTGGATGATTGCCCCTACACTGGAGCCTTGCCCTTTGACTTTCGTCCACAAGTAGCTGTTGAGAAACCGCCACAAGATCGAACCATTGTAAATTTGAACAAGAAGAAGAAAGGGGAAAAAGTGGGATTGAGGAGATTTGGGAGAAAAAAATTGTAAGAAGGGAGATGGTAGGAAAGTGAGTTAATTGAATGAGGTTCAATGGAGATGAGGGAGGGCTTTAAAATGAAGATTCCCTAATCAATTTGACAGTAAAAGGAGGAGATTGAGAAAATTTTGAGATGAAACAAAATTCGCCAGAGCTAGGGTTTGGAGGATAAGAAATGTCCGATAGGAGGAAAATGAAGAGATTTAAATGAGAAAAGCAATGGTTCAAATTTCTGAACAATTTGTATGCATCCGATGGTGCGTCCGAACGCAGATGAACGGACGATCGAAACTCTACACTGTGCGTCCGAGGAAGTTTCGGAAGATGATAAACGTCCGTTAGGAATTCCAAAGATTTAATGAAAATGGAGGGAGAATTCGGACGATTATAAGCGTCCGAGACAGAGAAATGGGTTTCAGACATTTAAGAGCGTCCTATAGAATATATGGTTCGGACGATCATGTGTGTCCGAACTCACAGTTTATACAGATGTGAAATTAACAATGCCCAAAACGATCTAAAGCCAAATGTTTAGTGAAAATATCAGCAAGTTGCATCTTTTTTACGCACAAATTTCCTTTTTGCACACAAGATCGGTAATAAAGTGGTGTTTGGTTCTAGAATGCATGACAGGATTTTTGGTGAGATTGATTGCACTAGTATCACATCTAATAGGCACACAATCAAAGAAGACACCAAAGTCTTTTAAAGTATGTTTCATCCACAAAAGTTGAGCACAACAGTTTCCAGCAGCAATATATTCGGCTTCGACCATAGAAAGTGAAATAGAATTTTGCTTCTTGCTAAACTAGGACACTAGACAGTTACCCAAGAAGTGACAAATACCACTTGTACTTTTTCTGTCAAATTTGCAACTAGCAAAGTCAGCATCAGAATAACTAATTAAATCAATAGTGGAGGATTTTGGATACCAAAAACCATAATCCATTGTACCATTTAAGTATCTAAAAATTCTTTTAACTGCAATCAAGTGTGATTCTTTAGGACAAGATTGAAATCTAGCACACAGACAAATAGAAAATATAATATTCGGTCTGCTAGCTGTCAAGGGTATTAAAGTAGGCTTCCAATCATACCTCTATAGTGTTTTTCATCAACACTATTACCTTCTTCATCTTTGTTGAGTTTGGTTGAGGTGCACATTGGTGTCACAACCTGTTTGCAATCTTCCATTCCAAATCGCTTGAGTAGCTCCTTTGTGTACTTGATTTTTGTCATGAAGGTTCCTTCCTTTGTTTGATGAACTTGGAGTCCAAGGAAGGATTGTAGTTCTCCCATCATACTCATTTGAAATTCTTTTTGCATTAAGCATGAGAATTCCTTGCACAAGCTTTCATTAGTTGCTCCAAAAATAATATCATCAACATAAATTTGAACTATTAGCAAACCATAAGAATTAGTTTTGGTAAAGAAAGTGGTGTCAACAACACATCTTTTAAATCCATTTTCAATTAAAAAATCACTTATTTTTTCAAGAAGCTCTAGGGGCTTGTTTCAAACCATACAGAACTTTAGAAAGTTTGAAAACATGATTTGGAAAATTTTTGTTTTCAAGTTGAACTAGGGGGTTGTTCAACGAAAATTTCTTGATCAATAAAACCATTTAAAAATGCACTTTTGACATCCATTCGGAATAATTTGAAATTGTGAACACATGCATATGCAAGAAACGTGCGAATGGATTCTAAACGAGCAACGGGTGAAAAAGTTTCATCAAAATCAATGCCTTCTTCTTGAGCATAACCCTTTGCAACAAGTCTAGCTTTGTTCCTAATGATTTCACTTTTATCATTTAATTTATTTCTAAAAATCCATTTTGTTCCGATTACGGGATGAATTGATGGTCTTTCAACTAAGGTCCATACATTATTTTTCTCAAATTGGCTAAGTTCATCTTGCATAGCAAAGACCCAAGATTCGACATTCAATGGTTCAATATGAGAAAGCAATGCACAATTAGTATTCAAGGATTTATGAGATCGAGTTTTTACCCCATCGAACGGATAACCTATGATCAACTCTTGAGGGTGACTTGAGACAAATCTCAATGCTTTTGGAAGTAAAGGAAAATCTTTTGGAGAATCTTCGTTATTTTCTCCTTCTTCATCCAAGTGATGAGTGTCGTCCTCATTACCTGTCTTGGTCTCTTGATGTTCTTCATGTATGGTGAGCTTCTCAAGTTCCTTTTGTATACCTACATCTCCATCTTCACAAACATTCTTTGAAATAATATCATTAGCCTCATCAAACGTAACATGCACAACTTCTTCAATTAAGAAAGTTCTTCTATTGTATACTCGGTATGCTTTCTTGCCACTAGAATATCCTAAGAAAATTCCTTCATCTGATTTTTTGTCAAATTTTCCAAGATTTTCTTCGATTTTTAAAATAAAACATTTACAACCAAAAACTTTGAAATAGCTCACAATGGGTTTTTTACAAAACATGAGTTCATGAGGTGTTTTATTTAAAATGGGCCTTAACAAAACACGATTCATAACATAACAAGCCGTGTTAATGGTTTCGTCCCAAAATATTTTGGTAAATCACATTCACAAATCATAGTTCTAGCGAATGCCCCTTGAAGTGTTCTATTTTTCCTTTCAACAACATCATTTTGTTGAGGCACTCTAACAACCGAAAATTCATGTGAAATGTTGTTGTGATCACAAAATTTGGGAAAACCACCGAATTTAAATTCGGCTCCATTATCACTCCTCAAACGCATGATTTTCAAATTCAACAAATTTTGAATTTTTGAAAACAATTTTACGAAATATTCAAAAGCTTCATTTTTGTGAACAAGAAATAGTACCCAAGTATACCTAGAATAGTCATCAACAATGACAAATGCATATTTACTACCACCGAGATTAGCATGTTGAGTTGGACCAAACAAGTCCAAATGCAATAGTTCCAAGGGTTTAGAAGTAGACACACAATTCTTTGGTTTAAAAGACACTTTAACTTGTTTACCAAATTGGCATGCATCACAAATTTTGTTTTTCAAAAACTTTAATTTTGGCAAGCCTCTTACCAATTCCTTCTTGGCAAGTTTTTCAATTAAATCTTTGTTGAATGAGATGACGAAGCTTTCTATGCCAAAGACAAGGATCATCTATAGAAGCGGTTAGACATTTTTCATTGCTACTACCAAATTGTCAAGATAAATCACATAAACATCATTGTGCCTAGTACATTTAAATAAAACAACATAATTTTTATCAAAAATTAGACGTTCATGTTCGGTAAACAACACATATAGATTTTTATTACATACTTGACTCACACTTAATAGATTATAATTCAAATTATCAACAAGGAGCACATTTGTAATCAAAGTCTCACCATTTTTACCTACATCACCAAGACCAATTGATTTTGCTTTAATGTTATCCCCAAAGGTCACCTTTCCACCACTTTTGGATATGAGTTTGGTGAAGAGAGATGCATCACCCGTCATATGTCTTGAGCACTCACTGTCTATGAACCATTTGGCATCGTTGGTGATATTTATTTCCTACACAAGAAATTAAGTGATAACTTTTGGTACCCATACTTTCTTGGGTCCATAAGAGTTAGTATCAAAGAATGACTACAAATCCATACGGTATTCATACCAAGTTATTCATTTCTCTTGACATAGCAATTATTTTTCACATGTCCATGTTGTTGGAAATAAGTGCAAATAACATTTTTATTTCCATATAAAGAAAATTTTGATTTTACAAAGCGCAAATCATTCCTTCTAAAGGTGAAAAATTTTTTGTTCATCAATACATTTCTATTCTTTTTCAAATCAACCATATTTTTCCTTTTTCTATGCAAGAGAATATTCAAGTCATCCAATCTTTTCTTCAAGGAGTCTTGTTCTTCCTTGATCCTTGTTTTCACATGTATTCTTTTCTTCAAATCACTGTTTTCTTGTGATAACTTATTATTTTCATCCACAAGTTTAGAGTTAGCGTTCAATAAAGCATTTGATTCTTTACTAATTCCTTATTTCTAGCATATGATTCCGTTAGGCTATCATGCAATTTTCAAATGAAAGCTTCAAGATCATTGTCATCATTTTCATCATTAAAATCAATGAATTAGAAGTTACCTCATCATCACCAATGGCCATAAAGGCCATTTGTGCCGACTCCATTTCTTCTTCAACTTTTCCTTCGGAGCTGTAATCATCCCATGTGATTTGAAAATTGTTGAAGCGGTGCTTTCTTCCTTCCTTTTTCTTCTTGGAAGGACACTCATTTGCAAAGTGTCCGGGTTGACCACATTCAAAGCCGTTTTCATTTTGCTTCTTAATTTCTAGCTTGGTCTTCCCTTCGAAGTTATTTGAGTTGATAGCTCCACCTCTTCTCATTCTCCATTTATTGATGTAGTGTTTATGAAATCCTTTCGTGATGAGTGCAAGATCTCCTTCATCAAGATCTTCATCTTCTAGGTTGATGGACGCATTTTCATCTTCTTCTTGAGAAGTCTTTAATGCAATGCTCCTTTTTGGTCTTTCTTCTTCATCATCCACTACTTTAGCCTTTAGCTTCAATTCATAGGATGTAAGAGCTAATTAAAGAATCAATCGGCATGGAATTTAAATTTTGTGCTTCCTCTATAGTGATGGTTTCGGCCTCCCACTCTTTGGATAGAGCATTCAAGATTTTTCTATTTTTCTCACCCAATGAGTATTCCTTTCCCAAGGCTTCAAGATCCTTGATTATATCATTGAATCTACAATACATTTTATCAATGTTTTCATGAGGCTCCATCCTGAAGGACTCATACTTGGCAACAAGTAAGGATTTCTTCTGTTCTCGAACATCATCGCTCCCTTCATGAATTTCCTTCAACTTGTCCCAAATTTGTTAAGTGGAAATGCATCCTCTGACTCGAGTTGACTCCTTGGCGTCCAAGGCATTGTATAGCACATTCATAGCTTTCGCATTTAAGGTCAAGTTTGCCTTGTCTTGTGGAGTGAGCTCATCCTTTCTCTTTTCTCTTCTTCTATTTGTGTGATCAACAATGATGGTAGCTTCAAAAGGACCTTCATTTACAACATACCACAAGTCAATATCAATGGATTGCAAAAATATTTTCATTAGTGTCTCATCAATCTTTCCAACTAATAAAGTTTATCCCATTAAACTTAGGGGGTCTTGTGATAGATTGACCCTAAAAATATAAAGCATTATTGGTTGCCATAATAGATCTTTACTCAAAAGCAATTTAAGCAAATTAATGAGACCAATGCTCTGATACCAATTGTTGGACCCAAAACAACCTAAGAGGGGGGTGAGTTAGGTTACTTAAAAAAAATTACTTTGCAAAATATGCACTTATAAAATCTTTTTCACTAATAAGTAGATTGATAGAGATAAAAACAATTAAGCTTATGAAGTATAGGAGAGGCAAAGAAAGAGATTAAACAAACAACACTTACAAGCTACCAAACTTGAAGTTATCATCCACTGGAATACTTCTCAAATATGGTGAGCCAATAATCTCAAATGTACACAAAATAGGACAATCCTGGTTGACCCTAATTCTCTTCAGTTGAGCCAAGGATTTTACTCTCAACCTCACTTTTGTACAAGATTATCACTCCACTCAATCTTTTAGAATAGCACTTCTAAAGTACACACTAATACAATTTTGCTCAATAGCTAATTTGCGCTCAAATTTCTTTTCTTCTTGCTTGTATTCAATGTGTAAGATACCCATACATTATATTTTGAGTTGGTATTTATAGGTGCAATAACTAGGGTTGAAACCACCTCCCAACGGCTCAATAATAAATGCTCAAAAAACTAGCCGTTATAGGTTTCGGACGTCCGATGTAATTGTTGTGCGTTCGATCCATCGTCCGATCTTAAATATAAGCGAGTAGTGGATGCCGTTCGGACGGCCAAGCTTGCATCCAATGAAGCTTCTTTCGGATGGTTGGATGTGTCCATTGCAAATGCTTAAAATTCTTAATTCTACCTTACTTTTTTGGACAGAGAAATACGTTCGAGGAACAATCCTTCGAACGCTCCGTGCGTTCGCTGTAGATGCTCAGAAAACTTTCTCTCTGTCTGATTGATCGAACAGTGAATTGCGTCCGTGGTATCCTTGATCGGACGAGCTAAAGACATGTGCGTCCGAGAAATACAGTGCTATTCGGATGGTGTACTGCCTCCGAAAGCTCTGTTTCCAGCAGAAATAGTGGCATTCCTACACAACTTAGGTTAAGAGGTGAAATGCATTTGTCATCATCAAAATAAAGTTTGTGGATCATCAGTTATCCCTCTATTATTACACTTGAGGAACACTAACTAGTCTACTCTTGCTCACACTAATTCCTTCCTGTTGAGACGCTACCCAAACCAATACAACCCATAATATTTTAGCCTATTTCTCACCAAATAGCTCTTACAAGTGTTTTTATTGAGTGTAGTAGTTCCTCACATCATTTGGATGTCCTTGGGTTACTTATAGATAAAAGATGTGCTTAAATTTGAGCTCCAACGGTCAGAAAACTAGCTGTTAAAAACTAACCGTTAGGAGTTCGGACGTCCGACTATGCGTCTTACAACTTGATAAATAGTGTCTCGGACGGTCATATGCGTCCTACAGCTTTGACAGAAAAATTCTTCATTTCGAGCTCTTTTCTTCGAACGGTCTTCAACGTCTGATTCTTTTCTCTTTTGGATTCCTTGTCTCGGACAGTATTTTGCTTTCGAAGCACTTTCTTCAGATAGTTGTCTGTGTCCGAAAGAAGTGTTCTTCTTCAGTGTTGTCTGGTCATGTTTCAAACACTCCCTTACATCTGAGCTCCTTTCTTTCTGACACTCTACATCATCCGTAAGTTGTTGTTCAACTTTTGGTTATTTTTCTTGGTAGTGTCTGGATGATCATTTTCGTCTGAGCATTTATGTTTTTCTACACACTTGTTTTCAAGCCATTAGTACTATTTGGTCATCATCAAAACATGATAATCATAACTTGGGTCCAACAGTTATGTTAATTAGTTTGTTATTTTTCCTAGATTCAATTACCCTAATCCATCAATTATTAAACCTAGTCGCTTCACAGATTAAATCAAACAACACAACCATTATTAATCTAGCTGTCAATTGAATCCATTAATTAACTACTTGGCCTTCATAGAGAGCAATCAAAAGTAGAAATCATAAAAATAAATGCAAAAAAATAACCAGTACATGAAATAAAGAATTGAATCATTAAACACAATAAGTCTCACAAATTTGAAGAATCCATGGCTTCAATTCCCTTGCCGAAGAATGAAGTTTATAGGCACAAAAGGCCATGGGAGAGCACACAAAAATGAAGATGCTAAAACTATAGCCAAATAATGATAAAACCTTCGTGTCTCTAAACTCAAACATCAAAGAAGTATTTATAAGGGATTTTAGGGTTAAATTTTCTTATCCACAAGAAACACATGAAAACCCTCGAAGAAAAAGTCCAACATAACGAACAAAGCTGCCAAAAATAATAATTTTCATAAACCCTCGTAGGCACTAGTGCACATGCTCTGGGTTTTAGGCACTTGTGCACTAGAATTGGTCCCTGGAATCTTTCCCTCGGGAATGAGCACACATGCTTCAGATTTTTCAGAACCCGTGCGCTGATTCTAGAACATCTACTTCAATTTTCAACCCCAATTTTAACCTTGATGCTTATAGAATTTAGGAAAATGCAAAACATAAAGGTTGTAGATCTCTTGTGCAGCTTTCCAACGCATCTTGAATCAACTTAATCAGAACTCAGAAGAGAAAGCTATGCTGAAATACAAATAGTGTTCAAATTGCTAAATCATTGTGCACACTTCAGTCTTTTGAATTTTCTTCACTTCATTTCATCCTTTTAACTCCTTTTGCACTTCAACCCTACAAAAGCTAAGAGTAAATCAATTAAACTCATAATTAACTCAAATATTTCTTACAACACATAAAAATGATGTAAATGATACTTACAACTTCAGATATTTATGAGTTTATCACAAGGAAATCGAAGTACTAATAAGAGCTTTAGGCATTTGACTTCCATCAAAAATCTTCTTTGTAGCTGCCAGAAGATCCTTAGCCATAACTCCCCGTCAAGAAGTTTAGAAAATTCCATCAAAACCATCTGCCCCTATAGCACTAGCAACACTTGGACTAGAAGAAAATACCACTTTCCTATGCTCCACAATTGTTGGTGTGGACTCTAACTTTGCATATCCTCTTCAGAAACTAGACTAAGGATAGAATCTAGAAAGGAAAAATTCTGTAAAAAAACTCTTTAGAAAAAAGCTTCTAGATAAAGGAAATATCCTATCCTCTTGCTTAATTTCTAACTTGTCCTCCATCTACACTCCATCAGAGCCTTTCACTCTTCTATTACATAAATTGTTCTTTTTAGCCACCAGATGATCACTAAAAAGTTTTGAATTTTGTCCCCATCCTTTAGCCATTTGACACTTGATTTTTGTTTCCAAAAGATCTCTTCATCACCTGGATATCTTAATAAAAAGGCTTGAGATTAAGCCAACTCCATTCTGGCAACAACACTAGCAACTTGCTGAAGTTCTTGCTCCTTTCTTAAGATATCATTCTCAGCATCCTTATTCTTCTGGAATATATTCCCAAAATCTTTTTTGTTCCAACATTTCAAGTACATCTTCAATCTCTTCATGCATTAACTTAGCAACAAAAGATTGCGAAGCAGTACCTCTGCAAGGTTGTACCCTACTTCCTCTGACCACATCCAAAAAGGAATGACACTTGACCCAAATATTAAGAAACCTGAAGAGCCTAGGTCTATTAAAGTTAGGGACATTCAAAGAGAACAAAAAAAGAGCATGTCAGAACAAGTTCTACTTAAATGATCAACAAAAACAATTTGAAAGTGATTCAGCAACTGATGAATACACACCACACAATCAAGCCTCTTCCAAACTATACCACTGGGACTCATTCTAGCCCAAATGTATTTTGGACCTATAAAAGGAATTTGCAAGAGTGTACATTGATTAAAAGCCCTATCAAATTCATTCGTACCAAAGACTGGTGGGCTTGAATTTCCCAAATATTCATTTAAGGAAAGTACAACATGAAAGTCACCACCAACAAGTCAATGCTTATTATTAGTTGCAGAAAAACCTTCCAAGGAATCTCGTAAAGCTCTTCTTTGCAGCATAATGCAAGCACCAGATATAAACAATAGAAACCACCAATTGTTCAGGAAAAGAATTACAATCCATCACAGCATGCACCACCTACTCATCACTAGCCAAAATATTAATAGTAACATTATTTCTCCAAAGAAGCCAAAGCCATTAGTAGAATTTTGAAAAGCACCAGAAAACTCTAATTTATTCTTCACCCCACCGTTTACTTACCCCTACCAAAGTTTCAATAAGGGATGAAAGCAAATATGGTATTTCCCAATAAGCAATTTCAACCTTCTAATAGATGATTTATTCCTTAACCCAGTAATATTCCAGATCAAAATATTTAATGCAAAAGGTTAGGATGAGAAACCGATTGAAATGTCTTGGTGGCTGTCCTTGTTAAGATAGTTGTGCCACCTACATATTTCTTCCTGTTCCTTGAATTTTCTTTACTACTAAAGTGAATTCATTACAAGCTTTGTTCACAATCTTCCTATCAACCTTGCTACTGAACCCTTTCCACTCTCCTCTCGAGTTGAAATAGTGGAATTAAGTAGTTCAATGTGCTTGTAATCTAAAAATGAAACATGTTCCATGTCAACAACCTTTTTTGATTATAGCCCTAGAGTTTGATCATCCATGATACGCTCAGCAAAGGAGTTCCTTTTAGACAAGGTCATGACCAAAACCAAGGGTATGTCTTTGCAGACTATCCTTGAGGAGTTTCTATTAGCAAAGAATCATTGGTAACTTCTTGTTGATCCTCTACGATTTGCTCAACTGGCTTAACGTTGTTGTCCACAATTTGAACTACAATTGAAATTTCTATAGGTGTTTCTTTTTTTCACTTGTTGCTCTGTGCTTTGCTAAACTAGTTTGATGTTATAAGCATTTTGAATTAAAATAGAGGGCACATCCTTATCAGGAGCTGTTCTAGAGGGTCTAGCCGTATCCCTTCTTTCTATCATTTGCTACAACCCCCCCCCCCCCAAATTTCCTCTCTTTTCTATTACCTTCTATTTGCTTGAGGTGATTATTACTGGACACGACTCACAAAAATTACACAAGTTTACATATCGAATAAGTAAAATAATGACAAGAAAGGTATCGATCCTATAGGGACTATGCTAACACCCTATTAAACACCTAAACATCGCAGTTTTGATCCAATCTAAACTAAGATACAATGGGAACGAAATAATAAAAACACAAAATAAAAACAATACAATAATCCAAGTAAAGAGTGGAAAAAGACCATAATTGAGTTATCTATGGTTCACTTATGCTTTTCCAATCCCATCAAATTATTCATTTATTCGTTCTAATAATTATTGATTCGATAATGCTGTTTACTAGTCTACTCTTATGCAATTGTGAGTTATCTTACGACTTCTCTCACAAATTTACTAAACCTAGCCAACTTACTATATTTCTATGTGAATTCGAGCCAGGCTTAATGCACAGATGACCTCTCTATAGGACTACCTGCGATGAATAGGTATCATTCAATCCGTATTCACCAAATGTCCATCATTCCCTATAGGACTTCTAATCAAAGGCTATTCAGCTAATTCCTAGCCCTAAAGCTCATCCATTGATTTCTAAATTAAGGTTACAAATCAATTTATAAGTTGATTAGGCTTGCAATCACATTTAATACCATCTAATTAAGAACATCAAGCATAAGATTATAATCATGAACGAAATAAATCAAATCAATTAAGATTCATGGCGAGTTATGAATAAACCCTAGAATTAAGGTTTAGTGCATTATCTAACCAATTGATGCAACACAAGATCCAATTACAATTGTGAATAGCATATTAGATAAAAGAAATAAGAAAAAAGAATGAAAACTAGGGTTATCAAGTCTAGTTTTCTCTTTTTCTTCCTTGTTCTGTTTACCAACAATCGTTTCTTGTGTTGATTCTCATGTTTGCGGTTGCCTGATGATTTCTATCGACTGCTTATACTCTTTCTATGTTTTTCTATGTATGTTATTTTATGACCTAACATACCCCTCACATAGTACTTAATAGGATTTACACGAAATGAGTCAAAAATAACCAAGCTAAATCTTGGTTAAAACCATAAAACCCGTCAAAAAATGCTAGTGTAAAGGGCAAGATGCATTTGCTATCCCTCTAGGTGCCTGCAGCGCCCAGCTATCAGTGGTTGGGCATCTCTGCCAAGCTTTTGGGTGCATCTAGTGCCTAGCTTACACTGGGGTACCAAGTCTTCCTCCATTTTCACCCGTTTTGCTCTGTTTTTCCTTGTTTGACCTCCATTTCAAATAAAACCCACAAAAACATATTTTATGGGCATAAATATACAATTTTGGCATTCAATCAATAAAAACCTAATTTACGAACACGGGGTGCAAAATTACAAAAATAACCCTACTTTATAACTTATTACCATCGAATTACGAATAAAAGCCAAGCTAAAAGTACATGAAAATACTCTCTTTTAAAGAGCTAAGACACCTCCTAACTTGTACTTTCACTCGTACGTAGTAAAAAAAAAATGCACACACATATACATATAAATACATTCAAGCACATTAACTTTCTTCAACATGTCAGCTATGGTAACAGGGTAAAACTAAACAAGAAGAGATATGGATTCAGCATGCGTATAAAAGAACATTATTAATCAAACCCGAGTCATCATAATGAAAGTTTTAACTCTCCACTCATGAAAGAAGATATCACTCGCTTACTAATGAATGAATAGAAAAACCATCAAACATAAGTTGAGCAAGGAACAAACATGTTGGAATAAATTTTTAAGCACACAAAACACTTACTAAAAAAAATGAACTCAGACAAAGGACTAAGTGAGTCTTTAAAGCTTGTAACTTTGGCTAACGTAGGCTAAGGAATAAAGGGAGAAAGTAGTTGGACAAAAGTAAATTAAATCATCTTAGATAAATTAGTGAATAACTACGACCTATAATCCTCCACAACACCCTCCACACAAACCATAGCATTTATCCAACTATACTTTCAATGGCAAATATGCACCTTCTTTATTACAACTTAGAAGGAATTATCATTCGTTATTCAAAACAAACTTAGAAGGAATCCTATCCTTCTTTATTTCATTTTATTTTCACTTTATTTTCTCTTTTTTTTCACTTCACTTCTTTTTTTTCAACTTTTCAACATATAGGGGATCTACATCAAACAGAATGTATAATTTTAACTTTTTCCCCCAACAAACAAAGCTCATATTCTTCCCAACCATCCATAGCAACGTGCATATAATATTGAAGTTGTACTAAGGTGATGGGTAGAAAGAATGATAAAATAAAAAAGAAGTAAATTGGCTAAAACAATATGTTTAAACAAAGAATTATAGCTTATAAGGCTTAGAAGGGGACATTAAGAATAAGACGATGTTTAGGTAGTCTTTTTGGCTCAACGATCCAAAGAACTTGTTTAACTTATTTCCTTGGTTTAAAATCCACTCATACTTCCCAAGCATATAATTCACACACAATTCTAGCGAATGTCACAAGCAAAACAAATATCGTAAGACAATCATGATTAACACTCATTAAAAATCACCTTACTTTTACACTCTCACTCAAGGGATTGAATATTTCAATGTTTAGTGATAAACACTTCATAACTCAAAGGGTTCAAAGAGCAATAGGAAACTTATATACATTTTCAATCCATAAACTCTAACAGGATTAGTCCCACTTTGAAACATTTTTAAATCCATGACACATATCAGAAAAATTAATGAACTCAAACAAGGCTCGAAAAAAGAAAAATCTTTTTAGTTTGGCCCTCTACAATACTTCAGGCAAAGAGGGCACAAAAATCTTGAAGGCTGCCATCCAATACCTAAAGAGTCTTTTATACATACAGATCCTCAAGACTGATAAAAACTTCCTAAAAGTGAAATTTTTTTTTGTGTTTTTAGAAAAATATTTTGAAAAGAATAAAACAAATACACGACCAAAGATGAACACAAACAAAATAATCATTCCTAACACATAACACATATTCACAATCACATCACCAACACACAAACATACCCCAACATAAAATGAAATATTCTCCCCATTGTTTCGCACGTAAAGAGGAAATTAATAACGGCACAAAGGTACAATAAGAAATAAACACTCCCTTTATATCCATGAATTGTGTTGCCACCTCATCCTCATCATCATCATCACTCTTATATTCTTCCTCTTCCTCTTCATCTTTGTCATCGTCATCGTCTTCTTCATCACCCTCATCAAATATAGGTGTCTCAGGTAGAACTGGAGCTTCATTCATATCAACCCCAGAGGCCTTGCCAAAGTAGGTAATTAACCTACCCATGGTCTTCAACCTTCACAACATCATCTATACGGCGAATCAAATCCATGGAGTGACTAGAGCTTGCCCCATTACTTTTCAATTTCCTTCTTTCCTTTGGAAGCATCCTCATTATAGCTCATTCGTCAATAGGTTTTACTGTTAAAACTTTCTTGTCAATTTACACCTGCATGGAGACATAGTTTGGTGATTAAACAAGGGAACATAATCCCTTACCCTTGGTTTTGGCTGTAAGCAAAATTTGAGAGGCCAACATCAATTAAACATTATTCAAGAAGATAAAATAACAACAAAACTCTATCAATATTGAAATGTGTGGCATTATCGGTTGGACATAAGTTGGTTTTTATGAAATTGAACTAAATTTTTGTAACAGGGCTCAAATAACTACTTCAAAATGAAATTTTTTGGGCTCTATACCAAGTCACATCAACATCATTGTGCTCTATACCAAGTCCGGTTCAAAGTGATTTTCATAATGAAACAAACCATCATTATCTATTTTTGCTAAGCCAAAGAAAGAGTTTAAAGATTCCATGTTTATAGAACTTTAACCCCTCGCATGAAACAATTCCATTATCATGTTCTAACATAGAACTCTATAACTATTTCCTCTATAGCAAATTCTGGGTGTGTGCACATCCTATCCCAATACTGCTTACAAGTGTTCTTCTCTAACTCGGTCCTTAGGTCTGATGTTTTCCAAACCTTATTTTGATGATGACACGAACACTTAACTCTATAGTTCAAGCTTTTAAGAGGAACAGATCTTTCGGACGCACAGAACCGTTCCGAACTAGGTCAAAGCTCCTCGGACGCATTGCATCGTCCGAACAAACTAGCAGAAAGAATGGGATCCTACTGCCTTTCCTTTGGACGCTCAGGACCGTCCGAAACCTCTGTCGGATGAAGGACCGGAAGCATGCACGGACGTCCGAACGAAGTCTCTCAACAAAACTGAAAGAAGATCGGACGTTGCCTTGGACGCATCCAATCTCTCTCGGACGTCCGAAACCCCAACGGCTATTTTTTGTGCATTTATTACTTAGCCGTTAGAAAGTAGTTGAAACCACTATTTATTGCTCTTATAAATAGGTGCTTTAATAACCTGAAATAATTATCTAATACATTGAATACAAGCCTTAGAAAAGAGTAATTTGAGTGCAAATTGACTATAGTGCTTTGTTGTATTAGTGTGCAATTGTGAGTGTAATTCAACTTTGAGTGGAGTGATAATCTTGTATGAAAGTGTACACATCTAGAAGATTCTTAGCTCAAGAAACAGTTTTAGTGTGAGCACTATAAAGAACTTCCCAACTTTGTAAAGATTATTGGCTCACCAAGTGTGTGAAGCATTCAAGAGATTTGATACTTCAAGCTTGCTAGCTTGGAAGTATTGATTGTTTATTTTATTCTCTCTTTACTTTACTGTTCTATTGATTTTGTTATATCTGCATTTAATTTGAAAATCTCAATATTTCTTAAAGTAATTTTTAAGAAACCTAATTCACCCCCCCTCTTAGGTTGCTTTGGGACCAACAATTGGTATCAGAGCTTGGTCTCATTATATTGCTTAAACTGCTCTTGAGTAAAGAAATATGGCAACCAACAATGCTCTATTTAACAAAATCAATAGAACAGTAACTATGTTTAATGGGGCAAATTCTATTAGTTTTAGAGATAGAATGAAAATATTTCTGCAATCTATTGACATTGATTTGTGGTATGTTGTCAATGAAGGTCCTTTTGAAGCTTCTATCATTGATGATCACACAAATAGAAGAAGAGAAAAGACAAGGAATGATGAGGCTCACTCCACAAGACAAGGCAAACTTGACATTGAATGCAAAAGCCATGAATGTGTTATATAATGCCTTGGATGCAAATGAATCAACTCGCGTGAAGGGTTGCATTTCTGCTAAAGAAATACATCTTAATCTTCAAAGAAATTCATGAAGGGAACATGATTGTTAAGGTATAAGAGACAGCCCTACTTGTTGCCAAGTATGAGTCCTTCAAGATGGAACCACATGAGAACATAGACAACATGTACTGCAGGTTCAATGACATTATAAAGGATCTTGAAGCCTTGAGTAAGGAGTACTCTTTGGGTGAAAAAAAAAGAAAAATCCTAAATGCCCTATCCAAAGAATGGGATGCCAAAACCATTGCTATAGAGGAAGCCAAGAATTTAAATTTAATGCCTATTGAATCACTAATCAATTCTCTTACATCTTATGAACTCAAGTTAAAGGCCAAGGGTGTGGATGATGAAGAAGCAAGGCCAAGAAGGAGCATTGCTCTAAAGACCTCTCTAAGAGGAAGATGAAAATAGCTCCATCAATCTAGAAGATGAAGATCTTGATGAAGGAGATCTTGCACTCATCACCAAAGGATTTCTCAAACATTACATCAACAAACGAAGAATGAGAAGAGGCGGAGCTACAAACTCAAATAATTTCAAAGGGAAGTCAAGGCTTGAAATGAAGAAGCAAAAGGAAAAATGCTTTGAATGCGGTCAACTCGGTCATTTTTCAAATGAGTGTCCTTCCAAGAAAAAGAAGGAAGGAATGATGAAAACTTCCTGTCTCTAACTTTCAAATCACATGGGATGATTGCAACTCCGAAGGAGAAATTGAAGAAGAAATGGAGTCGGCACAAATGGCCTTTATGGCCATTGGAGATGATGAGGTAAATTCTAACTATGACTCCAACAATGAAAATGATGAAGATGATCTTGAAGCTTTCATTTTGAAATTGCATGATAGCTTAAAGGAATCATATGCTAGAAATAAGGAGTTAGTTAAAAAGTCAAATTCTTATATTGAATGCTAACTCTAAACTTGTGAATGAAAACAATAGGCTATCACAAGAAAATTGTGATTTGAAGAAAAGAATGCATGTGAGATCAAAGGTCAAGGAAGAACAAGCCTCCTTGAAGAAAAGCATTGTTGATTTGAATGCTCTCTTAATTAGAAAGAAAGAAAATATTATTGATATGAAAAGAAATAGAAATATAGCTATCAACAAAAATTTTGTCATGTTTAGAAGGGATGACTTATGTATTGTAAAACCAAAATCATCTTTGTATGTTAATAAAAGCATTATTTGTAGATATTGCCAACAACATGGACATGTTAAGAATATATGTTATGTCAAGAAGAACGAAAAACTTGGAATGAAAGTTGCATGGATTGAAAGCAATTTCACTAACTCAAATGGACCCAAGAAAACATGGGTACCAAAAGTTATCAATTGATTTATTGTGTAGGTACTTAACATCACCAACAATGCTAAGTGGTTCATAGATAGTGGATGTTCCAAAAGGCACATGATGGGTGATGCTTCTCTCTTCACAAATCTCACATCCAAAAATAGTGGAAAAGTCACTTTTGGAGATAACAATAAAGCAAAATCAATCGGCATCGGTGATGTAGGTAAAAATGGTGAAACCTTGATTAAGAATGTGCTTCTTGTTGATAATTTGAACTATAATTTATTAAGTGTTAGTCAACTTTGTGACAAAAATTTATATGTATTTTTTACCAAGCATGAATGTCTTATCCTTGATAAAACTCATGTTGTCTTATTCAAGGGCACTAGGCACAATGATGTGTATGTGATTCATCTTGATAAAATTAGCAATAGCAATGTAAAATGTCTTACCGCTTCCATAGATGATCCATGGCTTTGGCATAGAAGACTTTGTCATTTTAATATGGATTTGATTGAAAAACTTGCCAAGAAAGATTTGGTAAGAGGTTTGCCAAAACTGAAATTTTTGAAAAATAAAATTTGTGATGCATGCCAATTTGGTAAACAAGTATTTTTTCAAAATTTCTTTTAAACCAAAGAATTTTGTGTCTACTCATAAACCTTTAGAATTGTTGCATTTAGACTTATTTGGACCTACTCAATATGCTAGTTTAGGTGGTTGCAAATATGCATTTGTTATCGTAGATGACTATTCTAGATTTACTTGGGTATTATTTCTTGTTCACAAAAATGAAGCATTTGAAAAATTTGTAAAATTGTTTTCCAAAATTCAAAACTTATTGGATACAAAAATTATTCGTTTCTCCTTATGAACTCCTTTTTTGTAGAAAACCCGTTGTGAGCTATTTCAAAGTTTTTGGTTGCAAATGCTTTATTTTAAAAATCAAAGAAAACCTTGGAAAATTTGACAAAAAATCGGATGAAGGAATTTTTCTAGGATATTCTAGTGACAAGAAAGCATACCGAGTTTTCAATAGAAGAACGCTTTTGATTGAAGAAGTTGTGCATGTTACATTTGATGAAACTAATGATGTTATCTCAAAGAATTTATGTGAAGATGAAGATGTAGGTATTTTAAAGGAGCTCGAAAAGCTCGTTATTCATGAAGATCATCAAGAGATTACATCAAGCGTTAATGTCAACAACCATCAAATTGATGATGAAAAGGATGAAGATGCCCAAAATGATCTTCCGAAAGCTTGGAGATTCATCTCTAGTCATCCTCAAGATTTAATCATAGGTGATCTATCCGATGGGGTAACTACTCGTTCTCATAAACCTTTGAATAGTAATTGTGCATTACTTGATCACTCTCTCACATTGAACCTAAACATATAGATGTTGCTTTGAGTGATGAATCTTGGGTTAATGCTATGCAAGATGAACTTAGTCAATTTGAGAAAAATAATGTATGGACCTTAGTTGAAAGACCTTCTTCTCATCCCGTTATTGGTACTAAATGGGTTTTTAGAAACAAATTAAATGACAAAGGTGAGATCATAAGAAACAAAGCTAGACTTGTTGCAAAAGGTTACGCTCAAGAAGAAGGTATTGACTTTGATGAAACCTTTGCACCCATGGCTAGCTTAGAATCCATTCGCATGTTTCTTGCATTTGCATGTTTCAATAATTTCAAATGGATGTCAAAAGTACCTTTTTAAATGGTTTTATCGACCAAGAAGTTTTCGTCGAACAACCTCCGGGCTTTGAAAATGCAAGAATCTTCCAAATTATGTTTTCAAACTTTCCAAAGCTTTATATGGTTTGAAACAAGCTCCAAGAGCTTGGTATGAAAGATTAAGTGGCTTCTTGATAGATCATATATCAAAAATCTGAAATGGTTTCAAAAGAGGTATAGTTGACACCACACTTTTTACAAAAACGGATTTAAAAGGATTGTTAATTGTTCAAATTTATGTTGATGATATTATTTTTGGAGCAACTAATGAAAGTTTGTGCAAGGATTTTTCACAATTAATGCAAGAAGAGTTTGAGATGAGTATGATGGGCAAGTTGCAATTCTTCCTCGGACTACAAGTTCATCAAACTAAGGAAGGAACATTTATTACACAAATCAAGTACACAAAGAAGCTACTCAAAGGATTTGGTATGGAATATTGCAAACAAGTTGGTACGCCAATGTGTACTTCAACCAAACTCGATAAAGACGAAGAAGGTAATACTGTTGATGAAAAACACTATAGAGGTATGATCGAAAGTCTACTTTACTTAACTGCCAGTAGATCAAGATACATGTTTGCTGTTTGTTTATGTGCTAGATTTCAAGATGTGTATAAAGAATCACATTTGATAGCTGTGAAAAGAATTTTTAGAAAGCACATTCTTAATCAAGGTTTTTGACTTTGTTGGCAACATACCAAAAGATATTTTGAATTCTCGGAAATTGTTGTGCTCAACTTCTTTGGATGAAACATACTCTGAAAGATTTTGGTGTCATTTTTGATTGTGTGCCCATATTATGTGACAACACTAGTGCAATTAATCTCACAAAATATTCTGTTATGCACTCTAGAACCAAACACATTAACGTTAAGCATCATTTCATTAGAGACATCGTTTGTAAAAAGGAAATTCGTGTTGATTTTGTGCCTACTTCAGATCAATTGGCTGATATTTTTACAAAACCATTAGCTCTAGATCGCTTTGAATCGCTCAGAAAATGTCTGGGGATTTTTTACAGATAAATTTGGCATAGGTTCATGTTTTGGACGCACTACTTCGTCCGAACAACTTTTCTTTTGGACGCTCTGGATAGTCCGAAAGCATCTGTTACCTCTCGGACGCTCATTTTCGTCCGAACAACATTCTTTTTTTTCCTAAACTCTCTAGAAATCTTCCGGACGCGCAGCATCGTTCGAAAGAACTTCGGACACACTGGCTCCTCCTTCAGCCATCCGTTCTTCAGCTTTCGGACGCTTTGTCGGACGCACACCAAACGTTCGGCCGTCCGAAAGGTACCCCTGTTTGATTAAAACCATCCAAATTCCCCTTTTCAGACTTACTCTCTCCCCCGAAAACCCTCAGGCGATTTTTTTTCTCTCCACTACCCCTTCCAAATTCCCACTCTTTCTTCCAAAATTGATTGGAAAATCATCCTACCCAAAGCCCTTATCACCTAAATCACATCTCATTTCCCCCATCCACCATCTCATTTCCTCAAAATCTCATCAATCCTCAAATTTTTTCAATTTTCTCTTCTTTTATTACAATGGTGAAATCTCGCGGAGGTTCCTCTACAGCAAATCGGGGTCAAAAAACTAAAGGGAAGGCTCCAGTATGAGGAGAATCATCAGCCAGATCCTCAAGTCTCCACCACTCCGATTTTATCAAAATTTATCGATGCCAAGGCATCCGAACGGTATACTTCCCTTCTAAGTAAATCTTCTAATCGAAGGGAAGTCCCCGCTTCTCATTAACCCATTTAGAAGAATATAATCATCCCATAGATCAAATCTTGTTTTGAAAAACAAAATTGGGGTCATCTTGTGAATCTTGATTTACCTGTTTATCATGACATGGTGCTTCAGTTCACGGCCAATCTTCGGAAAGGTCCTACTGTTCGCACTCTCATTTCTCGTGTTAACAACACTGATCTTGAGATTTCATCAAACATCATTAACACCATTTTTGAATGTGAAGTCTCAAACCCCACTGATTTTTCATATTTCTTTTCGTTAGACAAATGGCCCACTGATGATACTCAATTTGATATTGATGAAGTTAGAGTAACATTCATTTTAAACAGGCCTCGGAAGCCAAAACTACATTGCTCGCTCTTGAACTTAATATCCTGTACACCCTTGTCACAAATCTGTTATTGCCAACTGACGGGCATCGTATTGAGCCCGGAAAAATGCAAGGAACTTATTTTTTTGGAAATCAAAAATTCCTCTTGATTTTGGGTATCTATTTTGTTCCCTATGGGAACTCTTTCTCACTGATACCCGAAGAAACATTCCTTTTGGAAAATTCCTCACCAAAATTTTTGATTTCCTCAACATTCCTTTTAGCGGAAACAAACAATATCCTCCCTATTTTAACAAATCCTACATTGAACGCAAAGGCCTCCATTTTTTCAACGATCAATGGCTAACTACGGCAGCCTTTGATATTGCACAATCACAATCCCATGCCTCCACCTCTGATTTTGCTATTCCTCACTCTCCTACTCCTCAACCACCTCCACTTACATCTGAACCATCTAATGTGTTGTAATGCAATTTCTGAACCATCACTTTCCCATATCTGTGGACTTCTCACCTCTCTGAGTACTCAAGTCAGTTCATTTCAACGTCGCACAAATCGAAAGTTAAAACGACTTGAAACTCGTCAAATGATTCTCCAAGAGGCTCTCAATCTTGGCATGTCTACTTTGGCTCAAGTTCAATTTGCTAATCTTCAGTCCCAATATCCACTTGAGTCATCTTCCGACAGTGATGAACCTGAAGATGAACATACACGTGAAGACAATGCAGAAGCTGCTCAAGGAGCTGCCGATGACGATGACGACGATGATGAAGATGTTGACGATTCGTTTGACTTTATCATGCAACGTCGTACTGGGGAGGAGGATGACAGTGAAGCCATCGCTGAAGATATTCCATCCAAACGACAAAGACTGAAAAGCGCTCCAAAAAGTGCAATGACTCACATTAGTTCTTTTGCACTTTATTTTCAGCAGTTCTCTGCTTATTAGAACCATTCAGTATTTCTTTTGGTTTTCTGCAATTTTGTGGCTTGGTTATGTATTTACTTAACTCTAGCACCATTAGAACTTTTCAGTTGGATGTATTAAAATTGTTTCATTTCTATCAAACTACTTGCATGATCTAAGGGGGGGTCTTTTTGATTGATGTCAAAAGAGGGAGTAGTTATATTATTGTGCTTTGATATGATTGATATGTTGTGCTTTGATATGATTGATATGTTGATAATTGATATCCAATTATGATATATTGCAAATTGATTAGTCATATCCAATTGAGGTTTGTCATCATCAAAAAGGGGGAGATTGATGTTTTCCAAACCTTATTTTGATGATGACACGAACACTTAACTCTGTAAAACAAGCTTTACAGGAACAGATCTTTCGGACGCACAGAACCGTCCGAACTAGGTCAAAGCTCCTCGGACGCATTGCATCGTCCGAACAAACTAGCAGAAAGAATGGGATCCCACTGCCTTTCCTTCGGAAGCTCAGGACCGTCCGAAACCTCTGTCGGATGAAGGACCGGAAGCATGCACGGACGTCCGAACGAAGTCTCTCAACAAAACTGAAAGAAGATCGGACGTTGCCTTGGACGCATCCAATCTCTCTCGGACGTCCGAAACCCCAACGGCTATTTTTTGTGCATTTATTACTTAGCCGTTAGAAAGTAGGTGAAACCACTATTTATTGCTCTTATAAATAGGTGCTTTAATAACCTGAAATAATTATCTAATACATTGAATACAAGCCTTAGAAAAGAGTAATTTGAGTGCAAATTGACTATAGTGTTTTGTTGTATTAGTGTGCAATTGTGAGTGTAATTCAACTTTGAGTGGAGTGATAATCTTGTATGAAAGTGTGGTTGTAAGTAAGATTCTTGGCTCAACTAAAAAAGTTTTAGTGTGAGCAAGAACTTCCCAACTTTGTAAAGATTATTGGCTCACCAAGTGTGTGAAGCATTCAAGAGATTTGATACTTCAAGCTTGCTAGCTTGGAAGTATTGATTGTTTATTTTATTCTCTCTTTACTTTACTGTTCTATTGATTTTGTTATATCTGCATTTAATTTGAAAATCTCAATATTTCTTAAAGTAATTTTTAAGAAACCTAATTCACCCCCCCCCCCCCTCTTAGGTTGCTTTGGGACCAACAAGGTCATTACGTGCCTAATATAAGTCCAATTTAAACCCCCCTTTCACATACTAGCTTTTTATTGCTTTCCCCTTCTTCATATTATTGAAAAGCTTTTTGAGAGGTGAAAATTTTCTTACCGAATTTCCTCTCGAAGCTAGACTCTTTAGCCAAATTTTTACCCTTTGGAGGCATAGTAAAATTTTCTATATAGACACAAAATTCAATTTTAATTGAACCAGATTAAAGTACTGTAGCACAAATTACACCAAGAAATATTCCTAAGATTCCAAAAAAACTAATTTCAAGCAAAAAGACTCAAGTGCATAATCAACTAAGAATAAATGAATCCAGTAAATTAATCTCACATATATGGAATAAAATCAGTTAAAAGCATTAAATTAGAAGGATTTCACCAATTTGTAGCTTTTGAAAGAGTTTATTCTAGAGTTTTTGCTCCTAGCAACTTTCCCGTGAAGTTTTTCTTGTTGGAGTTCTAGCTTTCGACCTTTTCTCCTTCTGCCTTAAATCTAAAAAATGTAGTAATTTAGTCATTTTTTGATATTTAGATTCAAGAATAATGGTATAAATTGAGTGGATTTTGTGTGGAGAAGGATGGGGAAGGGTTTAAAGGTGTTTAGGGGTGATTTAAAGGTGTTTGGAGTAAAGAAAGAATGGGTTGCAAATTGCACCCCTTCTTATCCCCTTCATCCATGGCCTGGGTGGGCCTCCCAAGCCCGTGGGCACATCCAGTGCCCATGACACAGTGGCTGCACAACTCGTATTGGCCTAGGCACTAGCAGCACCTAGCTATAAGCCGGTTCGTTGTTTCGATCCTTTTTTGGATCTTTTTCGTGTGTAGCTCAAAATTTTCTTCTTAAAATCCCTCCAAGCATCATTTAAGACATAAAACATCAAATTAACTATGTAAGTTAGTCTAAAATGAAAATGTTTTAAAAATTGGAAGTTAAGTACAAAAATATAAATATAAATTAGAGTTAGAAATGTGGGTTGCCTTCCACTAAGTGCTTGTATAACTTCTTCAGTTGGACGTTTCCATTAGCTCACATAATTGAACTTTTTGAATCTCAATTGAGGATGCCATCAAGTTTTTCACATTAAAAACACCCATATCAAAATGCACTTGCTTCCATCACAGTAAATGTAACCAAGTCATTTCCTACTCTTAGGATTTCTTCATCTTGGTCCACATCAATTAATGCTTTTGCCATAGCAAGGAATGGCCTTCCAAATATGATAGATATATCATCCAATTCTTCTTCATCCATGTCTAGGACAATGAAATGGGAAGTTGAGTTTCTCTACTTTGACAAGTATATTATGTAATTCTCCCATTGGGTATACCGTTCTCCGATTTACCAATTGAATGAGTTGATTACATTCTTTAAAGTCTCTCAACCCTATTCTCCTACAAAGAGGTAAAGGCATTAGGTTCACACCTACTCTTGAATCATGTAAAGTTCAACCAACAAAAATTTCACCAATAATATAAGGTATAGTGAAACTCTCTGAATAGTATGCATAGGAGTTGTTTGTTGCAAATTTTACAAATTTTGGCATTTCTTCATTCTCCCATTACTTTAGTAATGCCTTCATCTCACCATACTCCTTTGTTCTTTCTTGACGATACCACGCTTCTGTATTTTCACATTTTTCTTCTACCATCTGAGTAATTTAAACAAATTTCATATTCAGATAACTCAAGCAATTCATTAACATGGGAAAGGGGAACATAAATCCTTATAGATAGTAGGAAGAATCTTTCACTCAACAATGTAACAGGTTCATGTTGGCCACAAAGCAACCTAAGAGGGCAATGAATTGGGTTTCTTAAAAATTGATTTACAAAATAATCACCAATAAAATCTTTTAAACTATCAAATGGATAAATAGATATAAAGACAATAAAGCTTATAGAATATAAAAGGGGTAAAGAGAGAAATTAAATAGTCAACACTTCCAATCTACCAAGCTTGAAGTGTTAATCCACTAGAATGCTTCACAAAATTGGTGAGTCAATAATCTTCTAATGTATACAAAGTACGACAATCCTTGCTCACACTAATTTACTTTAGTTGAGCCAAGGATTTTACTCTTAACCTCACTTTAGTATAAGATTATCACTCCACTGAATATTTTTGAATTTCACTTCAATGAACACACTAATACAATATTGCTCAATTGCTAATTTGCACTCAAATTGCTTTTCTACTAGGTTGTACTCAATGTGTAAGATCTATTTACAAAAAAAATAGAGCAGGTATTTATAGGAGTAATGAATTCTGGTTGTAACTACTTCCCAACGGCTCAATAATAAATGCACGAAAACTAGCCGTTAAGGGTTTCGGACGTCTGATGTATTAGTTGTGCGTCCGACCAAGCGTCCGATCTCAGTACAGAGTGTGTGATGAATGCCGTTCAGACGGCCGAGCATGCATCCGTTCTATCGTCCGAACTAGGTTTCGGATAGTCTTGTTCGTCCAAAGCAAACTTTGTTCGGACAATTGTATGCGTCCATTGTGAAGCTTAGGAGATTTGATTCTACCTCATCTATCGGACAGAAATATGCGTCCGAGGCATATTTCCCCTGACGCGCCAGTGGGACCTTGCAAGTACTTCAAAAAGTTTCCTTTCTGCCTATTCGTTCAGACAGTGAACTACGTCTATGGGAGTCTATATCGAACATTCCTGTTTGTCTGAAAGATGTAGTACAGTTCGAACGTGAACTGTGTCTGAAGACCCTATTTTCAGCAGAAATATAGTAGACCTGCACAGCTTGAATTCAGAGTTTAGTGCATATGTCATCATTAAAATAAGGTTTGGGAAACATCAGTTCATTCTTCAATTATTTTTCAAATTATCCACTTGTTCCTTTCCTTTCCCTCCAAATTTGTTTCATCTTCTTTCTGCTTGCACTTGACGAAGAGCTACACCCAATTGCCATTAGGAATTGAGTTGATGATGCTTTTGTCTATCCATCTAAATACCTCATTTCTTATCTTCCCTTCTATACTGGAGTTAAGACTTCTTGCTTTTCCATCGAGGGTTTAACTATAGCTTCACCTTTGACGACATTAACTACAAAACACTCTTCATCTTGGTTAGGCAATTTCATAGACTTAAAAACTTTAAAGTTTACCTCCTCATCTTTAACTGTCATGGTGAGTTCACCTTTTGGCATGTAATAAGAGTCCTACCTATAACTAAGAAAAGTCTACCAAGAATTGTAGAAATATTTTCATCCTCTTCGAAATCAAAAAGTATAAAGTCAGTAGGAAAAATAAACTCATCAACCTTTATCACGATGCCCTCCATAATGCTTCATGGAAGAGCCAAAGTCCTGTTAGCCAATTGGGGGGTCACATTCATCGGCTCTACTTCTCCTTCCCCAAGTAGAAATCTAAGAATAAATAAGGGCATAAGATTAATACTTTGCTCTGTGCTCTTAAATCACACAAGGCCTTACCTATAAATTGTGTTCCAATTGTGCATGGGATGGTGAAGCTCTTAGGATCCTTAAGCTTTAGTGGTCATTTTTGTTAGAGAACTATTCTGCACTCTTCCGCCAAAGCTAGAATTTTGAAGTCAGTGATCTTTCTTTTTCTAGATAACAGTTCCTTCATAAACTTGACATATCTAGCCATTTTTTTTCTAATGCCTCTGTAAAAGGAATGTTAATATGAAAATTTTTAAAAATTTCTAAAAATTTACCATCTCTAGTTGGTTTTAAATCACCAATTATTTGCCACTACGGAAAGTAATCGCTTTATATTTCTCCTTACCATCATTCTTCGGATTAACCTTCATGTCAGTAGGCAAAGAACCCTAGAGCATATTATTTATGGAAGTTGTGAGTTGCTTCATTTGGGTTTCCATGTTTCTTATCAATGTTGTATGGCTATGAAGAACGATATTCTAATTTTGAAGAATTACATCAATTTTGGTAAGAGACAACCACCATGTGCTGCCGCAAGATGTCTCCTATGCTATCCCTATTTTTGGGGATTGGCTGGGTTTGCCTACTCTATCCATGGATGCAGCGTTAGTGGTCTTGTTGAGCTACTAACACCATTCTGTTGGTTGTTGTTCTAGGAGAAGTTGGGGTGATTTCTCTAACTAGGGTTGTACGTGCTGGAGTATGGATTGTTCTGTGATCGGTTAAAATTGCCCATTTAATTGGCATTCTCCAAATTAATTCCACATTGTTCATTGGAGTTTCCTTTGTGGCATATAGCATAGGATGCTACCATACATTGGACCTGTTTTGGCTAAATATCCACTCCTTCTAGCTTTTTGGTAAGGATCGCCGCTTATGCAGCTAAAATACTAAATAGTTCCACATTGTACATCCCTGTTGTCTTTCTAGGCATGTTGCACTTACTTGCCTACTGGTAGTTGTTTGAGGACATGTCCTCAAGCATTTGCATAGCCTTTTCATAACTTTTGCTCATTATCGCCCTACCTGTACACATATAGTGGTGCATCTATTATGGTCTGGGTTGGCCCATACAACCCATTGTAAAATGTCTAAATCTATAACCAGCCTGGCAAGTTGTGATATGGGCACAACCTTAGTAAATTGTTGAACCGTTCCCATGCCTCAAAGAGTGGCTCATTACCCTATTGTACAAAATATCTAATATCATTCCACAATTTTGCCGTTTTGGAAGTTGGAAAAAATTTATTCAAATACTTTAGTGCAAAATTGTTCAATATAGTAGTGGAACCCGAGGCCTATGATATCAATAAGGATTTGGTGAGAATGCAAAAAGCCGAAGTCTGATTGCATCATCAGATACCCTGTTATGACAGAATGTGTCATATATTTCAAGAAAATTGAATATGTGCACATTCGGGTCATCATTTGGTGCTCCACCAAACGTGGCCGAGTTTGAACCATTTGGATAATTTGTGGCTTCAACTCAAAGTCATTCACCTAGTTTGGTGGCTTGATAATGCTTGACTGAAATCTATCCAAGTATGGACACAACAAAGTCCCTTAAAGGAATTGACTCCTCCAAGTTCAGTTGGCATGGTATTACTAGTTTGACCAGAACACGATTGTCTGCCATCTCAATTATCAACTGGAACCCTCATCTACGTTCTTTTCATAGTCTAGTGGTTTGCTTGATTTCAACGTCTTACAGTAGAATTTCCCTTTTTGACCTTCTTGGCATTAACAACTAAGACCTGCCTACCAAAAGACAAAAAAAGAAAAACTATAAAATAGAATAAAAGAAAATAATGCAAAACAAAAAAAAAAAGAAATGAAAAAAATTTATGTTTAGAATAGTATTAAAGTGCTTGAGAAGGTTGTTACAAGACATGACTCACGAATTACACAAGTATGCGTATCGAACAAATAATACAATGATGAGGAAAGTATCGTTCCCACAGGGATTACGCTAACACCCTGTTAAGCACCTAAACATCACACTTTTGATCGTAACTAATATAAGAAACAATGGAGAAGAAAATAATAAAAACACATAAATAAAACAATGCAATAATCCAAGTAAAAAGCGAAAAAAGTCGATAACTAAGTTATCCAGAATTCACTCGTCCCTTACCAATCCTCTCAACTAATCCATTTATTCATTCTATTAATTCTCGATTTACTTATGCTATACACTAGTTTAGTCTTATCCAATACTGAGTTATCATTCGACTTCTCTCACAAATCTACTAAATTTAGCCAATTCACTATACTTCTATGTGAATTCGAGCCAAGATTAATGCATAGATAACTATTCTATAGGACTAACTAAGATGAATAGGTATCATTCAATCCGTATTCATGAAATGTTTGTCCATCCCTATAGAACTTTTGAACAAAGGCTAATTAGACCCATTCCTCACCCTAAAACTCCTCTTTCAATTTCTGAATTAGGGTTACAAATCAATTTATAAGTTGATCAAGCTTATAAATGTATTTAATACCATCTAATTAGCAAATCAACCATAAGAGCATAATCTTGAACGAAATAAATCACAAATTAATTATGACAATTTATGAATTAAATACATCATTTGACCAATTAGTACAACACAAGATTCAATTATAACGGTGAATAACATATTAGATACAACAAATAGGGAAGAGAATGAAAACTAGGTTGTCAATCCAAGTCATCTTTTCTCCTCCCTTGCTCTTTTCACTAACAATAATTTCTTGTGTTGGTTCTCTTGTTTGTACCTGTCTGATGATTTCTATCGACTGCTCACACTCCCTCTATGTTTTTCTATCTATGTCATTTATAGCCCAACATACCACCTATGTAGTGCTTAATAGGGTTTACATGAAAAAGGGTCCAAAATATCCAAAACCCGAGTCAAAACCATAAAATCCATCAAAAATTCTAGTGCATAGGCAGGGTGGCCTTGCCACTTTAGCATCTAGCCATTAGTGGCTAGCATCCCTACCAAGCTTCTGGGCACGTCTAGTGCCCAGCTTAAGCTAGGAATGCCCGATCTTGCTCTGTTTTTTGCCCTTTAACTCCCACATTTTCATCTTGTTTGACCTCCATTGCAAATAAAACATACAAAAGCACATTTAATAAACTTACAAAAACACATTTTAAGGGCATAGCGTACACATTTTACATAAAATAATAAAAACCTAATTTATGGACTCATGGTGTAATTAAAAAAATACCCCAACTTTATAAACTAAAACCCTCAATTTTTGAAACAAAAACCAAGCTAAAAGTACATGGAAATTCTCTCTTTTAAAGAGGTAACGTCTTTTGTTGGGTTCGTTTGTTTCATGGATTGCATGAGATAGGATGTCATATTCTTGTACTATTAATCATGGGATGAGTATCATCAGATGAATAGTCCAGTTATTCAGTTTTTAATAAGATTGTTGCAAATGAAACCCTAAAGGTCTAATTTATAAGGGGTACAAGGCTAGGGTTAAAAAAAACCAAACAAGGCCTAAAAGGTATGAAAAACTCCAAAATTTGCCCAGTCTAACAACAATTGTATGCCGTCGATACCGTGGGGATCTATACAATACTTCTCTAAAAGGGTACATGTCGGTGCACCAATCATGCCTATGGAGGTGTACTCTTGCTGAACATATATATATATATGTGTGTGTGTGTGTGTGTATTTGTGTGTTTGTTTATATATATATATATAATAGCATTTGAAAAACATAATAAAACACTTAAACACACATTGAATCAAAATGCATGAGTTTTACACGATTTAACCTAAAAACTGAAGAACTAACTTATTTGCTGCACAAATTAGAGCAGGAATATCTCTAACTTTTTAAAGTTATCATACTCCCAACTTAAATTTTTGCAGGTTACAAGCAAAAGACAAAAATGGAATACAAACAACCAAACAAGTAAACACAGGAATCAGGTTATATTGATCAAAATTTCTTACATTTTTTCTAAGACTCAACATTGAAAATGGCTCAAAGTAGTTAAAGTCATCAATCTAGTTTACAAGTCAACTAAATCACAAAGTTGTTTCTATCATAAAAATGATTCAACTAACAAATGAACTAAAGATACAAGACTAAATTAGGATGAATTCATGCAAAGTGAAGTCTTACCTAGTCCAAACTCCAGCACTATCCATTCCTTACTAATATTCTCAGTAGGAACTATATTCAAATATTGAAATGAACACACAAAAAGCATTGTTCAACACGAGCAATTTAAGTAAAAACAATTTTGGATATATAGAAAACGGTTCTTTCACATCCTTGTTAGCTCTTTATTCTCTTATTTGACATTTTTGAAGTCATGATGCATGACGTACCTAAATACCAACCCTGTACTTTGTTTTATTGATATAGAATTTTTTGATAATAACATAAATATACAAATAATTTAGTACTAATTAGATATGGTATGGAAAACAATGTAACCAGGAATATTTAAGAGAATTAAAATAATCTGAGGAAGATTACTACTAAAAATACATTTTTCAAGCGATTATGACCAAATGAAATCCTGATCAATTCCGATCTCATTCAAACATGATTTGTTTCCAAACTATAGAAGAAGAATGGATTTAGCTAGATTCAAATAAAATGTCAAGGATTAAACCATGTTTAAGCATAAATATTCTCTAAATAAGGTCAAATAGCCGTAGAAGATTTATAGTTGAAAAATTATAAATTCTGTGATAAAACCAATTTAAAGCCAAAATCTCATTGAAAGGTTTAAAATGGGGAATGTATTACCTATAGCCAACTTCATAGTTTTAAGACAAACCATCACACAAGTCATAAGAAATTGACCTTAGCATAATGACAATCCCAAGTACAACAATTGACTATAAACACTTACTACATGCAGACTTCATCAATAAACACATAAACACATACTAGACAAACATAATACTGTTGAACCCCAATTATGATAATCATGTTTTGATGATGACCAAATCACACTAACAGTTTGAAATCACGTGTGCAGAAAAATAGGGAGTTTCGGACGTAAATGATTGTCCGAACACAATTAAGAAAACAACCAGTAAAACTCTACGGATGTTAATGACTGTCAATCTAAAGGAAGACAATCTAGACGATGATAATCGTCCGACACAAAGGACCTGAAGCGTCGGACCTAGAATAGCGTCCGATCGTACTTCCAGAAGACATTGCATGGACCGAATGCAGGTTTGGATGCATCCTCAGACGTCCGAACGAATACCCTCAGAGACTAGACACAGAGGCCATGCATCGGATGTCCGAAAGGTCCAACGGCTAGTTCATTCGAATGCACATTCACAGCATCGGTCTTCCGAAAGACCAAACGACTAGTTTCTCAGAAAATAGAAAGTAGCCGTTAGAGAGTTGTTGGAAGCAATTTTTGGGCTTCTATAAATACTCCCAAGTCTGTAAATGTAAAAAAATAAAGAGTAGAACTATTGCATTCAATACAAGTACTTATAAGAGCTATTTGGGAAGAAATAGGCTAAAATATTGTGGGTTGTATTGGTTTGGGTTGTGTAGTTCTCTTGGCTCAACTAGAGGGAATTAGTGTGGGCAAGAGTAGACTAGTGAGTGATCTTTTCAAGTGTAAGAGTGGAGGGATAAAAAGTGTACTAAAGTGAGGTTGTATTGTAAAACCTTTGGCTCAACTAGAGGGACTTAGTTGGTGCAAGGGTGAGCCTACTTTGTGTACAAGAAGGTTATTGCCTCACCTTCTTTGAAGAGGCACTACTAGTGGAAATACTCCAAGTTTGAGAAGCTTGGGAGTTTGGTTTGATACTCTCTATCTCTATCTTTACATTTGTTCTGTAAGCTTTAATTGTTAAATATCTATTATATTCATTTGTGCTTAAGTGTTTATTTGTTGCATAAAGTTTGAATTTCCATTAAGCACATTAAAAGGTTTGCTTTTAGAAACAACCTAATTCACCCCCCTCTTAGGTTGCTTTTGGGGCCCACAAATACTAGCTGAAACCACTTTTCACTAATCTTGGAGCAAACAAAATGTTGTTATAAATGAGAAATAATATTTCATTTAAAGTGAACGTAATGTAATAAGAATAATTTCAACTCAAAACATTAGCCTCATTTCAAATCATAAAAATTACCAAAATTTTACGTTAAAAATAATACTAAGTGATAACCTTGATGATTAGGGTTATTTCTTCCACATTTTGTACCTAGTCTTATGTGTTTTGTCCAAAAAATATGCTTATTTATGTGGTTCATGATTTAATCCTAGAATAGTACTTTAATTGCATTTTTTATATTAGGTTTGGAAAAAAATAGTAACATATGTTTTGGTAATTTTTTTTAGTATTGTGGGTAGAATCATCCATTTTGGGCTTGGGAGCGAGAAAATCAAAACTATCGTAAAGTCAACCAACACGATGAAGACGCTCATCACCGGTAAGGGTAAAAATGAAGAAAAGCTTACTGCCAACAAGCCAAAATAGAACAAGGCTCACTGTTGACAAGGATCCTTTTAAAAGCCTGCAAAGGGGTCAACAACCTTGCCGCTGGAAAGGTTTCCTAAACTAAACCCCTCGCAGTCGGCGACGTCCCTAAAAGGATAGAGTATTTGACTGATTCTCCAGCAATCATTTAAAGGAAAGCAATTTAGTTTTTGTTATAGTAGCTTTAGCTAGGGTTCTTAGCCTTCTTGAGGGTTTTTGTCAATGTCCTTTACCCTTCAAGAATTGTTCATTTTTTTTTCCTTTGTTAAATGCTAGTAGTAATCCAGCTTTACATCTTTCTACCTAGTGGTTATTTGGATGCTCTTCAAGATTGTAAGCGGACTTTTCTTCCTTTTATGCAAATACTTATTGTTCTTTCGCGTAATAGCTTGTAATTTAGTGTTCTCTTTCATGTTTAGTAGCTTGTTGCCTTCATTTACTTCTTGTCTTAGCTAATGAATTCACCTTTTTCACTAGATCTCTTAATTATCATGTTTAACTTCTTGTTATTGCCATTTTGACCTTTTCTTTCCTTGCAATTATGAGCCAAACTAGCCAGAGGTTGAGTGTGGGTGAGTCTAATCCCAGATTGGTAACACTTACAGTGAAAATTTGAATGGGGATTTTGGGATTGGTAGGGATTACTATACGTTGCATTAATTAAAAATTAGGCAATTTGTTAATTGTCTATTTTATTAGGTTCAGGGGTGGATACTAGCCATTGGAACTACTCCTTAGACCTAGATTAATTTTGGGTTTGGTGAATTAGTAACTTGGATAGTAATTGAGTAACTTAGTCTACAAGTTTTAGCTCTTTTGTGCGTAATGAATTATAACTTTTTGGAGTAAGTTTTGGAGGGATCCTAGCTCACTTTGTCTAAGTAAAGAAACACTATTTGCCAAAGAAATAGGTAATTGTGTAAATTAGAGAGCATGAACCCAATTGATCACAATTTCCTCAATTGATTATTGAATTTGAGTGGAACCTAGGAATTAGTTAGCCTAGTACTCAACCCACCTTCTTTTATTCATTTCAATTGTAATTTACTTGCTTAATAGTATTTATTTTACTTGTTAGTTTGTTATAGCCTTTTCTTAATTACTTTCTTAGTTATAAATAAAAGAAATCACCAAAAACTTCATTTTATTGTTGTCTATAGTAATTAATATTAAATTTCTTGATATTTTCCAAACCTATATTCTTAAGAAATAACCCCTATTTCCACCCGATTACTACACAAGATACTTACCATGCATGCAAATAATAGTAGGAATTATAGTGGTAATTAAATTTAGCACGCAACACTAAGCTTATGAACAAGTTTAAGTAAATCATACAAATGCAAAGCTCAAGTATTATCATGAATATTAAAAGTTGCTTTCCATTTCTCAACCACATAGCTATACCAAATAGGAGTCATTGGAACTTCCTGGGATTGAAACAAGAAAAAACAAACATAAGGGTAATGAGGTTCAAAACAATACAAAGGTCATATATGTCCAATTCATCATCTTAACTTAGTTTTGTAGAAAAATTAGTCTAAAAATGCATTCAACAACCAAGATATTTGAAAGCTACACTAAACATTTGTATAAATTTGCTCAAAAACAACTTAAACACTTGGTAAAGAGACAATGTATTAAAAACAAGCTTTAGCAAATTCCATAACAAGAGAGTGTGATCCCATGAAATTGACAATAGCCCAAGACAAATCTAAAACAAACAATAACAAAGCAAACGAGAAAATAAAAAAGAGGCACAAGATTTATGTGGTTCGGTGAAAGACCAATGTCTACGAGCGAGGGCGACCAAAATACTTCACTATCAAGAAGAATACAAAACTTTATGACAAGAACAGAAAGAAAGCTAAAACAAGATAAAAGGCTTAACAACCAATGATGCCTAATAGAATACTGAAATATCTCTTATATTAGTACTTGGTACATCAAAGCCCAAAGCCTTAAATCTCCATTTATAGGACTAAGGCAACAAAACTCTCCTTAGTTTAAAAAATATGGGAAAAGCCACATAACAAATCTCCACCTTGGCACGTACCCACATCTACAAAACAGAAAGATAGAAAAATTGTTCCACCTTCTCAACAAAACCCCCTAATCTACTTAAATCACCAATAATGAATACCAAGTCCAAGACTAATTTGAACTTGTAAATAGGAAAAGGCTTCATAAAATATTAGCAGGATTATTTGGATTGCTAATCTTTGGAACAAGAACTTTCCCCTCCGTAATAGTATCCCGAATAAAGTGAAACTTCACATCAATATGCTTTGTCCTCTCATGATACATCTGATTTTTAGCCAAGTGAATGGCACTTTGACTATTATAGTAAACTGTAGTAACACCATGATGTAGACTGAGCTCACGAAACAAACCTCTCAACCATAAGGCTTCTTTGATTACCTTCATCACAACCATATATTCTGCTTCCATAGCAGACAATGCCAGAACAGTTTGTAAGGAAGCTTTCCTATTAACTACACAACTCCCAATGCAAAATACATAACCAATAAGTGATCTTCTTTTGTCAAGATCCTCAGCATAATCAGAGTCCACAAAACCAACCAAAGTGTCACAATTTTTTCCAAACTCCAAACAAGTCTCCGAAGTACCTTCAAGTATATGAGAATCCATTTCACAACTTGCCAATGATCTTTTACAAGATAAGACATATACCTGCTAACCACTCTAACTACTTGACAAATGTTTGGAGATATACAAATATCGCATACATTATACTGATGATAGCACTAGAATATGGAACACATTCCATATAGCCTTCTTCCTCATCTATCTGTGGTGACTGAGTAGCTAAAAGTCAAAAATTGCTCGCAAGAGAAGAGTACTCACAGGTTTAGGATTGTTCATGCCAAACTTCTCCAAAACATTGTCAACATAATGCTTTTGGGCAAGGAACAATTTCATAAATCTTCGATCTCTCTTGATCTTCATGACAAGAATCTTTTTCGTTGCTCCCAAATCTTTCATCTCAAATTCACTACTCAACTATATCTTCAAAGTATGACTTTCTACAGAACTCTTGGTATCAATTAGCATGTCATCAACACAAAGTAACAAATAAATGAATGATCTATCATTCAATTTTTGGAAGTTGACACAACTATGAATAACCATGACCGAACATAAAGTGGAATTAAATCTCTTATACCATTGTCTTGGAGGCTACTTCAATCCATCCAAGGTTTTATTCAACAAGCAAACATGGTCTTCATTTCCTTCAATTTCAAATCCCTGAGGTTGCCTCATATAAATTTGTTGTTCAAGTTCACCATGAAAAAGAGCTGTCTTGACATCAGGATTCTCTAATTCCAAATATAAATAGCAATTAAACCAAGCAAAACATGAATAGAACTATATTTTCTTTTAATTTTTTGGCAATTTAGAAAATTTTTATTTATTGATCAAGTAGTACATTAACTTCGAATCCTTAGAATTTTACAACCCATTCTGTCAAGTCTATCAATTCCCTTAGCAAATATAGGTAAACTATCCCTATACAATGTAAGATTATGTAAACAGACAGAAAGCATAGTTGGCCAAAAAGTCTAGTTGATTTCCTTCCCTATACATGTGTTAGATTATGTATCTATCATGGAGGAAAGTAGCTCCAAAATTTCCTGTATAAAGCCATGAATTACAGCAAGACCAACATGTTGTTAAAATGCCTCTGATAATTTGAATCACAACCATAAAATCTATATCCATCATCATCTTCTGGAATCTGAACTGAGTGCAAAGTTGCAACCCTTGGAGAAGTGCCTTTGTCCTTGAATATAGATTTGTGCATGAAGTTCCATAAAAAGTTAGGAATGTTGCAATAACCATTCTATTTAAGCCACGAAAAATACCTCTTCCTGCAGCCAAACCTAGATTGCCTTATCAAGCTCCATCTATGTTCAACCTGACATATGTGTCATGAGGAGGTCACCATGAAACCAATGTGAAAATTGGTATAACTGGTGAAGTTTTTATATGAGAACACAATTGCCTAAGCTCCATGTCCTCCACCCTAGTCGTGTTGAATGGGAAAGCCAAGGATAATGAATAAAAAAAAGATTTTAATTCTCAAAATGACGTGTACATGTAGCAACAACCATGAATCAAACATGTTGAGATTCCTTTCTTTCCAAATTTCCCAACATATAATTTATTGCCAAATCTTCAAGAAAGATCCCTTTACTAAATTAGAAGGATGTTGCATCCACTAGCTCTACAGGTATTGCTTCAAACTCACTGTGAGGTCAAATGATACTTCCAATATATTTTAAAAAGCTCCCCAAACTACTTTATTCATAGAACAATGCAAGGAAAACTAGCCCTAAACATGTTCAATTAAGCAAGTAATCAACAAGTAAAGAGCTATCCAACCTAATCTAATGAAAGCAAGTAAAATCACCTCTAAATAAACTAAAGTAACTAAAATAGGATGAGAATTACAAAGCAAGTAATCCTATATTGACTAATGAAAGCAATAAGAAAGCATGAAAACAAAGAAATCTCCATTTCTACTAATTAAAGATATGGGAATTTGCAAAGGGAACTAGATTAAAAATAAATATTTTATTTTTGGATTTTTGATTGAGTAAAAGAAACCCCACTAAAAGTTACTAGATTTTAAAGAAAGGAGGTGAAGATTTTAACTAATAATTACTTTAGTTTTTAGATTTGCAAGAACCCTAAAAACTTCAAAGAAAACGTGAAATGGAGTAAACTTGTATTGCAAGAAAATTAAAAATGAAGCATGTAAATATTATATCTACTTGTAGAAAATGAAAAACCCACTAAGATTAACTAATCAAAGTTTAAACTTGCTAAGAATTAAACACAAGATGTAAAAGAAAATTAAAGAGAACTTTTATATTAAGACAAAACTTAAGTCTTAAGATAAAACTAAGCTACTCTAATCTATTAATTACCAACTACACTACTACTATGTGTACTACTACTTGTCCTTGATTGAGTTAGAAGATATGATTTAAAGAGTTGCAGCCCAAAATTACAAAGATGTCTTAACTACTTAAGCTGTTGTTCTTCAATGTCGCGACTTCGAGCTAAAAATTACATTTTGAATTCCCGCCTCGATGTCTTGGCACCAAACATTGCGTGTCACGACATCGAGCTTCTTCCAGTTAACAAAATAAGTGATTTTAAACTTTCATCTTGTCCTTTAATTCTTATCCTACAAAAGATTTAACTAAATAAGTAATCAAATGAAACTAAAATTAAGCAAAACCTCATACTAATGTCTTAATATTTATAAACAATTCAAATGCAATTACCTAATGCAAGTAATTGCGCTAAAACACTTAATTAAATGCCAAAAATAGGGGTTAACTAACAAAAAATTATGGTTCAGAAGTAGAATAATGCTAGTTTACTAGAGTTATCACACCCTCAAAGTTAGCATTTTGCAGGTCCCAAATAAAACAAGAAATAAAAAGAAATTTACAAAACAAATAAACACGCACACCACCGAAGATGACTACACAGAAGATGAACAATGGATGTACTTATGAACAATTAGGAAACCTCTCAAGGGACCTAAAATACCATATGAAAGTTGAATCCTTTGAACTAGTCACTCCAAGTTTTCAAATTTTCCAACAATCACAAGTTCAAATGCCACACAAGATTTCAAATTACCAAGTATTAACTGTACTCAAAAAGGGTTTTTGAAAACCAAGTTCTATTCATTCGAAACATAGTTTACACTCAAATCAAAAGGATTACTAAGTTGTTCAACAACCCCGACAAGGCTACATGGAAATACAAGATCATTAGAAGTCTACCTAATGTGCACATGTCATACAATTTGGAGTATTTCCTATCAAGGAGTGAGCAGTATGATATCAATGATAGGTATTACAAACATTTCCTCCTTAACCTGTCGGTATTCTATAATGTTAATGGCCATTTCGGAGAAATAACATGGATACGTGCTAGAATCCTGTAATAGCCTCATTACAATTCTAATGGCATATTTCTAAGAAACAACATGGGTACATACCAGAATTCCATACTTGCCTTATTCCTAAGAGCAATAATAATTTTGTTTTAACGACCCTAAACCAAGGAAGAGGAGTAAAAATTACAAAAAATTAATAATTAATACCAATCACTCGCAAGTTGAATAAAACTCCCTAAGCAAACACACAAAATGTCCTAAATCACCTCTCTATTCCATTTAAACTAATATTATCAAAAGATGAATTGACCAACAAAGTAATACTAGTAATTTGATCAAATGCAATGTTTCAAATAAATTTAGCCAAAAGTGGAAGTCCCTTATTTTTTGAAAACTAGTAATACATGGCCTTTGAAATCTTTCAGTTGCAAAGTAACTACATAAAAAACACTTAAATTCATGAAATGTCTAATTAAAATAGTTCAATCATATGGTATTGCAAGTCATTTATCATCATTGAGTACTATTTGATCAATTTTCCATTCAAATGTCATCAAACACATATATACAAGCACCAAAAAGAACATTCATAAACACACAAAAAGAATGCCCTTAAACTTTACATTTTTATTCTAATTATGAGTAAAACTCCACCATCTAAAATTTAACAAACACTAACCAACATGCGATCAAGCTTCAAACATAATAACATGACCTAAAATGAAATCTAATCAACAAGTCCAATCGAACAAGTCACTAATAGAAACATTATCTAGAGCTAAAAATCAAGTAATCATCCATAGAAGTTCAAAATATTCAATTCGATTATTCAAGCACCAATAAATATTCTACTTGGCATCAACTTAAGACCCTTAACCAACTACCAACAAATCAATCAAACCAATCACCAAGAGCAACCACAAACCAAAAACCAAGCAGTCATCAAGAAAAGCTCAAAATAATCACTTCATAATCAAACATTAATAATAAGTCTACTTGGCACCAGCTTAAGGCCCTTAGCTAATATATTCCAAAAGAAAGTATCTAAATCAAATATCTCAAAAACCATTAAAAAGAATAAATAAAGTACTAAAGATACTAAAGAAATAAAAAGTAGAAATGTTCTTCAAATTCCTCTAACTGTGTAAAAGAAAGGAAGGGAGAGAGAATTAAGAATGAAGTAGTCTTCTCCATATGCCAAAAATTGTCACTCTTCATCATAGGCCTTATTAATATCTTTCTCTATTTCTTCTTGGTCATCTTCTACACCACTATACTGGCATGTCTCCTCGAAATCCTCATCCTGGACCCTACCAATGCCACCAACTTGATGTGGTTCTCCTTGATGTCCTGGTCCCTCGGGTAATGTATAAAAGGAATGCCTGCAAGATGTACCATAATGCCATGCCAGAGGTGGTTTTGGCTAGATCCATGTATTCAATGTCGTGGTCCTCAAAGCTTCACTAACAAGAACCAAATTGTTATGAAGGACTAGCTGGCTATAGGTTTAATATTCCTAAATTTCATTGCGCTCCTCGTCAGTGCTTGGTACATTAAACACGTAATCTGTTGGCATGGAAATTTGTGATGCTCGTGGGGTGGTGGTGGAGGTATAGTGTCTTCTCTGGGCTATTAATGCCTCCCGAACTTTCGGACCATCATGTAAAATATTCTCTATTGATCCAACCTCTTGAATGGGTTTCAGGCTGTCTGAGCAATAGGACATCCTGCATTAATACATAAATGAGTGATTATGCTTGGTGCATAAAAAATAGGCCTCCTAGTTCTCACTATTGTCAAGGAATCCCTACCGAATCAATTTACCAACAATAAGAGGCATGTCCCTAAGAATAGCATAAACAAGGCATGCTTTATCCTTCAAAATATAACTTAGTGAGTTTGAACCCCAAATCCAGCAACTTATGAAATAAAACCACAATTTATCAATAAAGATAGACCTTACAAGGAAATTTCAATTCCTTATCATTAGTTGCATTCATAATCCAATTCATATTAGTAGAACACAGAGCACTTTTTACAGCAAGCATGTCCTTGTTTTTATCATTTATAACTCCCTGTATGCCTCATGATCAACTAAAATGATATTGAAATAATCATTGATCTTTTCAAAACTGAAATCAACCAACACCCCTCTTACTCTCACCTTCCCTCTTTCTAAATCACACATATTGTAATGAAACTCTTTACCAAGTTTGTGTCACTTGGTTCAAATACTCTATTAAAACCTTTCCATTGCCTTGCCTTAAGTTGTGCTTCCACCTTACTCCCACACTTGAGTTAATCCCCCGATTCATTGACAACTCAAATCCCTTTTCTCTAATGACCTCATGTTTTTCATTAGCTTTGAATAAATCACGAGCACAGTCAGTGAAGAGTTGGGGTTCCACGATGGGTTAAATTCGTTCACTACTACTTCTTTTCCCCACTTTTCCTTTCATCAATGTTTCCCCTCTTCCACTACTTCTATCTCTCCTACCACTACCAAATACACCTCTTGTCATTGTTTAATCAATTTCAGCAACAAACAATCAAAATCTTTTTGCAAAGAAAACTTCAACTACCTCCAATTCCACAATAAAATTAAATCCAACAAACCATAAATTTTCACCAAAATTTCACAAAACCAAAATTTCCAAACAAATGAACAAGTAATCCACAACAAAAATTATACCCACAATATCTTTCAACAAAATTCGCAAAAAAATTCACACGGAAATATCTAACAAAGCCCAAAATTGAACCATACAATTCTTGAAATTCCAAGGATTCAAATGCAAATAATCAGCATTAAAATTAGCTAGAAATTTATAGACTTTGGCACACAAAAATGGAATTCTTTACCCATTTGGTTGAAGAAGAATCACCCTTGAATGAATGCTTGAATACTTCCTTGAAATCTTGAATTTCTCCCATGAAAAGCTCAACCTGAGGATGAATAATGATGGAAAGAGTTTGTCTGGGTGGAATTGTGATGAGTTTGTGAAAGATTTATAGAGGAAGAAGAAGAATTAAAGCAGAGAAAAAAAGATGGGTAGGGTAGGGTTTGAAGATTTTTGGGGTTTGATTTGAAAAAGAGTCTGAAAGCCCGTTTAAAATTATTTCTGCCCGATTCTAGTGTCGCGACATCAACTATTCGATTTCATGACATTGGCTAACATGTGCTTCTCAGGCATGCCTCAGTGTCACAAGATCGAGGTTTTGGTGTCACAACTTCAAGTGTCTTGTGTGCCTCTCACGTGGTCAATGTCGTGACATCAACTCTCGGTGTTGTGACATCGAAATGAGGAAAAATTTTATATTTGTTTGCCTTTTTTGAAGTTTGAAGTTGATGTCGTGTCGCGACATCATTTTGAATTGCCTACAAGGTTGGATTCGATGTCACAACATCAAGTGTTTGATGTCGCAACATCAAAACAAAACAAATTTTCCATACTTAGCAAAAATTCCAATGTTTCTTCCACTTCAGTCCACTTCTTCTCATCACCTACAAACATGAAAAACACAAATATTAGTAAACATTTCACCTCAATTCCCCAGAAAAATATATTAAAAATATAAGAGAACATTTACAACCTAATTCAACCAAAATTAACCTAATCAAACCAAATCAAATTTAAACAAGAAATAACACTAAAACAGAAACAAAGAATTTAAAACTTGGTTTCCTCCCAAGAAGCGCTCTTTTAGAGTCACTAGCTTGACTATGGCATGACTTGATCAAATAAAGCAATTAAGGATTGTCGGCCATCCTTTTCCGTTGGTCTCCAAGGAAAGAGCTTGACTCCCTATTTTCCATTAAGAATGGTTAATAGCATTATTTCCCGATGTTCACATGAAGTTGTACCTTTTTCTATGTATTTGCAAGAGCTAATGGACCAATTACCACTCTAATTTGCTTCTCAAATAACCTTCCCTTCTTTTTGCATATTTTCACCTTTTTGTCATCAACAACTTTTCAATTCTTGGTATTATCCTCTTAATTCTTCATCACATCACAACTATATCAGGTGGCTTTTCCTTCAAGTGATTTTTCAAGTCTTTCTTTGCTTCATCTACCTCTTTGAGTGATTTTCTTTCCTCAATTTCCAGTGCCTCTTCATGTGACCTAACAATAAGAGAATCGAGTGAATGGTTAACACAACTTCCTTCAAAAATTGGAACATCATCATTGTAATCAAAAACATCAAATTCAACCAATTGATTTTCAACTTGTAAAATCAATTTCTCGTTGTTAACATGAATCACTGCATATGCATTTGACAAGAAACGCCTCCCTAATGTCAATGGAGTTCCAATATCTTTGCCGGTGTCTAGCACTACGGAAAGAAAATCAACTGGGAAACAAACTTGTCCACTTCAACTAATACGTCCTCCAATAAACCATAAGCCTTTCTCTCAAACAAATCAACCAACTAGAGTGTGATTTGAATAGATTTGGCACTTGTGATCCCCAACTTGTCATAGATGGCCTTGGACATAACATTGATGCTTTGCCCTAAGTCACATAATGAACGATACAAAATGTTCACCGGTATAGTGAAACTACTGTGATCCTTGAGCTTAGGTGGCAATTTCCTTTTCACAATTGCACTACATTTTGCATTAAGGCATCATCCCACTTCATCTTCTTAGCTAGAATCTCTCTCATAAATCGAGTATAGTGGGGTATCTTTGTGAGTGCTTCAAGCAAGGAAATATTAATTTGGAGCTTTTTGAATAATTCAATGAATTCATTGAATTGTTTCTCTTTTTTTCCTTCCTTGGGTCAAGCAATCTTTGGGGAAATGGTATCTTCACCGAAAGGTGTAGATTTAAAGGTTCTTCAATTTGCTTATTCTTGCACCCTTTCTTCTTTTATCAATTGCTTCCATCCTCTTCAATCTTCTTTTCTTTATCACCATTGATCTCACTTTGAGCTTCAACCACCTTAGACTTTTGATTTTCCTTTTTTTTTATCAATTTCATTCTTGTCACTCCCCATAATCAACTGCTTTCTACTCCTCAAAGCTGTAGCATTGCATTGTTTCGTTCCCACTTGTTCTCTTCCATTTTGAATTCTTGGATTGGTAATTGTATCCCTGGCCAAACTTTCAAAGGTCTCTCATTTTGTGGTCTAGCCAACAGACCCAATTGGATCTCTGAACTCCTTGTAGTGGCTCTTAAATTCTCATACTTTCTCCTTTGATTTTCCATTTCTCTCAATTGATTCTCATTTTCTCTTTTTTGATTCTCATATTCCATTCGTTAAATTTCATAATCTCTCCTTAAGTTATCAAATTACATTTGGAAATCATCACCCTCTCTATGGAAGTTTTGATTGTTGTCCATGGGTGGTGGGGGTTATATTGTACATATTGAGGTTTTGGTTGGTTGTTAAGGAAGATTTGATTGGGATTGATACGAGTTGGCTTAAAAATTCCTTTGGTTAAGGGATTGATAAGGCTTAGAAAAGTTGATTCTTGGCTTTGAAAATTTTGTGGTTGAGGGTTGGTTTGGTAAGGATCTTTTGTTTGTTATTTTGGCTATAAGAAAAAGACAATGTAATTGGGTGGTTCCTCCTGTCTCTTATACACATTGTAGGTATGTGTATAAATATCGAAAGGGTTCCTTGAAAATGATGGTTGAATAGAGACATAATTCAATTGTTTGTTTGACCCACAGAAACTTAATATTGACAATTTGAATGATTGCCACCATAAGAGTCATAAGAGAGAAATCTTTGAGGAGCCAAAGAGATGGCATTCACCGTGTTTCCCCTTCCTAGATTTTCAATGGCTCTAGTCAAATTCGCCATGACATGCATCATTTATCCTTTTTGAACAAGCAATGTATCATTTGAGTTCAAATTCAGTGAAAGACACCTCCATGTTAAGCATTGGTTTGTTGAACTTGTTGAGCAATCGATTGAGCAATAGAATCATGATAGTAATAGTTAGACGCTATCCTATTAAGTAGTGCTTGAGCTTCCTCTACCATTTTGAAAGACAATGAACCATCCACAGATGCATCAACAATTGATTTGGTTTCTTGAGTCAAGCCATTATAAAATGTTTCAATTTGAAGCCAAAAGGGGGATAATATGATGTGGGCACTTTCTCAACAATTCTTTGATCCTTTCCCATGCCTCACTAAGACCTTCACCTATGTCTTGCTTGAACGAAGTGATTTCATTTCAAAGTTTGGTGGTTCTTGAAGGAGGGAAATGTTTCTCCAAAAATTCTTGGGCTAATTGATTCGAAGTAGTCAATGTCCCTAGTGTATGTGATTGCAACCAAGCTTTTGCTCTATCCCTTAATGAAAAAGAAAATACCCTCATGCGAACGCAATCAACATGGACTCCATTAAATTTGAAAATGTCTCAACACTTCTTCAAAATTCATCAAGTGTGTATAAGGATCCAAATTAGGACTTCCACTGAACATCGCATGGGTTAGCAACATTTGGATAGGAGTGGGCTTGATTTCAAAGTTATTCACTTTGCACCGGCATCTTTGCCATGCTAGAATTGGCTCCATCAAAGTTTGGCGTCGCATAATCCCTTCGAAGACGACCATTTCCATTGACTCCATTACTATTGAAATTAGCACCCATGCCATTATTTCCCATTCCTTCTACTAGTTCATCATCACCATTATTGCCAATATTCTCATTCACAATTCTATGATTTTGTTGATGATTAGCCAAAGAAGTCTTTCCAACTCTTATTGTACTTTTTCTCTTTTATAATTCTTCTCAATTCTCTTTCCAATTTGTCGCCAAGGCTAATGAATTCCTCTTCTTCTTCTAACACCATGCACTACAAGAGCAAATTCAACCAATTAATCACAAGTGCCACTTCACACCAAAAGCATGAATTACTGCAACATAAACAAGTAAATACCACTAATTAAAAACTAAGGTTAACTATTGAAACAAATAAAATTGCTAAATCTACACGACCCTTAAATCGCTCAGTATTGCCAAAATACCAAGGATAATCCCCAGCAACGGCGCCAAAAACTTGTTTGCCTTGGGTAGAGTGCAAAATAAACTAAGTAATAAAAGAACCACACTACACATATTACTCTACTCTCACTCCTGCAAGTATACAATTTAGGTAGTAGTATATGTCAAGTGGGTATCATTCCCTTAAGGATTTTTGGTCAAGCAATTACCAAGATTAAAGGGTCGTTATATAGTTAGGCTAATCAACAATAGAAGTAAAACTAGCCTTAAACATGTTGAAATAAGCAATTAACCAACAACTAAAGAGCTATCTAAACTAATCTAATGGAAGCAAGTAAAATCAGCTCAAAATCAACTAAAGAAACAAAAACAAAATGAGAATTAGAAAGTCAGTCATCCTAAATTGACTAATGAAAGCTTAAATAAGAAAGCATGAAAACAAAGAAATCTCCATTTCTACCGATTAAAGCTATGAGAATTTGCAAATGGAACTAGACTAACAATAAATATTTTTGAATTTTTGAGTGAGTAAAAGAAACCCCACTAAAAATTAATTGAAATTAAAAACAAAGAGATGAGATTTTAATTGCTAGATTAGCAACAACCTTGATAACGTCAAAGAAAACTTGAAATGGAGGAAATTTGGATTACAAGAAAATTAAAAGGAAAGCATGTAATATCTACTTGTAGCAAATGAAAAGCCCAATCAGATTAACTAATCATAATTTAAACTTGCTAAGAATTAAAGATGAGATTTAAAAGAAAATTAAATAGAATTTTTATATTAAAACGAAACTTGAGTCTTAAGATAAAACTAAACTACTCTAATCTACTTATTTCCAAATACACTAATACTTTGTGTACTACTACCTATCCTTGATTAAGTTACAAGTTATGATTTAAAGAGTTGCAGCCTAAAATTAAGTAAATAAAGATGCCCAACTACTTAAGCTATCGCGCTTCGACGTCACAACGTGGAGTAATTGATGTTGCAACATTCAGCTGGAAATTACACGTTGAAATCCCACCTCGATGTCGGGACATAAAGCATTCATGTCGCGACATCGAGCTTTTTTCAGCTCAAGTCTTCAATCTTCATCAATTGCAATTTGCTCCTTGGACATTTATGATCTTAAACTTTCACCCTTTTAATTACTCCACGTTGTGATCTAATTAAGATAAAATTAAGCAAAAAATCATACTAATATCTTAATATCTACAAGAAATGAAAATTCAATTACCTAATGAAAGTAATTAAGCTAAAACACTTAATTAAATGCCAAAAATTAGGGTTAAACTAGCAAAAAAGAAAACTAAAGTTCAGAAGTAGAATAACTCTAGTTTACTAGAGTTATCAATGATCTAGGAACACTCTTGCACTTTTAATTCAACTCAAACCACAAGATTCTAGCCTAGGTTTTACTTCAACTAAAAGGCACCCATCAAATCAACAGAACACTTTGTCCGAACTACCCATCAAATTTCCTTCCGAGTTTGGTAAACTTTGCCAACTAGTGCTTTCCTAACCTAAATCTCCCATAAGTGAATTGCTAACAGCCATCTCACTGCCATTATCTCCATTTGGTCGACCTTTTCTGCTGAAGAACAACATGTGAGCTACTCGTTTTAACCTTTCAAGCTTAAAAAAAAAAAAAGCTCCTCTACTCCTTCTTTCATCAAAAATTTTTTAATTCCAATTAATTTTTGAAATATTAAAGAAAAATGAATGCAACTCTCGAAGCTTCTTCACTTATCAATCACTCCAAATTCCATAACTGTAATTATAGTTCATTTAGTTACATTCATATTTTGGTGGTTTGTTTATAATAGTAGATTGAAGGCTGGAGTGTAGGAAATTCTTCAGATGCAGTGGCAAGATGAATTTAGGGGTAGGGTAGAGGAGATAGAGGAGAAGAGAGTGATGGAAAGAGTAAAGGGAATGGGAGGAGGCTGGAGCAGTGAGCTACAGGAGGGAGATGAGATGGGCTGGGGTAGGAGAAGTGGGGAGAGAGGATGCATGAGGCAGATAGAGTGTGAGAAAAGGGAACAGGCGGGGAAAGCGGGAAAGAGAAGGTGCTAAAGGGGATTGAGAGGAAAAAGGTGAGGGACGGGATGTGGCGATTGAATAGAAAGAGGGATAATTAAGATTACTATTATGGTCATTGCACTCCTTTTCCTAAAGCACTTTGTGAGGAAATTGATAGGAAGCTAAAAGATTTTTTGTGTGAATTCTTAGGGGAGAAGAAAAAGCTCTACCTGGTAAACTGGCAATCCATTTGTTTGTCAAAACATGTTGGGGGACCAAGGGTAAGGAGAACAAGGGACAGTAATGGAGTATCCTTAGCTGGATTGTGTTAGAGACTATCAGTTGAAGAAGACAAACCTTAGACAAAAATCTTGCAAGAGACTTGTATGGATAAGGGTAAGACCATGGAGACAGGCCACCTAGTTATGGTTAGGAAAGGAATATGTTCTATTAATAGAAAGTTCCTCCTTGAAGGTGCTAAGCTTTTTAACCTTGGTATTGCTTGGATCATTAGAAATAGTGACAAGATAAACCTTTGGAAAGATAACTAGCTAGGTTTTGGACCCCTTGAAACTTTATTCATGGCCCCCTTAACAAGGACAAAGAAAATTTTAAAGTTAAGAACATCTTCTCTAAAGAATGAGGCTGGAACTTGAATACCATTTCTTTTATGCTTCCTGATGAAATTGTTTGGAAAATTTTAAGTACCCTTAGGCAAACTTTGAGTTCAATGAATGACTCTATGAGATAGTATACTACTGAGGGTAAATTCTCTATGAAGTCAGCATGGGAATTCCAAGTAGCTCAAAACTCTATACCTAATGAGAATTTAGTTAATTGGAGCTAGATTTGGAAGATTCCTAACTCCGCCAGGATAAGGCATTTCATTTGGCTTCTCAACCAACCAAGGCTTCTAACAAAAGTCCTACTCGCATCAAAGAGGAATCACCTCTGATGATCACTGCTATTACTGTAGTAACACCTCTGAGAATGTTAATCATATTTTTAGATCTTGTGTCAAAGCTCAACAACTTTAGAATGAGATACTGCTGGCCCCTGAACTGATAGCATCTTTGATAAGTTTATAACTGTGCTATATTTTGTGTCATTTACCATGTTTTTATGTGGTTTAAGGAATAATTGAGTTATTATTGAGCTTAATTTGGTTATTTGTAGTTTTTGTAGGATTAAAGTGAAAAAGAGCTGAAAAAGATAGAAAAGGTGAAAGAAAATGCTAAGGGTGAAACATGCACGAGAATGATGCTACTCTGGATGCTGTTTCATATTTTAAGCGCAACCTTCAAGTCCAAGCTCCGATTGACTTGATTTAAGATGTGTGAGAAAGCAAAGAGAGAGAGTTACAACTTTTGTATTTTACACTTTTCCAAATTCCAAGAGCATCAGGGTCAAAATCAAAGCCGAAAGTGAAGTAGGATGCAGTTTGAAGGCCCAACGCACATGCGCTGGGGTTGTGCAGCGAATGTGCGCTATGTCCAAAGAGGAAAATTTCAGAAGATACTGAGCACTCATGGACGCAGATCAACCAAGACAGGTGTGCTAGAAAAAGTGGTGTTACGTGAATTTTTTATTTTTGGCAGATTTTTTGGTTCGGTTGAACTCTTTTTCATACGATTTCACATATTTATCCTAAGACAATGATTGTAACCGTAGTACTCAATATAAATACCCCATGTAGGATGAGTAGAAGGAGAGAACACGTCTATTCTTTGTTTTATTTAGGGTTTTCAGTAGAGAAAATTCTTGGTTATTCTTTCATGGCACTTGGTACCTAAACCCTTTTTCTTGGTCGAGAGATTTGAAGCCATGGTCAATTCTTCTATGTTGTGACACGTTTTGTTATTGTACTTATTCAATTCTATATCAAGTATTGATTATTTTTCTGTGATTAATTTTATGATTGTTATTTTTAACTACTGCTACTCATGGGGAATAATAAGTTATTGAAATTGATCTACTGTTAGATTGTTTTAACTACATGTGCTTAAATCAATCTATGAAGCAACTAAAGTTGATAATTGCTTGATTAATATTATTGAATTTAGGGGAAATAATCAACTAATTGTCATAATCGCGTGTGTTTATGTTTAATTAGCTAATTGTCCTTGTTGATTTTGGTGCTTCTATTAATTAATCTTTGGTGCATGTCTGGATTAAATTTATAGTTAGGTTAATTTGATTGCAAGTAAAAAATTAGCAAACTTTAGAAAGAAATAAGAATCAAATTTGAATTGGAATTCGGGTTAATTTTTCAATTAGTGCTTGGTATAAAAATTGAATTATCTTTGGTGTCAAAGATTGACTAGTAAAGTTGTCATGGTTGATATGACCGGGACCAAGATTCTTCTTGAATTGAATTCTCTTCAGTTTACTTTCCTTACGTAGTTTTTAGATTAAAACCATTCAAAAACCCCCCTTTTTTCTTTTAAGCACAAAGAATAAATCTCGTTCTCTGCTACATTAATATTAAGATTTGTTTAATATTTGGTGCCTACGATAGCACTGACCGAAATTTTGGCGCAGTTTCCAGGGAAAGGTTTGAATTATTTTCGTGCTATTTATTTCAATTTTTTCTTTTCTTTTATTTTGTTATTATTTCTTCCGCTAATTGTGTATGCCAGTGACACGGTCTGCTGGACAAGTTCCAATTTGATCTGGAAATACAGAGAACACTACGCAAATTAGGGAAGGAATAAAGGAAAAAACAGTTAGAAGAAGATCAATTGTTCAATTTCATCTTTGCTGACAATAAAGAACAAGTAGAAGAGACAAGCATGGTGCAAATGACTCTAAGAGAATTAGCAGCACCCACCTTAAATCAACAACCTTTGTGCATTACATATATTGAATTAGATGCGAATGTTACATTTGAATTAAAATTTGTACTAATCCATCTATTACCGTCCTTTCATGGATTACTAGGTAAAGATCCAAATAAGTCATCTTAAGGAGTTCCACATAGTTTGCACCAGTATAAGACCCACTGGAGTTTCAGAGGAACATATTAAATTGAAAGCATTTCCATTCTCGCTCAAGGACGAGGCAAAGGATTGGCTATTGGATTTACCTTCAGGCAGCATTACAACCTGGGAGCAGATGAACAGATTATTCTTGGCAAAATATTTTCCAGTCTCTCGGACTACAAATATCCATAAAGAAATTTGGCATAAGGCAGTTCAACGATGAGTCCTTGTATGAGTATTGGTATTGAGAGCGCTTTAAGAAGCTGTCTGCAAGCTGTCCACATCATCAGATAAGTGACTCTTTATTAATTCAATATTTTTATGAATGTTTGTTGCCAAATGAAAGGAACATGTTCGACGCCACTAGTGGAGGGGCGTTAGATAATTTGACTATCAATGCTGCTCATGAACTTATATCAAACATGGCCACGCGTTCTCAAAAGTTTGGAACACAACGTGAACAACCTCTCAAATGTGTTACTTGAAACGAGGTAAATGTGTCATCTTTAGAACAACAAATGGCTAGTCTGATTTCTTTCGAACAACAATTGGCTTTAGGAACTGCGGAAACAGTACAACCCTAGGTATTTGTTCAATCGAGGGACACTCAACATATATGTATCCCACATTACAAGAGGAATCTCAAGAGCAAGTAAATGCTACAGAAGGATTTCTAAGGCAACCACAAACAAATTATGATCCCTATTCTAACACATGTAATCTTGGATGGAGAGGATCACCCTAATTTGAGATATGGGTATCCAACACACACACAACCTCAACAGAATCGGTAGAATTTCCAACCATATAGGCCCCCACTTGCTCAAAGACAACAAACTAATCCGACTAATTAGACTGGTAAGTTTTTAGAGGAAATGTTAAATGCTTTAACTACTAATACTTTACAATTCCAATAGGAAACCAAGTCCAGTATTCAGCAATTATAGCACTAAATGGGACAAATGGTGACGGTAATAAGCTGATTGAAGAATAAGTTCTGGAAAGTTACTATCTCAAACTATCATCAATCCCAAGGAAAACATAAATGCAATTGTGTTGATAAGTGGCAAGAAGGTTGAGGTCCAGCACAAAATGGTTCCTGAACATATTGAGGTCGAGAAGAAGGAGGCCAAAGCTGAAAAAGATATTGTCCCAAGCAAAAAGAAAGGCAGTGGCAGTGAAGACATAGGTGTTCCTATATGGCCAGAATATAAACCCGAATCCCCATTTCCTGAGGATTAATTGACCATTTTTTAAAAAAAAATTGAAAGTTTTCGCTTAATGTATTTTCCCATTTTTCTGCATAATAAATCTTTAATTGAACCATGCATGAATGAGTAGTCGGTGTTAATATTTATCATTCATGATTTTCAAAACTTTTGAGCACTAAACCATTATTTAATTGTTGATTTGGGATATTTAGAGAAATTTATGTAGACTCAATTATGTTGCATCCCAAAAAACTCACTTTATTACATTTTTGAAACTAATTCTTAGAGGAACCTGATTTAGTTTTAAAATGAAGGTAGTGCCTTCTTCTTTTGTTGAGCCTTTCTAGCCAACCATTTTAACAATTTGTTTCTAAGTACCTTGTTTGAACCTTATTCTTGTAAAGAAAAAAAACATTCATCTTCTTTCGTTTAAACTCAATTTACCTACCCTTATTGAGCTAATATTTCTTTTAATTATTTTATCCTAAATTTTTCCTTTAAAAGCTTTATGGTGCACATTAAATTTTAGGGGAATATAAGGGTGGAAGATTGTAAGAAGCAGGTGGTGTATATTTATGGAGTGAAATGAGGCATTGGAAAAAATTGTTGAAAAATTAAAATAATAATAATGGGAGTTTTTGATACTTACATGTAGTGCCTATCACTGGTACATATATTTGGAGATAGTGCCCATCTATGGTACCTACGTATTTATATATTGCGGGTAGTGCCTACCAATGGTATTCGTACTTTGAGCGGACACAAAAAATAAAATAATGATGTGATATATATATATATATATATATATATATATATATCTATATATGTCCGGAATGAGGTTGGCATGTTTGGCTATGCTTTTTGGTTGTTCAGAATTTTTCATGGGTGTTTGTTACTCAAGTGTGGGGTTGTGGATATATGATGTTTCGTATGTGAAGAAAAGTTTTGTTTTAATGTGTGGCCACCATTACTATAAAGTTCTTGTTCTTATTTGTTATATCCTTTCCATTCATTGGCTAATTAATATCCTAACCTATAGTTCAAGCTAAAAGTCCTACCTAATTTAAATAGAATCAGTTGTTGAGATTAGTGGAAGAGTTTAAGAAGAGTGAGCTATGGGGCATTTAGAAAAATTTTGAGGGTCTTCATGATTTAATCTAAATTTTTTCAAATCTAAATTTTTGAATGGCTATACACACGTACACACGAATTTCATATTTTGGTTTTTATTAGCATTTGAGCTCCTGGGTTCTTAGACTACTCTGATTGGTGGATTGATTATTGATTATATACGTGGATATTTGAGAAATTGCAATATGTCGAGTGTAATTTTGTTATGCTTAAGTGTTTTAACTTTATATTTGATCGAGGATGATCAAAGGCAAAGTGTAGGTTAATTTGATAAGTTCATAATTATGCTATATGTTATGTGTTATTTACCACGTTTTTATGTGTTGTAAGTATGAATTGAGTTTTTATTGAGCTTAATTTGGTTATTTGTAGTTTTTGTAGGGCTAAAGTGAAAAAGAGCAGAAAAAGATGAAAAAGGTGAAAGAAAATGCTAAGGGCGAAACATGCACGAATATGACACTACTCTGGATGTTGTTTCGTATTTTAAGCACAAGTTTCAATTCCATGCTCTGATCGAATTGATTTAAGATGCGTTGCAAAGCTCAGAGAGAGGGTTATAACTTTCATGTTTTACAATTTTCAAAATTCGCAGAGCATCAGGATCAAAATCAAAGACGAATGTGAAATATAGTTTGAAGGCCCAGTGCACAAGCGCTGGGGTTGTGTAGCGCATGTGCACTGTGACTCCAGAGAGGAAAATTTTAGAAGATGCTTGAATGCACATGCCCGCAAATCAGGCACCACATGTGTGCTCGAAACAGTGGTGTTATATGATTTTTTGATTTTTGGTAAATTTCTTCGTCCAGTTGAACTCTTTTTCATACGATTTCACGTTATTATCCTTAGACAATGATTGTACCTTGTACTCAATATAAATAACCCATGTAGGGTGAGTAGAAGGAGAGAACATGTCTATTCTTCATTTTATTTAAGGTTTTCAGCAGAGAAAATTCTTGGTTATTCTTTCATGGCACTTAGTGCTTCTACCCTTTTTCTTGGTTGAGGGATTTGAAGCCATGGTCAATTCTACTATGTTGTGAGTGATGTTTTCCAAACCTTATTTTGATGATGACATAAACACTTAACTCAGTAAACAAGTTTTTGCAGGTCTGTTATTTGTTTTGCTAGAGACAGGGTTTTCAGACTCACTGTACCGTCCGAACTGTGTTAAGCTTCTCGGACACATTCCACTGTCCAGAAGAACGAACAGGCAGAAAGAAGAATCCTACTGCTTCTCCAAACGGACGAACATGACCGTCCGAAGCCTCTATCGGATTATGGAATGGACTCATGCACGGATGTCCGAACGAAGTTCTTCACCAACTGCATGAAGATCGGACGCTGTGTCGGACGCATCCCATCTTTCTCGGACGTCCGAAACCCCAACGGCTACTTTTTGTGTATTTATTATTCAGCCGTTAGGAAGTAGTTGCAACCACCATTTATTGCTCTTATAAATAACTACTTTCATATTCTGTAAAGATAATCTAATACATTGAATACAAGCCTTAGAGTAGAGCAATTTTAGTACAAATTGGCTATAGTGCTTTGTTGTATTAGTGTGCAGTTTAGAGTGCAATTCAACTTTGAGTGGAGTGATAATCTTGTACAAAAGTGAGGTTGTAAGTAAGATTCTTGGCTCAACTAAAAGAATTTTAGTGTGAACAAGAATATCCCTACTTTGTAAAGATTATTGGCTGACCACATGCACATCTGTGTGTGAAGCATTTTAGTGATTTGATACTTCAAACTTGTTAGTTTGGAAGTATTGGCTGATTAATTTTCTCTCTTTCTTACTTCACTATTTTACTGATTCGATTATATCAGTTTTTATTTGAAAAATCTTAATATTTCTAAAAGCATTTTTAGAAACCTAATTCACCCCCCCTTCTTAGGTTGCTTTGGGACCAACAATTGGTATCAGAGCTTTGTCTCATTTTATTGCTTAAATTGCTTTTGAGAAAAGAACTATTATGGTAACCAACAATGCTCTATTTTTTGAGGGTTAATCCATTACTAGGCCCCCTATGTTTAATGGGGAAATTTTATTAGTTGGAGAGATAGGATGAAAATCTTTTTGCAATCTATTGACATTGACTTGTGGTATGTTGTTAATGAAGGTCCGTTTGAAGCTACTATCATTAATGATCACACAAATAGAAGAAGAGAAAAGACAAGGGATGAGCTCACTCCACAAGACAAGGCGAACTTGACATTGTAAATGCAAAATGCAAAAGCCATGAATGTGCTATATAATGCCTTGGATGCAAATGAATCAACTCGCGTGAAGGGATGCATTTCAGCTAAAGAAATCTGGGATAAATTGAAGGAAATCCATGAAGGGAGTGACGATATTCGTGAGCAAAAGAAATCCTTACTTGTTGCCAAGTATGAATCCTTCAAGATGGAACCACATGAAAATATTGACAAAATGTGTTGTAGGTTCAATATTAAGGATCTTGAATCCTTGGGTAAGGAGTATTCTTTGGGTGAACAAAATAGAAAAATACTGAATGGTCTCTCCAAAGAATGGGATGCCAAAACAATTGCTATAAAGGACCCAAGAATTTAAATTCAATGCCTATTGAATTGCTAATCAATTCTCTTACATCTTATGAATTGAAGTTGAAGACCAAAGTAGTGGATGATGAAGAAGCAAGGCCAAGAAGGATCATTGCTCTAAAGACCTCTCAAAAAGAGGATGAAAACAGCTCCATCAATCTAGAATCTAGATGAAGATCTTGATGAAGGAGATCTTGCACTCATCACCAAAGGATTTCTTAAACATTACATCAACAAACGAAGAATGATAAGAGGCGGAGCTACAAATTCAAATAATTTCAAAGGACAGACAAGGCTTGAAATGAAGAAGCAAAACGAAAAATGTTTTGAATGCGGTCAACTATGAGTTCCCTTCCAAGAAAAAGAAGGAAGGAAGAAAACCTAGATTCAATAACTTTCAAATCACATGGGATGATTGCAACTCCGAATGAGAAATTGAAGAAGAAATGGAGTCGGCACAAATGGTCTTTATGGCCATTGGAGATGATGAGGTAAATTCTAACTATGACTCTAATGATGAAAATGATCTTGAAGCTTTCATTTTGAAATTGCATGATAGCTTAAACGAATCATATGCTAGAAATAAGGAGTTAGTCAAAAAATCAAATGCTCTATTGAATGCTAACTCTAAACTTGTGAATGAAAATAATAGGCTATCACAAGAAAATCGTGTATGACTTGAATAAAAGAATGCATGTGAGATCAAAGGTTAAGGAAGAACAAGCCTCCTTGAAGAAAAGGATGGATGATTTGAATGTTCTCTTGACTAGAAAAAAAGAAAATGTTGTTGATTTGAAAAGAAATAGAAATGTATTAATCAACAAAACTTTTATTATGTTTAGAAGGGATGACTTATGTTTTGTAAAATCAAAATCATCTTTATATGGAAATAAAAATATTATTTGTAGATATTGCCAACAACATGGACATGTTAAGAATATGTGTTACGTCAAGAAGAATGAAAAACTTGGAATAAAGTTGCATGGATTGATAGCAATTTCACTAACTCAAATGGACCCAAGAAAATATGGGTACCAAAAGTTGTCAATTGATTTACTGTTTAGGTACTTAACATCACCAACAATGCTAAGTGGTTCATAGATAGTGGATGTTCAAGGCACATGACGGGTGATGCTTCTCTCTTCACAAATCTCATATCCAAAAACAGTGGAAAATTCATATTTGGAGATAACAAAAAAGCAAAATCAATCGGCATTGGTGATGTAGGTAAAAATGGTGAAACCTTGATTAAGAATGTGCTTCTTGTTGATAATTTGAACTATAATTTATTAAGTGTTAGTCAACTTTGTGACAAAAATTTATATGTATTTTTTACCAAGCCTGAATGTCTTATCCTTGATAAAAATCATGTTGTTTTATTCAAGGGCACTAGGCACAATGATGTTTATGTGATTCATCTTGATAAAATTAGCAATAGCAATGTAAAATGTCTTATCGCTTCCATAGATGATCCTTGGCTTTGGCATAGAAGACTTTGTCATTTTAATATGGATTTGATTGAAAAACTTGCTAAGAAAGATTTGGTAAGAGGTTTGCCAAAACTAAAATTTTTGAAAAATAAAATTTGTGATGCATGCCAATTTTGGTAAACAAGTCAAAGTTTCTTTTAAACCAAAGAATTTTGTGTCTACTCATAAACCTATAGAATTATTGCATTTTAAACTTATTTGGACCTACTCAATATGCTAGTCTTGGTGGTTGCAAATATGCCTTTGTTATTGTAGATGACTATTCTTGTCACGCCCCAAAAACGGGACCGTAACACGCCGCGCTAATGGCACACCGGTCCAAAGCGCAAGGCACAAACGAACAGAGCAACAAACTAAACCGCAATGTAATAGAACCATCAAACCATTTCTTAACTATAAAACCGAATATTTCATTTTTACACAAAAAATACGAATTACAAATTCCTTCTTAGTACAAAAGATGCTACAACAAAAAACAAAGTTCATCAATAGAAAACCTATCTAATACACTACCCCTCTCCAAACGTTTTTTACTCTCCACCGCGTTTCTAGTCCTACCAAGAATGTGGAGGGGTAGTGTATTAGAAAGGCTGCTAACGCGGTGGAGAGTCAAAAACGAGCACCTAATCTGAAAAATTATAAATCACGTGGGGTGAGCATAACTAGCTCAGTGGATATCATAAAAGCTCTTCAGTAATGGGGCCAAGCATTTCAATAAAAAGAAAACATAAAGATAATAACATTTGCGAAAACCATAGCCATGAAGCAGTTTCTAAAATGTCTCATGCCATTTAAACATCAGGCATGTCCAAAACATAGCCAAAAAGATCCATTCATTTCAAAACATAGCTAAAATGTCTCATGCCATTTAAACGTCAGGTATGTCCAAAACATAGCCAAAAAAAGATCCAATCATTTCAAAACATAGTATGCTAAAGCATAGCGAACAAATCCAAGTACAGTTTCAAATCCAGAATATAATAAAATAGCATGAGTATCTTTTAGGCTCGAAGGTATGACCTACAGTACTAGTCGATCTAGTAATCTACTACACCTACTAGTCGACCGGAGGTCAAGTTATCCCATCACAAGACCCCGCATCAAATAGTTCATAGCATCACAACCACCATGGCGTCCCATGGATGACTATAGATTTTTCTCCATGTTTCAAACATTTCCAAACACATCCAAAATTGGTCTCATATACCTAGGTCACCTATGAGCCAAAACAGTCATAAAATGCTTTCATATCAAAAGAGTTTGCAAACATATCATTTGATTAACATAAAATAGCTTGGTCCCGATTTCATATGTAATAATTCTAAAACTTGGTAAAAGTGCAGTTCCAAACATCATACACATTTTAAAATCCATCCAAACATATTTCGAAAGTCGTTAAACAAAATTTTTTTGGAAGAGGGTCTATGTATAAGAGACACTTATACAAATCAAAAGCCACCGGATCACTGAACGAGATCGCCGGCGGTAGGTGGCGTGGTACCTAAAACAGATATAAGAGGACTCTTAGAAGAGATGTAGATCAAATCAAAAGAATGACTAGGGAAGCGAAAACGCGAAACGATAGAAAACGACACCAACAGCTCTTTGGTCAAAAATGACCTTTTCACAATTTCGACCAACTTCGACAAGCTAAAACCCAGTCAAAACACTTAGTTAACCCTCAAATTCATATTACAGCTAGATTAGGAGGGCTGAGATGGTTGACTGATCTGGGATGGTGAGGTGGTGGGCTGCAGTAGGGTATAATGAGGCTGTCCTCCCTGCCAATAAAATCCAATTCCAAGGTATTCAAGGGACCTTGGTTACAACCCAAATCAAAACAACATATTCAACCAACCAACAAAATCCATTTCCAAGGTATTCAAGGGACCTTGGTTACAACACAACTCAAAACAACATATTCAACCAACAAAATCCATAAACGGAAAGATTCTTTGGAGCCTTAGCCGGGACTACATCAATAGCATTCCACAACAATGGAAAACACCTAAAACCATCAAAAGATAATTAAAGATCCTTCAAACATAACCAATTATCCAAATTATCCTAGTTGCGCCAAACTTCCGCTTACTTACAAAATGAAGGAAAATCAATTCCACTTGGTTTCAAGTCTCAATTCCTATCCAAACTAACCTTAAAACACTCTTAAAACATCATTATGTGCATAGACATAAGCATTCATAGCATAACACTCTAAAGGCCACATATGGAAGACAAAACCCTAACTCATAATCTTAAAATTTGTAATCTAACCATGGAAAGTTGTTAAAAATCAACCCCAATCACTTCCCAACCTCCAAAACACTAAAAACAACCCATAACATACATAAATCATAACTTACAAGGCTGCAAAGAGGGTTTATTCTCAGCCATAAAGAATCCTACAAAACTTGAAATTAAAGCTTGGATCATAAAGCCCATAAGCTATAAATGCTAAAAAACATAAAATCTTACCTTCCAAGTGATTCCTACTTGAAATCCAAGAAAATTTTTTTGGGGAAAATGGAGGAAGAGGAGTTCAGCTGCTGCTAGGAAGAAATGAGGAAGAAAACAACAAGAAGAAGATGTGTATAAGAGACAGTTGAGAAATCCTACCCATTGATGAAATAGTCTCCAAATTGACTAATTAACCCAAAACTAATTTTTATCTATGATAATAATTGTTTCTGAGTGTAATTAGTGCATTGTATGTGAACAGGTGTTGTATGACAGCTGCACTAGATGGGAAGAACTATAAATAGTCTCTTACCCGCGATCAAATCGCGTAAACCGAAAAATTTGCCGAATTGAAAAACGAATAAGTTGAAGTACTTTATGACTAAAAATAATATGAAAAACATTTTAAACCAGTTAAAATCAAAGAACAAGGCTATTAAAATACTGGGTTTCACAATTCTAGGTATACTTGGGTATTATTTCTTGTTCACAAAAATGAGGCTTCTGAAAAATTTGTAAAATTGTTTTCTAAAATTCAAAATTTATTGAATTTAAAAATTATTTGTTTAAGAAGTGACAATGGTGATGAATTTAAATTTGGAGGTTTTCCCGACTTTTGTGATCACAACGGTATTTTTCATGAATTTTTGGTTGTTAGAGTCCTCAACAAAATGGTGTTGTCGAAAGGAATTGTGTTGTCTGACTCTTCAAGAAACCGCTAGAACTATGATTAGTGAATGCGACTTACCACAATACTTTTGGGCCGAAGCGTGTTAACACGGCTTGTTATGTCATGAATCGAGTTTTATTAAGATCCTTTTTAAATAAAACACCCTATGAACTCCTTTTTTGTAAAAAACCCGTTGTGAGCTATTTTAAAGTTTTTGGTTGCAAATGTTTTATTTAAAAATCAAAGAAAACCTTGGAAAATTTGACAAAAAATAGGATGAATGAATTTTCCTAGGATATTCTAGTGACAAGAAAGCATACCAAGTTTACAATAGAAGAACGCTCTTGATTGAAGAAGTTGTGCATGTTACATTTGATGAAACTAATGATGTTATCTCAAAGAATTTTATGTGAAGATGAAGATGTAAGAATTCTAAAGGAGCTCGAAAAGCTCGTTATTCATGAAGATCATCAAGAGATCACATCAAGCAATGATGTCAACAACCATCAAATATATGATGAAAAGAATGAGGATACTCCCAAAGATCTTCCGAAAGCTTGGAGATTCGTCTCTAGTCACCCTCAAGATTTAATCATAGGTGATCTAGCTCAATCCGATGGGGTAACTACTCGTTTTCATAAACCTTTGAATAGTAATTACGCATTACTTTCTCACATTGAACCTAAACATGTAGATGTTGCTTTGAGTGATGAATCTTGGGTTAATGCCATGCAAGATGAACTTAGTCAATTTGAGAAAAATAACGTATGGACCTTGGTTGAAAGACCATCTTCTCATCCCGTTATTGTAACTAAATGGGTCTTTAGAAACAAATTAAATGACAAAGGTGAAATCATAAGAAACAAAGCTAGACTTGTTGCAAAAGGTTATGCTCAAGAAGAAAGTATTGATTTTGATGAAACCTTTGCACCATGGCTAGATTAGAATCCATTTGCATGTTTCTCGCATTTGCATGTTTCAATGATTTCAAATTATTTCAAATGGATGTCAAAAGTGCATTTTTAAATGGTTTTATTGATCAAGAAGTTTTCGTTGAACAACCTCCGGGCTTTGAAAATAAAAATCTGCCAAATTATGTTTTCAAACTCTCCAATGCGACAAAGCTTTATATGGTTTGAAACAAACTCCAAGAGCTTGGTATGAAAGATTAAGTAGTTTCTTGATAGAAAATGGATTCAAAAGAGGTGTAGTTGACACCACTCTTTTTACAAAAATAGATTTAAATGGTTTGTTAATTGTTCAAATATATGTTGATGATGTTATTTTTGAAGCAACTAATGAAAGTTTGTGCAAGGACTTTTCACATTTAATGCAAAAAGAGTTTGAAATGAGTATGATGGGCAAGTTACAATTTTTCCTCGGACTACAAGTTCACCAAACAAAGGATGGAACGTTTATTACACAAATCAACAAAGGAGCCACTCAAACGATTTGGAATGGAAGATTGCAAACAAGTTGGTACGCCTATGTGCACTTCAACCAAACTTGATAAAGACGAAGGAGGTAATGGTGTTGATGAAAAACAATATAGAGGTATGATCGGAAGCCTACTTTACTTAACAGCCAGTAGACCAGATATCATGTTTGCTGTCTGTTTATGTTCTGAGATTTTAATCTTGCCCCAAAGAATCGCACATGATAGCTGTTAAAAGAATTTTTAGATATCTAAAGGGTACAATGAATTTCTGACACTGACTTTGCTGGGTGTAAAATTGATAGAAAAAGTACCAGTGGTATGTGTCATTTTCTGGGAAATTGTCTTGTGTCTTGGTTTAGCAAAAAACAAAATTCTATTTCTCTTTCTACGACTGAAGCCAAATACATTGCTGCTGGAAATTGTTGTTCTCAACTTCTTTGGATGAAACATACTCTGAAAGATTTTGGTGTAATTTTTTTTTGTGTGCCAATAAAGTGTGACAACACTAGTGCAATTAATCTCACAAAAAATCCTGTTATGCACTCTAGAACCAAACACATTGATGTTAAGCATCATTTTATTAGATATCTTGTTTGTAAAAAGGAAATTCGTGTTGATTTCGTGCCTATTTCAGATCAACTGGTTGATATTTTTACAAAACCCTTGGCTCTAGATCGCTTTGAATCTCTCAGAAAATAGAAGTTTGGGGACTTTACAGATCAATTTGGCATAGTTTCTTCGTTCGGACGCACTTGATCGTCCGAACAACACTATCTTTCGGACGCTCTGTATCGTCCAAAAACTTTCTATCTGCCTCGAACGCTCATAATCGTCCGAACGATATTCATTTTCTTTACCAACTCTCTGGAAATTCTTCCGGACGCGTACCATCGTCCAAAAGAACATCGAACGCACTGGCTCTTCCATCGGCCGTCCGTTCGTCAGCTGTCAGACTCTTCATTGGACGTACACCAAACGTTCGACCGTCTAGAAGGTCTCTCTGTTTGATTAAAACCGTCCATCTTCCCCATTTCGGACTCAACCTAACCCCCGAAACCCTCTGGCAAAATTTTTTCCTTCAACCTTTCCTCCAAATTCCTTCCCTCTCTCTACAAATTGATTGGAAAATTATCTTCTCCAAAGTATTTCTCACCATTATCATATCTAATTTCTCCCATCTACCATCTCATTTCATCAAATTCTCCCAAATCTTTATCATCACAAAAAAATCAAAATTTTCCTCATTTTCCTTCCCTTCCTTCACAATGGTTAAATCCCGCGGAGGTTCTTCTACAGCAAATCGTGGACGAAAAACAAAACATCCCTTCTAATGCGTGGAGAATCGTCTGCTAATCCCCAAGTCTCCTCAAATCCACCATTACCAAAATTCATCGATGCCAAGGCATCTGAGCGGTATACATCTCTTCTAAGTAAATCTATAATCGTTCAACATCCTGCATCTCAGAGTCTTTTTTATGAGTATAATCTTCCCATTGTCAAATCATGCTTTGAAAAACAAATTTGGGGTCACCTAGTGCATACTGATTTACTCGTGTATCATGACATGGTGCTTCAATTCACCGCCAATCTTCGGAAAGGCCCCACTATTCGCACTTTAATTTCTCGTATAAACAGCACCAATCTAGAGATTTCCTCTAACATCATCAACACTATTTTTGAATGTGAAGTCTCAAATCCGCATGATTTCTCCTATTTCTTTTCTTTAGATCATAAATGGCCGCTATTGATACTCGATTTGACATTGATGAGGTTAGGGCTATTTTTAACATCAATTTCAAATAGGCCTCGGAAGCCAAAACCACATTGCTAACTCCTGAACTAAACATTCTATACACTCTTGCCAACCGACGGGCATCGTACTGAGCCCGGAAAAATGCAGCTTTACTTGTTCTTTTGTGTTTTCAAGGGCATTCCTCTTGACTTTGGGTATCTCTTTAAAGCCTGTCAAGTATACTGCATCTTTTCCGGTATAAGTAACATTCCCTTTGGAAAATTCCTCACCAAAATTTTTGATTTTCTCGATATTCCTTTCAGCGGCAACAAACAATTTCCCCCTTATTTTAACAAATCTTATATTGAACGAAAAGGCCTCTTGTTTTTCAACGATCAATGGTTAACTAAGGCAACTTTTGATATTGAACGTTCAAAATCCCAGGCCTCCACTTCTGGTTTGGCTATTCCACATTCTCCTCCTCCTCAACCACCCCCACCCCCACCATTCCTATGATCCTCATCCATCTACCTCTGAACCCTCCCTTTCTCATATCTGTGGCCTTCTCACTTCCTTGAGCACTCAAGTCAGTTCATTTCAATGTCGCACTAATCGTAACATAAAGTGACTTGAAACTCATCAGGTGATTCTCCAAGAGGCCCTTAGCCTTGGCATGTCTGCTTCGGGTCAGGTTCAATTTGCCAACCTTCAATCACAATATCCACTCAACTCATCTTCCGACAGTGATGACAATGAAGATGGGGATGTTCGTGAGGACGACGAAGAAGATGCCAATACTCAAGGTGCTGCCAATGAAGATGAAGGCGACGATGAGTATATTGACTACACGTTCGATTTCATCATGCAACGCCGCACTGGAGAAGAGGAAGACAGTGAGGCCACCAATGAAGATGCTCCTTCAAAACGCCAAAAGACTGAAAAGCGCTCCAAGAAGAAAAATGACTCGCATTAGTTCCTTTGACATGTGTTTAGTTTTTAGCATTTCACTATTTTTTAGCGTTAGGACTGCTCTCAAATTTACCCTTCTATGTATTCTCTTGAACTAAGTACTGTTAAATATTTGAGTTGAATATTTGAGTTTTTATGCATTTCTGTTGAATACTTGAACTAAGTCCTGTTAAAAATTTGAGTTGAATATTTGAGCTTTTGTTTATTCATTTCTGTTGTGCACTTTCTCAGGGGGAGCTTTGTTTCATGATGTCCAAAGGGGGAGTAGTCATCTATATTGCAAAATGATTAGTCATATCTGATTGTTTTTACATAATTACTCCATGAAGGTTTGTCATCATCAAAAAGGGGGAGATTGATGTTTTCCAAACCTTATTTTGATGATGACATAAACATTTAACTCTGTAAACAATTTTTTGCAGGTCTGTTATTTGTTTTGCTAGAGACAGGATTTTCGGATTCACTGTACCGTCCGAACTGTGTTAAGCTTCTCGGACGCATTCCACTGTCCGAACGAACAGGCAGAAAGAAGAATCCTACTGCTTCTCCAAACTGACGAACATGACCGTCCGAAGCCTCTATCGGACGATGGAACGGACGCATGCACGGACGTCCGAATGAAGTTCTTCACCAACTGCATGAAGATCGGACGCTGTGTCAAACGCATCCCATCTTTCTCGGACGTCCGAAACCCCAACGGCTACTTTTTGTGTATTTATTATTCAGCCGTTAGGAAGTAGTTGCAACCACCATTTATTGCTCTTATAAATAACTACTTTCATATTCTATAAAGATAATCTAATACATTGAATACAAGCCTTAGAGAAGAGCAATTTTAGTACAAATTGGCTATAGTGCTTTGTTGTAAAAGTGTGTAGTTTAGAGTACAAGATCTTCTCTTATACACAAAACTCTTGTACGAAAGTGAGGTTTTAAGTAAGATTCTTGGCTCAACTAAAAGAATTTTAGTGTGAGTAAGAATATCCTTACTTTGTAAAGATTATTGGCTCACCAAGTGTGTGAAGCATTTTAGTGATTTGATACTTCAAGCTTGTTAGCTTGGAAGTATTGGCTAACTGATTAATTTTCTCTCTTTCTTACTTCACTATTTCACTGATTCGATTATATCAGTTTTTATTTGAAAAATCTTAATATTTCTAAAAGCATTTTTAGAAACCTAATTCATTCCCCCCCTCTTAGGTTGCTTTGGGACCAACAGTGAGACTTTTTGTTCTTGAACTTATTCAATTCTATATCAAGTATTGATTATTTTTCTACAATTAATTTTATACTTGTTCTTTTTACCTTGCTGTTGCTACAAAATAATAAGTTATTGGAATTAATCTACTGCTAACTTGTTTTACCACGTGTGCTTAATTCAATCTGTGAAGTTACTAAAGTTGATAATTGCTCGATTAGTATTATCGAATTTAGGAAAAATAATCAACTAATTGACATAACCGTGTATATTTATGTTTAATTAGCTAATTGTTCTTGTTGATTTTAATGGTTCTTTTAATTAATATTTGGCGCCTGTCTGGATTAAATTAATAGTTAGGGTTAATTGGATCGTGTGTTGAAAATTAGCATACACACAACTTTATAAAGAAATAAGAATCAATTTTGAATTAGAATTCGGATTAATTCTTCAATTACTGCTGGGTATAGAAATTAAATTATCTTTGGTATTAAGGATCGACTAATAAAGTTGTCATGGTGGATATGACCGGGACGAAGATTCTTTTTGAATTGAATTCTCTTCAGTTTACTTTCTTTACGTAGTTTTTAGATTAAAAGCATTCAAAAACCCTCCCTTTTTCTTTTAAGAACAAGAATAAATTTCATTCTCTGTGGGACAACTTGGACTTACCACTTCTACATTAATATTGAGATTTGTTTAATTTTGGGTGCCTACGACAACACTAGCCAACCTTCTAATGACCCTTTAAGATTTCACTTAAAAGTTTAGTTTCCTCAACCATAACATCTAAGTATTATGATATTCCTTGTGGTACAATTTTCTCCTCAGCTTGCTAGGCACTTTGGGAGGCCAGGAGTCATAATATTTTCACTCCTGATACTTCTTATCCTTCTCCTTTCTCGTAGAAACCATAGCTATCTCTACTGACTGCTGCTTCCTCGGACCTAGACAGTCTTCGAAGAGAGAGATCAACCAAGTGTTCATTTGTTAGTGCCCCCCTAAAGTTAACTTTGTTAAGTTGAATACAGATGGAGCTGCAAAAGGTAATCGAGGTTGTGTAGGTACTGGGGGCTAAATTAGGGAACACTTTGGAAGATGGGTTGTTATCTTTATTAGGCAGATTAAGTGTGCATCTAACACTCTAGCTCAGTTACGGGCTCTTAAAGATGGAGTGCAGCTTGCCTTTTCGCTTAACTTGCACTACCTGGAAGTAGAATTAGACTCTATGGCTATCCTTGAACTGATCCAATCAACACATTCTGCAAGTCATTCACTTTCAACATTGATTGATGATTGCAGGAGGCAGATTGGAGCAATGCAATAAGTCAACATCATACATACATACTGTGAAGCCAATAATTGTGTAGATTTCATGGCCAAGAAGGCAGTGAATATGCAGCAAGTGTTTTGTGAGACCATTTCTCATGAAATTTTGATAACTCTAGGAAACTAGTGTTATATATACCTTAAACTTAATGGTTTTGCCTCTAGTTTCGAACATTCCTAGTGTTTTTGTATATGTTTTTTTTTTTCTTTCTATTTTGCTTCTATGTGTTTGAATGTGCTAGTATATGTTTTTTAAGTATTTTTGTACTTATTTAGGTGTTAGTTAGAATATTTTATTAGATTCTTGTGTTTAGAATTTGTGTCATGTCTTAACTTGACTCCGATGGGAGTTAAGTTTTCGTTTGTCTTTGTTTGTCTTCCATTTTTAATCTAATTTTTGAGTATTTTATTTAAATATTTATATGTTATTTTAAGTATTCATTATAGCTAATAATGTTCTCTTATGTGTTAGGGTTCAGTGGAGAAAACGACACATCTAAAATTTTGAAAATAAAACAGTGAAGTGCTGCATTTCAGAAGTATTAGTCAATGTCTTGACACCAAAATTTGATGTCATGACACCAAAGCAAACAGAAGCTTCTAGAAGGGCAAATTCAGAGTTTCTTTCGATGTCACGGCATCAAATTTTGTTGTCGTGACATCAACTTTTGATGTAGCGACCCTGATAATTTGATGTAGCGATGCCGAAGGTGACTGGTTTAAAAATGACTTTGTTTGGGTGTGATTTTTACTGCACCATTACCTGGCAATCCTAGCACTAGTTATGCTCCTTTTAAGCCTCATTTGATGCATAGAAGACCTATTAGAAATCTAGTAAAAATAGGTTAGAATAGAGAGTAGTTCTCTTCATTTTTTCCCTCATTTGGGGGGTTTTCTTAGATTAGGATTTCTAATTTCTCTTTCCTGTAATCTTAATTTTCAAGTTAAAGATTGAATCTTTAATTGTAAGTACTTTGTTTATGTTAAAACTCCTTTAGTTAACCTTTAATTTCATGATCCTTTCCTAAATTAGTTTAATTGATTTAGTCTAATTACTTCCTTTACTTGATTTCTTAGTGTAGTTGTTAGATTAGTTCATGAGCTCCTTCTTTTCTTTAAAAATGCTTTCTTAGTGCTAATTTGCAGTTTAGATTGGCCAATTAAGGTGGCTTAATTTATGACATTTTTTTCATTTAATTTCTTTCTTTACTTACTTTCTAAGTTTAATTTATTGCTAAACTAATGAACTTTCCTTAATTATGCTTTATTAGGGTTAACTTGTTGTTTAGACTAGTTAATTTCTTTTTTAAAATTGCTTTCTTTTTGCATACTTTCATAAAGTAGTTTATGAGTGGTAATTAGTATTTTGGATTAGTTAATAGCTTCTTTAAGTTACTGTCCCTTTTAATTACTTTCTTTAATTGCTGTCTAGGAATAAATTCTTTTTATATGCTACCTTCAATTAACTTTCTTAAACATGCTTTCTTAGTGTTATTATTTACTTTAATGCATTAGATAGTCTTTAAATTGATTTCTTAATTCTTTAGTTCTAATTTTAGTTAAATATTTTTTTAAAAAATTTATTCATTTCAACTAGTAATATAACCAAATAATCAGTAATTACCAATCAATATTTGTGGGTATGATTTTTTGCTTCTTTTTACTATTAGTTGACAACTGTATACTCATAGCATGTCACCTAGTTAGTAATAGAATTTGGTGTTTATAAATTTATATAACTAAGTGTATTTTGATTTAAATCCTTTATTGGATTAGGCTGTAAGGGGTATAACAACCCCTAGAACTATTGTAGCCACTCCTAGCACACTTTATTTCCTTTTGTTGAATGATATCTATGCTTTCCTTACTCCAAAATAAATAAATAAATAAAAGAAAAAATATCTTAAGATCGGGATATTTTGTTTTAAATAAAAGGTCATAATTAGTGAAAGGCATTTTGGAAATTTAAAATTTATAAATTGCTGTCAAATTTCTAACAGAAACTAATGATAAGGAGGTATTATTAAATATTTAGACATTTAAGGGGTTGAATATAATTTTTATAAAATACTGGAAAGTTTGGATAATTTGTCCAAACGTCCAGGTAAATGTAATTCATCTGACCCTAAATTATATAGGGCAAAGAAACTTGAATGACTAAACATTCAGAGCAAGGCAAACACGGTTTTCCGCTAAGTTTCACACATTGAGTACCTTAAGTGTATACAACAAAACGCTATTTACCACAAAATAAAATCTCCCCCACTACTCCCCGCCCCTCGCCCCCGAAAAAATAAAAAACCTGTCTATAAAAAATCCTTAATATCATTACCTAGTAATATTATAATAATCCACTCCACTCCACCGCATACACCACCACAATCTAAACTCCTACCTTAAAACTACCAAAAAATAGCAAACCCAGCCACCCTCACAAAAAAAAAAAAAAAAAAAAAAGCTGTACTAGAAGAATCTAGTGGAACAACAAGTACATATTGTTTGTTGGTTTAGTACGATTATATTTATATGTTTTTTTGGTAACAAATTCAAACAAAAAGCAAAGGTGAAAAAACACTTGAAAAAAATAACCCTAAGGGGAAGAGGAGAGCAGATGCAACCGGCAGGTGGCGCTGCATACTGTGGAAACGGATTAAGCCGAGCTGGTGGTGCTGGGCTTGCTCGGTATCGTTCAGCTCCAGCGACTTGGTTAGAAGCCCTTTTAGAAAATGACGATGACGACGACATCGTTTTGGATACACCCGTTTTAGCTCCGAGTAGTAATAAGCCACCTTTACACCCACCGTCTTCTTCAGCTCAGTCAACTCAGCAGCAGCCCAACTCGGTGGAGAATAATAATAGTAGATATGCGGCTGACCTGGGGCTGTTGGACTCGGTCGGTAATGGTGGAGGTGGTCTTAGTGGGTTGCTCCGGCAGAATAGCTCGCCAGCTGAGCTTTTGTCTGATGGGTACTTCTCCAGTTTTGAGATTCCGGCGAATTATGATTTCTTGATGGGTTCTTCTCCAGTGAATGTTTCGTCGGAGTCGCCTTCGAAGCGGCCTAGAGAATCTGATTCCGATAACCCATCTCCTAAAGCTTCTTCCCAAGTGGTATGTGAAATCCCATATCTTATTTATTTCGGATTATTCTCAGGGCGTGTTTGCTTGTTCTTGTTTTTTTCTATGGTTTGGATTTTTTCTTTTTCCAAACTGATTTTAAAATTTGCTTTTGTTGGTGGGTGGGATTTTATTTTTGTATAGGATGTTTTGGCTCAAGTAGTAATTAGTTTAAGGATTCAAGTGGAAGCTAGTAGGCAAGTGGGCATAGTGGTTTCCCAGATAGGAACTATAGGAAAATATTAAAAAATAAAAGTGAACTTAAACCAGATTAAAACCTGGTAACAGAAATAAATTCATACCCTTCACATCCTAAATTGGGGGTTTTGTTTGAATTTTGCTTTTTCTCGAGCTAGAAGGCCCTGTTTTGTTCTAGGAAACTGGTGACAAAAGGAATGGGAGGAAAAGAGAAGCAAATTCCTTAGGAATGTTCGATTCCTCACCTTGTTTGGTTACTAAGGAAAGTAGTGAGGTAAGGAATAGGGTTCCTAAGAAAGTGATTTTTTAGTTTGGTTTGTAGATTTTGGAGCTAGGAAATGGAAAGGATGTCTCTAAATAACAATTAATATCAACTGAAATGAATAGCATTTGTTTGGGATAAAATTAACAAATTAGTAAACTAGTATTGCAAAGTTATCTTAATTCATTCGATACAAAATATTTTAATTTTCAATTCTTTCCCCTAACCAATATGTAAAAATTAATTTGTAATCATAAGCACACTTGCTAATTATTGTGATATGAACTATAGAATATATATAATGAACCTATAACTGCAATAGTAGCAATATATAACTACCAAAAATAACAAAAACCAAGTGTATTACATCCGAGTAGCAATGATCTCTTCTAATATTATTACAAACCTAAGAATAAATTGATTGATGTCTTCTAGTACGAATAAATTAATCAACTGGCTCCAGAATCACCGTTGATCGAAACTCGGTTCAAGGGTCCAGATTTGACAGTGGAGGTTCCTTCCTTACATTTAACCATTCCTTTACAAAGAAAATCTCGGATGACCCTGATATGAGGATGATCTCCTTACCATTTTTGTTGGTCTTTTCTCTGGCAGTGGAGGACGCCTATCATTCACCATGGTTGGTTGGAGGATGAATCGATGAGGAAAAAGAGGTTAAGGAAGAAATCGATGGCTGAATTGAAATTCGGGTTGGAGAACAAAATGGCGAGGAAGAAATTGATGGCTGAATTGATGAGATTCTTATGGGGGAAATTGAAGAAGAGGTTAAGGAAGAAATTGATGGCCGAATCGATGAGAGAAGAAGATATGGGGGAAATTAGGGTTGGAGAACAAAATGCTGAGGGAGAGCGAAGAAATGGCGAGGAAGAGAGAAGAAACCTGTTTTTTGGCCTTGCATTTTTTTAAAAAGGGATCTGTTTCCTTTTGACCCGTTAAAATCTGCATATGAACCCATCAGTTTCCACTGTTTCCTCACACTTTTGTGAGGAAATGATTTTTAAGCAAATTGTACTATCACTTTTCTCACCAATTTCCATGATTTGTTTTCCGTAGTATTCTATTCCTGGGAACCAAACAGAGGAAACCATTGTTTTGAGAATTCTTTTCCTTTTCCCTAGTGAATTCCTAGAACCAAACAGACCCTAATAGACATTAATTTATTTGGCCTCAGGGAAATCTTAATCTGCTGTAAACTGTGTAAACATGTAACTGAAAGAGATTAGGAAGATAATTTTAATTGTTACTTCAAATATTATTAGTTTTACCCAACATCCATACACTTTGATATGGTTGAGTAATCATTTTTATGTATAGTGCTGTTTGATGTCGAGCAATTTAGGCACGAAGAAGAAACAACAGTGACGTGAGGACTAATTTCTACTACTCGCACAGATCAGAATAGTACTATACTGGATAGAGCCAGAAGGTGTTGTGAGTGGCTGGTGGCTATCTCATCCCCCAACCTTGAAAAATTTGACATTTACTCCTTTGAAGTTTTGAAGCTTAATTCTAAACCATAGTTATCAGAAATGCGGTACGGCTACGGGGATGCGATTCACCATTAAGCTTTTTTTAAGGTATTGGATACGTAGGGTTAGACTTAGTCGATACATCATGATACGCCACTTCTTAGAAAAAGTTGCTATATTATAGGTATAAGAAGGTAGTTGGTAGTATATAGTATTAAATTTCTAATAAATGTTAAACTTTTAGTGACTAGAGAAAAGAAAATGTTCAACTTTCAAGAACTATTATCCTCAATCCAATACTAAATAATTCTAATTAGGTAAATTTAGAGAATATTTTCTCATTTTCTCAATAAATAAGGATTCACTACCTTTAACGTTCCGAAACGTGAATCGCCACGTTTTGGGACGCAAATGAATTGTGTCTCGATACGTATGAATTGGTACGCGGTTCGTGGAGGTGGGGAGAGTTTCTGGTAAGGCGGTAACTATGTTCTGAACTCCTTTGATTACGTCAAAGCAAAACTCTTGCATTCATCTGTTCCCTTATATGTCATTCTTTTGCTGTACTTCACTCTTTAAGGCCTGGCAGAACTTGTGTCCTAACCATCTATTCGCTTACAAAGTTGAATCTCCAATCCGATGTTTTATATGCAGGAAGCATTGAACACTTTTATCCTTTCCCTTCCCAGCTCTCCCTCTATGTGTATAGACATATTGACAAAAACTTGTTTTCTCTTTGTACTTGCATAGAAAGGAGAGCAAAGTGATCAGTTGCAAGCTGGATTGGGTGGATTGTTGGATGCTGAAATGGAGAAGCTATCAGAGGATGCCGTTCTGTGTCGGGTTCGGGCAAAACGAGGTTGTGCAACCCATCCTCGTAGCATCGCTGAGAGAGTAATAATTTTGGCCCTTTTTCTAGGTTGATTTTTATTTTTTTTAATACGTTTTTTGTTTATGTTATGCTTTCATTGGTAGCTCTTTTTTTGACAGTTTTCTTTCTTTTTCCGCAAAAGGAGTTAATAGTGAAACAATTCCAAATAGTTTGGGACAATTCATTTAATTTAATTTAATATTTTTCCTAGTTTGGCTTGAAGTTTTATTTATTTCTTGAAAATCAGGTTCGAAGGACACGAATCAGTGACCGGATAAGGAAGCTTCAGGAACTTGTCCCCAATATGGATAAGGTACTTGACTATGCTGGTGTGATCAATTGTGTGTTAAAGAAATTGGGATCTGTGAAATATATCAGAAAATTGTTATATAGAATTGAAATGAGGCCCAACTTTAGTTTGCTGGGTAGTTCTCAGAGATTTAGCCCGAAATGTGGTTTGGAGCATTATCTCTGAGCAATTTACGAGTGTTGTTTCTACTTGCTTTTTGAGTTGGCCCTGAAGACTTTCGTATTACGATTCTATATTGAGATTTAATTGCTTTGCCTAACTTGATGTGGGGGTCTTTTGCCTCTATTACATGCAGCAAACTAACACAGCAGACATGTTAGAAGAAGCAGTAGAATATGTCAAGTTTCTACAGAAACAAATTCAGGTAATGCGCATGCACTGGTCTGTAGCTAAACAAAACTCAACGGAAGAGAGTATTGGAATGTTAATAATCTTCTATAAACTTTGTTACTGTTTTCCCTCACCTTCCATTTCCAGGGGCAAACTACTTGATAACAAGTACTTCACTAGGGTATTCATGGGGTGCTTTAAAGATCTTATAATTGAAAAATGTAAAATGTGGCAGGAACTCACGGAGCAGCAAAAGAAATGTAAATGCTTTGCCAAAGAGTAATTGGAATACCAAAACCTTTTCCAAGTGAACTGAAGTGAATTGGGACTAATGTAGAAGTATTGCAAAAATACAGTATACTACTCTGCTTCAGTTTCTTCCGCACCTGTAGATACTGCTACTCAAAAGAGCTTGGTACTGTAAGATTACACCTGAGTGCCATCACTTTGTGCTTTCGTTGTAGATGTCAAATCTTGTGTAAATTACTTCTTTAATTAAGCATGTTGTCTATTTTGTTCTCCTAATTTTTGGTGAAATTCGTTTGCCATAAAGACTGCATTTACTATGGCGATATTAGATCAATAAAACTTTTGGTAGTACCAGAATCCCGTATTGTAACCAATTGTGTACTCCTTGCATGCCAAACTGAAAGTCTCTTTGACTTGTTCAACTGGTGCTTCCTTTTGGGAGATATATTTGGCCACTATTTCTTAGTTGAGAGTTAACAAACATTAGCAATTCTGGAAATTTTCAAAAATTTATATGTACTATGAAGGATAAGCTGTTTGACAACAAAATGTCAAGCAAGGACATACAATTTGAGACAGAAGTAGTACTTAGGATAATAAATTTGCCTCATAATTGCAGCATCCTATGACCATATGGTGTGGTTACTACTGTTTTAGCTCTCTGCCAGAGTCTTTTGATTTGTTCACTATAAACCTTATTTCTTGTTGGTCCCTTTTTAATTCTTTTGCCACTTCTTATTTTTTATCATAAAGCTTGCAATGTGCAACTGATTGTCCCCTTCTTGAAAAAAAAAGGAGAAAAAAGGGGTCTGCATTTGTAAAGGAGTGTAGTTTCCCTATTCTAGCAAGAAATTCTGTTGCTTGTCCTCTCATCTGAAGCTGCAGAATGTGTTAACTTTATCAACAAGGAAAGAAACCATCTTGCATGCCAAAAACTGCATTGGTTAAAACTCCAGTCTGTGGAAGGTTGTATATATTTACATGGGGAATAAATAGTACTGAATCTCCATATTTGAATTTGTAAAACAGTTTTTTTTTTTTGGGTAAAACAGTATTATTGAAGCCAATGAAGTACCATGAATTGATTCGGTTACGAGGAAAATGCTTGCACTAGATGTCTGTTGCATTTATTGAGTTGTTTCTGCTGCTAAAGAATGAGGCTCTGCGATTAGGCTTGGATATAGGAGATAGAAAGGTAGATTCCAGTATTTCTTCTTTGTTCCAAATTCTGTTTAACAACAAATCATGTCTTGATTTTTTCAAATTGAATTGGTTGGTTGATATGATTTGCTTTTGCTTTTTCTTTTTTTTTTTTGTTTTTTTTCTGGTGCTTCGGGTACACTTTGTGACTTTTAATCTGAGAAAACTTGAGTTGGATCACGAGGAAATGACATCTAGAATTTTGTATATGCTGTTTTTATGGTCGACTGTGTGCAAATACCTAGCAACTAAGATTATGTGCTTTGAGAATCAATCCATCTTGTAGTTCAATTGAAGATTCCGGGAAAGGATCTTTGTGCTTCAAGTGTTATTATCAATGTTTTGAAAACCGGACTGGCCATTGAACCGGTGGCCTGTCCGGTTCGCGGTCCGGCCGGTTCACTAATTAAGGTTTTTTTTTTTATACCAAAGTGTGATATAATTTAAAATGATCTAAAATATATTTATATAAAATCTAAAATATAAGTGAAATACTATTTTTGGATAATTATAGTTCTAATACTTAAAATTACTAATCAAATTTCTAATAAGAAAAGTGAAATTTATACAAAAATAAGTATAAAAAAGATGAAAAAAATAATAAGTTAATAGTTTAGTCTTTGGTGTGTTTAATGTTTTGCTATTTCGGAGTTTATTCGATTTTTTAAATTTTTTTTATTTAAATTCATTTTTTATTCTTAAATTTAAAAAATCAATTTTTTACCGGTTTTCGATTTTTATCGGTTTTGCTATTTTGGAGTTTATTTTCACGATTTTTTTATTTTTTATTTATTTGAATCATTTGAAATTTAAAAAATCATTACTAGTTCTCGATTTTTATTGATTTTTGGTTTTTTACCGGTTCTGTCTAATTTTTTGGACAGACCGGATAGGTAGTTGGACCGGATCGGTGGTTCTTCCGATTCGCGGTCCGACCGGTCGAACCGGCCGGTCTGGTCCGACTTTCAAAACACTGGTTATTATTTCATTATTATGGACCGGAATATATTTTTGGAACATGTTTATCGTCTGAACATGTATAAATGTGATTACCTGATCCTTTGCAATTAAAAGGGTGGGCAAGATTTTTTATAAACCGATGAAACTCGATGTGCATGATTACTTCGATTAATGTGAGACTAAATAAATTTCACTTGAGGACTTGCTAACGATAGGAGTATTTATACATCAGATGTCTGGTCAATTAGGTAATTATATGATATGATAGATCTAATATTTGGTTCGTGTACATAGTGTACCTAATAAAAATGAGTTTGATAATGGGGTATTTGATCTAGTTCAACTATGACATTTTTAGTTTAAAAGTAACAAAAGTGACTATTCATTATGTAAATACGCTTCTAAATGAAAAGGTGTTCGGGGGCAAAAAATCAACTTCCAAAAGGGTTCAATGTACCTTCCTGATAGATGCCCAACTAATTCCATCCGAGCACCTGAGAGTTTACTAATTCCATTCGAGCACATGAGAGTCTAACTGGTTTTGTTACACAGCCAATGATTCATCTTGGGGTTAATCTTCTAAATGCGGTAAGAAGAGCTGCTATTTTCAAAATGGGTTAATTACATTTTACCCCCTTCAACTTTAGTATTATTAATAATTTAGTCCTTAACGTTATTTTTTGAAAATTAAAATATCTAAACTAAAGGTAAACTCTAATGTCGTATGAAAATTTTTTTAGATTAGATAAATATACCATTTGATTAATTATATTTTATCTCCTTAAACTTTTGTCTCACTAATACTTTATTCTTTAATGTTATATTTTAAACACTAAATCCTCTCTGTTATGTCAATTCAGCATTTTGACCATTGTATTTTTTTGTTTTACCTTCATTTGCCTTCTAATAACTGCTATCAACAACAACAACAACAACAACCAATATTGGATTTTGTTTTTTTGTTTTTTTGTTTTTTTTTAAAAAAGAAATTCTTTTATTTTGTTTGGCCTAAATAATTTTAAAATAAAAATTAATTCAAAAATTCTAAACTTATGAGTTTATCTTTCTACTTAACCAAATTTCAAAATTAAAAAGTTATTTTAATCAATAGATCTGAAATGTTATAATTGATCGCCAGTTACAAAGAAATGTGTTTAACAAATTATGTCAGTTAGATTTTGTCGTCTTTTTTAATTTATCTAGACCAAAAAACTATAAAAATGTTAAATTATACTCCTAACCTTCTCTTTCTAATATCAATTCTGCATGAATTAAGTCTAATCCTTATAAAAATTTGATTCATTAAACAAAAATAAATAATAAATAAAAAATAAAGATTAGAATAGGTATAAAATGATCAAAAAATTAGTTGGCATAATAGAAAGACTAAAGTACTCAAAAGATAATGTTGGGATGTAAAATGTTAGTGATCATGACAAGGAGGTAAAGTACAATTAACCCTTTCAAAATTTTGTTGAGAACCTACAAAGGAAATTAGCATGCTGGCAACAAAACATATTATCAGCTGGTGGAAGATTAGTTCTCATTAAACACGTGCTTTCTTCAATGCATATCCATTCTCTAGCTATTCTAGACCGACCAAAGTCAGTTTTAAAGGCTATGGAGCATGTTATTTCTTCACTTTTTTGGTAAACTCAGAATTTCGAACTCGACAATACTGGAGATCATGGCCACGACTATGTTTTCCAACTCAAACGACGGACTAGGTGTCCGGGATTTAACCACTGTTGTGCATATGCTTTCTCACTTAAAACTATGGTGGAAGTATTACATTTCGGATTCTCTCAGGGCCAAGTTCGTGAAGGATAGATATCAATACCATGAGGCATGTCATCTGTCCTTAACGTGGGGAAGACTGTTGGGAGTTCAACACATTCTTCATGAGGTATTTCAAACCAAAATTCTAGAATGCAAAATATCTTTTTGGTTCGGGAATTGGCCGAGGATAAGTCAGCCAGCAGATCGGGTGGACGAAATTCAACAACCTGATCTTGCTTAGGATCAGGTATTCAACTATGCAGATGGTTGGAACCAACCTGTTGTTAATTTGTAGCCTTAACAACCACACTAATTACAAAATGAATTCATATATAAAAAAGAAAAAATTACTTGTGTCATCAAAATAATAAAAAAATTACCTTTCTTGTCTTTTTCAACAACTTCTCTTCTTCAGCAACACAAATGTATTGGTAAAGTGTCTACACTCCTTCTGTACTCTCTTAAAAATATTTTTAGGTGTTTCTATCCTTTAGTTCTAAGGGCCAACTAAAACAATTGCTAAGGCTATTTATAGATTTGTCTACCAGAGAATTTTACTTGAGATCATTAGAAATTTTTATTCAAAATATACTGAATAAATCAGTCTAACTGATTAATCTGACATCCGTAATTAAGTCAATATCACGATTAATAAACAACTGTTTTGATGGGACGAGTCCCTGAGACACTAATATGCTATAATCTGACATCAGTGATGAAGTCAATATCACGATTGATAAACAACTGTTTTGATGGGACGAGTCCCTGAGACACTAATATGCTAGATGATTTATAAGAGACATGCAACTCTTATACCGATCTCATCAATATTTCATTTGTTACTTTAGTTATGTGAAACATAGATATTTTTGACCCACTAGTGATATTTAAACCCAAATATTCGTATTCAGCCCGTGAGTCTTTGTTAAGGGTTCATTAATTACTTGGCAAGGAGGTAGAGACTAAGTTGTAATAATGGCAATAAAGTATAATTATTATTTAGCATCAATTAATATCGATTGTTGATTATTTGGACAACTCGGGTTTTGATAGAGACAAGGGAGGCAACTTTTAAAGGGAAAAATCTAAAATCTCTCAAATTCAAAAGTAATCGCCCTTAAATATGTTATTAAATCGTTTGGTACAGATTTTGATTAGGGTTTTATCTATATGGTTAGATTTCTATTTTGGAGTTATTTGGATTTTAAGTTTGATATTGGTGATTTTATGAAATTCCCGTATTATAAACTTCTTATAGCTGTTGGTATTTTTGTATCAAGAGATTAATGATTATTATAATGATAATGATAATGGTTATAATTATTTATTTTATGTAGTTAACAATTGATATATGGGAAATATTTAGGTAGATCTGGTCTATAACCTCACTTGTAAACTTTGTGGTGTAAATTAAATGTTATGAAATTTGTGACATCAGCTGATGTAAGCAAGATTTTATAAAATTTAATTTTAACCGTGAGATTTAACTAGGTGGGACTCAAAATCAAATTTGTGATAGTATTTTCCTTGATAAATATATATATATGTCAGAGGATAGAGAACAAATAACAAGATACTACATAGGTGATTGAATTAGGCCTACTGTTTCGGGGAGAAGAATTAGGAAGAAACAGAAGTGGCCAAAGAGTCTCGGTTTGGCAAAATCCATTCGACGCCAGAGTGTTCTCGTTAGGTTTGCCTTTCAGCCTCGTTTCGTTTGCAAGTGATGACGACTCTTCGGGACTTGAGTATTTCAGTTAAGCTTAGCATTTAGATAAATTATTAAGGTAAAGGGTTTTATCTTTCTTCCATATATTTAAAAATTCTTTGTAAAGTTGTTGTTCGAAAATTATATTTACATATTAAATTGGATCAAATATGATTTACTTTTCTTATTTGATTATACAAAACTATCGTAAGTGGCAATTTAATTTAATAAATGACTTGTGTGATGCATACTAATATTTTTTACTATATGTATTGTTGGGAAATATCCTATCGCTGAAATAGTCACTCAACTTTTGCACTTTAGTCAAAATAGTCCCTCAACTTTCTTTTTAGCCAAAATGGTCCTCTAACTTTTATTTTTTAGCCAAGATAGTCCTTTCATGTGAAATTTATAAAAAAAAAAAAAAAATTATGGTGACTACACCATAAAAGGATTTTTTTGGCTAAAAAATAAAAGTTAAAGGACTATTCTGGCTAAAAAAAAAGTTGAAGGACTATTCTGACTAAAAAGAAAGTTGAGGAACTATTTTGGCGATTTTCCCTTTATTGTTTTGCCTTTTGGCTTTCTTTGGTGGAATTGATATGAGGTAGTTCGCAAAACTCTATATGAGTTTTTGCATGACATTTTTTTCGACGGGTTATAGTAGTTGGATTTTGTTATGGCCTTTTCCTAGCAGGTTATAGTAGTTAGGATTGGAAATCTAACTTGCCAAAAAAGTTATAGAAAACACATGAGCCTAATATTAATTATTATATTATGATTGTACATTTGTCATGAATATTCCTTCTTAGTGTTGTATTGTAATTATTTGAATTCTTAATAATGCCACTTACATATAAATATATATACTTGTATCTCACATGTTTTAAAACATTTGTCGATATATATGTATGTATATATATATGGTGTGTGTTTGAGACATGTTAAAAAAATATATATTATATAATATACTCGTTCCCGTGGAAGATAATTTAAACTTCTTATTGAGTAATGTGTATGTTTACCCCACTATATAACTTGTTTTACAGGTGTTCGTAGTTTTTCTAAGGCAAGTGATTGGAAGTCTGAGACGTTTGAGCATTGTATCCTAGTGGAAAGGTGAGGGTACTACGTATTACGATGTGTTATGACTCCGAATTTGGGGTGTGACATTTAGTGGTATCAAAGCGCAACTTATCGATCTAAGTCACTTAAGTTAAACATGTATTGGATCTTATTCAAAATATAAAAATTATAGGTGATGCATAACAGGAGGATGTCTAACCCATATTGAGTGTCACTATATTTCCTACTCGAACTTTGTATAGGAGAAGTAATGAATGAAGTTAAGTGTTTGACAATTTGAAAGTACTAAAAGTATGAGGAATTAAAGTAAAAGAATTGATTGACAAAAATTATGGAAATTTGGGACGATTGCTAATTGCTCAAAATCCGAGAAAAAGAAAATTCAAAACAAGGCTGCGTCGTAGCATGCCAATGATGCCATGCATGTTTTGATAATTGGGATTGAGATTTTCCAGTATATCAAATCATGCTACGAACCATGAAGTACTAAAATAAAAATGTGTTATATTAAGTTAGTGTCAATAGTGGTTAGTAAGGCATTGGGTTTATGCCGCCAGCATTATGATTTCCAATTGGTTTGTAAATAGTTGAAGGGTATTGTTTAATGTATATGGATCAAATTTGTTGGACATTATCTTTTGAGTTGAGCCTTGATGTCTTCTCCGACAGAATGTATAATCTGCAGTTAATTAATTATTGTCCATGAATGTTTATTTAGAAAAGTTAGCGGTTTTATGTTTAAATTTAGAAATCGGAAAATATTGGTTGTGCGTTATTTTAAGAAATTACAAACATTATTTGGTGAAAAATTAAATTTTATATTTTTTGTGTTTTAGGTGTTGAAAACTCTTTGGAATCCAAATATTTCAGTTAAGTATAACATTTGGATAATTTGTTGAGGTAAAAGTATGATAAGGATTAAGAATAAACAATCGATAAGCTTTTATATTGCTTGTGAAACCCAGTATTTTAATAGCCTTATTCTTTGATTTTAATTGGTTTAAAATGTTTTTCATATTATTTTTAGTCATAAAGTACTTCAACTTATTCGTTTTTCAATTCGGCAAATTTTTCGATTTACGCGATAAGAATACGGCGGGTAAACGGGTTTCAAAAGTTGGACTAAGTGTAATTAGTTTATTGTGGTGTGTGAGTGTTGTAAGATGGCTTATAATGTTAACATTAGTAGCAAAAAATTAGTTTTTGGGTTAAATAGTCAACTTGGAGACTATTTGGTCATTTTGCCTTATTTGAGTCAACTTTGGAATTCTTTTTAAGTCTTCTTCTTGTTATTTATTCTCCATTTTCTCCAGCTGCTGGCCGAAAATTCTTCTCCATTTTTCCCCCAAAAATTTTCTTGGATTTCAAGTAGGAATCACTTGGAAGGTAAGATTTTATGTATTTTAGCATTTATAGCTTATGGGCATTATGATTCAAGCTTTAATTTCAAGTTTTGTAGGATTCTTAGGGCTGAAAATAAATTTTTTGATATAATAATCTTATATATGTTGATTTATGTATGTTATGGGTTGTTCTTAGTGTTTTGGAGGTTGGGAAGTGATTGGGGTTGATTTTTAACAACTTTCCATGGTTAGATTACAAATTTTAAGATTATGAGTTAGGGTTTTGTCTTCCATATGTGGCCTAGAGTGTTATGCTATGAATGCTTATGTCTATGCACATAATGATGTTTTAAGAGTGTTTTAAGGTTAGTTTGGATAGGAATTGAGACTTGAAACCAAGTGGCAAGAATTGATTTCCCTTCATTTTGTAAGTAAGCGGAAGTTTGGCGCAATTAGGATAATTTGGATAATTGGTTATGTTTAAAGGGTCTTTAATGATCTTTTGATGGTTTTAGGTGTTTTCCATTGTTGTGGAATGCTATTGATATAGTCCCGGCTATTGCTCCGGTGAATCTTTCCGTTTATGGATTTTGTTGGTTGAATATGTTGTTTTGAGTTGGGTTGTAACCAAAATCCCTTGAATACCTTGGAAATGGATTTTGTTGGTTGGTTGAATATGTTGTTTTGAGTTGGGTTGTAACCAAGGTCCCTTGAATACCTTGGAATTGGATTTTATTGGCAGGAAGGATAGCCTAATTATAGCCTAGGGAGGCGAAGTTTTTCGGTTTTTCTGGAAAACGAGCTTATTATCTCCTAATCTAGTGTAATACGAATCCCTCAAATTCCTGTCTCTTATACACATCTGCATATTGGCATGTCGAAATTGGTCAGAAATTGTGAAAAGGTCATTTTTGACCAAAGAGCTTTTGGTGTCGTTTTCTATCGCTTTCGCGTCGTTTCGCTTCCCTAGTCATTCTTTAACTTCTACATCTCTTCTAAGAGTCCTCTTATATCTGTTTTAGGTACCACGCCACCTACCGCCGGCGATCACGTTCAGTGATCATTTGTGCAGTTTTTGCTTTGATAGGTGGGTAATATAGACCCTCTTCCACTTGTATTTTATTTAACGAGTTTCGAAATATGTTTGGATGGATTTTAAAATGTGTATGATGTTTGGAACCGCACTTTTACAATGTTTTGGAATTATTACATATGAAATCGGGACCAAGCTATTTTATGTTAATCAAATGATATGTTTGCAAACTCTTTTGATATGAAAGCATTTTATGACTGTTTTAGCTCATAGGTGACCTAGGTATATAATTTTGGATGTGTTTGGAAATGTTTGAATTGTGGAGAACCGGTTCTATAGTCATCCATGGGACGCCATGGTGATCTGTGAATGTTTTGAACTAATTGATCGGGGTCTTGTGATGGGATAACTTGACCTCCGGTCGGACTAGTAGGTGTAGTAGATTACTAGATCGACTAGTCTTGTAGGTCATACCTTCGAGCCTAAAAGATACTCATGCTATTTTATTATATTCTGGATTTGAAACTGTACTTGGATTTATTCGCTATGCTTTAGCATACTATGTTTTGAAATGATTGGATCTTTTTGGCTATGTTTTGGACATGCTTGACGTTTAAACGGCATGAGACATTTTAGAAACTACTTATGATTATGGTTTATTGACGTTTAAATGGCATGAGACATTTTAGAAACTGCTTCATGACTATGGTTTTCGCAAATGTTATTATCTTTATGTTTTCTTTTTATCGAAATGCTTGGCCCCATTTGAAGAGCTTTTATGATATCCACGAGCTAGTTATGCTCACCCCACGTGATTTATAATTTTTCGATTAGGTGCTCGTTTTGACTCTCCACACGTTAGCGACTTTTAGATTGTCTCCATAAAATACCTTGGTAGGACTCTGCGGATAATCTTCCAAGCTTCTCTTTTGTTTGGAGAGGGGTAGTGTATTAGATAGGTTTTGTATTGATGAACTTTGTTTTTGTTGTAGCATCTTTTGTACTAAGAAGGAATTTTGTAATTCGTATTTTTGTGTAAAAATGAACTTATTCGGTTTTATAGTTAAGAAATGGTTTGATGGTTCTATTACATTGCGGTTAAGTTTGTTGCTCTGTTCGTTTGTGCCTTGCGCTTTGGACCGGTGTGCCATTAGCGCGGCGTGTTACGGTCCCGTTTTTGGGGCGTGACATTGCTGATGGATTTGGGTAGATAGATTTATACCTAAGTAGCATAAGAATTTGTTACGGTTAGTATGTGAAGGGTGAAATATTTCTTATGTCAAACTTTTTATTTTTTGTAGTGATATCTATATTTTGGTAATAATAACAATAGTTAGTCATAATATAAGGTATAAGGCCTTGAAATTTGTTGAGTGACAGGAAATAGGATGTGTAAAAAAAAAATCTTTGTTTACACTATTTCCTAAATAAATGATATACTTTATCAAAAGTATTTATATAAGAATTTGGATGATGTTTTAATGATTTTGAAAACAATTTCATAGCATGAAATTCATTTATAAGAGTTTGAAATTAAAATCCTAATGTTTGTATTTTTTGTGAAAGTTTTCAGCAGTGATTTATTTATTTATTGTGGTAATTTGTTATAGAAAATTCCAAAATAATTGCTGGTTATTTTTTTGGAAGTAGATTATAGATATTTAATTTAATACAGGAATCATGATCCTATTCTTTATATATTGTTTCAATAAATTTTTGAATTTGACTAAAATTATCTTCGAAATTTAAAAAGTAGATATGTGTTGATTTTTTTCCAAATTTGGAGCTATTGTACATAAGATATGATATGATTCTTAATTAGTTTCTTCCTTCGTATTTTATTTTGTCAAAATATATTTGGTATATCTATAAAAGGAATTGATAAAATAAGGTATTAATATTCAATATATGATTATTTCAATATTTCTGGATATAGTATATTTTCTTTAAAAGCTTGTTTAATATAAGGGCTAAGTTTTACTTATTTATTATTTGAATTAGAGACTAAAATTCTCATAAAAGTTTTAATATTATGAATCTAGTTTTGTTATATTCAAAAGTTATATCTATTTGAGTTATACACCTCAAGAATCATCGATTTCAATAAAACTGTAGAATTTAGAATGTCATAATGATGTTTAAGATGGTTGTATGATTTTGTGGACAATATTGATTACTTTAAGTTTTTCATATGAAAAAGTTTCTTCATAAGAATTTTATTTTTGAGTTAAGTTTTTAACAACATCAAGGACATAAATTTTGAAATTGTTTATCTAAGGATATTGTGATTTTAATTAATTTTTCCAATTCTAAAAAAAAAAAATCTTCATGAAAGTTTTAGTATCTGAAATTTAGTTTATAACAATATAAACTGTGAATTTTCTGATTTACAAATCTTGGGATACATATTTGATTCATAACACTGTCGAATGCGAAATTACTCACTTAATAGCTTTACTATTTTAATCAAAATTCATAGTTCTGTAATCAAATGAAAATGATTTATGATGACATTCATTACCTTATTTCTCTTTTTAAAAAAATGAGCAAGGATTTGATAAACTATGAATTTTCTTGATTTATAAATTTCAAAATATGTTTAAACACTGTCGAAACTAAATTATAGTCATCTGATAGCTCTCTCTTATTTTGAACAAAGTTTATAATTTTTCAATAAAATTAAAGTTAGTCTAGTGTTGTTTGTTACTAGAGTTTCAAAAAAATAAAAAATAAAAAAATTCAATAGCATTACTTATAGATACCCGTATTGATTACTACTAGGTTTATCTTTACTACATAGGAATGGATACTAGAAATTGAATATAGATACTTAATTTTGCCCCCCTTTGTTGTAGTCTGTGATTTGGGATATTAGATAATTAATATTTATAGATCAACTTAAACGCTATATATATTCTCGAGGACTTGTCGGAGTTCCACAGATCTTCATATATTTAAGGATACATAAAAAGAGATCTTGAAATGAGGTATTAAATTATTTTCATCTAGAGAATTGATATTACAAACTTAAAAGAAAGAATTGATTTAGAGGGTGAGTATTCTACTTTGGAGATTTTATGGTTCTATTCTATATATTCTAGATGTCTCAACTTGGTGTAATTGTGGGTAATGATGGAAACTAGGGGGAAAAAAAAGAGAGGAAAAAGAAATATTGAAATTGAGTGGATGATTCACCGAATATTCTCGAAAGGAAACTCAAATTCCATAAATATAATGACTCAAATTCGTTAGGTAGGCAAGAGAAGGTTTCTCAAACCCCAGTTAATAGATTTGATAGGATTCATTTGCTGATGGTTTCAGGGTTGGGTTAAAATATGAGAATAGAATCTCCATTAATTATAATTGAACCAATTAATTGAATGGGTTAATCAGAACTGAGAATTAGCTAGTCTACTCTAATCACATTGTTTTCATTATTTAAACTCTTTAATTTTATTTTATTCAATCCTTTCTCATATTATCGATTCTTCAAATAACGTTTGAACCAAATAACTGTTACTTGTTAAATCAATCCTTGTAAGTTCAATCCCTACTTATGCAATCTACTATTTGACCCTGTACATTTGTGTTGCGTTATATAGTTTATAGTAAAGTTAGGTGTTTATAAATTTTTTAACTAGATATTCAACATATCAAGAGCCATAGCAGTCATTTATATAAAATAATTCTATTTAACACTTAGTATTTCCATAAGCAGAATATGTAGTAAAAATTGATATCTAATATCAAATATAAACAAGACAATTAAAGTTCACAATTTGATTAAAAACTCAAATTATATTTGGAGTTTTCTTATTCGTCAAGAGTCAATTTCAGTTTGAAATAAGAAACAGTTAAACAGGATCACAAATAATTTTTAACTCCATAAAATATTATATAATCACTGTACGGTAAATTGGTACAATATACCAATTTGTAGAAAAGTCATTTGCAAAATAATTCCAGAACTTCAATATTGGATTGCATCCAGGACAGCATCATAACATGCTAATAGTAAATCAAATTATGGTTAGACTTAAGATTATCATATTAATTGAATGAAAAAAATTATAATGATCAAAGTTATAATTAGATGTGGTAGGCTCTAATATCACTATTTGTTTGTAACTCCAAGAGCCACATTAATTCCAAAATTGATACATATACGAAGAAGAAAAGGTGTTTGTATCATCAAAGTAATACAAAAATTATAATATTCTATCTTCGGCAACTTGTTAGTAACTTATTTTCTTGAGCAACACAAATGTTTTACCTCCTAAAATGTCCATGCTCTCTCTATATTCTCCTAAAAATATTTTTAGTTATTTTATTGGTTGGTTTTGATGGTCAATCAAAATAATAGCCAAGGTTATTTATAAACTTGTCTGCCAAAGAGTTTTACACAAGATTCTTATTGATTTTTATTCAAAATATATAGGATAAATCAGTCTAAATGAATTAATGTGATATTAGGGATTAAATCAATATCACGACTGATTTAAATAATAGTTTTAATGGGATGAGTCCTTGAATCACTTATTTGCTAACTTGATTTTGCAAGCTTTATCATACTTAAATTCCTATACCGATCTCATCAGTATTTCGTTTGTTACATTAGTATTTATCAGGCTACCAATTTATTTGTATCCCAACTAATAACAATAATATCCATCAATACATCACTATTTATTTTGAAATAAAAATATAGAGAAAAATTCCTTTACATAAAAAAATAACAATTTACATCTTCCATCATACTACATTCTATATGGGCGACTGCCAAAATATTATTTCCCATATATCATGATTTTTATATTTCCAATTGGACTCTGATATCATTTATAAATTATTTATATAAATAAATATGAAGATGAAAATTGTTTAAAATAGTATCGGCCGGTTCTTTTGAGTCCAATTATGATGAAATAAAATGAATGTCATTTCTCGCTATTAGAGAATGGTGGATTTCTTGTTGACATTTATATAATCTAATGGATACATACATGATCTAATATTGCCTGTATATAACCTTTTATTCAGCATTAACGTTTGGCAAATCAAAATAATTTCCATAATAATTAAATACATATAAATTACTATGGTCAAAGGACAAAAAGATTTTACACTAGAATATAATTTGACATTAACATTTATAATTATATTCTTAAATGGATCTTATTCAGTGTGTACAAATTACATCACAGTCACTTTTGCTCAAGGTCACTATGTCATTGATGGAATATATGATTCTATCATATAGTAGCACAACAAATGAAAACTTTAATAATTTATAGTTTAGAACAAATTTAGATATGAATTATTAAAATTTTATTTCACACTATTAGTTTATCAACCAACACAATAATTTAGTAATATCTAAGTAAAATGTTATTGATATCGTATATCAATCTAATTAAAGCATAACTAAGTATAAATATTATGCACATGAAAAATAACTTCAATAACCAAATAATTTATAATTAATTTTGAGGGCATATAATCCTAACACATGTCACAATCTAAGCTGCCGGCCGATGTTATGCAATCAGCAATGGAAGCTACAATCTTCTTGTCAGCTGGGAAGATCAAATTATGTGGAACCAAGCTCCTGGTACGTTCTCCACTTCCTCAGCTTGTCAATTCCTTCGACAGCATCGTCATCAACTTACTTCAAGAAGATACATTTGGAATGCGAGACTACCGTGGAAATTTCAATTTTCATGTGGGAAGTGCTTAACCATTACCTCCCTTATTCGGATTGTCTAATGAGGCAAGGTTTTTCGACACCTTCTAAATGTTCTTGTTGCAATTCACAAGAAGCGTTATCTCACTGCTTGGTCGACAACTCCTTTGCCGATGACGTTTGGCTATCTTTCACGAATCAATTTGCTGTTCCGCATGTACTACGTATTTCCATTTTGCATAAGCTTCCTAATCATGGTGGATTAATTCTTCACATAATGACCACATTATCATCATTCCATCAATAATTGGCTGGCATTTGTGGTTTGAGAGGGACAAATACATTTTGAGGGTAAGAGTCCTTCACCGAGGTGGGTCGTTGGTCAAATAGCCAAATACCTTATAGATTTAAGCCTTGGAATTCCCTTTCTTGTTCAACCGAATGCATTTTCTTGCACGAACTTAAATCTAAAAATGGATTTCTTGGTCACTCCTCCATCGATTCGGCTCCACCTCCATACTGTTTCTTCAAGCTCAATGTGGATGGATCTCAATACGGAATCCAGGTGCTGCAGAAATTGGAGGTATTCTTCGAGATGACACCATGGTTCAAAGACTCGGCCGAGTTTGAGTTGACTCGGCCGAGTCGTAACCGGAGCGAACCCAACCGGTACGAGTTCGATACGAGACATATCGGATACGCTGAATCGGAATCAATTCGGTCGGAATCGGCCGATTTCCGACGAAACGAGTTTCTTATTTCAAACTGAAATTGACCTGTCTCTTCCTCAAAGCCAACCAATATATCTGTTTGGTTGTTTACCCCTTATTAGATAATTACTCTTTATGACCTTAGTTTTGAAAATTTGTAAAAAGATCCCTATTATTTTTATTTTCCTTCCCTATGTAGTACTATATTAGTACTATTTTATGAAATTCACTGGACAATCAATAAATAATTTCATAAAATGAGAGAAGAATCAATAAGAAAGTAAACATATAATACTACCTCTTAAACAAATCACAAGTAATCCACTACCAAATAAACTACATAATAAATATTAGTAAGAAATTTTATAATCCCGTCAAGGTACCATTCTAATATATTTTAGGGAGACATAATACAATATTATGTATGTAAAAAATTTATAATGCAAAAGCATTTAAACACAACAAAATTATTATGTTACAAAACAATAAAATTTTCTAATAGTATAACTACTTTGATTTATTTATTTGGATTCTAAAATATTTGATTGGTTAATACGATTATGGTCATCTAATATAATATGTTGTTATATTATTTAGTTTGGTAATTATGTTTATTATGAAAATATATAATATTTTTAGACATTTTCTATAGTAAATTTTTTGTATAATCCGATACGCGACTGATATACCGAAACTGATGTGGAACGATACGTTCCGCGACCGTCACCGCGACCGCGACTTTAAGTACCATGGATGACACCATTCGAGTTATGCTAGGATTAGCTCGCTGGATAGGACAATCTTCCAATATGGATGCAGAGACTGGCGCATTGCTGTATGTGATTCAGATATGTCGAGCTAGAGGGTATACACAATTCATCATCAGCTCAGACTCGGAAATCAGTTGGATGTCTAATGGATCAATTCCAACCCTTGGAAAATAGTTGCGATAATGAGACAAGTGGGCGAGGCAAAATTTCTAAAATTGTGCTCCTTTTCAAAATTATTCTTTTTTTATGCCAATTGGAAAAATCATTTTCGGGAGAGCGGAACTCGCATTCGGTGGTGAATGCGAGCTCAATCATGATTTAAAAAAAAAAAAAAACAAATTTTTTCCCAGACCTCGTATTCACCGAATGCGAGGTCTGGAATTATTTTTTTGTATGACCTCGCATTTGGTCTGGAATTATTTTTTTGTATGACCTCGCATTCAACTATTTTGAAAAAAAAAATACTTTTATACCTCGCATTTGCTAAATATTGCGAGGTCTGGGAATTTTTTTTTTGTTTTTTTGTTTTTTTTAAATTTTGCAAATTTGAATATGTATATTGCGAAGGAAAATTTTGCACTATTACAAAAATAGAAAAATGTTTGATATTTTTGTTAATTAAAGAAGGATTTGACTGTAAGATAAAATCAATTAAATACTAAATCGTAAATTATAAACTATAATATTACCGAAATAGTACGATATTTAGGAATACTAAACCATTATCTTTAAACCATAAACTATAACATTAATGAAATAGTATTGGTTTAGTATTCCTAAATATCGTACTATTTCGGTAATATTATAGTTTATAATTTACGATTTAGTATTTAATTAATTTTATCTTATAATCAAATCCTTCTTTAATTAACAAAAATATCAAACATAAGATATTTTTGTAGTAGTGCAAAATTTTCCTTCGCAATATACATATTCAAATTTGCAAAATTTAAAAAAAAAAAAAAAAAAAAATTCCCAGACCTCGCATTTGAAATGCGAGGTCATACATGGAAAAAATAATTCCAGACCTCGCATTCGGTGAATACGAGGTTGAGAAAAAAAAAATATATATATATATATATATATAATGCGAGATCTGAGAAAATATATATATATTTAAATCATGATTGAGCGAGTTCCGCTCTCCCGGAAATGATTTTTTCAATCGGCATAAAAAAAAATAATTTTGAAAAGGAGCACAATTTTAAAAAATTTTCAGTGGGTGAGCTAAAAGGCGACACTCAAATCCGGCAAGAGCTTTGACAGTCCAATATGGTCGTGGAGCAGTTAGCCAAGTTGGCAAGCTCTGATAGGCATTGTTGTAAATCCCCGTAATATATTTTTTTTAAACAAATATAATAATAATAATAATATTTTTTATATCTAGTACTACAAATTATATTTAGATTAGAATTACTTGTTATTGTTAGATAAAATTTGTTATGTGGTTTGTTCACACGAGAAGTCCTAATCTTGTCAATTTGGATTTTTCTATTCGTCTTGTGTTATTTAATTTGGACTAATTACTAATATCTAAAAATGTTTTCCATCTGTAGCACAAATCTTTTTCTAATTATTAGGGAATTTTCGTAATTAATTTTAGATAAAATTTTCAGCCAACTTTTAGTGACCAAATCATGGTAGAAATTATAGGAATTGTAGGAGTTTAGCTAAATTGTAGGAAATTAGAAGTTGGAGGATTTTAGGAGTAAAAATAACTATAAATAGGGAACTCTACAGTGTAAAAGAATGTCTCTTTGCATCTAGCTGTAAATTTGACGCTTGAAGAGAGGAGTGTTCGTGCTCCCATCTTGTATTAAATTCGGTAAAAAAAATTTTGACCAAAGTTTTTATTTTTATTCTATTTTCATTATTTATATTTCTCGTATATGAAATATCATACTTAGGATTATATATATATATTTATTACGTTTAAAAAATGATTTTGATTGGGCTTTACATATTTTAATGTGAAAAATTAACTTTGCAGTGAGGAAATTTTTTTTGGAAGTTTTTTTTTTATGAATTTCGTATGAAGCGAGTTGTTTGAAATAATCAAGAATTTAATTTTTGCAAATTATTTTCACATGATATTGGAACAAAGGTCTGAAAAAGGAGAAGATAAAAAAAGAAAAAAAAGAAAAAGGAGAAGATCTGCTGGCTGGCTACTCCGATTTGCTGGTGGCCGCTGCTGGTATGAATTTAACGGAGATGTCGTGAGGTTGCCGGAAGAAATAAGGAAGAAAGAGAAAGTAAGAGAGAGAAAAGAGGTGACGGTACATTGATGAGCTTTTGACAGGAAAGTGCAAAAATTTGGATTAATTACACAATAGGTACTTTAGGCTACTATTGGTGTACCAGTTTAATACAAACGGCATAGCAAGTCCTTAGGTTTCTAAAATTTAAGTTTTGGATTGAAAATTTGAATACATATTGAATAAGTAATTTAAAGGTATTAAAGAACTATTTTATAATAACTTATGGAATACTTTTGCGGTATTAATAATATATTTTGACTGTTATATTTTTATATTTTAGTTTGAACGATCATGATTAAATATTTTTGGAATTTGAATAATATTATCGAAGGCATGATAGTCTATAGGTGAACCGATTTATTTTGAAATTGACCTTAGTTAATATTTGATACTTTGAGGTAAGTGGTTACTACCCCTTTGTAATTTTGAAAATATTTTGTTTAGATATTATTTTTGACAATATATTATTTTAGTTATTAAACTTGGACCTTACATGGATATTTGAATTATTTTAAATTATGAATTTATATAAGTGGCATTATTTTGAACTTTGTATGGGTATTTTGCTTGTGTATGTTTGAATTATTTGTTCGGTAATTAATATTGGACCAATCCTCTTAAAATATTCATGAATATTCGGTAGAAACTATAATTTTGCACTTTCTGAACAGCCAGATGAGATAACTTCTGGTTTCCGAACTCTGAACTCAGGCTAAGATGGTTTTCACGAGACCCTGAGCTGCCTTTTCTAGTGGGGTCTCTTAGCACTAGGTTGAGTACTCAGTAAGCCGATAACTATTTCTATAGTGTTTGTTTTATGAGCTTATAATGAACCATGATATGAATTTTGAACTCCGATTATAGATTTTGACTCTGATATTCTGATTCTAAATTTTCGAACTCTAATTATGAATTCTGACCCTTGTATTCTGATTCTGATTTTGAATTTTTGATACCTGTGAAATCTGTTATGTAAATCTTTGATGTAATGCCACTTGCTATAAAAGTTTGTACATTTTGTTTTTGAAAAGACATTTTGAAAAGAAATCTTTGTGATTATGTGAAATGAGATTTTGCTTTGATGTCGAATAAAAACTTTTTGAAAAACTTTTGTATGAATGTGGGCTAACATTTTGTAAAATATGTATGTATATAACTTGTTTGGTCCAGTAAAGGTGGTGTTAGCTACTTGTTGAGCGATTTGTCGCTCACCCCACAATATTAATATTTTTGCAAGTTACTGTAATAGATTCGATTAAGGAGTTTGATCAAAAATTGAAAATTATTTTGAGCCTGGTGTCCTCGGGAGAATAAGGTGAGGGCACGGCGGTCACGGGACCCCAGGAGCGGGGCGTGACAATATTAATCTTCTATTTGACGCTACATGCAACCCTCAAGCTTAATAGGTCTTATTTCCACTGACGCCCAGGGCATTCCTTATCTCAAAAAAAGGAGCCTGTTTTGAGGTCTTTCAAAATGGAATTTCTTTTGAAAATCAATCAAACCTTGCCACTATATTTGGTGGTTTGCCAAAAAAAAAAAAAATGATTTCGTTTATACTTCTGAAATTAATGTTGGTTTTTCACTTATTCGACAAGTGTAAAAGTAGCAGGTTTTCAATTTAGAATTAGAAACTAAAATTGGATTGGATTCTTAAACCAATCCTACAAAACAAACAGTCCTATTATTCATGAGATGAAAAAATTAATATCATGGGCTTCTGGTTAACACAATTAGGATCCTAGTAATGGACACTTGTGAGATAAGTAGCTAAAATCCTATGGAATGATTATTGAGAATTCCAACTCATTACATAAAATTGGATTATTGTAAATAATTCTATTTAATTTGTTTTTAATTAGATTGGGAATATAGTTTCCTCATTGAAAATATGGATACTCTAAACCCAACTAATGGTCTAATTGGAACAATTACTTTTGTTTTAATAAATCATATGTGATGTGGTTGAATTATGATGGATGATTATGGAGTAGACTAAATCATTGGATTATGTGATTGGTCTTTATTATCTTCAATATAATTGAACGGATGTAATGGTTGGTTTAATTTTTTTATGGGTTGTGAATTATAATTCTTACATTTGTTTTGACTTTGAAATTTAAGTGGGCACGCATGTCAATGTAATTTTTATTTCCTCTCCTATTATAAATTAGTAATAGTTACTGTTTAAGTTTTAAAATTTACAAGCATGGGTATGGAGGTGCAAAGAAGCCATGGTGGATCTGTTACACATCTTAGCCAAAGTTTGCAAGTCATGTCGTGATATTGTTTTTACACCTCAAAAGTGACCAAATTCAACTTTTAGTGGATGAAGTTGAATTAAATGCAAGTCCATAATTATCCTAAACCTAATTATATGACAATCAAATGCTTGAATTACTATATATCATCGTATGTTATCATAAAGATATATTAGATATTTTAATTTGACTTTTATATGTTTCTTAATTTATTGAAATAAAAGCTTATCATTTGAGCAAACGACCTGAAAAGTCGCTAAATTATACACGAGTAATCACCGTTGGAAAAAGACGGTGAGTCTTGGAGGTTGTCATCAACATCAACTTCGCCGGTGATCAATCTTAATCCTTTAAAAATCAGGTAGAGCCTTTTAGGCTTTACAATCTTATTATTTTCCCTTACAGCTGCAATAGTTGTGTATCCCAAATTTGTTGATGAGTTTGAGGCTCAATTGGAGATTGGGTTGCAGATCATTGGAGGTTGGAGTTCAGATAAACAGAGAGTTTTCTTTAGAAAATGGGTTTTTCATTTGGGATTGAAACTTATGGTCGAATGATAATAAGGTACATTTTATGGAGAGTTTTACACCTGTACAAATTCACATGAAGGTCACATGACATGTCAAACGGAGCACTAACAGACAAAATAAACGGAGTGATGCGAATCCAACAAAAAAATCTATGAGACCTGTAATTAATGTGAAACCTAATAACGCTTAAACAAATTTGACTAGACGGATTCAAACCCATTAATTAAGAAATCAAGAATTTAAAGTATCTGTTCTTGAGTGTACAAGAATCGACCCGTTGTTTATATCGGTGTTCAATCGCAAGAATCAATCTTACAAAATACCCAAATCTTTGAAAGACAAGTTGGAGAATTTTCCCACAAAGTTTTTCTAAAGATTGTGGAATGAATAATTGGCTATGGGATGCCTTTATAACGAGACAAGGGATTGACCAAACCCTATAAAATAGGCCTAATTCTACTAGAAAACATCTTTGCCAAATCCCAATAGATTTAGAATTGACTCAGAACACTAAAATTTGGCTAGGACTCACCTAAAATTAACACTGGGTTAGATTTTCAAACATCATTAAGAAAATCAGCCAACTAACAACTTGTTAAAATAAATGTTAACATTAAATCCTCAAACAATTGGGATTGGCATGGTCGATTTGGACTCTGGCCGAAATAAGGTTTTCCGAACCCTCATTGGACCTCTTCAATTTTTGGGTTCAAAATCTCTTGAACTTGGATTTTATTGGGCCAATTTGTGCTTTACTTTGAAGAATTGGACTTCATATATTAATGAATTGAGAATTATCCAATCCAATTTGATCATAACACCAAGAATATGCTCCAATCTTGGCGAGTTTGAGTCCAACCTTGCTCCAATTTTCATTTCCTGAACTTGGTACATCTTTATCCTATCAATACTCATATCATTCCCTTTCTCCTTGAAAGGATTCATCCTTGAATCCAAACCTGGATGGAAAGGACAAACATTAAATAAAGTAGACAAAAATTTAAATAAATAATCTCTCCAAAGCAAGAAAAGATGCACCTAGTATATGTGGCTCAAATGCAAAAGTATCAAACATCAACGTTGAAAAAGGATAGTGGTAAAATGGCTTGTGAAATAAAGATATCATTGAGCACATAAATCCTAAATCATGGAGGATATTGCTTCGGCCAGCAAACATAATAAAAAACAAGAAATTTTTTTTGAAGGATTGAATCAAGTATGCTCAAAAAGATTATCACGCCACATTAAAATTTGATGCATATTAAAGAATAAATGAACTTATGTACATTGTCATGTTGAAGCACACAATTGCTATCCAAAGCGTTATTGAACTTAACACAAAAAGAATGGTAATTATGAGGCTTACAAATTAGCTCAAGAAAACCAAATGTACAAGAAGAATTAGAAACATTAACAAGTAAGGAAGGGGACACACTATGAGTACTTAAGAAACTAAAATTATAAGAATTTGTCAAATAAAAATTTCTAATTACTTCTTTCACTAAACAATTGGCACCTAAGTTCGAATGATATACAGAAGTCACTAGAAGATCTTTGCAAGTGGAAGGTGTAAATTCGAATTTTTCATTATGTCCACCTACTTCTTTGAATGGTTGCCCAAAAAAACTGTGGAAGAAAATCACTACCAAAAAATATGCCTTTAGCAACGAATTTAGAGATGAAAATTTAATTCGTTTTTTGTCGCTAATTGTCTAAGTGAAGGAATTAGCAACGAAACATGGGACGTCACTTTTTTGACCGTCGCAAATCACTTACTGTCTCAACGAAAAAAAGAAATCGTTGCTAATTTAGAGATGACAATAGTGACGAAATGTGCAACGCATTTTGCGACAATATTTGCGGTGAATTTAGCAACGTAGCCTTAGCAACTAGTTTTGTGATGAAAATAGCGACGAAAACTTAATGAATTTTTTATGAATAAAAAGTGAGCGATGGTTTTAGTGACGAATTTAGTGATGAATTTGTTTTTTATTTTTTTTATAAAAAAACTAGCAAGAAATGAAAGAAATAAAATTAAAAATTAAAATACATAACAAATTAAATGTTACTCAATTATAATATACAAAAGATTGTTCACAGTACATGAAATATAAATACAAAAAAACATAAATTTAGGAATCCGTTGCATGGACCAAATAATTAGACTAATTTTGATTTCGTAATTTGGTGATCTTCTCCCGAAGAGCGTGATCTCCTCCCGAAGGGCATCAAATACCTCGATGAGTTCATCTAACCTTTGGGTCATGATATGCATGGTTTCTTCCTTGAGATAGAGCTCTTTCCGAAGTTGATGCACCTCAGCATCTCGGTCCCTGTCTGCATAGTAGATGCTAGAGGACGTATTAGTTGTTTAAGTTATAGTACAGTAATAACACCACTAAGATTAATGTAAATAATCTATAAAATAGTACTAAAACATCATAAAAATGAAACTACACAAAGAAAATAGTATAAAACTAGTGCCTTTAAAATTATATTACTAAAAAAAAGTACAAAAATATAACATTAGTGTTAATTCTCTTGAAAAATAGTGCTACACTTGACAGATGTTATATACTTAAATTATTGCTAGTGGTTTTAAAAATAGTAGTACAATTTTAGTAATATTTTTGTACGTACTAAAATTTTAAAAAATAGTAAAAATGTCTACTCAAAAAGTTTAATAAACGTAATGTTTATTAAAGCGTTAAGAATAAAATTAATACTAAAAGTGTCTACTAAAGCTAATAAATTACAAACTTATTTAATCTTTACCTTAATTAAACCTTAATATAAACTTATTTATTAATGCCGGATATTTATAAAAAATTCGGTAGTCTCCCCTATATTTTGACTATTTTTCCAAATTTTTAGAACTAATCAACAATCAAAATACTCAGCCATATGAACAAAACAAATACCATAAAGAACATAACATCAAATACTACTACTTTTCATCAACTAATTTAAATGAAGTTCACTAATTTGTGCTTTGTTAACACATAATTACTTACATTGAATGCAGAAACTGGTATCAACTAAAGCTGGAAAAGCAATTCTACAATTAACTTGCATAAAATTGAACATAGTTATCTAATTAAACTTTCTTATTGTAATTTATATGGTTCGGTTCATTATTTACAATACGCCATACAACCATTGTGCAATCTACAATTGTCTTGTAGGTCACAAATTTTTAACACTTAAAACATTAAAAATGAGACATTCTTAGATAACAAAGCCTAATAATTAGAAGTGAACTAATACCGGATGTAAAAAGAAAAATTGGTAGCACCTAAATATTCATTTGACTAAGCACTAAATTACCTTTTAATTCCTAGATGTTAATTTCAACAATCCTAACATAGTTAAATATTTAGAGTTATTATCAATATATATCTTCAAACAATTAAAGCAATATCTCAATATATAAACATTTCTTGAATTTTCTTTTGTAAGACTATTATATTAAGTCCATCAATATTGTCTTATTTTTTGTTTCGTTCAAAATGTCTTATACTATAAATTAAAAGGATTTTTTTTTAATTATACTAAACAAAAAAAATATTACAAGCATGAAAAATAAATAAACCCTAATGAAGGAAATTAAACTTAAAATTAACTTTTCATAAGAGCTAAATTACACATAAATTTAATCCTTAAATTACAATTCCATATATAATTAAATAACCCTAAACCCAAAAATATAAACGAAACAAACATGAAAATCATAAAAAATTATGGAATTTAGAACCCTAATTTACATTATAATAGCAATTATATAAGAATGAAATAGATAAAATTCACTTACAGCCATGAGAGGAGGTGATTAGAGGTGGCTCACAGTGGTGATTGTGGCTGAGGGTTGTGCTAGTGGTGGTGGAGGTGAAATGGAGTAAGAGTGAGTGAATTTGTGCGTGAGAGGAAAGAAAAAGGTAGAGGAGGGAGTGAGATATTGACCAAGAGAGAGTATGTAGCTAGCTAGGAAGGAAAATAGTAGAGAGATGTGATATTACAGCTGTTAGAGATGGCGAGAGAAAGAATGTGTGAAATGAGAAGAAGGAGAAGAAGAAGAAGAAGAAATGGTAGACGATTAAAAGGTCAAAACAAAATAGCAATGGTTTAAGCAACGAGATGGATTCGTCACTAATTAGCAACGAAATTAGCAACGTCTTTCGGGACGAACAAACTATTGCGTGCCAGTTGTATGCCATTATGTACAGTTGTTAGCAACGAAAACAACATTCGTCGCTAATCTCAAGATTAGCGATATTAATTTTTCCTTAGGATTAGAGATGGCTTTATCCTTACCATTTTTTCATTTTTTAACCAACAATTTAGCTTGTTTTTCATATGATCTTTTAATGTAAAGTTGCTCAGTATGGACTTGATTCGGAAGTAATGACTTAAGAGTAATCTTTTTACCATCTTTCTCAAAATTATACTTATTTACAAATCCATTATGTGTAGCTTTCATACCATATTGCCATGGCCTACCAAACAAAATATGGCTACCATGCATAGGCACTATTGTTGGCCCAAAGCTATCTAATAAGGGGGAGGGTAAATTAGGTTGTCTTCAAAAAATAAAATTTTTGATGTACTTAATGAAAATCACAGTAAACTATATGCACCAAATGAACACTTAAACACAAATAAGCCCAAATGAATAAAATAGATATTCAACAATTGAAGCACAAAGAACAAAAAAAAGATTGAGATTAAGAATATCGAACCAAATTTCCAAACTCCTCAAGCTTGGAATACATCCACTATAGTGCTTCTTCAAAGAAGGTGAGGCAATAACCTTTTTGTACACAAAGTAGGATCACTCTTTGCACCAACTAAGTCCCTTTAGTAGAGCCAACGGGTATTACACCACAACCCCACTTTTATATATTTGTTATCTTTCCATTCTTACGCTTGAAGATCACTCATTAGTCTACTCTTGCTCACACTAATTCTCTCTAGTTGAGCCAAGAGTTCTATTATACCCAAACCAATACAACCCATTCTTATTTAGCCTATTTCTCCCCAAATAGTTCTCATAAGTGTTTGTATTGAATTTACTAGTTTACTTTTTCATTTTGATGTCCTTTGTCTATTTATAGATGAAAGATAAGGTGCTGAAATTTGAGCTACAATGATAAAAAAAATAGCTATTAGAAATTAGCCGTTTGGAGTTCGGACGGTGGTTCAGACGTTCGATCGCATGTCCTACAACTTCCTGAATAGTGTTTCGGACAGTAATATGCATCTTACGACTTGTGATAGAAACTTCTTTATTTTGATTTCCTTTCTTCGGATGGTCTTTATTGTCCAAACCTTGATCTTTTTTTCTTTTGTTCCTTTCCTTAGACTTATATGTCAAAACCTTGACTAGAAACATCTTGGTTTTGGGTTGTGCTTCTCTCAAACGACCATCAGCGTCCAAAGCATATTGCTCTTCTTGTGATTTTTCTCCAGCTCAATGTCAGACGATCAACAAGCGTCCGATCATGCATCTGTGTCTGACTTTTTCTTGGAGTTCGGATGGCCGATGTTTTCTTCATGCTTCCGATGCTGTGTTCGAAGGTTCCTACCACTTTAGAAAAATCTGCACACTTATTCTTAACTCATTAGTTGATTCAACTGACCATCATCAAAATACGATTAGGCTTCAAAAATATCTCCATTTTTTATGATAACAAATTAATTGGATAATTTAAACAAAGTAAGAACAACAATCACAAGAACAATCACAAGAAGTACAATATTTTTTCCCTTTTTGGTATCATCAAAACATTATTGTATAAATAAATTTGTACAAATGAGACCTAGAAGTTACCAAAATACCTACGGAATGCACATACAATCTCTCCCTTAATTATGGCCACATCAAGTATCAAATATCTCCCTCTAAAATTACGCATACAATTCAAGTAAGTACATAGAGGATAAGTCAAGTTTAAAACATTTCTTCCCTTCAAGAATATGTAATCAAATAGAAACAAGAAAATTTATGCAAAGGATTAACATTAAGGAATTTGTTTTGCTCATTCTTTACCAAAAAGAATTATCAAATCAATGAAGCATATGTGATGCAATCTCTTGTGAAGCAAATTAATTTCTAACATATAAGCCATTAGAAAAGATTGTCTCTTAGATTGCTCCCCCTTTCTTTTGCAAGTAGTGAATTCATAGAGACAAATTTGGGGGTACTCATAACCAAGCATTCTAAAGTTTAGGGAAAACAAACTCAGTCACATAGTAGATGAATACTCAAGTGATCATAGTTCACATTATCAAAGGAAAGTACATTCTTGCCAAAAATTTTCAATGTTACCCATCTATGTCATCTTAGCTTATATGCTTTGGACACCCTCCATTAATGATCTATCTTGAATCCCTTGGTGCTCTCCAAGCATACCTATGCACAAAGTTAGGGAATAACTTTTGGTACCCAAACTTTTATGAGTCCACTTTAGTAGTGAAATGACTTTGCACCCATATAGCTTTCATTCTTAATTTATCATTTCTCTTGACATAATAAATCTTTTTTATATGTCCATGTTGTTGACAATAATTGCAAATTATAATTTTATTTCCATATAAAGAAGATTTGGATTTTACAAAGCATAAACCATTATTTTCTAAAAGTGGTGAAATTCTTTTCTAGTTGATTTACATATTTCTATGTCTTTTCATTTCAACAATATTTTCCTTTTTCTTTTGCAAAAGTACATCAAGATCATCTAATCTCTTCTTCAATGAAGCTTGTTGTTCCTTGATCTTGGTTTTCACTTCTAATTTTTTCTTCAATGCATCATTTTCTTTTGGAAACATATTTTTTGCATACACAAGTTTTGAGTTAGCGCTCAATAAAGCATCTTGATTTTTAGCTCCTTGTTCCTAGCATATAATTCTTTCAAACAATCTTGCATTTTTAAAACAAATGATTCAACATCGTCGTCATCATCATCACAAGAATTATCACAGGAACCATAACTAGAGGATACCTTATTATCTCTAAAGGCCATGAAGCCCTTTGGGCCGCCTCATGTTATTCTTCAACTTCTCCATCCAAATTGCAATCTTGCCATGTTATTGGAAGTTGTTGAAGTGAGGCTTCCTTGGACATTCATTTGCAAATGTTCTGCTTGGCTATATTCATAGAAGGAATTTTTTGCTTGGCTTCTTGTTTGTATCTTTTTGTGAAGTCTTCAATGCTATGCTTCTTTTGGCCCTTGCCTTCTCATCATCTTGTACCTTATATTTTTGCTTCAATTCATAAGAGGTTAGTGATGTGATCAATGATTCAATAGATACAAAATTCAAATCTTTAGACTCTCTAATATCTTCACTATCTTCATTAATTTGTTTTAATCTATCCCAAATATCCTTGGCCAATTTACAACCCTTTACTCCAGTGGATTCTTTTACATCTGAGGCACTATACAAAATATTCATAGGTTTAGCATTTAAAGATAAATTTATCCTATCTTCTGGAGTTAATGCATATCTAGTTTTAGGCCTTAATGTATTTATAAATGCATCAATAATATTAGCTTCTAAAAGACCTTCACTAACAATATACCATAAATCAATATCAATATATTGAATAAATATTTTCATTCTTTCCCTCCAACTAAAAAAATTAACACCATTAAATATGGGAGGTCGAGTAATGGATTGCCTTTCTAGAAATAAAGCACGATTGGTTTCCATGATCTTTACTCAAAAAGCTAGTTAAACTCAATACTGGAGACCAAGCACTGAAACCAATTGTTAGTCCAAAACAACCTAAGAAGGAGGAGGGTGAATTAGGTTGTGTTCGAAAAACAAACCTTTTGATGTGCTTAATGAAGATGCAAACTATATGCACCAAATGAACACTTATGCACAAAGAAGCACAAATGAATAAAATAGATATTCAACAATTGAAACTCAAAGGACAAATAAAAAGATTGAGATTAAGAATATCAAACCAAACTTCCAAACTCCTCAAACTTGGAATACATCAACTAGTAGTGTCTCTTCAAAGAAGGTGAGGCAATAACCTTCTTGTACACAAAGTAGGATCATCTTTTGCACCATCTAAGTCCCTCTAGTTGAGCCAAAAGTTATTACATCATAGTCTCACTTTTGTACACTTGTTATCCCTCAACTCTTACACTTGAAAGACATCACTCACTAGTCTACTCTTTCTTACACTATTTTTCTCTAGTTGAGTCAAGAGTTCTGTTTTACCCAAACCAATACAACCCATTCTATTTTAGTCTATTTCTCCCAAAGTACCTCTCATAAGTGTTTGTATTAATATAGTAGTTCACTTCTTCATTTTGATGTCCTTTGGCTATTTATAGATGAATGATGTGTTGAAATTTGAGCTGCAATGGTGGTTCGGATGTCCGATTGTGCATCCTACAGTTTTGTGAACAATGTTTCGGACGGTCATATACGTCCTACAACTTGTCATAGAAACTTCTTTATTTGAACTCCTTTCTTTTGACGGTCTTTATCATCCAAACTTTGATCCCATTTGCTTTTGTTCTTTTTCTCAGACTGTCATATGCCTGAACCTTGACTAGAAACTTCTTGTTTTTGGGTTATACTTCTCTCGAACGATCATCAGAGTCTGAAGCCTTTTGCTCTTCTTGTGATTATTCTCCAACTCAATGTCAAATGAACTAGATCAAAATGCGTCCGATCATGCGTCCGTGTGTGACTTTTTCACGGAGTTTGGACGGCCGATATTTTCTTCATGCGTTAGATGTTGTGTCTGAAGGTTCCTATCACTTTAGAAAAATCTGCACATTTTTTCTCAACTCCTTAGTATGATTTAGTCATCATAAAAACATGATTAGGGTTCAACAACTCGTCACATAAAACCTCATCCTTATATTTTCCAAGGGTTAATGAAATTATGACTTGTTTAGTGACTTTTAGTTTATCACTTTCATTTAACCATTGTAACCTATATGGATGTGGATGTTCAATGGTTGACAAATTCAATTTATCTACCATGAGTTGGCTAGCTACATTGATGCAACTACTATGATCAATGATCAAACCACATGCATGATTTTGAACCACACACGTAGTGAAGAAAATATCAGAATGTTGTACCCTATTTTGGTCGTCCTTAGGTTGAGCATGAAGTTCTCTCAAAATTACCAAGATACCTCCTACTGATGGATCATCATTTCGAGCATGTCGGCGATTTCTTAACCTTGCACCTACATCATACAATTTGTCATTAAATTCATAGTCATTGGAATTGTAATTAAGAAACATACCTCGACAAGCTTGTCTCATTGTGCGAGCATAAGGCTCATCTTTGATAGATTGCTGACTAGACTCATTTTGCACCTTAGTCAATGTCTCGTGAGAGCATTGAATACTTATGTACCTTGCCATTATGGCAAAATGAGATTCTAAAGCATTAAACCTTAAACTTTCTCCTTCTTGGGACATTTTAAACCAGCCAAAGAACAAAACAAAAAAGAAACAAGAGATTCTTGATAGTTAGGGTTAGGAAAAAATAAAGAAGGACCTCACAACACTCCTTTTGTGTTTACGCTCAAATTTGAAGAGGCCATACAATTTCGTTTGTGTTTCACTCGAATTCAATGCTTTTACCTTCTAATGAACTCATCACTCTTGCCTTTTTCCTCTCGTTTAAATTCTTCTCAAAGTCTTTGCGCAGTCTTGAAAGTATGACGCAAGAACGACTCAAACTATTACCAACACGTAGAACACACAAATAGATGTTATAGACTAAAGAATCAAATAAATAACAAAGTAATGGCGGATCGATTTAACAAAGAATGCACACTATGCACTTTAAAAAGTCAAACAATAAGATGGTGAAACAAAACTAGAGTTTCAGAGAATTAAGCTGAGGTGATGAGAGTATTTTTGGTATTTCACATTTCTTTTTACATAGCAAGATTTTTCATGGTTTTCCAACAAATACTAGGGGAAAAATTTGCCCAAGATCAACTAGCAACTTAAAGAACAAGTCCAACACAAGAAAACCGAATTGGATAGTTTTTTTGAGGTACGTTTTTCCCTTATTTTTTTTAAAATTCGGTAAAATTATGCACAAACTAGTACCCAATCTCAGGAAAAAAAATGGGTAAAAGAATCGTACAAGAAGATATAATTTGCAGGTTCAAAACAAAACACAAGCAAAACCTAAATTTCTAACCAAGGGTTTAGATACGATTTTTTCCTTGGATTTTTTTTTTTTTTGGGTTTTTCAAAGAAGACTAAACATGACTTCAGTAGCCAAAGCCAACAAAAATTTACACAAGAAGATCGAATGGAAAATCAATATTCCAATCGCCACAACAAGAACCCTAGACAACAGTTTGAGTTTTTATTCTTGAATTGAATTTCTTTTTTTTTTTATATTGAAAAAAATCACACCAATAAAAGGCTCAAGAAAGCAAGAATTACAGCTGCAACTTTGAGAATAAGAACAAGAATCTAGAATCAAGAATCAACAATCAAGAATGAAGAATTCAACAATCAAGAATCAAGAATCAAGAACAACTTCTTTTTCCCTTTTTTTTTTTCAAAAGAACACAACAAGAACGAATAATATACGAACAAGCAGAATTTATTTTTTTGGTAGATGAGTAGTAACGATGAACAGTAACAATTTTTTTTTGAATAAACTAAACTAAACAGCAAGAAAAGAGTTTAGAAATGTATGGATTTACAAGAAACAAACGTGTTTAGGAGCCAAAATTTAGATACCACTCTAATGTGAATCTCGCAAAAAAATCTGACGAGACTTGAAATCGATGCGGAACCCAAGAACGCCTAAAGAAATCCGACTTGACAGATTCAAAGCCGTTGATTATTAAATATAGAATTTGCAGTATTTGTTCTCGACTATATGAGATATCGACCCACTGTCTATAACGAAACAAGAATCGATAGTATTCAGGATAGGTAGTCGCAAGAATCAATCTTGCAAAATAACTGAGTCTTTGTAAGATAAGTTGGAGTATTTTCTCACAAAGTTTTTCCAGATATGGAAGGCCTTTTTAATGTGACAAGGGGCTGGCCAAACCCTACAAAATAAGCCTAATACTACTAAGAAACAACGTTGCCAAATCCCAGCAAGTTTAGGATTGGCTCACAAGACTAAAATTCACTAGGACTAAATTAAACCTAGGCTTGATTTTCGAACATCATTAAAAAAATCAACCAACTAACTGTGAACTTGTTAAAATAAGTGTAAACCCTTTTTTAAAAAAAATATATATATATTATTAATATGAGATAATGATAATTTAATTAAACAATTGTATGTGAATTGAGTTATTTGTGTTGGTACTTCCTTGTAAAAGCTAAATTCTTGCTTAGTTAAGGATTGTATTTGTTCTATGGTAATTGCCTTGGACTAATTTGTTGCCCAAATACATTTTTCTTTTAGAAAACAAGTCCTTTGTGAAATAATTGGTAATTTTCATAATTAAAAATTATGCTAATTTTCAGCCAACCTTTGGTTACCACATCCTTATAGAAATTGTGAGAAATTTAGCTAACTTATAGGAGTTAGAAGTTGGGAACTTCTAGGACTTAAAATATGTATAAATAGGGGATTTCATAGGGTTATATGATTATTTTGTCGGCTGAGCTTTTGGAGCTATAGAGGAGGGTTTTTGTGTGCGTTAATAGCTCATTATTTATCGTAAACGGTATAATCTTACAACCTAAATTAATTTTTATAATTCTATTTTCTTCGTTTATGTTTTTCATATATAGAATATCATGCTTGGGGTTGTGTTTTTCATTAGTTATTATTGTTCAATGGATTGATTTGGATAAATAAATTTATTTATTTATTTATTTTTAGTTTAGATTTAATTCAAAGTGTAAGAGTTTATTTATGTAATTGTTTTAAAATTTATCTATTTAAATTGAAAAATTTAAAATCAAAATTTTAGAAAAAAGAGAACAGTTGCTGCTGTTCTGGCTACTCCGTTGCTGCTTCTTGGCGGTGCTGGTATCAATAGTGGGGGGGGTGGTGGCGTGTTGTTGTTGGAAAAATAAAGAAGAAGAAGTAGGAAGAAGAAAGAGAAAGAAGAAAGGAAAAAGAGAAAAAAGACAAAGGAGTAGGAGAGAGAAAATGAGTTGACTAGGAGAGAGAAAAAAAAATAAAAAGGGAGAGAAAGAAGAGAGTTGACGGGAAGTTAGGTGCAAAAAGTTTTAAAAGGTTGGGTTAATTATATTATTATAGGTCCTTTAGGCTCCTGACGTGTACCAGTTTAGGATAAATTTCTTGGTAAGTCCCATAGGTTTTTGAGATTTAGTTTCTAGATTGGAAACTTAAATACTTATTGTATAAGTAATTAGAAGGTTCTAAAGAACTATTGTTATAATAATTTATTGAATACTTTCGTAGTATTAGTAATATATTTTAACTGTTAAGTTCTATATAATTAAGAAGAATATATTTTTTAGTATGAACATGATTAATCATTTTTTTGAACCTAGATAATATTAATGACGACATGATAGTTTATATACGATTGGGTTTATTTGAAATTGAACTCTAGTGATATTTGATAATTTTGTTTAGGAAATTAGCCGGTCCTTTGCCACGATTTTTGTACTACTTCGAAGTAAGTGAATACTACCCCTTTATAATTTCGAAAATATTTTGTCTAATCATTATTTTTGACAATACGTTATTTTAGTTATTAAACTTGGACCTTACGTGGACACTTGAATTGTTTTTATAATATGAAATTTATATAAGTGACATTATTTTGAACTTTGTATTATTATTTTGCATGTGTATGTTTGAATTATTTGTTCGGTAATTAATAATGGACCAAGGCTCCTAAAATAATCATGAGAAGTCGGTAGGAACTATAGTTCAAACTTTCTGTCTGGGTGAGGTAAGACCTAGTATTCTATTTGGGTGACCTAAGAGCTAAATTCTATTTCTGAGTCAAGGTAAGTTTTGGCCGCACCCGTTATCAACCTTTTCTAGTAGGATTTCTTAGCACTAAGTTGAGCTCAGTAATACGATTATAGCGTGTTTGTTTTATGAGCCCATGATAAACAATGATGTGATTTTGAAATTTCGATAATGAGCTTGACTCTGATTTTTGATTTTGAACTTCTGAATTCTAATTATGAACTCTGGTTATGATTTTCGATACTGGTTATGAACTTTTGATTAATGTGAAATATTTTCGTAAAGCCTTTGATGTAATACCACTTTCTTTGAATGTGTATACCTACATAATTATGTTTTCTTTCAAGAATAATTTTTTGAAAGAAACTTATGACTGTGATGTGAAGCTGTGTGATTGAAATTTTGACGAAATATATATGTATAACTTGTCTGGTCTAGCAAAGATGGTACTAGCTACTTGTTGAGCAACTTGTCACTTACCCTATTTCTTAACATTTTGCAGAGCTAGAGAGTTTTGACAATCCACAATTTTAGCTGCGCCAAGGTCTTGAAGCATACCAGTTAGGAGTAGCTTGTGACTACATAAATTATTGCGTAGTTTAATTTGTTTAATTTGAACTTATGTTACTTTAAGATTTATGGATTGACTTAATGTATATCAGTTTCACAGCATCAGCGAGACAACAACAATTACTGTTTATGTTACGAACTTTGTTACTATGTAATGGAGGATTTTGTTTGATTCGAGCTTTGTACCTTTGAAAGATAACTTTTGAGGGTATGACGGCTGTCATGTGTCAGTGTACGCGGGCACGGGGTGTGACAATAAGTGTTAACACTAAATCCTAGAAAAATTTGAATTAGAATGGCCAATTTTGGATTATGGCCGAATTAGGGTTTTTCGAACCCTTCTTGGATCTCTTCAATTCTTGGGTTGAAAACCTTTTGGACGTGGACTTTATCTGGTCATTTGTGCTTTAATTTTAAGAATTGAACTTTACGTATTAAGGAATTGAGGATACTTTAATCTAACTTGATCATAACACAACAAATATGCTCCAATCTTGGCGAGCCTGAGTCTAGGCTTGCTCCAATTTTTATCTCCCAAACTTGGTACGTCCTTAGCCTATCCAAACTCATATCACGCAGTGACCTTAAGGATATATCTTTAGAACATGAGTGACCATTTATGCCACACAAATAGTTTGGTAACCAAATTGATTACTTATGTATAATTTAGTGACCTTTGAGACAGTTTGCTTTTACTATTTTTATTAGATTAGTTGGAGTATAAAATAAAATTTATTATATTAGCGAATAACGTCATATATTAAAATCTTTATTTGATGTAATGCATTATATATAATTTATTGTGATGAAACTATACTTTATAAACCCTCAAGAATAATAGGTTGTAATGGTAAAAAGTTCTAAGAGTTTCCTCTCTCCTTCAACTTCCTCCTCTATTGCATCTCATAACGTTTTATTCAAACATGGTTGTTTTTTAGTTCTCGATTGAAGGGCATCCCCCTTCTATCCTTTGTTCTTTTGCTTCGGTTTTGGCAGGCGACACTTTGATTGGAAGCATTCCTCTGACTGCACCTTCAACCTACAAAGGTGAGCATGATGTTTTCTTTTCACCAGGTCACATTTAGAAACTTCCACGCCTCTTAAAATTTGCACTGGTGGCTAAATTTTCCAAGGGACGTCCATCCAAGGACTCCTTGTGGCGAGAATTTCTCAAGATTTATTTATGGGAACATCTACTCTTGGATTATTGGATTATTGTCACATCCTCATTCGTTTTGATAAATAGGAGGATTATATTCATTGTTTGTGTCGACGGTTTTTGGATCACATAAGGTTTTGGAATGCATATTTTGATATGGACTCTGGATTTTAAGTTTAATGCAGAGTCTCCTATGACGCCGGTTTGGATCACCCTCAATCAACTTCCAGCTCACTATTTTGACAAATCAACATTGTTTTCAACGGATCGTTTGATTGGTGAACCACTAAAGGTTGATTCTTCAACTTTGTCATTTAGCAGGCGTAACAAAGCTAGGGTTTGGGTGTAACTAAATCTTCTCAAACTAAAACCATATTGAGTTTGGGTTGGTTATGATGAAAGACAATTCAGGAAAAGGATTGAGTATGAAGAATTGCCAAAGTATAGCACACATTATTTGAAAATTAGAAATACCCAAGAAATGTTCAAAATTGAAAACCCTAAAAAGAAAAACCCTAACGAACATAACCCTAAAGAGCAAAACCCTAACCCCAGCAATAAGAACTCTGCTAATCATGTTGCTGAAACTGTTGTTGATCAAACTAAAAGTGGCTATGATGGATCGTTTCGAAGGCTCTATCGGCTACAACAAAATAGAAAGATCAAACCAACTGCACGTTTCTGTAACATATGGAAAAAGCTAGCTCAACAAGTTTGCTTTTGCATAAAACATATGATTTTTCAACCTATTTGAAGTCAGAGGATCTTTATGTTGATGCCTCAAACTCCTAGGATTTGAAAGTGCTAGTTTCAAATTTTTTAGAGTTTATTCTTTTATTTTTATACATTTCTATTTTTATGTGTTAATGAGTGTTATGTCCAGTGTTTTAGTGTTCATTTAGTGTTATTTGTCATATATTAATGGCTATTATTATTTGTTTAGGGTTGTGGGCTAATTGGAAGCATCGGAATGCATTTGGGGTGAGAAACAAAGTGAAAACTGGAGAAATTGTGCAGGTTGCTTGACTTTGGCTCAAAGTCGATCTGGCCTAGATCTTCTGGGATCTAGCATTGATCGACCTGGAGCTAGAGTTGATGGACTCTAGCCTTCTGACAACATCGTTATTTATGATTGTAATTTTTAAGGTTTCGGTGTCCGTTTTGGGCCCGATTTGATGCATTTTGAAACTTATTTCGTGTCTTACACTTTGTACCTCTTAGGACCAATAAATAAGGGTCTCTTAGATGAAAATACTCAATATCCGAGGATGCAACAATTGTCTATTCCAAGGATGTTGTCTTTTCTCATCATAATTGACCTTGCTTTGTTCTTCAACCACATTGAACTTTTGATTCTTGACTTCCTTATCAACTTCATGATTGTTACTTCCCAGCATCAACTCCTTTCCACTCCTTAACGTTATATCATTGTATTATTCTCTTCCAATTTGATCTCTTGCTTGTTGGTCCCTTGGATTGGGAATTGTGTCACTAGGCAAAGCCCTCATTAGTCATTCATTGGTGTACTGAGCTACTTGGCCAATTTGAATATCCAAATTCCTATTTGTAGCTCCTTGGTTTCTTGTGAAAGCTTCTTGGTCCCTTTTTAAATTCTCATAATCCTTCCTCCAATTCTCTACCTAATACTTTCCCTCCTCCAATTTCCATTTTTCTTCCGCAAAGCTTCCAACTCCTTCCTTAGATTGTCATCTTGAGCATTGTCACTTTGAGAATAGTGATCGTTATATATTGGTTAGGAATGGTTTGGTGCTTGGTATAGAGGCCTTTGTGGTTGATTTTGGTAAGACGGATTTGGTTGAGATGGATAAGAATTGGCTTGGAAATTCCTTTGAAGAGGAGGTTAGTAATTCTAGAAAAGGATGAAGCTTGACTTCGAAAATTTTGTTGTGAAAGGTTGGGTTGATAAGAAGGATTTTGTTGGTGATTTTGATTGCTCCAAGAGAAGTTTGGATAGTTTCTCCAAGAGGAATTGTAAGTATTACCATAAACTTTGGGTGGATTTCTTGAAGGTGGTTGGTTAGAGATGTAATTCATTTGTTCATTTGGTCTTATTGAAACTTCATACTGCCCATTTAAGTGATTGCCACCATAAAAATGACTGAAATGGATTTGGTCATGTTTGCCATGTCTACATTCATCATTAATTCTTGTTGAGCAGGCAATATATCATTTGGGTTCAAATTCAAAACACTTTGTTGAACATTGGCTTGTTGAACTCATTGTGGATCCCCAGTTTGAGCAATCGGTCCATGATAATAGTAATTAGACGCCATTCCATTGAGCAATGTTTCAGCTTCCTCCGGCATTTTGAAAGACAAAAAGAACCACCTGCAGAAGCGTCCACAATTGTTTAGTCTCTTGAGTCAAGCCGTTATAAAATATTTGAATTTGAAGCGAAAGGGGAATAGCATTATGTGGGCACCTTTTCAGCAATTCTTTGAACTTTTCTCAAGCTTTACTAAAGCCTTCACCCATGTATTCCTTAAACAAGGTGATTTCATTTCTAAGCCTTACATTTCTTGATGGGGGGAAAATATTTGGCCAAGAAATCTTGAGCTAATTGATTCCATATTGTAAACATCCCTAGTTCAAAAGATTGTGACCACCATTTTGCTCTATCTCATAAAGAGAAAGGAGGAATGCTCTCATAGGGATACAATCTGGATGGACTCCATTGTATTTGAAATGGCTAATACTTCCTCAAAGTTCACCAAATCTATGTAGGGATCCTCGATAGGGCAACCACCAAATATTGCATGTGTTTCAGCAATTATATAAGAGCGGGCTTGATTTCAAAATTTTTGGTTTGCACGGGTATACGTGCAATGCTAGAATTCTCCCCTTCAAAATTTAGTATTGCATAATGTCTAAGGGGTCGACCATTTACATTAGCTCCATTGCCATTGTGTACTATCTCAATATTGAAATTGCCTCCCAAGCTATTATTACCCATTCCTTCTACTTGCTCATCATCATCATTGTTGCCAATATTCTTATTCAAGATCCTAGGATTTTGTTGGGGATTTTTCATGTTGATTCTTTCCAATTCTTATTGTACCCTCTTCTCTTTTCATATCTTTCTCAATTATCTTTTCAATTCATCATCCAGGCTAAGGAATTCCTCTTCTTCCTCTGACACTCTTTATGCACTACAATTGAAAATTCAAACAAGTCAATCTCAAGTGCTAATTTTACTGAAAGCAAGTAATATAGCATGAACAAGAAAAGAACTCCTAATTAAAGCTAAATCTAATCTACTAAGACAAGTAAAAATGCCTAATTTATACGACCCATAAAGCGCCTAACATTGCCAATATACCAAGGACAACCCTAGCCATGGTGCTAAAAACTTGTTACGCCTCATGTAGAGTTGAAATCAAACCAAAACAAGTAATAAAAAGCAACCTAAAACCTTTAACTCTACCCTTACACCCGCAAGTATATGGGGTAGGTAGTAGTATATGGTAAGTGGGTATCGTTCTCACAAGGATTGTTCAATGGCAAGTACTAAGATTCAAGAGTCATTGCATAGTTAGGCTTAACCAAAATAGAGAAGAAATTAACCCTAAACAAATCCATAAACTAAGCATTCAAACAGGTTAAAATTAAGAACTAGTTAAAACTACTAAAAGCAAAATAATTAACTAGTCAAGGAAACTATATTCTAATTAAGCAAGTATACTACTAAATGAAGAACTAACTAACATACCCTAATTGAAGCAGGTAAAACTACCTATAAATTAACTAAAACAAGAAGGGAATAAGAAAGCAATTAAACCTAATTTGATTAAGAGAAACATGGAGAAAGCATGAGAGCAAAGAAATCTCCATTTCATTCTATCCAGAAATTTGTAAAGAAAACTAAGTTTAAAACTAGAAATTTTGGATTTTTGATTGATATAAGGAAAGCACACTAAAAATTACTAAAATCTAATACATGGAAATGAGGATTTTAACTAAAAACTTCTAGTTTAGATAGAACCCTAAGAATTTCAAATGAACCTTGAAATTGAAGAAACTTGAATTGCAGGAAAATTAAAGAAAAGCATGTAAAGATTATATCTACTAGAAGCTAATGAGAAACCAACTAAGATTAATTAATCAAAATTTAAAATTGCAAAGAATTAAAGTCAAGATCTAAAGGAAATTGATATTAAAGAAAACTTTTATTAAGAAGAAAAAGTCTTGAAGGTTAAGTAATCTCTATTAGTCTACTCTAAATTAAAAATAGCAAAAATACCGACAACACTCTAAACTATGTGTTTTCCAGACTACCTACTACTTCCTACTTGGATAGTACAAGTCTAGTACTTAAAGACTAAATAGACCTTAAGGATTACATAAGTTGGCAAAATACATTTGCTGAAACACATGTCCATATTGTGATATCACATTTGATATACCGATATGGGTTCTAAAAATAATCCTTTGATTCCCGCGTCTATATTACTATATCACATTTGATATCGCCATATGGAGTTAATTACTAGCATCTTGAATTTTCTCTTTTGCCCTTCTTCCTTTGATGGCTTTCTCTACACTCTATATCTTTTGTTCTAGACCTGTACAACATTCAAAACCTAATAAGTAACAACTTAAGCTAAAATAAACATTAGAATGATGATATTTATGCATATGCAAATGCAACTACTAGATAAGATATAACACATATATCTATCCTAAAATCTAGAAAATAGTAACAATAAGATAGTTTAAACAAGTAAAATAATTCTAGTTTACTAGAATTATTGGTGGTTAAATACATTCTTTTAGGGTTTACAAATATTTTTCTATACCTTCAATTCAATGCTTTCTTTAATTGTTTTTGTAGATTCATAGCTAGAATAATTTACATCTAACATTACTTTCTTTTGTGTTTTTGCCTTCAGTCATGTTCTAATTTCATTAGGATTGGGTATGGGCGATGCAGATTCCCATGGATTAACTTGAATGAACAATGATTTGGAAAGGTTGCAAATTGGGGTAATAATCAATTGAACATGAAAAGAATGTAATTAATGCTTAGTTTGGTTGTATTAATTGAGGAGAGAACGAGAGTTAATCCTTTGTCATAGACAACTATTGATTATTAGATTAAGTTCAACTTTGATCATGGTTGACCAAATTGCTGAATCGATTATTTAATAATTCCATGAAGATAAATGCTAATTAAATTAAAATTTGGTAAAAGAGGATCCATACTTGATTTGATTAAATTAGAAAACTCAACTGTCACGAGGAATCATGATTGGGTTTAATTTTTGGAATTGAATATCTAATTTGTATAATTTGACTGCTTGATTGGTAAAGTTGTGTAATTCTAGGAGTTGGTTAGTATTGACCCTAAACTATTGATTTCACTAGTTTTAGTCCTAATTTAATTCTAGTTAAATCTCTTTCATTGTCATTTCTTCAAATTGCATTCAAGTCAAATAACATGTACTTGTTGAATCAATACTTGTGGGTTTGGCCCCCATATCCGCTATATATATTTCGCCTCGTACACTTTTTGTGTGTTATATAGCTATTAGTAGAATTAGGTGATTGTAAAATTGTTTAACTAGATGTTTTATGTATCAAAGACTCGCAAGCATCTGTTCAATCTCAGACCATCATTGAATCACCTCAACAAGTAGTAGTTGAAGTTGTTGATCCTCAAATCATTCCCACTCAACAGCTTTCAAACATAATTGAAGATCATCATGTTTCTCTTCATAATCCCAAATGTAGTAGGTTTCATATATTGCATGAAAGGTGGAACTATCAATCCAACTTGGTAATTTATCCCCATTAGAGTTTTCCCTAGAATAAATTAAGAACTTTTCTAAAAGATTTCTACTCAACATTGCACCAGGAGAAAACTATGATGGGGATAGATGCTAGGCAAAAATCTAGGGCGAAACCAAAGAATAAGCACATGAATTTAACTCGAACAATACTCACTCGACAAGTTGCTCGAGTGTCATCAGATTCAGCTATCCCTTTTGCTAATAATGAATCTCTTACTATGGAACACTAGGGGTATTGCTAATAAGCCTTTAGTTTTATGATTGAGAAAGCTCATCAGAAAACATAAGCTTTCATTTTTAATCGTTTTGGATACTATGGTGGATTTTTCTATGCTATAAAACATTTAATTAAAACTCGATTTTAATATGTGCCAACTAAACCTCTTTCTAATAAATTTTGGCTGTTTTAGAAAGAATGATTTAATCTCAACTTTTTTGGAGCAAAATGATTAGTTTATTATGTCAGAGTAGCCTATGATCTTTGGGAACATATCTGTTTAGCCAGTTTTGTTTATGTCAAGAGTAGAAGCATTGAATGTTTATACTTGAGGGATGATTTAAGAAGATTATTCTACCATTCATGAGCCTTGGGTTATTGGTAGGGACTTTAACATTATTGAATCAATTTTAGAATATTTGGGGGCTTTGCAACCAAATCAGCAAGCTGTCTCTAATTTCAACTCTATGATTGATGACTGTGGGTTGCGATCTCTTCCTTACATGGGTAGTCAATTAACTTGATGTGAATGAGACATAGGGGTCTAGTTTGGGAGAGATTAGATAGGTTTCTATCAAATCAACGCTGGTTTGATTTGTACTTGGATGTTTTGAATCATCACTTAAGACGAGCATCATTGGATCATTTTCCAATTTTCTTGAACTGAAATGTTCTAGCTCTTCCTCATGGCTCTAAGCCATTTATTTTCAAACATATGTGGACAAAACATGAAAGTCTTATAAGAGTGGTGGAAGAAAATTGGTCTACCGAAGTAGAAGCTTATGGAATGCTTCCAGTTGCTCTCAAACTCAAAGGATTGAAACAAAGACTTTGTTTTCGGAACAAAGGCACCTTTGGCAATATTTTTGATGCGATCCATGCAGCTAGATCTGAGGTGACTTTGAATTAATCTCTAGAATTTAGGAAAAGGTTGAATTTGGTGTAGGAAAATCTTTTTCAAAAGCTTTAAGTCAAGGAAGAATTTTGGGGACAAAAGGCTTGAGTTAAATGGCTAGTGCAAGATGATCATAACACTAAGTTTTTTCATGCTTCAGTTACTAACAAAAGGTCGTGCTCTATTATTCAAGGATTAAAAACTCATCAAGTGTTTGGCTTAAGGATCTAAATATAATTAAATCTGTGGCTATATATAGTTATTTCAAAACTTGCTATTGGCTATTAGGGCAGTGGATAATTTAGCTTTGGAGAAATTGTTGACTTTTGTTCCAGACCTTATAAAACTAGAACAAAATTTTAACCTACTAAGAAATTGGAAATGGAAGTGGTTAGGATTGCTATTTTCCAACATGATAAGAAAGCGCATTTGGGCTGCATGTTTTTTCTGGAGTTTTCTTTACTCATTGTTGGGAGGTCATCACATTGGAGGTACATGATGACTCTAGGAATCCAATCTTATATGCACCCTATATTTAACGATTTTGTGACTAGTTTTGAGCATTATTAGTGCTTTAGTCTGTGTTTTTTGTGTATTTTTACTTTTATATGTTAGAACATGCTAGTATGTGTATATTAAGTGTTTTAATACTTACTTAGGTGTTAGTTATCTTATATATGATGTTCTTGTGTTTAAAGTTGTGTCTTATCATTAACCTAATTTCGTTGAGAGTTAGGGTTTTCATTCGTCTTTGTTCATCTTTTATTGTTGTTCTCATTTGTGAGTATAATTTGTTTTAGTGTTTAAGTCTGATTTTAAGTGTATATTATAGTCAATAATTTTCTCTTATGTATTAGTGTCGCATGAAAAAAATACACGTCAATCGAATATCGAAAAATGATATTTGGATCAAAATAGGGAGGAGTGTCTAGGCAAATTTTGACACAGCATTGTGAACACTCAACGGCTACTGGAGTCGACACTGTGCTCACAACCATAGGCCGAGATTTTCTAGGGGCAAAAATGTGAAGAATGAGGCTATTTTGTTGGCTGAAATTTCTCCCCCAATCCTAGGACTACATATAGCACATTTATGTCTCTTTCTTCAGTAATTAAAGTGTGTTAGTAGGTGTAGTTTAGGCTAGAGTTCTTCTTCCTTTTCCTTCCCACTTAGGAAGGATTTCTTAAATTAGATTTAGTTTTGTGGAATTTCTAATCTCCTAATTGTGGATTGAAGACCACTAATGTAAGTTCTTTTATGTTTATGTTTAATTTCTTTACTTTGTGTTAATTTTAGTGTATGTTAGTCTAATTGTTCTATTTATTTGCTTTCTTAGTATTAATTGGTAGATATATTTGTTGCCTTCTTTAAATAAGCTTTCTTAATGGTAATTTATAGTTAGGTTATTTAAATACTTTCTCAAAATACTTTCTTTTACATGATTTCTTGAATGCTTCATTTAAAATGATTTCTTTACATTTATTGTCTTTAGTAATGCACTAGTTATTATGCGTTAAGATTTTATGATGTCAATTTCCCATGGGGTTTGATTAATTGGTGGGTTGGATGGTTAAACTGGTGAATATTTGAATAGTAATAAATGGTTTGGTTGCTTGGTGAGAGGGAAGGATCCTCCTTTGAATCATGTTAGTGAGACTTACACAAGATACGAGCATTGAGTGTTAATTCTTAGACAAGTTTATTACTTGATTAGGGCGGTAGTAGTCAAGCCAAGATGCTAGCTTTTCTAGTTAGTTCATTTAACACCATGTGGAAAATAAGACTAGAATCAAATGAGCCGAACTGAGGGATTGATTTATAGTTGGGAGGGAATCTCTAATTAGACCCATTAATCTATTTGACCCAATCAATTGATTAAACCCTGAAAATTGGCTAATCGAACCCTAAATCATTTAAAACTGCTTTTTCTAGTCTTTAAATTGCTTCCTAGTATTCATGATACATAGACCGTCACACCTAATAATGTATTGACACATGAATAGTTTAATGTAACTGTTTAAGGTCAAATATGTAAGATAGCCTAGGCTGTCAAAGAATCAGTTCGTCACTCATGACGAATGGAAGACCATTGAGGTCAGATCCGGCAGGATTGATTCCTACCGGAGACTGATCTGTCAAGGATGGGTTAAGGATTTGAGCCCAAAGCCAAATGCCTATAAATAGAGACTTACCCCTCAAATGTTAAGGGCCCCAATTCATTCACACCAAACTCAATACAAGAATAAACATCACTTTTTCTCTCTCTACAATTATTCTCTCACTTTTCTCCAACTTTACTCTCAAATTCAACTCCCTATCTCTCTCTCTCACATAAGAAATTTGGATCTAATTTTTTCTCATCAAATGGCGCCATATGTGGGAATCGTAACAAAAGTTATGCGTTGTCTACGGTTCTCTTTTTCTCTTGTTTGCCAAAAAAAAAAACAATGAATGACAATAAGTTGAGTAATGGATCTAGTGTAAGAATGTCCTAACTTCTACTAAAAAGAACCAAGGAAGGATTCTGTTGAAAGCTCCAAAAGAAAAGATAAGTTTTTACCTTCGATAATTTAATATATTTGACAGTACATCGTTTTTAATGATTTCTCAAAATATCACCTTATTTTTTTGGTAGAACTATTAAGATAATTTTTCAATGGAGATTCTTTCCAAAATATTACCATCATTTTATGGTAGATTTATTGAGATAATTTTTTAGTGGAAATTCTTTCCAACATCCAAAATATTACCATAATTTTTAGTAGATCTATGGAGATCACTTTTGGTGGAGTTTCTTTCCTGAATATTACCATCAATTCATTTTGTGGTAGATCTATTGAGATAATTTTTTAGTGGAACTTATTTCCAACTCTCGAAATATTACCATCATTTTTGGTAGATCTTCGGAGGTCATTTTTAGTGGAGATTCTTTCCAAAATATTACCATCATATTTTGTGGTAGATCTATTATTTAAATGATAAATCATGCATGTGTTAAATCCAGGTCATTTTTTAGAAATACATTGGTGTGAACTTGGGATTGCAACTTTCAAAAGTTTATTTGTATTAAAAATATACTTTTTGAAATTGATTAAATACATTTATTGATCATATTTCTTTTGGGTTGCATGAGTTGAATATGAAGATGATAGACCCAAAAAGAAAGATGGTCGATCAACAATGGCCAAACGCCGAACGTGGCCAAACACTAATGGCCGAATGTTGAGTATGACAAAACACTGATGGCCAACCGCTGAACGTGGTCGATCAATGATGGCCGAGTGACGAATATGGCTGGTCAACATTGGCCAAACACCAATTGATGCAGAACGCTGAATGTGGTTGAACAACGATGGCCGAATACTGATGTTCGAACGTCAAATGTGGCTGAACACTAATGGTCAAACACCGAACATGGCCAAACATCAATGGCTGACCACTAAATGTAGCAGATCAATGATGGCTGAACACTGAACATGGTTGATGAACATTGGTCGAACACTTATTATCGATTGTCGAACATGGCTGATCAAAAATGGGCAAACACTGATGGTCAAACTCAAAAAGAAAGATGGCCGATCACCAAAACCGATAAACGAAAAAAAAGAGAAAAAACGTGAGCCTAAAAAGATGCTATGATCCCAAACAATGAAAAATAAAAATAATAATAAAATAATAAAATAATAAAGAAAAAGAGAGAAAAAGTGATGTGTAAGACATTGAGTTTCGAGAAAGCCTAGGGAATGAAGTGAAGACTAATTGTCAAAGCATACAAAGAGCACTAGTAAGACAACTAAAGTCAAGGAAGGCCGAAGCATTATTGATCTCAAATGAGCCTCAAATGGGGACTCCAACGCAATATCAGTCTGATCCTAAAAACTATGTTTATCATTAGAGTGAGGGAACAATTGATGATACATAAATTGTACCTACAATTTATTGACACGTGGGTAGTCCAATGTAATTCTTTAAGGAAAAAAAATGCAAGATAGCCTAGATTGTTATAAAATCAATTTGATACTCATGACGATCAGTAGAGCATTGAGGTCAGATCAAGCAGACTTGATCCCCACGGGAGACTGATCAGTTAAGGATAGGTAAGAGGTTTGAGCCCAAAGCCAAATGCTTATAAATAGGGACTTACCCCTCAATTGTAATGGACCGTAATTTATTCACGCCAAATTCAATACAAGAAAAACATCACTCTTTGTCTCTCTATAATTATTTTCTCCCTTCTATCCAACTTTACTCTCTACAACTCCCTTTCTCTCTCTCTCTCTCTCATATAAACAATTTATAACTAATCTTGTTTCATCAAGTATCTTTAAAACTAGTTTTAGGTTAAATCCTCGTTTAATCAGTCTCTTCAAATAGTAACCCAAGAAAATAATTGGTAATTATCGACCGATCCTTGTGAGTTCGATCCCTACTTCCACTTGTTACTGTTTGACCCAATATTTACAGTGTGCCATCTAGTTAATAGTAGGATTTAGATGTTTATAAATATAGAACAAGATGTGACTCGCATTAGTCTATAATGCAACTCAAGAATTCTTTTTAGGAACATCCTTACCTAGAGCAATTGGCAGCGTCTTCATTGTGATTATTCTAAAGAAATATATTCCTTCCTATATATATATATATTTTTTAATTTCAGGCCAATATCCCTTCGCACTTTTCTTAGCAAGGTTTTCTGAAATCTTAGCTAATCGTCTCAGATGCTTACTTGATGTCATTATTTCCCAAGAATAGTCTAGTTTTATGAAAGGGAGGACTCTAGCAGATAACGTTCTGCTCGCTCAAGAGATGATTCAATCTTGTATAGGAAAATAGGGAGCATAACTTTGTTCTAATTATTCTCAAGAACAGTCTAGTTTTGTGAAAGGGAGGACTCTAGCAGATAACGTTCTCCTTGCTCAAGAGATGATTCAATCTTGTATAGGAAAATAGGAAGCATAACATTATTCTCAAACTTTACATGATGAAAACGTTCGATAGGATTTCGTGGATGTTCCGTTGAGCTATCCTTTGCCGTTTTGGTTTCCATGGCAATTTTGTTTCACTGGTCTTAAACATTCGCAAAAGAAGTTGGTTCGATTATATTAAATGGTTAAGTTACCACTTTTTTCAAGTCCTCTAGGGGTGTTAAGCAAGGGGATTCCCTCTCTCCAATTTTATTTATTATTTGTGTTGGAGCATTTTCTAGGGGGTTTTTCGCTATTACAGAACAAGGTCTTCTTAAGCCTTAATCTTTGCCATGGAATTTGTCCGATTGTTACTCACTAGGCCTTTGTGGATGACATTGTTATAGACTCTAAGGGAGACAAGATATTTGTTAAGAATATAATGGAACTTATGGAAGATCTAACAAGCTGGTTCTGAACAAAAAAATAAACTTTGCAAGGGCTCTATGTTGATATCTTCTTAGTGCAGTTCCTCATCTTTTCATTATCTAGAATGATTGTGTTCTATTAATAACACTTCCTTTCCTTTTTTTGAATCTTGGATGCCTTTAATTCAAAGGGAGGAAAAAAAATCAGCCATTTCCAATATATGATTCATAAAGTTTGAAAAAAAATGGCATGGTGCAAAAACAAACTCTTATCTCCTAGTATTTGGCACATTTTGATCAAGCACATTCTATCTTCAGTATTGCTACATATTCTAGTGGTTATAGATCCTCCCAAGGCTGTTCTCCAAAAAATATTACAGCTTATGGGCATTTTTTTTTTTTTTGGGAAAAACTAAATCAAGTTCTAGGAGGCGCCGGATGAGTTGGCCAAATATTTGCTTCCTCATGTTAGAAAATGGACTTGGCATACGGAGTTTACATGACGTGATGGACTGTTGTGCTCATAAACTTATATGCCTCAACAGCCCTAATTTCTTTGAGCGACTTTCATGAGGGCCAAATTTCCATGTACGGGCAGCTCTTAGGGTTTGTTTGGTTCTAGGAATCCACTAAGGAAAAGGAAATGGAGTAAAAGAAAGCAAATTCCTTAGAAATGCTAAATTCCTCACCTTGTTTGATTTTGAGGAAACTAGTAAAAAAAAGAAAATGATTTCTAAGGAAAGTAATTTTTTTGTTTGGTTTGTGGATTTTGAACAGGAAATAGAAAGGAAGGATATCTTTTGAATTGCAAAAACTTAATATTAGTAGTTTTAATTCTAACCAACTACTTTCTTCACCTCATCAGCGAAATAAAACAAAAACAAAAGTTACACAAAGCCAAAAAGCCATAAAATGAACATAAAAATTCCATTGTCTAAAATGTTTATACGGATAAATATGCCTCTCCGAAATCTATCAACATCTCAACACAAACTACCAATTAAGGTAATTTTCTTAAATTTTCTTTTTCTTTTTCTTTTTTTTCTTCTTCATTTTCAGTCAAAGGTAAGAAATAAAGATTGTTAGTGTCTAAGGCAGCTTGAATACCATCACCATTACAACTATTTTATTATCATTGAAAAGGTAATAAATTTTCAAGTAATTGGAAAATTCACCAAAAACTTTGAGCAAAGATGACAAAAAAATATATATTAGTACAAGAAATTAACTTGGGCATAAAAAAAAAAAGAGAAAAGGAGAGAGAGATAGTCCAGCTAACCACCTCTGTAATGTACTATCAACTACTACAACTATAAACTAAGTCCCCCAATTACCCCTCCCTTATCATTGGCTTCATTCTTTATATGTTTCCTTTTCAATCTCGCATTTTGCCATCTCCTATATGAATACTGATAATCTAAATGTTCAATAGTGCATATAATTCATGACGCTTGGATGTTGAATTACAAATTTCTACAAGACAAGCTATCAACTACTACAAATATTGTGGGTATCGTATGAATCCTTCTGATTTGTGAAATTTAGATTAGTAAGTTAAACAAATTAAATTAAGAGAACTCTCTTTTTTTTTCTTTTTTTTCTTTTTTACTTTAATTTTTGGTGAACAAATTTTAGGATTTTTCTATCCTTAGTAAAGGCAAGAAAAAATTTTCAAAAAAATAGTTTTCACATTTGGACTGAGTATTGGATTATTCGAATTGTGTGTATGAAATTGTCAGATTCTTGCATTAAAATAAGAAAAGAGGTCAAGCATATAAATAAGTATATGAAATATTTGATTTTTTTCAAAAGTTCATGCATGATTAATGCCAAAATTATGCTTTATGGAGCAATTTTTTTTATTTTTTTTAAGGATGGAGTATATGAAAGTGTTGAATTTTTTAAAAGGTCATACATATAAATAATGAAAATATCTTAAGTGAGATAGAGATTTTAATTTTAGTGATATTAAATAGCACAAACCAAACATATAAAATTGGTAATTGTACCTAATTTAATATTAATTAAAGTTAGATAAGACTCAATCAAATTGATTACTCTCTTTCAAAATTATTGGGTTATCGTATCTATATAATTTAGAAAAGTAAAGTGTTAGGGGAAACTATAAACTAAAACTGTTGAGAGGAGGTTGACTTTATTGACTTGAAGCCTTGGGACTGAAGTACTATTCTATAAAATTAGTCCTCCTCTTCTTCTTTAAGTACAAACTTCCTAGCCATAACAATTTTTTAACAGAACCACTGCCCCTGCCACCACTTTTCTGTTTAAATTTCAGATAGCCATGAAGTCGGTAGTGATGGCACCGATCAATGAGCCTGCCATATGGATGTGCTGTTTCTCATAGAGAAACTTGCTTCTCTATCTCTCTTTATCTCTTAGTTCTCTCTTCATTTTTTTTTTTTAAATTTTAGTTTGTATTTCTTATAGGTGACCCGATTTCATATTTAACCCAGAAAAAATCCGCAGCTCCACCCATTTCTCTCCCAAATTCCACCGTTTCCTTTCCTTTTCGTGCGAAAATTGACTTTGGACAAAATCAATGGGGATTTTCCTCATCAATTTCCTGAATCAGCCTTTCCTTATGGATTTTCTTTTCAACCAAACACTAGAAACCAATTCCAAGGAAGGGGTTTCTTTTCCTCACTGGATGCCATGAACCAAACATGGCCTAACACATCAACAGTTTGGAATCGCATCAAAAGTGCAACATTTTGCTTGGAAGATGAGTTCAAAATCCTAGCAAGGTCTGGAGACTCCTCATTTTGGTTTTGATGAATGGACGGATCATGAGATACTGCTGATGGTGAGGCGTATGTTCACTGCCCGTACACAAAAATTTACCAACTTTACAATAACGTATCTGGTTGGACTTTAATCTATTGTGGCAACCCATTTCATTTGATACAAGGAGTAAAGTCCTTTCCACCTCCATATACCTTAGCTCGGGCTCGGATTGTATTATATGGAAAGGCTCACAAGATGGAACTTTTATGGATTCAGTAGCATAAAACCGCATCCGAACTACCAGGAAACAATCTAATTCTAATAAGATTATTTAGAGCTCACGAATTCCACTGAAAATATAAATTTTCTTATGGAATATTTTAAATGGTTTTTTCTCTTTCGATGATTTGTTGAAGCTGCTTGATTTTTGTTTGCCTTCAAAAAGTGTTCATTCTGTTCTTCATTGGATTCTATAAATCACTTTTTGTCAGTTGGCAGACCGAATTTGGGATCATTTTTGTTCTATCTTGGCATTACCATGATTCGAGGTGTTACCACTGTAAACCCCCATTATATATATATATATATATGTATATATATATATATATATATATATTATCAATATAAAACAATAATATTTTAATTAAATAATTGTATATGAAATTGAATTACTTGTGTTTATATTTTCTTATAAAATCAAAATTCTTGTCTAGTTAGGAATTCTAATGATTTATGGTAATTGTCTTGGACTAACTTACTGTCTAAATACATTTTGCTTTTGGAAAATAAGTCTTTTGCCAATTAAATGGTAATTTTCGTAATTAAAAGTGGTGCAAATTTGCAGCCACTTTTTAGTTACCAAATAAGTATAGGAATTATAGGATTTTTAGCTAACTTTTAGGAATGAGAAGTTGGAGATTTTGGGGAGTAAAACATGTATAAATAGATGACTCTATAGGGTTAAATTATTTTTGCTATGATGAAATTTTGAACTTCGGAGCTCGTGTATCAGATTCGGTATAATCAACTAACCAAAATTTTCAATTATTCCATTTTCTTTATACATATTTTACGTATATGGAATATCTGTGTCTGAACTGATAATTTTTCCTTAATTATTATTTGACGAATTGAATTTGAAAAATTTTATTTCCTGTTAAAAGTTGAGATTTAATTCAAAATATAAGAATTTAATTATGTATTTATTTTACAAATATTATGTATTTATTTTGAAAAGTTAACATTAGAATTTTCAAAAAAAGAAAAAAAAAAAGAAAGAAAGAAGGAGACAACGAACAGCTTTGGAAAGGCTGCCGATGAACCGTGGTCTCCGATCATTGACCACCGATGTTGCTGCTTTTTGCGTTCAGGTTGCTAGTTGGTGGTGTTGACAGGTTTTGGGATGGTGTTTGGTTTGGCTTGGATGATGATGTTGGTTGTGTAGTTGTTGTGGCGTAAAGAAGGATAAAGAATAAAATGTTTAGATACTTGGTTACTTAGTTTAGGTAGTGATTTGTCAAATACTTTGGTTATTTGCATACTAAGTCCTAAATTTTTTTATAATACGATTTTTAATCTAAATATTTGTGCTATTTTGACATAGGCAAATACAAGATATTACAAGTCTAATTTTTGCTGTAACCAAATAAAATGGTTTTGAAAGTATAAATTAATAAGAGTGATATTTTTAGAAACTTATATATTACTGAATATATTGTGAGGGGTTATTCCTAAACTTTTACTTTAAAAAAAAATTATTCTAGTAATGTCTGCATAGGTATACATTTTGGAATGAATATGTACAATACTATTGTAGTATTACTTTTATAAAACAAATATGATAAATATTTTTATGTTAAAATAAAAGATTGGTCTTAAATATTATTTTTGAAAGTAATATTTTCGGAAATTAATGGATTTTGAGTTAATACTTTTGCTAAGACATTTTGGGTTTTGAAAAAAAATTTGTAGATGGCATAATAATCTCTATTCGAGTAAGTTGGTTTAACGATTGAACTTAAGCATTGTGAGACGATTTTTTGTATTGGAAATTAATTGAATTTTGCTACGGTTATATTTTGCTACGTCGAGTTAAGTGGTTATTACCCCTTTGTAATTTTGAAAATATTTTTGTCTAAATATTATTTTTGACAACACATTATTTTAGTTATTAAAGTTGGACCTTACATGGATATTTGAATTGTTTAAATTATGAAATTATATGAGTGGCATTATTTTGAACTTTGTGTGGTTATTTTGCATGTGTATATGCTTGGAATATTTGCTCGGTAATTAATAACAGATCAAGGCTCTTGAAAGGCTCATGAATAGTCGGTAGCAACCATAGTTCTGCACTTTCTGAATTGCACAAATAAGAAAAATTCTGACCTCCGAACTCCGAACTCGGAACCTGGCTAAAATGATTTTTGTGAGACCGCTTAGCAACCTTTTCTAGTGGGATCTCTTAGCGCTAGACTGTGTACTCAATAAGCCGATGATAGCGTGTTTGTTTTATGAGCCTCTAATGAACCATGATATGAACTTTGAATTCCAATTATAAATTTTGACTCTGATGTTCTGATTCTGAATTTTCGAAACTCTGATTCTTGTATTCTGATTCCGATTTTGAACTTTTGATATCTGTGAAATCTGTTATGCAAATCTTTGATATAATGCCACTTGCTAGAAAAGTATGTGCGATTTGTTTTTGAAAAGAAACCTTTGCGATTACGTGAAATAAGATTTTACTTTGATGTCAAAAAAAAAAACTTTTTGTAAAACTTTTGTATAACTGTGTTAAAATTTTGTAAAATATATATGTATATAATTTGTTTGGCCCAGCAAAGTGGTGTTAACTACTTTCTGAGCGATTTGTCATTTATCCCCACAAAGTTAATATTTTTACAGGTTATAATCAGAGATTCGATTAAGAGGTCTGATCAAGATTTTGAAGTTATTATGAGCCTAGTTTCCTTGAGGAACGGTGAGGGCACGACGATCAAGAGACCCTCGGGAGCGGGCGTGACAGAATGGTATCAGAGCTATGGTTTAGAAGCTATTGGGAAACTATTAAGGATTAGAGTTGAGCTTAAGTATTACTCTGATGAGTTTAAATATTTTTTTTAATTGATACTAATTAGACTTTTGATTTGAAGTACGTGTATCGGATTTAGTTTGATAAAATAAAGGAGGTGAAGGTATTATAGCTAAGAGAAACTAATTAAAGATATTTAGAATTTAAGGATAATTGTGAAGAAGGTTAGACAAACTTCAAGGAATAGATGTCTGTTGTTAGAGCCTAATTTAGGTTGATTTTTATTGGGTCAAATATTTAAGATAGGGATTTTGAAGTGCTTCATGGGAAGAAAATGAAGAATTGAGATTAAGAACTACACATAAACATGTTAGTGAGAAAACGATTGTATTCGTTAGCACTTGAATTTTGATGGGTAGTAATGATAGGAATTTGATTGATTTTTTTTGGTATTTTGGAAGGATTCAGTTAGTTATGTTCGTTGCTGTGAATTAAGGATACATTTTACAATATATTATGTGCTATTTTGACTTCTTTTGATAATAAAAGTATGAGTTATTTGTTACAACTTGTATTACTTGTAAAAGCATTTTTCTATACTTGTGTAATATTTCGAAAATAGTATATTTAAAAAAAATGATTATGTAAATTTGTCATAGCTTATTTTGACAAAAACAAAAATCTATACTTGTGTTATATCTGTAAACTGTAATTTTTTTTCCTTATATTGATACCAGATTTAAACAAATAGAGCTAATTATGGGAGCCACAAAATCTTGTACCTAACATGTCAGTTATGGAGTACTGTTTGTGGTATTAGGAAGGTTTGTTCCTGTTAAGATGGCCGATAACATGCTATGGAAGATGAAATCATTGTAGGATTCAAGTTAAGTTAGTAAATATAGGACCTTGGAAAATGGATAAATGCTCGCAACTCAAAATTTGAAAATATTTGAAATATTTTTTTTGTACGACTTGAGTGGTTCGAGAAATTTTATATGTAGCCACTATGGAATACTGGATTTTGATATCTCTTATGAAGTTTAGTGATTGTGGTTGTGAAAATACCTGGAAAAGAATCTATGGTTAAATTGGTCTAGATTTATATAAGTGATTTTGAGACTATATTTAGGAATGAATTGGTTAGCTAAACATGGTAAAAGTTTATATGAGGAGGCTAGAGGTATTGGAAAAGGAGAATACATTGAATTATAGAAATTTTGAGTCGATTCACAACTTATGGTTCAAACCTCATACCTCCAGTTCTCAAGATGCCCTCAAATTTTGATATCAAATAAAATAAAAATTTTCACAACTTGATTTTACTCTTTAAAATTACCATATGATTTTTTTTTTTTTCATATGTGAGATCACATCCAACTAATACATTTGTTTAATTTCATGTCCAAATTACCCTTCATTTATTCTATCAATCTAATAGTAATATAATAATTGACGTAGAGAGTAAGTTTGCGGATTCATATGATTTGTTGCCCTCTCTAAATAATATCAACGATTGATACTACTATAATAATACATCACTAACAATAGAAGTACTTAGTTAAAGGGTTATCATGCTAGGAATAATTTGCAGAAAAAACTTAAGTAGCTACTCAACTTTGAACCTTATGTATTGTCGAATTTATAATGTTGATTAAATTTTATGAAATCTTGTTTATATCTTTTGATATTAAGATTATACATTTTATAAAATTTAAGGGGTGCTTGGTTCACATATCAGAATTGTATGGTAGGTAACTCTTATCAATTACTACCTTTGTAATTCCTAGAATGTTGGGTTGTCAACTCTAGACTTGCACATCTAATGTGTTTCCCAACTCTTATGTCTAAAATTTATGATCTTGAGTTAGCTCAATAAAGCACAAATTTCAATTAAGTTATGACCCATTATTCCGAAATCTTATTTCATGTCAAAACCTTTTCAAGATGAGTGACAACCTTGGGTTAGCCCAATAAGTTGTAACTGATCAAGAAAATAGTACTTGCCATAATAATGAAAGGCAACCTTTTAATTACAACTCTTGTTAACATGACATAATATTGATACTAGGTAGTTTCTTGATTGATTGTTAAGTCACATCTTTAGCATGTAACAAGTTTATTTGGTCATACAAAATAAGCAAGGTAAACAGTAAAACAAATAAACATGTATGATTATGGAATTTATCTAGAATAGTTTCCCTTGAGCCAAAAGGAAACTAGATGGTCAAATGCTAAGGGTAATCTTCAATGCTTGAAGATCCGACTCAATGGTTGCTTCTTGATACCTCCTCCATGATCTTCTTTACATCTATGTAACCTTTTCTAAACAACTTCAGAAAAATTCACCTAATCAAATCCTCAGTTAGGCAATAGGCATAATTCTCCCTAATGCATATGTACATTGCATATGATAGTTGAAGAAACCTCAAGTTACATTCAAGGGGAATTACGTGAGAAGAGAATTACATCGAGAGATTATACAGAGAGAGAGGCTGACATGCAAGCCATATTTAATAAATACCAAATACAAACATTCAAGCATACAATCACAATCATATTGATCCTATTCCACAATCACCCATCATGCAATCATAAATTTCATCAATTAAATGAAAAGTTCAATAGTTAAAATCCTACCCTGAATCATCACATGCTACATATCCAATCTCATTGGATACCGTTCTTGAGCTTGGAGAAAGGAATATTAAGAATCAAGCTATTTTAATATTCATGGAAGGAGATGGCACAAAAACAACTTCCATAAATTGAACAATTACTTGTCCAAAACATCCCCTATGCTACGGCATAAGTACCAGTTAACTCCTTCAATTAGTTTATTGTTCACAAAGAGAAATTGCATAAAACAATTGTAAGAAACTAAAAATTGAACAACAATATGTCCAAGAACAACTCTTACTCCCAACCATAATCTCAGATTTGGTTACTACATATTGTCTCAAACAATTTGAAAAATCATAAACTCTAAGTTTAAATTTGTTTTTGTGTGTCTTTTGTTATAAGTTTTAGCAATTTAGTCCCATTAGTCGTGTTTTAGGTTAGTTATGTTAAGGATGTTCATTTTAAGTTCTTTTTATAGTTAAGTGTGTGTTTTCACTAGTATTGTTGTCTATTTATGTTGTTTTAAATTTTGTGCAGATTCATTAAGGGCAAAATGTTCAATTGTCTGTAGTGCAAGGGGTTCTATACAAAAATAGAAGAACAAGAAGATGAAGCAATCCTTGAAAAGAGCAAGCTGCTTACTACTGCTGGATCAAGGCTAATCATCCACTGTCAGTGGCTAAAATAGAATCATGTCTGCTATCTACGACTGATTCTAGGCATTTACTCGTTGTCAGTGGCTGACTTGCTGACTACCCCTGGAGAACAGTAATTCAATGGCTGACTGCAGTTTACCTGATTTGGGCCAGAGCCTTTTCAACGTTTTCTATAAATAGGGACTTATGTGATGCTCAAAAGAGGGCAATTCTTTTGTCTAGAATTTGGACAACGTTTAGGGTTATTTAATTCTTCAATTTCTTAGATTAACTTTTGGACTTATATATCGTTCAAGGCATTTAATTCAAGTACTTCAGCAATAATTTTGATTCTAATAACGCGTCTTTTATTTATTTAATTTGAATTTCACTCTTTTCAATTTTCTAATTTAGTATGTGATATGGATCCGAATAGCCTGAAAATGTGTCAAGATGAGGAGATGAGTGAAATACCAAGATGGAGCTAGCATGGATTCACTATTTCCAAGATTGGAGTACATTCGTGGTATTTCGATCAAGTTGGATTGGACTATTCTCAATTCAATAATACATGAAGTCCAATTCTTCAAAGTGAAGCACAAGTGGAGATCCTTAAAGTGCAAGAAGGTTGAATTTCCTTTCAAGTTTATTTTAGTTTGGTCTTTATTATGTAAAGCCCAATAGTAGTTTAAGTTAGTGTAAATTAGGCTAGTTTTAAGTTGGGTTTAAGTCAAGTTTAGTTGTTGATTTAATTCTTAGTTTTTAAGCTAGTTTTTAGGATTTCTGTAAGCCTATAAATAGGCCTCATCATATGGACGAATTTACAGTAGATTTTTATCAATAATATTCATCTTTTTCGTGAGGAAAAAGTTCTTTCCTTTAGTCTTTGGATTAAGACTTTGTTGGGATTATCGCTTGAGCAACAGTGAATGTTCTAACCCACTTATAGATTTGGTTCTTGCGTGATTCATATAGGCTAAACGGGTCAATTTTCGCTTTAAATCTTGTTAAGAGTTTGGTTCTTGTCTCATTATAGACAACGGGTTGAATTCTTGTTTGATTCTTGTGTTTTCTTTATTGTTCTTCTTTCTGTGTTTGTTGTCCAAATTATTGTGACCAACTTTGGAGTCGATCCTTAGGGTTTTGGTGCCATCTTGAATTGTTGGGTTAAGTGGCAACAAGTCGATTGCGCACGGGGTTCACAATCAGATTGTTCAGAGCTGGTTCAATTTCTCTTTAATTTTTCCAGATATTCTTTCAAATAAAATCATATCTGCCCAAAAAAATAAAAAAAAATTGTACTGTTCATCGCAATGTTTTCAGCGCTACTGTTCATACGAAAATTTTTCCAGCCATATTGTTGCTTCTTTGTTGTTGATGCTATAAAAAAAAAAAAAAAATTTTTTTCTTAGCCGAATTCAAAAGAAGAAAAAAAAGAAAGTGTTCTTGGCCGAATTTTGAAAAAAAAAATAGAAAAAAAATTGTTTGGCCGAAAAGTATTTTAAAAAAAAAAAACATTGAAAGAAGGAAAAAAATAAAAAAAGGGAAGAAGAAGACTCGGTTATTGGTTGCTTATAAATATAGGCAATTATTTGTTTATTTCCTTATCTAAAAAGGTTTTGGTTTCTTACCCTTTCCTACTTGTGTTTGGTATTCCATATTCCAATTCTAATTGCACTTGGTTTCCTTATTCTAATCCTATTTGGAATTGGTTTCTAATCCTAATCCTAATCGGATTTTAAAAAAAAAAAAAAAAAACCTAATCCAAGTTGACTTAGGAAAATTATCCTATTCCATGTTGGACTCAGAGAACTAATCCTAATCCTAGTAGGATTTGGATTACTTACCCTAATCCCAATTGAATTAGGAAATCCACCAAATTTGGCACTTTCCATTTTTAGAAACTTCATATTTTTGGAAACTTTCTATTTTTGGAATCTTTCAAAATAAGTCTGATTTCCAAATTTGTAATTCCGTTCAAAAGCACTTAATTTTTGTTGGTTCTTTTACAAGAATTTCTTTGTTATTCTTAAGTGCTACTTGCTTGTTTTTGTGTGCTTATTTTCCATTTTTTATTTGGTAAATTTGCTTACCAAATTCTTATTTGTTTTCTATATGTTTTGTTGCTTCACGTAGTCTCGGATATTTTGTTGTCTCTTGTTCTTTGAAGCTTAAATCTGAAAGTTTGGTGTCTCTTATTTGTTGTTGGCCCGTGATTGTTTGTTTTCTTTGACTTCCAACCAATTAAGTGGTTAAGACATAACTGGAGCTCACTTTGATCCTCGTAGTCTTCCAAAGACTTCGAGAGTGAACTAAAAGAGAGGGAAAAGGCAGTGTGGTGAGATCATTTGAGTGATAAAAGCCATTCAATTGAGGGTATACACGAGGGATTGAGTGATACAATTTGACTGAATTGCTCTCCAAAGAGTAAATCGAAGTGGCGAGGAAAATTTTGATTATTTTTCTAACACTAACCACTTTGCTTTGTGAGATTTATTTGTGATGTCTTGTACAGGTGGAAAGAGACTTTCTTCACTAAGGTTCTCGTGAATGAAAGAGTTTGTGGTATTCTAATTGATAGTAACATATGGATTAATATGGCAAGTACATATATTGTTGAAAAGTTGAATTTGCCTACTTTCCCACATCCAAAACCTTATAAGTTCCGATGGTCAACTGAAAGTGAAGCATTTGAGGTAACTGAACAAGTTATTATATGCTTTACTATTGGTAAGTATTCTGATAAGGTAGTTTGTGATGTAGTACCTTTGCTCACATGTCATTTACAACTTGGTCAGCTATGGGAATTATTTGAAAATGGTTTTTATGATAGCTATACTAAGGCATATCACTTGTGTAAAAAGGGTAAAAGGTTCAAATTTATTCCTTTGCCACAACATCAAATAAATGAAGAAAGATTAGAAATTCAAAGAAAATTTCTTCAATGGAATAAAGGTGAAAAGCAAAGTGGGAAAAGCCATCAAGATGAAAAGATTGTAAAGGCTTCGACCATATTTGGCCAAGAAAAAGAGAGAAAAGTGGGAGATATCAAGAGAATTTATTTTGTCATGCCTAACTTTGATTTATCTTTGTCTAGTTTTCTTTCTTATGTTCAGCCTTTCAAAGGTGTAAGTCGTGATGCACTAATCTTCCAATTGAGTATCTCATCATTCCAACCAAAGCGAGGTAAGAAAGATATGGAAATCAATACCTTATCTCACAGGTATGAACTTCTTTCTATTTTTTGTTTTGAAATTCTTAGATTTGAGCATCTTCAGATATTGTATAAATTTAATTCTGAATTTAGTATTATTTTTAGTGTACATTTTGTTTATTTCTTTTTTAAAATTAATTCTTTTGACTTGGTTTTTGACTTGGTTGTTGTTTTGAACAGAAAAGGCATGCAAATTTTTGGACTTCAATTCCAATTTGTGGAGCATTGTTTGGATAAATCTGTCCAAGCTTTAGTTGATAATCATTTACATGCCATCAACTCTAATTTGAATTGTTGTGTTAGCAATTGCTACATGATTTTCAAGCTTTCACTTTTGCTCAAATTAACTTGGATAACTTTGTTAGCTTGGTTAACTTCTTTTATGAATTTCGAATTTCAAGTAAAGTTAACTTCAAGGTATTCAAGTTTTGTGCAAGTCAAGTCAAGTTTTTGTTATGGCGTGATAACTTATTTGATTTTGTTTTTCTTAGACACGCCACCCAAAATTTTGTTTCTTACTTAGTTTTTGAGAAACCAAAGTTGTGTGATTTAGGTCAAATACTTTGTCAGAATGAAATCGTGTCAATTTTGCCTCAAAAAACTTTGACTAAAATTTTTGTTTATGGTCAAATAAATTCCAATTTGTGTCAACATCAGTGTTTTCTGGCAATTTCTCAAATTGTGCTTATCTTGTCAAAGATGAATGATTTTCTACTTTGACGTGCACATTTGTTTAACTATTTTGATAATTACTTTGCAAAACTTTGTTGTGTTTGCAATAGTGCAGGGCTTCAAGGCCTATATTCTGCCATAATCCTGTGTCCCATTTGACTAATCTGTGTTTTTCTTATCCAGATTCAGATTCGAGGACAAATCCTTTCGAGGAGGGAAGGAATGATATGGATCCGAATAGCCTGAAAATGTGTCAAGATGAGGAGATGAAAGATGGAGCTAGCATGGATTCACTCTTTCCAAGATTGGAGTACATTCGTGGTATTTCGATCAAGTTGGATTGGACTATTCTAATTCAATAATACATGAAGTCCAATTCTTCAAAGTGAAGCACAAGTGGAGATCCTTTAAGTGCAAGAAGGCTGAATTTCCTTTCAAGTTTATTTTGGTTTGGTCTTTATTATGTAAAGCCCAATAGTAGTTTAAGTTAGTGTAAATTGGGCTGGTTTTAAGTTGGGTTTAAGTCAAGTTTAGTTGTTGATTTCATTCATAGTTTTTAGGCTCATTAATTAGCCTTAATAAAGCCCATTTAGCCCAAATCTTGGGGCCACTTATGGCTGAACCCTAGCACTACTTTTTTAGGTACTAGTTTTTAAGCTAGTTTTAGGATTTCTATAAGCCTATAAATAGGCCTCATCATATGGACGAATTTACAGCATATTTTTATCAATAATATTCATCTTTTTCGTGAGGAAAAAGTTATTTCTTTTAGTCTTTGGATTAAGACTTTGTTGGGATCATCACTTGAGCAACGGTGATTGTTTCTAACCGACTTATAGATTTGGTTCTTGCCTGATTCATATAGGCAACGGGTCAATTCTCGCTTTAAATCTTGTTAAGAGTTTGGTTCTTGTCTCATTATAGACAACGAGTTGAATTCTTGCTTGACTCTTGTGTGTTTTTTATTGTTCTTCTTTCTGTGTTTGTTGTCCAAATTCTTGTGACCAACTTTGGAGTCGATCCTTGGGGTTTTGGTGCCATCTTGAATTGTTGGGTTTCGTGGCATCAAGTCGATTGCGCACGGGGTTCGCATCAATATGTCTGTAATCAATTCAATTGATTTGTTTTTGTTTTCGCACACCATGAATTGCTATTAGTATAATTAATTAGGGTTCTTGTGCGGGTAACACAATTATGCATGGGTAAATTTGATTAAGGGTTAGTCATTAAATTATATTAATAGGCTAATAATTAACATAAATAGATAATTTTAGATATTGATCACCTCTAGAGTTGGTTAGTTTGGCTAAGAGAATAAGGCTTCTGAACCTCCGTCATAGTCCAGTGTTAAGTTATTAGGCTAATTATTTTAGTTCAGTATGATGGAATTAATTAGTTGACTCGCTGAGTTTTCCCGGAAAGAAACTCGAATTCCATGAGGATAATGACTCAAATTTGTTAGGTAGGCAAGAGATAATTTCTCAAACTCTAGTTAATTAATTTTATCAGATTAATTTGTTGATTCCTTCAGGGTTAGGTTGAAATGTGGGAATAAAATATTTATTAATTATAATTTAGTTAATTGATTGACTCGAGATTTAAGTAACCCAAGATAATTGCTAGCCTAGCATTCCAACTATTTTTATCTATTGCTGCAACCTGGTACAATTCTATTTAATTGTGTTATAAATTAAGTCTTTTAATTATTTCCCCATTTTAATTTAAAAATCCAAATCCTTTGCAAACCATTTATGTAAACAAAAATTGTGCCTAAATCATGATACTTGTACAAGTCTTCGAGGGATCAATACTTGTACAAGTCCTCGAGGGATCAATACTTGTACAAGTCCTCGAGGGATCAACCCTTGTTCACCCTATTATATTGATAACTGTATACTTGTAGGTAGTGAAAATGTGCGATAAGGAAATTTTAACTTGTCCAATGTGGATCAAAAAATTAGAGCCAACATAGCATTTAATGCATGTTCCCTGTGTTTCAATAAGCAAAACTTTCTTGTCTCCTTTTGAATTTTTGAAAGGGAATATGAAAGAAAGGGTAGTGGAAATAAAAAAAATATTTCCAATCCCATGGATGTACTAGAAAGTTCTTATGACTTGCAAAGAAGATGATTGACGATTACCTCTTGAAGAAACACTTTCTTCTTGAGATTATATTGTTGTAAGATGTAAATCACCTAGAGGAAACAGCCACTACCAAGCCACCCGAAATTTGGCCTCTGTGGAAGTTCACACCACTACCTTGCCAAAGGGAACCACCTAGGATTTCAAAGTTCTTGTGATGATTGAGTGCTAGTTGTTTGGGTAAATATTGATTACTTAATTCAATTAAAAAATTAGTAATAATTAAGTCTCAATAACCCTAAATAACACTTACACACTCTCGCAAGGATACGAGGTATGTTTGTAGATCGGGTGAGTGAGGATTACTGGTCAAGGACTAGGGTTCATGAATCTTTCACTAGTTAGACAAATCAATTGCAAGATTTTGTTCTACCTAACTAAAATTAATTTCAGCTACAAGGAAATTGAGAACAATTACCAAAACTAACTAAGCTAAAGAAAGCAACAAAATTTATCGAAACCAAATTTAAATTAATGAACTAGAAAAGTAAACGCAGGAAGATTAAATTAAAAGTATAGAATTGAAATAAGAGTCTGTAACTTGACTTAAATTGAATTTAAATGAAGAAAGAAAACTCAATAGCGTAGCCTGAATAACAGTTGACATGCTTGAATTCTTGAACAAGAAGAATAAAACCCTAATCTATGATTTTTCTAATCTAATGTCTACTGTAACTAATGATAACTACATATCTACAACTCTTCATACAATGGGGTATTTATAGGGGATATATTAGGGATTAGTCCCTTCAGAGGATAGAAATATGCCAAAACTCGAAAGGCGTTTAATCTACTGTACATTATGTGCACATGCGCTCAAATTCCTCTTGCATGTTCATGAAACAAGGCTCTTGGAATTCACTCACCGGAATTTGCACACATGCGCACACTTTCATTTGCCCATGAGAACGAATTCCAGTGCACCAGTCTCAAATTCCACCTCAACTCGGACTCTGATTCTAATGGAATTTGAGAAAACTCAGAGCAGAAAAGTTGTAGAATTTCTTCTTAGCTTTCCAAAGCATCTTGAATCACCTCAATACACGAACCTTGGACAATAAATTTATGCTCAAAATATTATATAGTGTCTGAACATGTGTGCGATTTCTAGCACTTGTGTTGCTTTGTCGTTTTGCTTCTAAAATCTCCTTCCAATCTCTGATTGATACGATGTTTTCTCCTACATGACCTAGAACAAAAATGCACATCATATCTATAATATAACTCAAAAATATCACTTAAACACTTACTAAAACCAAACACAAATGGTGAACAAAAGTGAACAAAGAACTCTAATTCTGGAAAGAATTAGGAAAACAACCGAAACACAACCCTAAATACATAGACACATAAATATAAGTTAAATAATATAAAATAAACACTAAAAAAAAATACTCAACATATATTAATACATAGAAGTAGAAATGTGTGAAAACAAACACATAAAAGCTAAAGGCGTCGAAACTGGTGCAAAACCCATATGAAAATGGATAAGATTAACCTTAATTTTTTAAGGCTATCACTAGCTCAAGACATAATCTTCTAATATCTTCAGGTGAGATAAAAAATCTAATTTTTCTTCTTGATATTTTTGCCAAGGAAGAGAGAACAATCTCCTCTCAAGCCTAAGTAGTGTCTTCCACAAGTGGTTAATAAGAAGCGTATACAGTGAACAATCAAATCCCTAATAGGTTTAGGTAATGATACAATAACTTATTGAGGTTTGTTTTTTCCCTACAAAATGTCCTCTTAATAATCATGTACTTAACTTATTAAGTTCTACATAATATTATTTCAATCCTTCAATAAGTGCTGTAAATTTGTGTGAACCTAGAACTTGGTAATGAAGATGAAGTATATTTTTATTGATTCAATTAGGTAATATAAATTAAAACTCTTTTAATTTATCATTAATTCAAATTCATAGATCAAGATTGACATCTAGCAATGTGTCATGACCACCCAAGTCTTGTGAAAAGTCATGTGATTCGATTGTACTATTCTAAGAACTAGTTTCTATGTTACTAATATCCTATAACCATTAACATATCCCAATAGAGACAATCCTGGAATAGAAAAGGTTATTAGATAGTGTCACCCTCTTCGATCCTTATGCTACTTGTTACTTCATCATTCCTGAAATATAACTCCTTGAAGTTTAAATTAGAAATATACTTTTCAATTTCACTATCACTCTGTGTAGAGATTCATTGAGTTTGCATTTCGTACAAAAGGCCATAGGGATATCTTTCTTATAATTAGGAGTGGTGAATCTTTTGTTGATCACTCATCATCCTTCCGTATTTCATATTATACCCAAAATCTACCATATAATTACCCATTAAGAATATTACGAATATAGTTAAAATATAGTAATCCATACAAGTGATATGCTGTCGTACGCACCCAAAAACTAATTGAATTCACTTTTACTAATGTAGCAATAGCAAGTCCAAGTCGTTTCACAGAGAATCAGAGTTATTCTTGTGCTCAGATGAAAAAGGGGGTTTTTGAACAATTTTAACCTAAGAAATAAAACAAGAAGTAAAATTGAAGAGAGTTCAATAAAAGGTGAAAGATCTTGGTTCCGGTCATATCCACCATGGAAATTCTATTGATTGATCATCGCCACCAAAAGTAATTCGATTTCTTATACCAAGCAATAATTGAAGAACTAACACAAATTCCAATTCAAACATATTCTTATATCTTTCCTTAAGTTGGTTAATCTTCAACACGCGATCAAATTAGCCCTAACTAGTAATTTAATCCAGACATGCTCCAAAGATTAATTAATAGAAGCATTAAAACTAGTAAGAAAAATTTGGCTAATTAAACATAAACACATGCGATTATGTCAATTAGTTGATTATTTTCCTTAAATTCAATAATGCTAATCGAGCAATTATTAAACTTAATTATTTCACAGATTGAATTGAACAAAGCAGACAAAACAATCTAGCAATAGATTAATTCTAAAAACTTACTATTCTGTAGCAATAGTAAATTAAAAAGAACAATAAAAAAACTAACGCAAAAAAATAATCAATACTTGACATAAAAATGAATAAATTCAAGTACAAAAGTCTCACAATTTAATAGAACCGATCATGGCTTCAATTCCCTCAACAAGGAAAAGGGTTTTAGGCACTCAGTACCACGGAAGAACACACAATAATTATATGCCGAAAACTCATAAAAACTAAAGAAAAGAATGTTGTTCTCTTCTATTCACCCTACATAGGATATTTATAGTGATTATTAGGGTTACAATCGCTACCCTAGCATAAGAACGTGAAATCGGCAGAAAAAGAGTCCAACTAGATGAAGAAATCTACTGAAAATTAAAAATTACGAAACCTTACTGGTCTATTTCTCATGCTTGTGCATGAACACCAATTTTGGAACTTTTCTCTCTTGAAATCGCGCACGCTCACGGCTTTATGGTCGCGCATGTGCGTGAAATCCTAACGCTACGCTACACATTCGTCTTTGATTTTAAGCTTGATGCTCTTGGAATTTGGTAAAGTGTAAAACATGAAAGTTTTAGCTCTCTTTCTTATCTTTCCAAAATAGGTTTTTGAATCAAATCAATCAGGGCTCAGACCGGAAAGTTGTGTTTAAAATGCGAAACAACGTCCAGATTAGCTCCATACTCACGCACAATTCGTCCTTGAAATTCTTCCCATCTTTTTCAACCTTTCTAGCCCCTTTTCACTTGAACCCTACAAAAACTAACAATAACCAAATTAAGCTCAATCTTAACCCAAATCTTGCTTGCAATACATAAAAATGCGGTAAATGACACACAAAATATATAACAATTATGAGCTTATCAATTTATCGCTCACTTAACCTTTGATCATTCTCGAGCAAATATAAAATTAAAACAATTAAACATATCCAAATTCCACGCAACATATTTCCTTAAGTATCCACATAAATAACCACAAGCCAATCCCTCATTGAAGTAGCCCAAGAACTCAAGAGTTGAAATCCTAGTAAAAACCAGAACATGAGAGTCGTGTGTATATGTGCAGCCATTCAAAAAATCATGTTTGAAAACACTTATATTAAATCAGATGCAAACCCTCTAAATTTTTCTTAACACCCCATAGCTCAGTCTTTTTACACTTCGCCACTAATCTAGACAACCGATTCAATTTAAATTAGGTAGGACATTTTAGCTTGTAACGTAGGCTAATCAAAGAAGGAAAATGATACAAATAAGAACAAGAGCTTTAAAGTAATGTTGGTCACATAATAAAATAAAACTTCTTTTCATGTATGAAAAATCATACATCCACAACCCCACATTGAGTAACAAACACCCATGAAGAATTCTAAACAAGCAATAAGCAAAGAAGTCCCCATTTTTCGACTTGACCAAACATTGCAATATTCCTTCGGACATTTTTGCATCACATTATTTATTTTGTCCGCTCACAGTACGGGTACCAGTGGTAGGTACTACTCGCAACATATAAACCCTTAGGTACCAAAGATGGGCACTACCTGCAAATACAGGTACTAGTGATAAGCACTACCTGTATATATCAAGACCTTTCATTATTTTATCAATTTAAAATCTATGTAACTTTTCAGTGCCCTATTTTGCTCCACAAATGTACACCACCCACTCTCACAATCTTCCACACTCATTCACTACTTTCCACCCTTATGTCCACTTAACAAATAATGTGTGCAATAAATCTTTTAAGGGACAATTTTGTGAGGATACACCAACTCATTTAATTGAATGTTAATTACTAAATAGGGTTCATGTAAATTAGCTTTATAAAATACACAAGCTAGTCGGATTTGTTAAGCTACTAACTAGTCTAGAGGGGAGGAAAATGCAATTGGAAGAAACTTTGTTTAGTAAGGGCTGTGTTGTAAATATTTTACGACTAAATAAAAATATGTTAGCCACCAAATAAAACCATAAAATAATTAAAAAATATAAGAAGCTAAACTAGGTCAAAATGGCTAAAGCATTACAAGGATAAAACAAGCAAGTGGTGGCATAAAAATCAGCTACTTAGGGTGCCAACAAGCAGCTCCTAATTCCAGCTCCTACTTCACCTTATAAGGCTTATAGACTAAGTACCTAAAAGCACCTTAGAAGTAGCATAAAATTCTGGAGCAAAAAAAGGGAGATAGGACTAAGAGAAAACGAAAGAAAAGGAAGAAAGAAAGAAAGAAAAAGAGCTGGAGCAAAACAGTGGAGAAAAGAATAATTGGGGGTTTAATCTCACTTGAAAAGGTAATATTTCAACCATCTAATAGATTATGAACATGTTGTTAAGGATGCTTTGATATTAAAGTCATGTATTAGCCAAATAATTGTTACTATGCTTGCTGAAAATTAATTCCAGCTTAGTGTGACTTAGCTTATTTAGTTAAAATAGTTTAGAAACAAGGTTTTTATGTATAATCTACTAGTAATATGAAAGATTAGGCTGCTAGGTAAGTGATTGCTATTTGGATAGAATATATTCCTAAGGCTAACACCATAAAATACACCAAATTATCCAGTTAATGTTCCTTAAAATTTAGGGTTATGTTCAGCCCTCTTGGCAATGATTTTTGGACTAGGTTTGATCTAGGTGATTGCTAGATGGTTTTGACATTAATTAGGGTAGATAAATTGGGTTGTTATATTGCACCCTAAATGAAAGGAAAATCTGGAAAGAAACCATGGCATTTAAGTGAAGTATAAGGCTGAAATTACTACATAATACAAAGAAATATTGACTAACAAATTACATACACACATATAATGGTGATTTTTTTTATGTGAGTTATTACTTTAATATGCAATGAATTGAGTGGAGTATAAATGAGCTTAAATCTGGACATATTTAATCTTATATGGAAAAACTACTTAATTGGCTATTTACTACTATATTATGTAGAAATTTTCACCCCTATCAAGCCTAAGTTAAGTGAGGCTTTGAATTCCTTTGGTATGGTTGTTATAGGAGCTGTTTAGATGATAATATAATTATAGCATGAATTTTGTTTAGGTAGCTCGTATACATTAACTTAATACTACAAAATTATAAAGATTAAGTAGGCTGCCCAAATGAAATTTAGGGATAAAAGTTTACTAAATTTTACCGTGGAATGTTAACACTATAATAAGCCTTAATTAGGCTAAAAGGGTACCAAAATTACATCATATTATCTAGTAAAAGAAAATGAAATAAAATCGACTTAAGTAGTCTTAACAATTGAAGTAATCAACTTGAACTTGCTAAATACTATGTTTTCGAGTATAATATGTTATCTTAAATTGCATTTTAGGATTATCTATCTTGCACTTCAATTTTGTGTAGAAAATAACCTAAACCTAGTATATTTGGTCAATGAACAGGTTAGGGAATAAAGGAAAGATGAAAGATAATTAGGAACTAAATACCATCAATCGGTGAGTGTCCCATATCTCTTTTAATTTCGATAAAGATCCTTGAAATGAATTCATGCTAAAACTGTAATTTTGGGTATTCAAATGTGCTATTTGCTTACACCTTGCAATAATTTCATACTACATTTGCAGGATTCACTTCGTTATCAGTTTTTTTTTGTAAAATGTTAGATAAACAATTCAATTAGATATGTATCAAGAGACAGTAGCCTTTGGAGCCTTAGAAATAAGAGATTTTGTTGATTTGCTCTCAGAATCGGGAGTTAATTCAGCATCATCTTCAAGATTAGAAAAAAATTTGTTGGAAATTTTGCTATCCATTTGAAAATTTTAATTTGAACTTTTGAAAAGAAAAATAATAAATAACTACTAGAATATATGAAAATTGGAGAAAATAAACAAACTGTTGAATAATGGAAAAAATAGAATTTGAAGAAAATATAAATGGCACTTGAAAGTGGTATAGTAATAAAAAATGAGATTATAAATATATGAACAATAATTAGAAATTTATAAATAATATGAGACATTGTAGAAAATTTGAGAGCACTTGAGAGAAATAGAGAAGATTAGAGAGATTTAGATAATTGTGTGCTAAAAATGATAGGAGGATGGGGTATTTATGCTATTTGAGAGAATTTTTTTATGCCAGGTCTGATTCAGATTCCAAAAAATGATGAACCAGAATCGAAACCTTCTCCATGGTTCCGGTTATAGTTCCCAGAATCGACAACAATGGTTTCGATTCAGGTTCCAAAACTGGTTGTTTGTGGCAGTCTGGTTTTAGCAATTCTATTCCAGAACCAGAACCGGAACCATGGTCATCACTACATATAAATTTAGTTTGCTACAGTTATTAACGATGAAGAAAATGATCCTCCCAAAAGTTATACTTGATCTCTGTGAAGAACTTCTCATATAATTTGCATACATAGATGATGTAGGCACTACCTTGGCTACTAAGTAATTAACAATGTTCGCGTACCAAGGTCGAGCACTCCCAACTTCCATTAATTGTTAAATTGTGAAATCATCATTAATTGGTACCAGTTATTGGGCTACATATGTCGATCATTCAAGGTGTGAAAAATGATTAGCCACAGCATTCTCGCTGCCATTCTCGACTATAATTTCCTAATAGAATTCCTGCAACAAAAGAGTCCACTGTGTTAATCGAGGTTTAGCATCATTTTTAGTGAGCAAATATTGAATAGACAAATGGCCATCAGTATGATCAATTACTTTACTTCAAGTGAGATAAGAATGAAATTTATTAAATACACACAATTGCAAACAATTCCTTTTCAGTGGTGACATAGTTAAGTTGTCTTCATTGAGTGTATGACTATTAGCTCATTTCAGTAAGGTTATAAAATCAATTCACCAACATACTAAAACAAGTGATAAAACCACACAAGCACTCAACACTTGCCCTCATGCCTGAAAGTATGCGGGGTAGGTAAGTAGTAGTAAGTGACAAGTGGGTATTGTTCCCACGAAGATTGTTGTGTAAGCAAATATTGGACCTTTGGAATTCATACATAGTTAGGCAAAATCATAAGAGAGGAAGAACTAATCCTACAAGAAGCCATAAAACCAAACATTCTAAACAATTAAAGTGTATGATCTTATAAGTTACCCAAGGCTTAACTCACAAGTTTACCTTTTAATTAGTAGTTTCACTTGCTTTTTTAGAATATAAGTAACTTATATTCTAAAAAAGCAAATTGTAAAACTACTAATTAAAGATCTATCTAAATTACTCTAAGATAGAAATAAAGAAAACTTTTAACTAAAAGGTAAACTTGTGAGTTAAGCTACTCTAGAACTAAACTAAACTATCAAAAAACAATCAACACCTATAATATGTGTACTATATGATCAGATTTAAACAATCCCCAGCCAAAGATTACAAAATGCCCTAATTACTTAAGCTGAACGTGCCCTGATATCATGACATGGAGCATTTGGTGTCACGATATCAAGCAAAAAAATTAGTCTAGTAAATCCGCATAGATGTCGCAACATGGAAAATTCGGTGTCGCGACATTGAGCTCTTTCCAGCTCAAGTTTTCATCTTGTAAATCATCCAAAACTTAGTTTTGATGATTACAAATTAATCTAATGGTTAAAATCAAGTGTTCAGGATGTTTTTAAAATAATATGTTGAATGGACACTGCTGATAGTTTGAACAGCAAAGGCTCGGATGCAAAGGAACGTATGAACATTAACATCTAGAGAGCTCTAAAAGGATACATTCTTAGCGAACACATATGACTGTTCGAAGGAGAATGCTTCAAACACAAATGAGTGTCTGAAGAAGCAACAACATAGTTTCATGGTACCAAGTTTCAAACGAAGGATAACGTCTGAACAAGTATGTAAAAAAGTCTAGAAACCATTGACCAAATATCATACGCATACCAGATGAATGATCGGACGTCCAAAAGAGTGCAATTCAAGATTTCATCAAGTGTTTGGATGAACTATCAGACGTAGTGAGTTGGGATTGGACATCCAAATGTCTAATGACTAGTTTTGCAACATTTACACAGCCGTTGGAGAGTGGTTGGATGCCATTTTTGTGCATCTATATATACTCTTGATCCTGAAATAAATGATCCAACTTCCAAAATTAATGCAAAATTCTGCCGAAGATATTTTAGTGAAAATAGGCTCTTAATAGTGTTGTATTAGTGGAAAGATAACACTTGTACAAAAGTGAGGTTGTGTGTAAAAATCTTGGCTCAACTAGAGGTAATTAGTGAGAGCAAGAGTGATCCTACTTGGTGGACAAGAAGGTTATTGTCTCACCTACATTGAAAAGGCACCAAGTGTTGTAATTGTACTCCAAGCTTGTGAAGCTTGGAAATTTTGTTTGACCTTTCTTAATCTCTAAACTTGTCTTTTATTTACTCTTAATTGTGCATTTATTGTTTTAAATTATTAAATGCATTGCATTTATCACACTTGAGCTTTTAATTATCAAAAGTTGCAATTAGTTTTATACAACATAATTCACCCTACTCTTAAGTCGCTTTTGGGCCAATAATTGGTCTCAGAACTTGGTCTCTGATAATTAGTTTAACTAGTTTAAAAGTAAAGATCATTACGGAAACCAACAATGCGTTATTTTTGGAGGGTCAATCTATCAATATACCACCTATATTTATTGGTGTAAACTTTATTAGATGGAAAGAGAAAATGGAGATCTTTTTGCAGTCAATAGATATTGAGATTATGTTCTGGTATATAGTAAATGAGGGTCCTTTGAAGCCAACATAATAGATAAGGAAACTCATAGACTTAGACTCATAACTAGGAATGAGTTAAATCCCCAAGATAAGGCCAACTTGACTTTGAATGCTAAATCCATGAATGTTCTATACAATGTCATAGATGCTAATGAGTCTATGAGAGTGATAGCTTGCAGGTCAGCTAAGGAAATTTGGGACAAGTTCAAAGAGATTCATTAGGGCAGTGAAAATGTGAGAAAGCAAAAGAAATCATTGCTTGTAGCTAAATATGAGTCATTTAAAAATGAACCTCATGAAAGCATTGATAAAATGTATTGTAGATTTAATGACATTGTAAAGGATTTGGAGGCATTGCATAAAGAATATTCATTGGGTGAAAAGAATAAAAAAAATTTGAATGCTTTGTCTAAAGAATGGGAAGCAAAATCTAGTGCAACTGAAGAAGCTAAAAATTTGAATTCTATACCCATTGAAGCATTGATTAACTCTCTTTTACTTCTTATGAGTTAAAACTCAAATCCAAAGTTCAAGGTGACGAAGAAGCAAGAGCCAAGAGAATCATTGCCTTGAAGGTTTCACAAGAAGATGGCAAAAATGGCTCCTACAACTTGGAGGATGAAGAATTTGGTGAAGGTGATCATGCACTCATCACCAAATGATTCGTAAAGCACTACATCAACAAAACAAGAACAGTAAAGAGATGAGAAATTAATTCAAACCACTTCAAAGGGAAAACTAAGCTAGAAATTAAGAACCAAAATGAAAAATGCTTTGAATGTGATCGACCTGGGCACTTTGTAAATGAGTGCCCTTCCAAGAAGAAAAAAGAAGGAAGGAAGCCCCGTTTCAAAAAATTTCAAATTATATAGGATATTGAAATTCTAAGAGAGAAGTAGAAGAAGAGGTTGAAACCGCACAAATGGCCATTATAGCATTCGACGATGATGAGTTATCTACTAGCTTCACTTTTTTTTGATATTTGTGAGATGAAATTGATGATAATTTAAAATTATGCTCTTGAAGCATTTTGTGATGAAATTGCACAACTTGAAAGAATGTTATGCTAGAAACAAAGAGTTAAATAGAAAGAATAATGCTTTGCTAAAAGGTAGGTTGCCACAGGAAAATGATCCATTGAAGAAAAGATTAGATGTGAAAACCAATAGATGTGTATAAGAACAAGCTTCATTGAAGAAGAGATTAGATGATGTTGATGTATTTTTGCAAAAGAAAAAAAAGAAAAATATTGTTGAAATGAAAAGAAATATAAATACGTCAATCAGCAAGAATTTCTCTACCTTCAAAAAAGAAAATTTTATGCTTTGCAAAGTCCAACTGTTCTTTATATGGAAGTATTATTTTCAATTATTGTCAACAACATGGACATGTGAAAAGGAATTGTTAAGTTAAAAGAAATGTGAATTTGGGAATAAAATCTATGTGGATATTGAGTCAATTTACTAACTCATATGGATCCTAGAAAATATATTCCAAAAGTTATGTCTTAATTTCTGAATCCATTTGTGTAGGTATGCTTGAAGAACAACACTAAGGATTTAAAGTGGTTGATTCACAGTGGGTGCTCAAGGGTCATGACCGGTGATCCATCCCTTTTCTCAAATATCAAATCAAAAAATAGTGACAAAGTATCCTTTGGAGACAAAATGAAAGCCAAATCTATGGGGATTTGTGATATAGGTCAAAATGGTGAGACACTTGTGAACATTCTGCTTTTAGTTGATAACTTGAACTACAATCTCTTGAGTGTGGGTCAACTATGGGATAGAGATTTGTATGTTTTCTTTAACAAACATCAATACTTAATTCTAGATAAGAACTTTATTGTTTTGTTTAGAGAAAAAAGACATAATGATTTTTATGCGGTTTATCATGATACTATTGACAATGGTAAGATTAAGTGCTTTACTATTCCAAAGATGATCATTGGCTTTGGCGGAGGAGATTGTGTCATTTCAATATGCATTTATCAGATAACCTTGTTAAAAAAGTAATTAGTTTGAGTAAAGCTTGCCTAAACTAAAGTTCGTAAAAGACAATTTTCGATGCATGTCAATTTGGTAAACAAGTGAAATTTTCTTTCAAACACAAAAATAGTGTGTCCACTTCTAGACCTTCAGAACTCTTGCATACGGATTTATTTGGTCCCACTCAACAAGCTAGTCTTGGTGGTAGTAAATGTGTTTTTTTATTATTGATGATAGTTCTAGATATACTTGGGTGCTATTTCTTGTTCACAAAAATGAAGCTTTTAAAAATTTTGTGAAATTCTTTGCGAAGGTTTAAAATTTGTTGAATTTGGAAAATTGTGAGACTTAAAAGTGATAGTGGTGCTGAATTCAAATTTGGTGGCTTTCTCAAATTTTGTGATCCTTATGGTATTTCTCACAAGTTTTTGGTTGCTAGAGTTCCACAACAAAATAGTGACGTAGAAAGGAAAAATATAACTCTTCAATAAGCCGCAAGAACAATGATTAATGAATGTGATTTGCCAAAATATTTTTGGGCCGAAGACCCCGTTAACATGTCTAGTTACATTATAGCGTTCTTATGAGGCCTATTTTGAACAATACCTTGTATGAACTTTTATTTTGCAAAATGCTCATTGTGGGTTGTTTTAAAGTGTTTGGCTATAAATGCTTTATCTTGAAAATTAAGGAACATCTGGGAAAGATTGATGAGAAATCGGATGAAGAAATTTTCTTGAGTTATTCTAGTGACAATAAGGCTTATAGAGTTTACAATAGAAGAACTCTTGTAATATATGAGACTATACATGTTACATTTTGATTAATCTAAGGATATTGTTTCTAAAGATGTTTCTGAAGATGAAAATATAGATATTCAAAAGGAGCTTGAAAAATTATATATCCATGAGGATAAACAAATTTCTATTGAAATCATGGAGAAAGATGCACAGTATATGGATGAAGAATGTGAAATGGAGGAAGAGCCACCAAAGAATCTTCCAAGGGCTTGGAGATTTGCTTCGATTCACCTCAAGATCTAATCCTAGGAATGATCCTTCCGAGGGTAAAAACTCGTTCTTTTGAACCTTTAAACAAAAATTTTCCATTACTTCCTCAATTTGAGCCTAAACATGTTGATGATGCATTAAAACATCAGTTTCGGATATTGGCCATGGAAGAGGAATTGAATCAATTTGAGAGGAATAATGTTTGGACTTTATTTTATAGACCACAAAATCACTCGATCATTAGCACAAAATTGGTTTTTAGGAACAAATTGAATGATAAGAGTGAAATTACGAGAAATAAGGCGAGATTGGTACCAAATGGGTATGTACAAGAAGATTGCATTGACTATGATGAAACCTTTGCCCACATGGCTAGACTAGAATCCATTAGAATGTTTCTTGCATGTGTCTAAACATTTCAAACCTTTTCAAATGCACGTGAAAAGTGCTTTTTTAAATGGTTATATTGATCAAGAAGTTTATGTAGAGCAACCTCCAAGTTTTGAACATGAAAAATTTCCAAATCATGTTTTTAAACTTTCATCAAAGTTTTGTAAGGTTTAAAGCAAGCTCCGTGAGCCTGGTATCAAAGATTGAGTGGTTTTTTAATTGAAAATGGTTTCAACAGAGGAATTGTGGATACTACTCTTTTTACCAAGTTAGTTTTGAAAATTTTCTAGGCGTCCAAATTTATGTTGATGATATTATTTTTGGAGCTACTAATGAAAAATTCTACAAGGAGTTCTCTTGTATGATGCAAAAGGAATTTGAGATGAGCATGATGCAAGAACATCAATTCATCCTTGGGCTTCAAATCCATCAAACAAGGAAGGGAACCTTCATCACACAAGCAAAATATACAAAAGAACTACAAAAGCCGTTTGGCATTGAGGACTCAAAGCAAGTTAGAACTCCATCTTGTACCTCAACCAAGCTTGACCAAGATGCTGAAGGTAGCAAGGTTGATGAAAAGCACTATAAAGGTATGAGTGGTAGTTTAGTCTATTTAACAGCTAGTAGACTGGATATTATGTTTGTCATATGCTTTTATGTGCTTGTTTTCAATCGTGCCCTAAAGAATCACATTTAATTGTAGTCAGAAGGAATTTTAGATACTTAAACGATACAATTGATTAGGGTTTATGGTATCCTAAAACCAATAGTCTTGAATTGGTAGGATACACGAATGCCGATTATGCCGGTTGTAGAGTAGATAGAAAAGGTACTGGTGTAATCTGTCCTTTTCTTGGAAATTGCTTGGTTTCTTGCATTAGTAAAAAAGTATTCAATTTCTTTTCCAATGGCGTAAGCAGAATATATAGCCGCAGGTAGTTGTTGTCCACAACTTCTTCAGATTAAACATAGTTTGAATGATTTTGGTTTGGATTTTGGATTTGTGCTTTTTAAATGTTATAACACTAGTGCCATTAATCTCACTAAAAGTCCAATTAAACATTCTAGAACAAAGCACATTAATATTAAGCATTATTTTATAAGAGATATTGTTCATAAAAAGGAAGTTTGCAATGATTATGTGTGCACTAAAAATGAATCTTATAGTTGATATTTACACAAAAGCTTTGCCTTTGGACATTTTAATTGCCTTAGAATACGTTTAGGAATTTTTTATTCAAAAATTTCAAATTGTTGATTCTTGTGTGTTCAGGTGCTCATATTCATCCAAAAAGTGGACATTTATGTATGTGCTCTCTGACAATAGCTCGAACTCTCATCACCGTCTAAAAGGTTGTCTTTATTTTGTACTATGCTTCTGGCCTTCGTTCGGATGTGTATCTCTATAAGATAGATTCGGACGCTTAGCTAACCATTTCGAACGTCCATTCATCCTTATCGGACACTCGTTCGGATGCATTATCATCATTCGGTCACCCAAATGATCCTCATCAGCTTTAATAACCCTTTTTGTGTTCATTTCCGACACTCTTCACCATCCGAACCCCTTCTAGCAGATAAGGCGATTTTCTACCCCTTTCACTCTCTCTTCAATTTCTTTTATCACTCTCTCAATTAGTGGAGTTTAAATCATAATTAAACCTCTTAGATCCTAACCATCCTAACTATTTTAACCCATCAAAAATCCTTTCACACTGGTTTTTTTTCTAAAAAAGGGTCATTCACCTCTATTCTTCGTATTTTCTTCTATGACTCGATCGCAAGGTGGTTCAGCTTCTGTGACAAGAAAAAGGGAAACTAGACCAAAAATACCAGCTAAAAGGAAATCATCAAAGGCTGGAACCTCAAATCATTGACCCCAACCTCAATCTGAGGCATCCTTTTCTCAACCAAAATTCATAGATGCAAAAGCTTTAGATTGGTATTCCTCTCTTTTAAGCAAGTCAATTATACCCCAAAGACCTGTTTGTAAAGGATTATTCAATGAATGCAACTTAAATTTTATTCAAGAATGTTTTGAAAGATAAAATTATGGTCATTTAATATATATTCAATTGCCCATACGTCAAGATATGGTTTTACAGTTTTGTGCAAATTTCAGGAAAAATAAGGACAATAATTGCTTAGTTTCTTGTGTAAATCACAAGGATATCAAGAATAAATTCAACTATTGTGAACACCATTTTGGGATGTGAACTACATGAGCTTGATGATTACTCATATTTCTTTACTTTAAATGAATGGCCAAATAGTGAGACTAAATTTGATATTGCGGACGTCTAACAAATTTGCTATCTTGATTTTCAACGGGCTTCGAAAGCCAAAATCACTTTGCTCAGTCCCAAGCTTAATATTTTGTACTCTTTGGCTACAAATTTGCTCTTACGAACTGATTGCCATAGTACTCAGCTAGCAAGATGCAATTGTATAATTTTTTACAGTGTGTACAAGGGCATTAAGCTCGATTTTAGTTATTTGTTTTACACCATATGGGAACTGCTACTCACTGACACTAGGAGGAGCATTCCATTTGGCAAGTTTTTAAGCAAATTTTTTTATCATTTTTCAATTCCCATTTCAAGCAAACAAAAATTTCTTTCATATATTACCGAAGAATATATTGAACGAAAAGGTTTGAAGCTATACAAAAATCATTGGTTTCTGCCAAGAATGCTTTTTTAATTGAAAAATCTGAAAGAACAAGCCTCCACTTATGGGCAACCACCTTTAATACCACATCTTTCCCATCGCCTTTCACACCTTTCCTTCATTCCTAAACCACTTCTTCAAATTATCACATATTGTTGATCTCATAATCTCTCTCAGTGATCAAGTGACAAAGTTTCAAAAGAGAACTATACGGAAGTTAAAGCGCTTGAAAATTAAACAGGACTTTCTTCAAGAAGTGCTAGCCTTGGGAATGTCTGATTCTGCTGAAGTGGAACTTGCAAATATCAAATCTCAATATCCTTTTGATTCTTATTTTGAAAGTGAGAATGATGAGGATGAGGTCCTTGAACACAATTTAAAGAATGAGGATAAAGAAAATCATAAGAATCAAACCAATGAAGTCAAGAATCCTCACCAAGATACAGAAGGGGATCTAACTCAAGCTGTTCATGAAGATCAAGCTCAAGATGAGGATGATCAAGCTACTCATGATGATGCGAGATGATGACATAGATGACACCTTTGCATATATCAAGCAGGGAAAAGACTCCAATGTTGCTTCTCCTGAGATAAAAGAAACTCCAAATCAAGAACATGTTGCACATAGAAGTTAGGAAACTAAGGATAACATCTCTTTGGTTCAAAAAGTTTATACTAAAAAGCACAAAAGAGATAATCGAACCAAGAACCATCATTACACCTCATCTTAGGATTTAGTCTTTTTCGTTGCCTTTTTATGCACTGGATTGTTTTTTCATTCTTATGATCTGTTTAATTGAATGGTTGCTCATTGTTGTTTATTTGAATGTTTGCTAAATATTAATTAATCTCTAAAATCGTTGTTTATTGACAGATTGGTTGATTGGCTAAGAGGGAGCTCAAATTGAGATGGAGTACTCTTTCTTTGTGTTTTGATGATCCCAAAAGAGGAAGAATGGTTTCGATGTTGTGGTTTTGGTTTTGGTTTTGGTTTGCTTATGGTTTGGTTTTGGTTTGCTAATCTTTGAAGAAACTTGTTTTGTGAATTCTTCTTTCATTCTTGATTTGTCATCATCAAAGAGATAGAAATTGTCACCCTGATCCCAGTTTTGATGATGACAAACTAATCTAATGATTAAAATCTAGCGTGCAAGGTGTTTTTCTAATAGCTGGTTGAACGGACGTGGTTGACCATTTGAACAGTAAAGGCTTGAACGCAAAGCAACGTTGGAACATTAACTAGAGAGCTCTGAAAGCTTACACTCTCAGCAAACGCATATGACTGTCTGAAGGCTAATGCTTCGGAAGCAAATGAGTGCCTGAAGAAGCAACAACATTCTTTCATGACATCAAGCTGTGCACGAAGAATAACGTTTGAACAACCAAGTGAAAAAGTCCAGAAACAACTGACCAAATATCGGATGCAATACCAGACACATGATCGGACGTCAAAATGAAGGCAAGTCAAGATTCCATCAAGTGCTCGAATGGACTATTGGATGTAGTGAGTTGGGATCGGACGTTCGAACTGTCCGAAGATAATAGTTAGTTTTTTAGCATTTAATGCATAGCCGTTGGAGAGTAGTTGAAGACCATTTATGTGCATCTATAAAACCTATTTAGCCTAAAATAAATGATCCAACTTCCACAGCTAATGCAAGCATCTACCAAAGCTATTTTAGTGAAAATAGGCTCTTAATAGTGTTGAATTAATGGAATTACAAAGTGTACAAGTGAGTAATTTTCAAGTGTAAAGAGTGGAGAGATAACTATAATAGAAAAGTGATGTTATGTGTAATACTCTAGGCTCAACTAGAGGTAATTAGTGTGAACAAGAGTTTTCCTACTTGTTGTACAACAAGGTTATTGTCTCACTTATATTGAAGAGGCACAAAGTGTTAGAATTGCACTCCAAACTTGTGAATTTGAAGTTTGCATTGAACTTTCTTAATCTCAAAAGTTATCTTTTATTTACTCAAATTGTGTATTTATTTCGTTGATTATTAAATGCATTGCATCCGTCATACTTGAATTTTTATTGCTCAAAACCTGTTGCAGTTAGTTTTATACAACCTAATTCACCCCTCCTCTTCAGTAGCTTTTGGGCCAACATTCTGTCATTTTGCATTTTGCTCCTTCGGCTTCTATAACCTTTGACTTTAACCCATTCATTCCTAACTTGCAAAATACACAACGTAATAAACAATCAAATTATAGTAAGATTAACCAAAAACTTAGGCAATATATTAATATTTATAAACAATGCAATTGCAATTGCTTAATGGAAATAATTAAACTAAAACACTTAATTAAACACCAAAAATGGTGATAAAACTATCAAAAAGCCATAGTTTACAAGTTAAATAACTCTAGTTTACTAGAGTTATCATACACTCCCAAACTTAGTTTTTTGCTAGTCCTAGGAAGGAAAAAGACCTTAACTAAACAAGAAAATATAAACACAACACCAATTTAACAACACAAAAGTGAACAATGGATGAACTTTGAGTGATTGGGAAACCTCATAAGGGACCTCAAATACCATATGTCTATAATTAAACCATTTAAACTAGTCACTTCAAGATTTTCAACTTTCCCAAAAAGAAATTAGTTCAAGTGCCAACAAAAGGTTTCAAATAACTAAGTATAAACCATCAACAAAAAGGTTTTCAAAAAGCAAGTTCCAGTCATCCAAAACATAGTTTTTGCTCAAATCAAAATGATTACAATGTTTTTCAACTATCTCGATAAAACCACAAGAAAATAAAATATCATGAAGAGTTTATTTAAATGCACTTATAACACAATGTCGGGAATATTAATCTGTCAAGTATTGAGTAGAATGATATTAATGATGAGTATTAAAAACATTTCATCCTCGACTTATTGGTATTCTAAAACGTAGCTCCTAATAGCCATTTTGGTGAAACATGGGTACATGCCGGAATCCCGTATTAGCCTTATTAGTATTCTAATGGCATATTTGGGAGAAACAACAGTACAATATGATAGAATCCTATACTTGCTTTACTCCAAAAGAAATTTTTTTTCATGAGACCCAAACCAAGGAATAGGAGTAAAATGTACCCAAGATCATATCACAAACAAGCACTATGGAAGATAGAATAACGCTGCATATGAAAACACACAAAATGACCTAAATCATTTATGTTCCATTTAAACCAATTTTTCCAAAAGGTAAATTGGCCAACAAAGTAATACTATTGATTCCATAAAATCCAATGCGTCAGATGAACTAATATGAAAATGTGAATCCCTCACTTTTTGAACATAGCAATATATTGTATTTGAAATTCTTTGGTCACAAAATGACTACTTAACACATACCAAAATCCATGAAATGCCAACTTTAAATAATTGAATCACATGTTATGCAAGTCATTTGTCATTGTTGTGTACCATATTCACTCATCAAAACATCACCACTCAACTATTTAGAAGGAAAAAATGCACCAATCCCAACACAAGAAAATAATATCCCCATTGTCATTTTTATTCTATTTATGAGTACAACACATCCTTCCACTCATTTAAAGTATCACTTGAGTCATATTAACATGAGAAAAATTAAAACAAATATAACATAATCTCCAGCAACTTATTCAATCCTAACCGCCATAAGTGGAAAAAAGCCAGAGTATATGTTAACTAACACCAAGTAACATCACTGTCTACTCAAAGTAGTCAATTCATGAATCAAGCACAAATAAGAAATCTACTTGGCATCTGCTTAAGTGCCCTTAGACAATTTATTCTAATAAAAGTCAACCAAATTGTAATACTTAAAAACAATAAAAAAAAAAAAGAAGACATAATGATAGTGTACTAGAAATGCTAGGAAAATGAAAGAGTGAAAATGTTCTTCCAAGCATCCAAAACATTCATAAATTAGGGAATGGTTAAGAGAAATAGGGGTAAGTTGATCTTCATATGTCGCATGCCATCGCTTATCATCACTGACCTCATTGATGTCTTGTTCCACTTCCTCTTGGCTTTTCTCCACAATGCTATGCTGGCTCTCATTGAAATCTTCATCTTGGACCACTCCAACTCCACCAACCTATTGTTGTTCTCCTTGTTACACCAGTTCCTCAGGTGGTGCATAGACGAAATACCTGCGAAGTGGACCAAAATGCCAAGCGGGAGATGGTCTTCGATGAACCCAAGTATTGATCATTGTGGCCTTTTGAATGACTAGTCGGTTGTGTGTCAAATACCCCTAAAGCTCATTCTGCTCCTCGCCAATTACCGGTGCATTATACACGTAATCTGCTAGCATGGGGATGTTTTATGTTCGATGGGGAAATGACAGAGGCAAGGTTTCTTCCAAGGGCTATTACCATCTCTCAATCTCCTGAATTATTTTGTGAACATACTCTGTGTTAATACAGCCTCTTTAGTGAGTTGAGGCTCTCCGCAAGTGATATGGTATCCTGCAACAATACACAAATGAGTCTATAAGCTTGGTGCAAGAAAATATTGGCCTTCCGGACCTCCCACTATCAAGAAATTCCTGCTAGATAAATCTCCCAGTTTTGGGAGGTAATCTACTCAAAGCTAGCATGGATAGCATAAACAAGATATGATTTATTCATTTGGATAAAACTCATAGAATTAGACCCATGTATTTTGAAATCACAATTTACCTGTTGTGGAAACTTAACCTATTTATTAGTAGTGACATTCATAACCTATGCCACATTGTTTGGAGATAAAGTATTTTTGTTGGCCTCCATGTATTTTGATTTATCTTGTATAAATTTTCTTATATTCTCATGATGAATAGAATGCGTATTGAAATAGGCATTGATCTTTTCTCTACTAAAATCTACCAAAACAACTCTACCTCTCCCCGTTTCCCCTCAAGCTGACACAAATCAAATATGAAATTCTTTAACAAAATTTGTGTAGCTTGGCTTAAATGCTTTGTCAAAACTTTCCCATCTCATATTTTCCCCAATTCATGGATAAATCAAATCCTCTTTCCTTTATGACCTCATGCTTTTTATTTGCAATCAGTAATTCTCGAGCATGGCCACAAAAAAATTGAGGTTCAACAATGGGCTCATTTGCTTCACTACTACTCCCTTCCCCAACTTTTCTTTTCTTAGCACCGGCAAACACTTCCCTACCTCTAGGAGGCATATTCACAAATCAAGAATTTCACCAATTAAAATCACAATGGCCGTGCTGTTTTAGGCACCCAAAATTGATCAAATTCTCAATACTAATGTAGCAATGGAGCATCCAAGTCGTTCCTCAGAGAACGAACTCTATTATTGGTGCTCAAGTAAAGAAGGGGGTTTTGCATAATTGTTAATACTAAAAACTATCATGAGAATTCAAATTGTGCATAATTCAATAAATGAAAGATCTTGCTTTCAGTCACATCCACCATGGATATTCTACTAGTCGATTATTGACACCAACGATAATTTAGTCTTTACATCAAGTACTAATTGAAGAATTAACCCGAATTCCAATTCAAGATTGATTCCTATATCTTTTCCCTAAGTTGGTTAATTTTCAACATGCGATTCAATTAACCCTAACTACCGAATTATCCATATCCAGACACGCACCGAAAATTAATAAATAGAGGTATTAAAAAACTAGCATGATCAATTAGTCTAATATAACATAAACACCTGCGGTTATGTCAATTACTTGATTGTTTTTCCTATATTCAATGATGATAATTGAACAATTATTAAACCTAGTTGCCTCTAGATTAAATTGAACAGATAAGTAATCATTAATCTAGCTGTAGAGTAGTTGAAGTAATTCACTACTTTCCAGTCATAGCAATTTAAGAGAAATGATGACAAAATTAATGCAAAAAAATAATCAATACATGACATAAGACATGAATAATTTAAAGTACAAAAGTCTCACAACATTGTAGAATCAACCATGGCTTCAATTCTTTTGACCAAGAAGAAGGGTTTTGGAACTAAATTCCATGGAAAGACACACGAGAATTTTGATGTAAAACTAGTGATGAAAGACTCCTCCTCAATTCACTTGTCAAGGGATATTTATAAGGAATACCATAGTTAAAATCCAACTACTATCTTTTAGAACACGAATACGCTTGAAAAAGAGTCCGATTGGACAAAGAAATCTGTCGAAAATAAAAATTTTGCAACCCTAACTGCTACACGTGCACATGCGTGCCTGAGAAACCCCTCCGCAAGACATGTCCTCTGGAAGTTGTGCACGTCAGCAGCTTTTGGTTCGTGACTTCCAAAAGCTATGCTTCAAATTCATCTTCGACTTTGACCTTGATGCTAATGGAATTTGGAAAAACTCAAAACATGAAAGTTGTAACTATTTCTCTTAGCTTTCCAATGCATTTGAATCAACTCAATCGGAGCTTCGACAAGAATGCTATGTTAAGCATATAAAATAGTGTTCATATTTGCTCGATACTCGTGTGCTTCAGCTTTGGAATTTTTCTTCATCTTTTTCATCCTTTACAAACCTTTTTCACTTTAGCCCTACAAAAACTAAGAATAAACAAATTAAGTTCATTATTAACTCAAATCTTACTTACAATGCATAAAAATTATGTAAATGAGAATATAAAACATAGGACATTTACTAACTTATCAAATTACCCCACACTTAGCTTTTGATAGTCCCCGAGCAAACATAGAATTAAAACAATTAAGCACCTCGAAATTAATTATCCACATAAATAATCAAGAGTCAATCCATCATTTGGAGTAGTCTAAGAACTCAAGAGTTCAAATGATAATAAAACCAAGACATGAAATTCGTGTGTTTGTGTGCGTAGCTATTCAAGAAAAACTCAAGTTTGAAAATACTTGGATTAAATCATGCAAACTCTTAAAAAAATTTTAAATACCCCATACCTCACTCTTCTCACACCTCTCTACTATTGTAGACAACCGACTCAATTTAAATTAGGTAGGACTTTTTAGCTTGTAACGTTAGGCTAGGGTGTTGGCCAATAAAATAAAGGAAAGGATATCACAAATAAAAAAAAAGAGCTTTAAGGTAATGCAGGCCACACATTAAAATAATACTTCTTTTAATATATCAAGCATCATACATCCATCAACTTCACATGAGAATAACAAACACCCATGAAAAATTCTAAGCAAACAATAAACAAGAAAGTCCTTCTTCTTCGACTTGGCCCAACATGCCAACATTTTTCTAACAATATCTCCCTTTTTATTTTTCATTTTATCGGACCCATTCCTCATATTTATTTCATGTCTAATTCCAAATACATGTACCAGTGATAGGCACTATCCACAAACACATTAATGCAGCAACTAGTGATAGGCACTACTTGTAGTTTTCAATCATTTTTAATACCCTTTTTATGCCCCCATAAATGAACACCATTCACTTTATCAGATTACCATCCTCATTCTAATACCTTCCACCAATGTATCTATTTAACAAATAAACGTGGGCAAAAAAGGTCTTCAAGGGACAATTTCTGTAGAAAAATGAAATTATTGGGCTCATACAGATAGGCAAAATGAGTTTAAATGAAAGAAGGCGAATTTTGTTTCTCTCCATTCATGACAAATTAAGGCTCAAACAGGTCCGTGTATTACTAGAGATAAATTTTCTAAGATGATATCAGGCTCAACCATCATCTTTAGAAGGATCATTAGTTTCCAATTCCTACAAAAATTGAGGGAAAGGTGGGAACGTAGACAAGTCCTCTTCTCCCTCTCATACCAGCGACGAGCCTCCTTTGTCTGCTGATAGGCATCAAACTAGTGTCGCATGCACTGCTTCTCCACTAAGATCTGCTACAAAATTTCCTATTGACAGTGCCTTGGCTCAGGCTCAAGCTCAGGGTCGGACTCCTCTTATGAAGTAGAAGAATGAGATTGAGTTCACCTTATCAGAGCCCTTACTTTGTGAACCATAATTGGCTATCTATGCTTTAATTTCTCCTCGACTGGATAAATTGCTACTCCGTCCTCGATACACAGATCCGTGACTAGGTAGGCAACCAAAGGCAAGATTACTTGTTAACGGCGAAATAACAAATCTACTGGCGGATGAGATTGCTCACGTCTATAGACTTGTCGAAAGGAATGCAGTATAACAGCAGCTTAGCCCAGCTACAAAGTAATATGTGCAAGATGTCTAACTGGAAAGTGGTGAGCACATAGAAACTTGAACCATGCTAACCAAACTAGTATAAGTGTGTTGGCAATAATGTCATGCAACACCCCCAACTGTAAGTGTCCATTCAACTTCACCAATGCGAAGAATGCCTGTAATTTCATTTAATTCTTTATTTGTGTCGGAAATGGTTGGCTGCTCATCATTGTGCACTCGACTGACCCTCAGGATCCAGTTAATTGCATTTATAGAAATATCCACTTCCTTTCCTTGGATGTACACCTTAGTGTCACTATAATGACTCAAATTGGCATAAAATTTGTGCACTACTGGTACTATCATGTCCTTAGGAGTAGATGCAAAGTAATTCCAATCACACATCCTCATAATATTTCGGATCTCCGAAACTCCGGCCATTTGAATACCCTTATCTTTAATTGTATCCCTTGTCGATATATCCTTCTCATATTTGTTTTGAGCCATAGCGTTGAATATGAGATATTACGAATTGCACTAACACATTTTCCTCGGATTTGTTCTCACGTTCATGTCGAGTTCTAAAGGATGAAGAAGCTCTAGCGCTTTTGTCCGTGGCCGGTTTCTTTCTTGTTCATGCCATTCCCACGAAAAATAGACACGAAAACTAAGGGAACCAAATAAGGGCTCTAATATCCCACACTTACACAAATTCACAACCCCAACTAACAATTAACCTTAGTATGCACAAGATGAATTTCAATAAGTTAGTGCCAAACTAAGGTATATGCACAAATCTATGTCCTTTCTAGAATATCCTGTCACAAAAAATGAATAATGGATAATCATATGACTAATCGACGTTCTAAGAATTGAATCCATGCACCAATGCCTTGTGTTTTAAGATTATTTTCATTGGGACAATTCATCTAACACTTGGCATGCATAAATAAAGAATGAATTTTTCTATGTAAAGAACATACAATTACTTACTAATCAACAATTCATTCACAAATTACTCAAACTACATTTTGAGTTTAGAACCCAATCCATGATAAATTAGAACAATTAAATCATCAAAAATCAAAACTTGCTTACAATTCAATTATAAACCCAGAAAGGAAAAGTATAAGAAAATTAAACAAAATTCATACCTTGAAGGAGTTTACTCTTGAAAAGGAAAGAATTTGACGTTAATGGAATGAATTTAGAAGTGATTTGAGGGTAGGAAAACATTCGGGGTTGAAGAGATGACAACTCTAGTAAACTAGAGTTACTTTACTCTAAATTATGGCATTTTGATAGTTTAAATTCTGAACTTTGGTTAATTAACTGAAGGTTTTAGTTAATTTCTTTCATATGTGTTTATATTTTTTTTCTTGTTAAATATGATAAGTTTTTATTAAAATTTTTGTAGTTAATATTATGTAGGTCTAAATTAGAGGTTGAAAGCTAGAATTAACAAAGCTCAAGGACCAAATTGCAATTATAGAAGAAATGAAGGCTTCCTGGGAAGAGAGTCCAAATTGCGATATCAGCGATCTAGATTCCTCCATATTGCGATATCGCGATCTGGACTCGAGAAAATGACTTGAGTGATTTAGCAAGTCCATATCACGATCTCACATTCCATATCACGATATGGACTCGCTGATAGTTTAAATTGTAAGGGCAATTTTGTAATATTCTAGTAACCAATTTCTGATTTTGCCTTGTGTAATACTCCACTATTTGAGCTACTTTAAAGATGTAATAGAGGAGTAATTAGGTAGTTAGTAATTTTTAGCATAGATTAACTTTCTAGTTTCCTTTTAATGAAAAGTTCTCTTTATTCATCCTTGAGATCTAGTTTTAATTTCTTTGCAAGTTGAAATTTTGATTAGATAATTGTAGTGGGTTAATCATTATCTTCAAGTAGATATAGTCTTTACTTGCTCTTTAGTTTAAATAAGTGAGAATCTCTTTGCTTTCATTTTAGGGTTTCATAGAGAAATTAGGGTTCTTGTTGATTTATTGCTTTTTAGTTAAGAATTCTCAATTCCCCTGCATTAATTTCTTGTTAATTTTCAGTGGGCTTTCTTTATTATTATGAAAAATCCAAAAACATTTAGATTTCAATTTTAACTCTTACAAAATTCTAGTCTAGAAATGGTTGCTTCTAGTTTTCAAAATTTCTTTTATGTAGTCCTTTTTATTTGGTTAATCACTTGCTTTTAACTTTTAATCTTATTTTTGTTAATTTAGATTAGAATTAAGTGCTTCTATTTAATTGCTTTTATTAGGATATAGCAACTAGTTTCTCAATTTTGTAATTGCTTAATTTCATTTACTTGCTTTAGTAGATAATTTAGCTTAAAAATAGGTTTTAATTGCTTGAGTTTAATTATGGCTTTGAGTAGTGTAGTTTCATCTTTTATTGTTTGAATTTTCTTAACTATACAAGGATCCGTAAATCTTGGTAATTGCTTGCCACACAATCTTCGTAGCAACAATATCCACTCATCCAATACTACTATCAACTTCGTATACTTGCAGAAGTGAGGCAACACATAAATACTGTATAACTTAGAGTATTGTGATCTTGTGAGGTTAATCATTGCTTGTTTGTTTCTAAAGTTGAACGCTACCTAGCACAAGCAATCATGTTTTGGAGCCGTCACTGGGGATTGTCCTTGGTATTTGGCAATATTATGTGCTTTACAGGTCGTGTAGATTAAGCACCTTAGTTTAATTTAGTTGTTAATTTTGTTTACATGTTTATGTTGGTTGTTTGTCTTGTGGAATTGTCTTGGCACTTGAATTGACTATTTGCTTTGGTTTTTTGTTGTAGTGCATGGTAAGAGGAGATAAATGGCCATTTATTTGCTTGGACAAAGAAAGGGAAAAAAGAGTTAAGGGAAATCCGAAAGTTTAGAAGGGTACAACAAGAGCAAGAAAGAATTGAAATGGCAAATGTTAATCAAAATCAAAGGAATTTGAACATGTAGAACGATGAAGAAGAGGTTGTTGGAAATAATGGAATAGGTGGTTACAGAAATGGGAATGGAAGGCCATTGGGGAATATGCCTTGCCAAACTTTGATGGGGCAAATTCTAGCATTGCACGGATGCCCGTGCAAGCTAATAATTTTATAATTAAGCCTGTGTTGATGCAAATGCAACAAGCTCGTTCAATGTTTGGGAGTGGTTCTAATGAAGATCCCTATACACATCTCATGAAATTTGAGGAAGTTTTGGACACGTTCAAATTCAATGGTGTGCACCTGGATTGTGTACGAATGAGGGTGTTTCCTTTCTCTCTAAGGGATTGGGAAAAATCACTTCAATCTCATGCCCATGGAATGTTTACCACTTGGAATCAACTTGCTCAAGAATTCTTGGCAAAGCATTTTCCACCCCAACAACCGCCAAATTGAGAAATGATATTACCTCCTTTAAGCAAGATGTTGGTGAAAGCTTAGGAGAAGCATGGGAGCGGTTCAAGGAGTTGCTAAGGAAGTGTGCTCACCGTGCGATTCCTTTGTGGCTTCAAATCCAAACTTTCTATAATGGTTTGACTCAAGAGACAAAATGAACACACCTTAGTGGATGCCTCCGCCGATGGTTCCATCTCTTACAAGACACCGAAGAAAGCTTAAGAGTTTCTCAATAGGATGGTATACAATTATTATTATCATGGACCGATGACTCCACCAGTGGCTCAACAACAAACCAATCAAGCTAATGCACAAAGTGAAGTGTTGAATTTGAACATGCAAGATGCTTTTTTGGCACAACAAAGTATGTTCATGAATGTGATGAACAACGTTGCAAAAGCATTGGAAAACTTAGGGAAACTAAGTAGTATGCATGCAATGTCTTCTTTTCTAACCCAACCAAGCACGGTATGTGATTTTTGTGGAGTTGGTCATGCAAATTGACATTGTGAAATGCCTTACGGGTCCAAGAGCAACTCAATTATGTGTCTAATCAATCATCATTCCCAACGAACCCATCTGGAGATTGTGGGAGCACATACAATATTTCTTATCTACCTAATTTTTTGTGGAGTAACACCAGTAATCAATCCAATCCTTCTTATCCTTGACCAAATTCCCCACCTCAAAATGTCCAACATAATCAAGTTTCAAGTTCCTCACCTGGACCTTATCAACTGCCACATCAAAGAAATTTCCAAACCTCAAAATGTCCAACATAATCAAGTTTCAAGTTCCTCACCTGGACCTTATCAACTGCCACATCAAAGAAATTTCCAAACCAACTCATATCAATCTTTCCCTCACCCTTCATTTCAAAACCAACAACCGAGACCTCCCTTCCAATATGCAAATTCTTTCCAACCTATGTATCAAGACCAATATGCTCCAAGAGAAAATGCACATGAAGATGTTTGGAAAAGAGAAGCCGAGTATTTGAGAAGAGAGTTGGAAAGTGAAAAGAAAGAACATAAGAGAAATTTTGAGAATTTGAAAGCTTCAACAAGAAATTTGGAGATTCAACTGGGGCAATTGGCAAGGTTGAATAATGAAAGACCTCTAGGGGCACTTCCAAGTGATACAATTCCAAATCCCAAGGAGTAATATAAGGCCATCACCCTTAGGAGTGGAAAGGAGTTGGAAGAAAGAGTTGGAAGACATTCGTTGAAAACTAGAGAAAAAGAAGGAGTTGAGAATGATGAGAAGGAAGAAGGGGAATCTTCAATGGGGCAAGCCAAAATGATGAATGTGTCTACTATGTTCAACTTATAAAGCAATGAACGCAATTATCCAAATTATCATTTGCCAAAGCACGTTAATGTGCCATTTCCTCAAAGGCTAAAGGATGAAGAAAAGACAAAGAAGTTCAAAAAGTTTCTTGAGATATTCAAAATGCTTGAAATTAACATTCCAATCATGGAGGCACTTGAGAACATGCCCACCTATGCTAAATACATGAAACAAGTCCTTACTTCAAAAAGGAAATTGCATGGGGATGAAATCTTATGTTTAATGGAGAATTGTAGTGCACTCATTACAAAGAGGTTGCCACCAGAGCTCAAGGACCCCGGGTCATTTTCCATACTTTTTGAGATTGAGCGTTTACAATTTGGAAGAGTATCCATTGTGTGACTTTGGAGATTCAGTAAATCTCATGCCTTATGCGGTATTCAAGAAATTAAATAGAGGATAATTGAAACCATCAAGTGTCCCATTGCAACTTGGGGATCGCAGCATAAAGTTCCCAAAGAAGATCATTGGAGACAGATTGTGAAAATTGACAAACTCTACCTTCCAGCCGATTTTATTGTGCTCGACATGGAAGAGGATGAAAAGATGCCAATCATTCCTCGGAGGCCTTTCCTTTCTACCGGCCATGCACTTATTGATGTTCAAGAAGGGAAGTTGGAATTTCGGATAAATGATGAAATTGTTGAATTAAATGTTTTTAGTTCATTAAAGCTTCCTTCAATTTTTGAAGATGTCATGAATATAAATGTAGTAGATGATCTAATTGATGATTGTTGTAGGAATGCAATGAGAATTTTTGAATTGAGGAAGAGATATTACAGTCAAATGCTCTAAGTCAAGATGATGGAGAAGGGATGAAGAATATAAATCGGAGATTTGAAGAATGACACCTTATTGCAAAAGAAAGATGAGAATCAAGAAAAAGGTAAAGGGGGGTCTCCGATCAATGAACCCCCAAAGTTGGAGCTTAAACCTATTCCTACTCACTTAATGTATGCATATCTTGGTGAAAATGAGACATGCCCAGTGATTGTGAATGCATCTTTGACAATTGAGCAACTTGAAAGATTAATTGTGGTGTTCAAAATGCATAAAGATACCATTTCTTGGTCTATTCATGATATTAAGGGAATTATCCCTTCCATTTGCATGCATAAAATATTGATGAATGAAGGAAATAAACCGGTAAGGCAACATCAAAAGAGATTGAATCCTACTTTAAAAGAGGTTGTGAGGAAGGAGGTTATCAAGGTTTTGAAAGTTGGTAGTATTTACCCTATTGGCAATAGTGAGTGGGTTAGTCCCACTCAAGTCATTCCAAAAATGGGTATTATTACCATAATAATAAATGAAACCAATGAGCTACTCTCCTCTAATTTTGGACGATTAGTTACGGGTTGGCGTATGTGCATTGATTTTCGAAGGTTGAATGAGGCCACCCAAAAGGATCATTTTCCTTTACCTTTAATTGATCAAATGCTTGAGAGGTTAGCCGGTTTTGCATATCATTGTTTCCTCGGTGGTTACTTTGGTTATCTTCAAATTGTCATTTGTCCGGAAGATCAAGATTAAACAACTTTTACATGCCCATTCGTTACCTTTGCACATAGGAGAATGCCCTTTGGGCTTTGCAATGCTCCAAGAACATTTCAACGTTGTATGTTTGCCAGTTTTCATGACATGGTTGAAAAGAGCATAGAGATCTTCATGGATGATTTTAGTGTATTTGGTGTCTTATTTGTTGATTGTCTTGCAAATTTGTCCAATGTGTTGAAAAGGTGTGTAGAAACTAATTTGGTTCTCAATTGGGAAAAATGTCATTTCATGGTGAAAGAAGGAATTGTTTTGATTCACAAAGTTTCATCAAAGGGAATAGAAGTGGATCCTTTGTAAGGGCAAAAGTGAAGGTGATTGAAAAATTTCCTCCTCGAATTAATGTTAAGGGAGTAAGAAGTTTCTAGCATTAGGAATTTCTCACATATCGCTAGACCTTTGTGCTTATTACTTCAAAAAGATTGTCCTTGATTCATTTTGATGATTCTTGTTTGAAATCATTCAATGGGTTAAAACATGTTGTTGTGATTACATCGGTCATTGTGGCACCAAATTGATCTCTCTCATTTGAGCTTATGTGTAATGCTAGTGACTATATAATAGGTGCCGTTTTATGCCAAAAGGTGAATAAGATGTTGCATGTCATTTAGTATGCAAGTAGACTTTAAGTGATGCACAATTTAATTATTCTACAACAGAAAGGAACTACTTGCTATATTTTTTGCATTTGATAAGTTTTGATCATATTTGATTGTATCAATGGTCATTGTGCATACGATCACTCCATATTAAAAATTTATTTTCTAAACAAGATGCAAAACCATGTTTACTGAGATGGATACAGCCCTTTTATTGCAGGAGTTTGATAAGGAAGTGGTGGACAAGAAGGGTGTAGAAAACATGGTAGCCAACCATTTGTCAAGGATTGAAGCATCTAGACTTGTCAATCATGAAGAAAGAGCCATCAATGAAGAGTCATCAATTGAGAAATTGTTCGAGTTGAAGAAAATAAGTCCATGGTATGCGGATATCGTAAATAATCTTGTGGCAAGGATAGTACCAAAGATGCTAAATATCAATGAGCAAAGGAAATTCTTTGCGTAACTTAAACATTACTTTTGGGAAGAGCTGTATTTATTCCAAAGGTGCAATGATCAAGTCCTAAGGAGAAGCATTCCAGAATGTGAAGTAACCAATGTATTGAGACATTATCATTCATCTCCACTTGGAGGGCACCATGGAGCTCAACGAATGGCTTTTAAGGTTCTTCAAAATGGTTTATATTAACCAACTATGTTCAAGGATTCCTAGGTATTTGTGCTCAACTGTGATGAATGTCAAAGGGTGTGGTGGTAATATTTTGAGATAACATGAAATGCCCCTTCATGGCATTATTGAGTTGGAAGTATTTGATGCATGGAGAATTGATTTTATGGGTCCTTTTGCAGTTTCATATTCCAACAAATACATTTTGGTTGCTGTGGATTATGTGTCAAGGTGGGTTGAAGCAATCGCCACCCCAAACAATGAGCCCAAAGCGGTCACTAAATTTCTTTGAAAGAATATCTTCTCTCGTTTGGAGTGCCTCGAGCTATTATTAGTGATGGGGGCTCTCATTTCAAAACATTCACATTTTGAGGCCTTGATGACAAAGTTTGGGGTGAAATGCAAAGTTGCTTTAGCTTATCATCCTCAAACATTGGGTCAAGTTAATGTTTCAAACCGAGAATTGAAGAGGATCATAAAGAAGATGGTGAATAATGCTAGGAGAGATTGGGCACTCAAGTTAGATGACACATTGTGGGCCTATCAGATGGCATTTAAAACCCCCATAGGCATGTCTCCATACCGTCTACAATTGTGTATGGAAAAGCATGTCACTTTTCCATGGAACTTGATCCTAGAGCATATTGGGCAACAAAGAACTTGAATTTTCATTTGAAGGAAGCATGTGAAAAGAGGATGCTTGATTTGAATGAGTTGGATGAATTTCGGAGGGAAGCATTTGAAAACGCTTTGATCTATAAGGAGAAAACTAAGGTATGGCATGACAATCTTATCCTAAGGAAGGAATTTAAAGTCGTTGATTTGGTGCTACTTTACAATTCAAGGCTCAAACTATTTCCTGGAAACTCAAGTCAAGGTGGAGTGGCCCCTTCGAGTGGTTCAAACTTTTTCTCATGGAGCGGTGGAAATAAAAGGGAAGGAGGGAGTGTTCAAGGTTAATGGTCATCGAGTCAAACCCTACTTTGGAGGAATCATTGAAGGCGGAAGAGATATCATCCCATTTGTGCAAGAATGAAGCCCATGCCATAGTCAACCTAGTGACTATAAAAGAGCGCTTCTTGGGAGGCAACCCAAGTTAAATTTTACTTTAGTTGTTACTGTTTTCATTTGGTGTGATTTTTAATTAGTTTGATTTTGAGTAATTTGGTTTGAATTAGGTTAGAATTTTAGTTTAAAAATATAAGTTTTTGAATACAATAAATGGTGCTAAAGAATGAGGGAATTCATCATCTTAGCTTGTTAATTTTGTTTTTGGAGGTTGTGCATGGAATTGGAGAAAAGTGATGAAGAGTGGAGAAATTTTGACTAAGTGTTGAAAATACACTTTGCAGATGTTCAACTCCATATTGCGATCTCAAATTCCAAATCGCTGTTTGGAACACAAACTTTTTGGAGGGTATATTGCTCATTTGTCCCATATCGCGATCTCAAATTCGAGATTGCGATATGAAACTCAAACTTCTGCAAAGGCTATTTTTCATCCGAGTTGAGATCGCAATCTCGAATTTGATATTGCGATCTCAACTACATCCAGATTGTGATCTCAAAATCGAGATCGCGATCTCAAGATCAGGCGAGATCTGTGATCTGGAAAACCCAGATCGCGATCTCGACAAGCAGAAACACCCACTTATTCAACTCTTCTTCTTCTTTTTTCAAAAATTTTCAACCTTCTTTTCTACTAGTTGCAACAGACCCTGATAATTTATGACCCAAGCAATTTAAGCATTTGTGGAAGATGAACACTTTCTTTATTTTTCATGATTTAGCACCTTGAGTTTTAATTACTCTTATATTTAGTATTTTGAATTGGAATATTTTAGTTTTTAGAATATATTGGCTAATGGCCTTAAGCTGACGCCAAGTAGATATCTTTTTGATGCTTCATGGATTAAATCATTTTGAGAATTGCTTGTTGGATACTTGGTGTGGGTTTTGGTCATTTTTATTGACTAATAATGGTAGATAGGCTAAGGGCCTTAAGCTAATGCCATGTTTGCAATTGTTGATGAATTGAATTGGATGTTGATTTTTATGGAGTTTAATTGATAAGCTTCATGACTTGATTAAGTACCCTTAGTATTTCTGATAGATGGTACTTTATATGAACTGCTAGATTAAATTTTTTGTCATAGTTTAGGTAGTTCTTGTTTAATTGTTATTATGTCTTGATGTTGGATTCTGGGTGAGTGGAAGGATGATTTATTCATCAACTTGAATAAAAGAGACAAGTTTGGGGGTGTTTATTTTTCCTGTTGGGAATAGTTATTTTGTGCATATTGATGTCTCTTGATGTATAATGGATGGAAAAGTGATCAATTGAGTACTCGATGATGATGAATTTTGACGTACAATACTATATGATTGAAGTATTTGATTGGGTCATTTAATGGATTTAAGAGTGATTGAATAGTTATTTTACAACATAAAGATTTTAAAAACTTGGCATTACTGTTTTTCAAAAAGAAGTACTGAAAATTTGTGAAAATTGATTTGAAATGTTTCTGATCAAATCACTATATTATTTTGTTAGACGTTTTATCTTTTGGAAAAAAAATTGATTTGGGACATTTTGTGTGTTTTCGTAGGGAATGTTCTTCTAAAATTTGTGAATAATTGGTATTTGAGATTAATTTTTATTACATTTCACTCATTTTCCTTGGTTTAGCATCGTCTTTAATAAAAATAAAAAAATAAAAAGGGTATGCTTTTATAAATAAGGCAAGTACGGGATTCCTTCACATACCCATGTTGTTTTTCCGAAATAAGCTATTAGAGTATTAATAAGGCAGGTACGGGATTCCAACATCTACCCATGTTGTTTCTCCAAATTAAACCATAAGGAATTTCATTTTAGATGCCAATAAGTTAAGGGGTAAATGTTTGTAATACTTATCATTAATCTCATATTACTTATTCCTTGTTAGAGGTCTATTCCAAAAATGTGTGACATTTGCATTCAAGTAGATTCCCAAATGAACTTCCATTTTCTTGAGGCCTAGTCGAGATAATTGACTAACTCCATAATATTTGTGATTTGAGAAGCAATGATGTTTTAAATGGATAAAACTAAAACGTTCGTAACTCTTTTTGAGAATAGTAATTGCCTTGGTGATTTGAAATCTTGTGTAGCAAATGAACGTGTGCTTCTTTATAGAAAAAATAGAATTTTGGATTGATCCATTTAAACACTTCATTTATCATAAAGTAAACTCCATAATTTTGCATGAACATGTGTTTCTTAATTTTTCTAAGTACATCCACAATTCATCAAGTGTTTTGTCAATTTTGGTGGTTTTTATGTGTTTTTAAGTGTTAGTAGACTTCTTTTAATTTTTGTTTTGCTCGGGACTAGCAAAATGCTAATTCTGGGTGTGTGATAACTCTAGTAAACTAGAGTTATTTTACTCTAAATTATGGCATTTTGATAGTTTAAATTCCTGACTTTGGTTAATTAATTGAAGGTTTTAGTTAATTTCTTTCATATGTGTTTATTTTTTTGTTCTTTTAAAATATTATAAGTTTTTATTAAAATTTTAGTTAAATTAATTGCTTAATTGGGTTAATATTATGCAGGTCTAAAATAGAGGTTAAGAGCTGGAATGAACAAACTATAGTTCGAGGACCAAATTGCAATTATAGAAGAAATGAAGGCTTTCTGGGAAGAGAGTCCAGATCGCAATCTGGATTCCTCCATATCGTGATCTCAAATTCCATATCGCGACATGGACTCGGGAAAATGACTTAAGTGATTTAGCGAGTCCATATTGTGATCTCAAATTCCATATCGCGATATGGGCTCGCTGATAGTTTAAATTGTAAGGGAAATTTTGTAATATTCTAGCAAACAATTTCTAATTTTGCCTTGTATTATACTCCACTATTTGAGCTACTTTAAAGATGTGATAGGATTAAGTAGGAATGGAGTAAGTAGGTAGATAGTAATTTTTAGGATAGATTAGAATAGTTTAACTTTCAAGTTTCTTTTTACTGAAAAATTCTCCGTAGTCATCATTTAGATCTAGTTTTAATTTCCTTGCAAGTTTAAATTTTGATTAGATTATTGTAGTGGGTTAATCATTAGCTTCAAGTAGATATAATTTTTACTTGCTTTCTAGTACTACCTTTTTACATTATTGAGAATCTCTTTGCTTTCATTTTAGGGTTTCATAGAGAAATTATGGTTCCTGTTGATTTATTGCTTTTTAGTTAAGAATTCTCAATTCCTTGCATTAAATTCTAGTTAATTTTTGGTGGGCTTCCTTTATTAATATAAAAAATCCAAAAAATATTTAGATTTCAATTTTAACTCTTTCCAAATTCTAGTCTACAAAAGGTCGCTTCTAGTCTTCAAAACTTCTTTTATGTAGTCCTTTTAATTTGGTTAATCACTTGATTTTTACTTTTAGTCTTATTTTGGTTAATTTAGAGTAGAATTAAGTGCTTTTATTTAATTGTTTTTATTAGGATATGGAAACTAGTTTCTCAATTTCATAATTGTTTAGTTTTATTTACTTGCTTTAGTAGATAACTTAGCTTAAAATTAAGTTTTAATTGCTTGAGTTTAATTATGGTTTTGAGTAGTGTAGTTTCATCTTTTATTGTTTGAATTTTCTTAACTATACAAGGAACTACCAGATTCCAAAAATCTTGGTAATTGCTTGCCAAACAATCTTCATGGGAACGATACCCACTTATCCTATACTACTATCAACTCCGTATACTTGCGGAAGTTTGGTAGAGTATAGAGATCTTGTGAGGTTAATCATTGCTTGTTTGTTTTAAAGTTGTACTCTACCTAGAACAAGCAATGAGAGTTGAGAAGAGAAGGTAGAGAGAAGGAGGAAGCGCCATTTGACTGCTAGGGCAAATATGGGTTTTATCCTTTTAAAGTGACATGCGCATATATGCAACCTGCCAGGTGTGCATCTGTGCAAAAGGCAGCAGTTCATTTGGCTTGGCTTCTCTCGAGCACGTGTGCAAGGCTTTAGACGTTAATGTGTGTGCAATGCTGAATGTGAATTCTAGTTACTGGATTTTGTGCACATATGCAACAAATTGTGTGCATGTACATAAAATGACACTTTCAAGCACAAAAATTTCAATCCTAAACCACCCAAACAATAAACAGGACCTTCAAATTGATAATTTAATCTGTTTAACTTGTAAATTAAGATGATTTTTAACCCTAAAAACACAACGACACAATAAAAACCCTAGAAATAAATAAATTAATCAAATATTAAAGGAAATGGGTTGTTTCCCTGTACCGCCTTTGTTTATTGTCGTTGGCTGGACTTAATGCTCTCTCTCTCAGTTGTAATCCCCTCATAATTGGGCTTAAGTTGATGACCATTAACCTTGAATACCTTGGATGTTTGTAAGCTTTGAATTTCAACTGCACCGTGAGTAAAAACATTAGTAATAACAAACAGTCCAATGCAACGACAGTGCAACTTACCGGGAAATAGCCGAAGACACCTATGGTAAAGGACTTTTTGATTGAATCTAAAATCCTTCCTTGAGATCATTTTATCATGAAAAGCCTTCATCTTTGCCCTATAGATGCGAGCGTTCCCGTATGCCTCATTTCGAATTTTCTCCAAGTCTTGCAGTTGCTACTTTCTTTGTTCAATACTTGCATCCAACATTGCCATGTAAAGGTTCTTAGTATCCTAATACTCCTTATGTTCTAACTCTACTGGTATGTGACAAGGTTTCCTGAATACCAACTGATATGGTGATATACAAATAGGTGTCTTGTAAACAGTGTGATAATCCTACAATGCATCCTTGAACCGTAAACTCAGATCCTTACAGCTAGAGTTCACCGTTTTCTGTAAAATGGACTTGATATCCCTATTAGATACCTCGACTTGCCTGCTTGTCTGTGGGTGATGCACAGTTGATATCCAATGGGTTACATGGTACTTCTTCAGCAAGGCTTCAGCTGTACGGTTGCAAAAGTGAGCAACTCTATCTTTTATCAAAGCTCTTGGAACCTCGCATCCTGAAAAAATATTAGTTCTAAGAAAATCTACAACTTTCAAATCTTCAATACGACTGGCTTTTACTTCTATCCATTTCAAAACATAATCTATAGCCAGTAACATATAAGAATAACCAAAAGAAACAAGAAAAAACCCCATGAAATCAATCCTTTAGCCCAAAACATCAAATAATTCAAAAAATTGGATCCGTTCTGAGGCATTTCATGCTTTTACAAGATATTACCTGCCTTTTGACAGTTATCACATGACTGGAAGAATAAATAAGAATCTTGAAATATATTGGGCTAATAAAAACCACCCTACAATACCTTTCTTCCTGTTCTCTTGGCACCAAAATTTCCTCCACAAGCATAAGATTGGCAAAAGGCAAGGACAGAATTGAAATTTAAATATTTTTTGGATTTTCGATTGAAATTAAGAAAGCCCACTAAGATTTGACTAGAAATTAAAGCTAGAAATTGAAAATTCTTAAATAGAAAGCAAAAAATTAACAAGAACCCTAATTTTCCTAAAAACCCTAATTTGAAAGTAAAGAAATTCTTACTAAATTGGACAAGAAAGCAAATAAAAATTATATCTACATGAAGCTTGCGATTAACCCACCACAATTATCTAATCAAAATTTGAACATGACAAGAAATTTAAAGAAGATCTAAGATTCTTGAAAGTTAAGAGAAATTTCTATTAGAAAATTTAACTTGTAGTTCAAGCTATCCTAATCTATCTAGAACTAACTAAAACTTTCTACTACTACTATCGCTAAAAGTAATTCTACTTAGCTTAAATAGTGTAGCATTACACAAGGCAAAATTAGGAGTTTTCGGGCTGGAAGTTTACAAAATTGCCCTTACAACTTAACATTCAGCGAGTTGAGATCGCAGTTTGAAACATTTGAGACCGCGATCTCAACTCTAAAATAGTAAAACCAAATTAAACTATCAAAATGCTATAATTTAGAGAAAAATAACTCTAGTTTACTAGAGTTATCAGGATTCCCCTTCGTAAATTCTTTAAATGCTTCGGAAAATGGTTGCTCAAGCTTATATTTTGGCCACGTAATTGATTTACCTTTTCTTTCATTCTTGTTGCCCTGACCGACTTCTTTCTCAAATTTGGTCTCCTTGTCATTGGCCTTAATACATTTAGAAAATGCTTTATTAGGCACCTGTTGCAAGCCTCCTTCCCACTTCTTAACACAATTGCACTAGCATTTTCCTTAGGATTCACAATTGATTGAGGTGACAACTTTCCAAAATTCTGAGCTTACAACCGACTAATTGTTGTTGCCATTTGCCCTTTTACAGCTGCTGTATACTAGCCTTGGTATCGTATTGAAATTGTGCTAGCGATCAAAGCATTTATCATTTCCTTTAAAGACTTACCAAATTGAGTAGCTGGATTAGATTGTCGACTGTCAGTGAATGGAGGCCAGTATGGTTGGAAATTTTGTTGATTTTGTTGGGGAAATTGTTGTGCTGGATGATCCCTCCATCCAGGATTATACGTATTAGAATAGGGATCATTATATGCTTAAGGCTACCCTAGAAATCCTCCCGCTGCATTGACTTGTTCTTGGAACTCATCTTGTAGGGTTGGACACATATCTGTCAGATGTCTTTCATTCGAACAAATCCTACAGTTTGCACTGGCTGCAAAGTTCTTGCTGCCAATTAATGTATGATGATTTTGTGACAAAAGAAGTTAAATTAGCCATTTTTTGCTCTAAAGACGAAACACTAACCTCATTCACATGTTCAAGAGGTTGTTCATGTCTCACTCCAAGCTTCCGAGAACGTGCTATCATATTTGATATTAGTTCACAGGCAGCTTCGATGGTCAAATTATCCCACGCTCTTCCACTTGCAGTGTTAATCATATTTCTCTTATTAACTAATAGTCCTTCATATAATACTGAATTAGTAAAGAGTCACTAATTTGATGATGAGGACAGCTTGCATAGAGTTTCCTGAAATGATCCTAATACTCATATATGGACTCATTATTGAACTGCCTTATCCTACAAATTTCTTTACATATATTCGCAGTTCGGGATGCTAGGAAATATTTGGCTAAAAAGAACCTATTCATCTGCTCCCATGTTGTAATACTACCAAAGGTAAATCAAATAGCCAGTCATTTGCCTCATCTTTAAGTGAGAATGGGAGTGCCTTTATGTGCTCTTCGGAAACCCTATGACACATCTAGAGATTGGTTTCATACTTGTGCATACCACATGGAACTCCTTCAAGTGGTTATTTGGATCCTCACCTAGCAATCCATGAAAAGAAGGTGAAAGATGGATTAGTCCAAATTTTAACTCAAAATTCACATTTGCATCTAATTTAGGGTAAATAAAGCAAAGAGATTGTTGCTTCAAGTTTGGGCCACCAATTCCCTAAGATTTCTTTTGCACCATGGTAGTTTCACCCTATATCTCTTGATTCTCTACAAAAAGGAAGTCAAAAAGTCTATTACCCCATTACTGTCTGTCTCTCAATTCCTTCCCCAGTCTGCGTAGCGTTCTCTGTATTTCGGGATCAACTTGGAATTCAACTTTTCTGGCAAATCGTGTGAAGGGCATACATAATTAGTGGAAGAAAATAAAAACAAAAAATAAAATAAAAAATAGAATTTAATGGCATGAAAATAAATCAAATTGATCCCCAGCAACGGAGCTAAAATTTTTGTCATTGCTGTTGCAGGCATCCAAAATTGATTAAATTCTCAATACCAATGTAGTATAGATATCTGAGTTGTTCCTTGGGGAAAGGAGTCTATTATTCATGCTGAAGTAAAGAAGGGGATTTAATAATTTTTAATACTAATAACAATAACAAGAATTAAAACTACAGGTAATTCAATAAAAGAAAGATCTTGGTATCGGTCGCAACTACCATGGATATTCTATTAGTCGATTAGTGACACCAAAGATAATTCAATCTTTATATCAAGCACTAATTGAAGAATTAACTCAAATTCCAATTCAAAGTTGATTTTATATGTTTTCCCTATGTTAATTAATTTTCAACACGTGATTCAATTAACCTAACTATCAAATTAATCCAAACACACGCCAAAAATTAATTAATTGAAGCATTAATAAATAGGAAGATCAATTAGGCTAATATAACATAACCAAAAGTGGTTATGTCAATTACTTGATTATTTTTCCTAGATTCAATAATGCTAATCAAACAATTATTATGCCTGGTTGCCTCACGAGGCAGATTGAATTGAACAAAGTAGTCATTATTAATCTAGCGATAGATTGGATCTAATAATTCACAACTATACAGTCATAGCAATTTCAGAGAAACAGTCCAAAAATTAATGCAGAAAAATTATCAATACTTGATAATAAAATGAATAATTTAAAGTACAAAAGTCTCACAACATTGTAGAATCAACCATGCCTTCAATTCCCCCAACTAAGAAGAAATGCTTAGGTACTAAGGGCCATGAAAAGACACATAAGAATTTTGTTGTTAAACTATCGATGAAAAACTCCCCTTCTGTTCACCAATCAAGCAATATTTACGTTCGCACTAGAGTCTCCAGCATGTGTGCAAGAAATCCTTTCTTTGGACGTGCTGTCAAGAAGTTGCACACTTGCGTAACTTTTGGGTGGCGCATGTGCAAGACTTCCCGAAGTTGTGCTTCAAATTTGGCTTCAATTTTGACTTCAATTTTGACCTCGATCTAATGGAATTGGGAATAATTCAAAACACGAAAGCAAAAGTTGTAGCTCTTTCTCTTAGATTTCTAATGCATCTTGAATCAACAAATCAAATCTTGGACAAGAAAGTTGTGCTAAGAAAACGAAACAGTGTCCATATACTCTCCATACTCGTGCTCGCTTCTGCTTTGCAATTTTTCTTCATTTTTCCATCCTATTCAATCCTTTTTTCAATTCAACGCTACAAAAACTACGAATAAACAAATTAAGCTCATTATTAACTCAAATCTTGCATACAATACATAAAAATGAAGTAAATGATATATTAAGCCTAGGACATTTACTAGCTTATCACACAACAACCAAAATGCACCCAAAAATTCCATACAATCACAATTAATCAAAAATGAGCAATTAATCCACCAAAATAATTAAAACCACAATAATTCAACAAAAATGAGCTATATATTCTTCACATGAATTCCAAATAAACCCAATATGTAATCCACAAAAATTCTTGTATTTCCAAGCAACCAAGCACAAATATGAATAGGAATAATCTTGAATTCTAAGGTTTAACCAAAAATTGGGTTAACCAAGAAATTCATGGGCTTGAGTACAAAAAAAATATTGAAACTTTTTACCTAGATTGTTGAAGTTGAATGCCCTTGATGCTTTGAAGAAATACCCTTGGAAACTAAAAAAATCACCCTTGAATACCAAAGTTTATGGATGTGGTTGATAAATTTGGTGGATTTAAGATGGATTTTGGAGGTATTTGGAAGAGGATAAGAAGAATTTGAGAGGAGAAAGAAAGGGGAAGATGGCAAGTGTTTGAATGAAATTTGGGTTTTATTGGTGGAAAATGGTTGAAAAAAGGCCTTTTAAATATTCTACCTCATTTCAGTGTCATGACATTGAAAGACATGTGTATAATAGGTGCATTCCAATGTCATAAAATAGGTATTTGATGTCACAACCCCGAAGTAGAAATGTGATCGCAACATCGGCCTCCATGTTGCAATACCAATCTAAAAGTGGTTCTTGTAGAATTTCTACTTGATGTTCCAACCTTGAGCTCATATGGAAGATGTCGTGGCATCAGACTGAAACCAATTCTAGCCTGAAGTGGATGATGTGACATTAGATTCCTATGTTACGACAACAAAATAGATAAAAATTCCATACTTAGCCAAATTTTCTAGCTTCTTTCCCACTTCAATTCATTCCTTCTCATTCCATACAAATTCTAGCTTCATTCCCACTTCAATTCATTCCTTCTCATTCCATACAAACATGAAATACACAAGCGAACATTTCACATCAATTTCTTTGAAAAAATCATTAAAAACATAAAGAAACACTTAAAAGTTAAATTTGACCAAAATTAACATAGTCAAACCAAATCAAATCCTAACAAAAATAATGCCTAAAAGCCAGACAATACATGAAATTAAAATTTGAGTTGCTTTCTAATAAGTGCTTTTCATTTCTTAGCTTGACTATGTCCTAAATTCATGAAAATTATGCAATTAAGGATGGTGGGCCATCCTTTACCTTTGAGTCTCTATATGTAGAGCTTGACTTCCCTCTAAGAGCTTGACTTCCCTCTTATAAACCTAGAATTATTGCTTTCCGGCTTTCACATGGATGTGATTTTTCTTATAAGTGCTTGCTATAGATAATAGACCAATCCACACACCAAATTACTTTTCATACCACCATCTCTTCTTGTTACCCACTTTTATTCACTTGTCATCATCCACTTCCCTATGCTTGGCACTTAACTCTTGATCCTTCTTCACATCACTACAAATATCAAGAAGCTTTTCCTTGAATTCATGCTTCAAGTCATTCCTTGCTTTATCCTCTACCTCGATTGGCTCATCTTCCACATTTTTGAGTGCATCTTTATTTAAAATATCAACAAAAGAATCAATTGAGTTGTTGGTAAAACATTCTTAAAAAATTGGAGCATTCTCCTTTGATTCAAAGACATTGAATTCAACCATTTCATTTTCAATTAGGGGTGTCAATTTTCCTTGATTCAAATTAATCATGCAATGTGCAATGGATAGAAAATGTCACCCCATGATTCTTCATGTTTAATGGAATATTTGAATTTTCTCCCATCTCTAGTACCAGGAAATCCACTGAAAAATTATTTTTTCCACTTGCACTAAGTCGTCTTTGAATAAGCCATCCATTTTCCTTTAAGACATCACCAACATGAGTGTGATTTGTGTAGGCTTTGCATTTGTTATCCCCACCTGTCACAGATCACCTTAGGTATCATATTTATGCTCGCAGCTAAGTCAAACAATTATCAATTCAGTGTGTATCCCCCAATGTTCTCCGATAAGGAAAAATTGCAGCGATCTTTTTGCTTTGACGACAAGTCATTTGGATCAACTGCACTACACTTTGCATTGAGACACAATCGTTCTTCATCATCCGACTTTTTCTTTCTAGCTAGAATCTCCTTCCTTCATAAATCGGGCATAGTGGAGTATCTTTTAGAGTGCTTCAACATGGGAGTATCAATGTGAAGCTTTTTGAATGCTTCAAGGAATTGGTTGAGTTGCTTCTCCTTTTCTTCCTTCTTTGGATCAATCATCAACCTTGGCGGAAATAGTGTCCTCACTGAAGAGAGTAAAGGCAATGTTTTTTCCAAATATTCAACTTTAATCTCTTTCTACTTTTGAGATTTGATCTCATTCTTCTCATTTTTAGCCTTGTCATCACTTTTGGCATCAAATTGATCTTCAATAACCTTGGATTTTGTTACCACCACATGTTTCACCTTCTTACCATTCCTATTCTCCACCAATAATTCTTTTCCACTGCTCAACATAATGAGATGAACTTGTTCTCTCCAACTATGGTCCGCTTGATGTTGATCTCTTGGGTTGGCAATTGTGTCACCAGGAAGAGCCCTCATTGGTCTTTCATTCATTTGCTGAGCTACTTGACCAATTTGAATCTCCAAGTTCTGATTTGTAGTTCCTTGATTCCTAGTGACAGCCTCTTGAAGTTCTAAAACTCCCTCCTCCAATTCTCATTTTCCTCCTTTAAGGTTTCCAATTCCCTTCTTAGACTATCATCTTGAGCATTATCTCTGCCATCTCTCTTTGAACATGGTGGTCATTGTACATTGGTTGGGATTGGTTAGGATGTTGATAAGAAGACCTTGGTATTGGTTTTGATATGAGGGATTCGATTAAGATTGGTAAGAATTAACTTAAAATTCCTTTGATGGGGAGGCTACTAAGGTCTTGAAGCCGATGCTTGACTTTGTAAATTTTGTGGTTGATAGTTGCATTGATAAGAGGCATTTTGTTGGTAAGATTGGTTGTTTCAAGAAAAATTAAGATGATTTCTCCAATAGAGGTTTTATGTATTACTATATATATTGGGAGGGTTTCTTGAACAAGAGGGTTAGTTGGAGATTAATTCTTTTTCTTATTGGTTCCCATTGATACTTTGCATTGACCATTGAAATGGTTTCCACCACAAAAATGACATGCTAATAGTCCTTGGGGAGATAAAGACATAGCGTTTGCCGCATTCCCTTAACCAAGATTTTCAAATTTCCCTTGTCAAGCTTCTCATCAAATTCATTACCACAACATTTGAGATTTCCTTGTTGAGCCAAGAATGCATCATTTTGATTCATGTTTAGGATACCTCCCTGTTGAACTTGGGCTTGTTGTAGTTGCTGTTGAACACCTGGTTGAGTTATAGGACCATGATAATAATAGCTAAAAGTCATCCTATTGAGCAGTTGTTGTGCTTCCTCCAGTTTTTGAAATGACAAAGAGCCTCCTGCCGATGCGTCTACAATGAGTTCAGTCTCTTGATATAATCCATTGTAAAATGTTTGAATTTGGAGACATAAAAAATAGAATGGTTAGGGTATTTTCTCAAAAGTTTTTTAAATCTCTCCCAAACTTTACGTAGGCTTTCTATTGCACCTTGTTTAAAAGAGGTAATATCATTTCTCAACTTGACAAAAATTCTTGAGCAAGTTGATTCCATGTGGTGAATGTTACTTGACTGTAAGATTGCAACCACCAGTTAGCTCGATCACGCAAGGAAAATGGAAATTGCATACGAACACAATCCTGGTAAACCCCATTAAACATGAAATCATGTATCCAAGAGGTCTTCAAGATTCAATAAACAAGTATAAGGGTCTTCACTAGGGCCATCTCCAAACATTGCATGAGTTTGTAATATTTGAATGAGAGCCAGTTTAATTTAAAAATTATTGGCATGAACCGGCATTCATGCAATGCTTGAATTGGTACCTCCAAACTTTGGCACAAAATATTCTCTCAAGGATCTTCCATTAACATTCATTCCATGCCCATTCTTTCCCACTTCACCGTTAAATTTTCCATTGCTATTGACCCTGTTTTCATTATTGCCTTCAACTTCTTCTTTATCATCCATCTTTGTATTTTCATTTTGACCCTTTCATTGTTATGTGGATTTGCCATTGTGAGTGTCTCTAGTACTTGTTGCACTCACTTTTCCTTTCTAAGCCTTCTTAATTCTCTTTCGAATTCGCCATTAAGGCTAATGAACTTGTCCTCATCACGTACCATGCACAATGAAAGCCAATACATGTGAACCTCAAGTGCCGAGCCAAGCTTTATCAAAAGAATGTAATGTCACGTAAACAAGAGAACAACTACTAACTTAAACTAAAGCTAACTACTAAAACATGTAAAATGCGTACTAGAGTGCAAGCAAGTATTCATTTTCTATCATTTTGCATTTTTGTTCCTTTGCCTTCTATGAACTTTGACTTTAGCCCATCTATTCCGATCCTGTAAAACACACAACTTAATAAGTAATCAAATTAAACTAAGATTAACCAAAAACTCAGGCTAATATATTAATACTTACAAACAATAAAAATGCAATTGCTTAATGCAAATAACTAAACTAAAACACTTAAATAAACACCAAAAATAGTGATATAACTATAAAAAAAAAAAAAGAAGCCAAAGTCTACAAGTAAAATAACTATAGTTGCTTCTTCTATTCCTTAGAAGATGAAGGGCTTAAAGAAAGGCTGCAACATCATTTGCAGATGCTCTAAAAGCTCATCATGTGGACTTTCTTGACTGTGAAGATGAATTCAAGCCATTGGAGTTTCAATTTCAAAGGTGAGCTAGCTTTGATCTTCTCAAAGGAGAAAGTGAAGGAATTGCCCAAGTCACTAAAATTTGCTCTCTTCGGAATATTCAATCAGGCAAGCCAATGATGTCTTTTCTCGTGACAGTTTCCAAACTATTGTATTCAAAAGGGACTACACATTGGGCTACTTGAACTATAAACATATTCTAATGAAATTCTCTTGAAGCGGATTATCTACACTACTACATAAAAGGAAATTGGTTTATGAATGGATTTCATATGAAAGTTCTCAGCTGGCATCCATTGTTTCTTTCAAAAGTTGAGCCTTCAATAATGCCTATTTGGATATCCTTTTAAGAGCTCCTATTGTTGCTATTCAAGAAGTTGTTATTGTACTCGGTGGCCAAAGCTGTGGGATGGCCACTTAAAATAGACATGCCTACCGCCACCATGTCTCGACCAAGTGTAGCTCATGTTTGTTTGGAAGTTGACATTCAAGCTAAGCTACAATCCAAAATTGTCGTGTTGAACTAAATGGTGAAGGAATTTAGCAAGGCACCACTTATGAGAATTTGCTAAAATACTACACCGAATGCAAAGTGCAAGATCATGGTTTCTCAAATTGCGCTCATTCATAGCTAGATTAGAAACTAAATGATCATGATGACAAATGTCAAACCTTAGCAGTTGCGAAACAACTTCTTGGGCAAGAATGAAGAAAAGGTGCTTAGTAGATTATAAAAGATTCCCTGGTGTGACGTGTTGTTTAGCCCACTAATTCAAATTTGAATGCAACTAACCAGGCGAATATTATGGAACTGAACAAATTGAAAACTCCTAAAATTCAAATAGGCGCTAGTTTGAATCAGTCAATTGCTCACGGTATTCCCGAATCCTCCTCAACTCATGATGCCCAAACTACCTAGAATACACCTAAATCTATTATTGATTGTGAAGTTCCAACTATCCAGAATCAACAAAACACGTCCATAGAGAATCTATCTAATCAAGTTATTGTATCTGGTCAGCATGGTAGTGAAGCTGTTCCAGTTCAAAAGCCTATATTTTCCCATTTGGATGAATCAGAGTTCCCATTCCTTGATTAGAATGCAGTAACTGAGGCATTTATGGATGATCAGACTTAGATTGTCCACTTACATCATTCCCAGTCATGAGATGACCATCATTCTTTCTCAGACACAGTCTCAGTGGATGAAGTTCTTCCTGATATAGTTCAGCAGTTGGAGAATTGGAAGTATTTCTTAAAAACGTTAAACCAAAAGGCCAATCCAAATGCTAAAGGTTTTACTCTAGTAGTTAAAAGAAAACCTAGGCGGAAGAAAAAGGTTTATGCATCACAACCCACAGTCTTGACCAGAGTGCTGCCCGATTGTCCAAATTGCCTCTTGCCAAAAATGTGTTAATGAATATTGTCATCAGGAATATTCGAGGTATTGGAAACAAATCTACTTTAAGGAGAATAAGAGGCTTGTTCATATGAATAGTATTTCCTTTTTAGCTCTTGATATTGAGTTTTTGCTTGATAAGTGTGGGTTGTTGGAGATACAAACTAAATTTGGGTTTCTGCACCCCTTCTCAAATGATTGTAGCTCATTTGGTTGTTTTGGAGTAATAATGTTTCCATTAAGGTTTTAGCATCAGAAGTTCATCTTTTCCTGGATCATAAATCCTTTTCTAGTAGAATTCATGTCTCCATTGTGTATGCTAAGTGTACAGTTTTGGAAAAAAATGGAGCTACGGAGTTCTTTGATCACTTTCTTGTCTTTATCTTACTTGATCACTTTCTTATCTTCATCTTTCTTGCCTTGGTTTGTGGGGATAGACTTCAATGCCATTCTAGATTCATCAGAATGCTTGGGAGCTACTCAACCTAATTCTAGATGTATGGCTGATTTCAATAACATCATAAATCACTGGTCTTTGCTGAATAACCCTTTATCTGGCTCAAAGTTCACTTGGACTGGGAACAGAATTGGTCGTTTTGTATGGAAAAGGCTAGATAGAGTAACCATGCACACAAAGTTTGCGGAATAATTAGATCACTCCCTATTGCACTTTAAGTTGAAAGTAGTTTAATTCACTAGAATTAATCTTTTTTGGTTTCTCAATGTTTGGTTGAAGCATTTTGATTTCCTTCAAGTGGTTCAAGCTAGTTGGGATGAATGCTGTCAAGGTAAGGAACTACAAAGGTTTTGTGCGAAGTTGAAGTTTCTTAAGTTTGATCTTCGATCCTGGAACTACTAGCACTTTTTGAATGTCTTCCAAAGGCTAAGGTGGCAGAGAAATAGGTACATGACTAGGAACTCTCTCTGGAGCAAAATCCTTCTTTGGAAAACCAAGTTAAACTCTTTGAACTAAAGGCCAAGCTACTGAAGTGTCTAGCTGAGGAGAAGGAATTTTGGAAGAAAAAATCTGGCATAAAATGGATGAAAGAGGTGAAGACAACATATCCTTCTTTCATTCTCAATTGAAAGTGAAGAGGAATAATTTGTGTATCAGGAGATTGAAGAATCATACACAAGGGCAGTGGATTGATAAGGATACTATCCGACAAGAATCTATGGACTTGTTTCATAAGTCACATTCTAAGGAAGATCTAGGATGACAATTTTTTGGATTTCGTACCAACCTTATTAAATGATGATAACAACACTGCTTTTCCATCTATCCCAACATAGGAATAACTCAAGCAGGTGGTTTTCTCTATGTGTCCTTAAAGTGCAACTGGTGTTGATGGTTTTAATGGTGTGTTTTAAAAATCTGTATTTCGCATTAATTCTAATGACTTGCTATATGTCATTACTCGCACACCAATTTGTCTAATTCCCAATGTACATTACTCGCACACCAATTTGTCTAATTCCTAATGTGCATTCCCTTTCATGATTTATTGTATTTAGACATATTAGCTTGTTTAAATTTGCTAATAAAATCATTACTAAAGTGTTGGCCAATGGGTTGCATTATTTGCTTCCAAATATTATTTCAGAAGAACAAAGTGCCTTCGATGGAATACAATCAAACAACATTCTTCTTGCTCAAGAATTGGTGGATTTTATTGAATAGAAGGTAAGAGAAGGGAATTTTATTTTCAAATTACACAAGGACAAGGTTTTTGATAGGATTTCATGGTCATTTTTTGATACTGTGATGACAAAGTTTGGATTCTCAAACTAGTGTTCGAAGATTATTGCAAAATTGTCTAGTGAATAACTACTTTTGTATCCAATTCAGTGGAAGCCCTACTGGTTTCTTTAATTTTTGTAGATGGGTGAAGCAAGGTGATCTATATAACCTGCTTTATTCATTATAGCAGTGGAGGCTTTTAGTAAAGGTTTGAAATTCTTTGTTGAAGGCAAAATTGATCACTATGCTACGTCAAGGAGCTTTTGGCTATAACACATTTGTCGTATGCTTGATAACTCTAGTATACTAGAGTTATTCTACTCTAAATTGTAGCATTTTGATTTTGTAAATCCCGAATTTTGAGTAATTAATTGTAGGTTTAAGTTAATTCCATTTCACATGCATTTATATTTTTGTTCTTGTTAAATATTTTAAGTTTTTATTAAAAATTTAGCTTAATTAATTGTTTAATTATGTTAATTTTGTGCAGGTCAAATTAGAAGTTGGAAGATGGATTAAAGAAGCTCGAGGGACCAAAGTGCAATTATCAAAGAAAAGAGGTTCTAGACTCAGAATAATCACTTAAAACATTAGCAAGTCGAGATCGCGATCTCGACTCGTGGATAGTTAAGTAATATGGGCAATTTTGTAATAGTCCAGGAACCAGTTTTCTGATTTTGCCTTGTACTATTTAAGCTACTTTTAAAAACAATTGTAAAGAAAAGTAGGATTAGAATTAGATAATAAGTGTTAGGATAGTTTAGGATATCTTGAACCTCAAGCTTCTTCTTTAATAGAAATTTCTCTTTAATTGTCTCTTAGATTTAGTTTTCATTTCTCAGCAAGTTTAAATTTTGATTAGATAATTGTACTGAGATTTTCATTAGCTTCAAGTAGCGAGAAATATAATTTTTACTTGCTTTCTAGTTTAATTTCGTAGAAATCTCTTTACTTGCAATCCAGGTTTTCATAGAAAAAAATTAGGGTCCTTGCTTATTTCTTACTTTCTAGTTAAAAATCCTTAATTCCTTGCATTAATTTCTAGTTAATTTTTTCAAGTTTAACTCTTTCGATTTCTAGTTTAGAATTGGTAATTTCTAGCTTTGCAATGTCTTTTTATAGTGTTTTTATTGGATTAATTTACTTGCTCTTTAATGTTAATTCTATTTCAATTACTTTAGATTAGAATTAATTGCTTTCTTTACTTGCTTTTACTAGAATAGATTAAGTCGTTTCTCAATTTCATAATTATTTAGTTCACTTACTTGCTTTAGTAGATAATCTAGCTTAAAATTAAGTTTTAGTTGCTTGCATTGAATTATGATTTTGAGCAGAGTAATATCACCATCCATTCTTTGATCTTGCTTAACTATACAAATTCCTGTAAAATTTGGTATTTTCCTTCAACTTGGTCTGTATTCAACAATCCTTATGTGACGATACCCACTCATCCTATACTACTACCAACTCTGTATACTTGCAGAAGTGAGGTAGAGTGTAGTGGTTTTGTGAGGTTTCTTATTACTTCTTTGCTTTAAATTGATCTTTACCTAAGAACAAAGACAAGTTTTTGGCGCCGCTGCCAGGGATTGTCCTTTGGTTTTTGGCAATATCAAGTGCTATACGGGTCGTGTAGATTAAGAACTTTTGTTTAATTTCGTTCTTAATTTTGAGTATTTTTATGTTTGTTGGATATCTTATGGAATTGACTTGGAATTTCAATTGACTATTTGCCTTGGTTGTACTATAGTGCATGGTACGAGGTGATCAAGGGCCATTCATTTTCTTAGACAAGGAAATGGAAAGAGAGCTATGGGAAATCCGGAGGTTTAGAAGAGTACAACAAGAATAAGAAATGATTGAAATGGCAAATGCTAATGCTCATCAAAGGAACTTGAACATGGAAAACGAAGAGTAAGAGGTTGTTAGACAAAACAATGGGATAGGTGGTGGCTATGGGAATGGAAATGACATGAATGGGAATGGAAGGCCATTAAGGGAATATGCCTTGCCGAATTTTGATGGAGCGAACTCGAGTATTGCAAGGATGATGCCTTTACACACCTAGTTATAAATTTATGAAATACCTAAATCCTACTACAAACTAGGTGATATCCCGCAAGTATACGGTTGTCAACTAGTAGCAAAGGGAAGTAGGGATCGTTCCCACAAGGATTGGTCAATAATTACCGATTATTTGGTTAGATTTCAAGTTGAAGCGATTGATTAAGTGAAGAGATTTAACTAAAACTAGAACTAATGGAACTAATAAAGCAATTTAAAGATTTTTGCAATAAGGTCTCATCCTCCAACTTATTCACATTCCTCATCTCTTCTTCATCATCTCGATTTAGCATATTTGACTCCAAGACCTCTTCCTCCATTAAAAAATTCTCCATTGCATTCCTACAACAATCATCAATTAAGTCATCTTCTTGATTGCTAAAACCACATTTATATTCATGACATCTTCAAAAATTGAAGGAAGTTTTAATGAACTAAAAGCATTGAATGTAACAATTTCATCATTTATTCGGAATTCCAACTTCTCTTCTTGACATCAATAAGTGCACGGCCGGTAGCAAGGAAGGGTCTCCCAAGAATGATTGGCATCTCTTCATCCTCTTCCATTTCAAGCACAATGAAATCGGCCAGAAGGTAGAGTTTGTCAATTTTCACAATCACATCTTCAATGATCCCTTGTGGAAACTTTATGCTTCGGTCCGCAAGTCGCAATGAAATACTTGTTGGCTTCAATTGTCCTATTTAACTTCTTGATTACTGTACAAGGTATGAGATTTATCGAAGCTCCCAAATCACACAATGCTTTCCCAAATTGTAAGCCCCCAATCTCACAAAGTATAGAAAATGAATTGGGGTCCTTGAGCTTTGGTGGCAACCTCTTTGTAAGAAGTGCACTACAATTCTCCGTTAAGCACAAGATTTTATCTCCCATGCAATTTCCTTTTGAAGTGAGGACTTGTTTCATGAATTTAGCATAGGCAGGCATGTTCTCAAGTGCCTTCATGAATGGAATGTTGATTTCATGCTTTTTGAAAATTTCAAGAAACTTCTTGAACTTCTTTGCTTTTTCTTCATCCTTTGGCCTTTGAGTAAATGGCACATTAACATGTTTCGACTCATCATACTTCGGATCCTTGCCTTCATTCCTTAGTGAGTTGGGCTTAATAGACTCATTCATCATTTTGTCTTGCCCATTTGAAGACTCCTCTCTTTCTTTCTCTTTATCCTCAACTATTTCCTTTTCTCCACCTTTCAACAAATTTTTCCCAACCTTTTTTTCGAACTCTTTACCACTCCTAAGGGTGATGACCTTGAATTGTTCCTTGGGATTTCGAATAGTATCACTTGGGAGCACCCGTCAAGCTCTCTCATTATTCATCCTCACCATTGGCCCAATTGAATTTCCAAATTCCTTGTATATGCTTTCAAGAATTCTCATAATCTTTCTTGTATTCCTCATTTTTCCTAGCCAACTCTCTTCTCAAGAACTCGGCCTCTCTTTTCCAACCATCTTCTCCCACATTTTCTCTTGAGCTATATTGGTCATGATACATAGGTTGGGAGGAATATGCATATTGAAAATAAGGCCTTGGTGGTTGGTTTTGAAATGAAAAATTAGGAAAAGATTGATATGAGTTGGGTTGGAAGTTCCTTTGATGTGGCGATTGATAAGGTCTAGGTGAGGAACTTGAGGCTTGAGTGTGTTGGGCATTTTGAGGAGGGGGATTTGGTTGGTAAGGAGGATTGGATTGATTGTTGGTGTTGCTCCATGAAAAATTAGGATTATTCCTCCAAGAAGGATTATATGTGTTCTCATAAGCTCCGAATGGGTTCCTTGGAAATGATGATTGATTAGACATACAATTGAGTTATTCATTTGACCCATAAGGCATCTCACACTATCCATTAGCATGACCGCCTCAACAAAAATCACATACCATTCTTGGTTGGGTTGGAGAAGAAGACATGGCTTTTACACTACTTGGTTTTCCCAAGTTCTCCAACGCCTTTGCAACGTTATTTATCACACTGAATGAATACACTTTGTTGTGCCAAAAGAGCATCTTGTATGTTCAAATTCAACACTCCACTATTGGCATTGGCTTGATTAGCATGGTGTTGAGTCACCGGTGAGGTCATCGGTCCATGATAATAGTATTGTATGTCATCCTATTAAGCAACTCTTGAGCTTCCTCTGGAGTCTTGTATGAGATGGATCCGTTGGCGGAGGCATCCACTATAGATTTGGTCTCTTGAGTCAAACCATTATAGAAAGTTTGGATTTGAAGCCACAAAGGAATCGCGTGATGAGGAAATTTCCTTAGCAAATCTTTGAATCGTTCCCAAGCTTCTCCCAAGCTTTCACCAACGTCTTGCTTAAAGGAGGTGATTTCATTCCTTCATTTGGCGGTTCTTGCGGGAGGAAAATGCTTTGCCAAGAACTCTTGAGCAAGTTGATTCCAAGTAGTAAATTTTCCTTGGGCGTGGGATTGCAACCATGACTTTTCCCTATCCCAAAGAGAGAACGGAAATACCCTCATTTGCACACAATCCGGATGTACTCCATTAAACTTGAACGTGTCCAAGACTTCTTCAAAATTCATGAGGTGTGTATAGGGATCTTCATTGGGACTACCTCCGAACATAGCATGAGCTTGGAGCATTTGGATTAATGCGGGCTTAATCTCAAAGTTGTTAGCCTGCACGGCATCTGTTGATAACTCCAGGAAACTAGAGTTATATATACCCTAAACTTGATGATTTTGCTCCTAGTTTTGAGTATTTTTAGTGTTTTCGTGTGTGTTTTTATCTATTTTTCTTTTATGTGTTAGAATGTGTTAGTATGTGTTTATTAAGTGTTTGAGTACTTATTTAGGTGATAATTAACACATTTTATTAGTTTTTCCATTTAGAGTTGTGTCATGTCTTTGACTTAACTTCGTTGGGAGTTAAGTTTTCGTTCGTCTTTGTTTGTCCTTCATTTTTTGGCCTATTTTGTGAGACTTTTATTTATATGTTTAGGTGTTATTTTAATTGTTTATTATTGATAATAATTTTCTCCTATGTGTTAGGGTCGCATGAAAAAAAATGGTGCGTTAATCGGACGTCGGATGAAGATTTTGGAAGCAAAACTGTGAAGTGCTGCATTTCAGAAATTTCAGTCCAGACCGCGGTCTCAAATTTGAGATCGCGGTCTGGAGGCGGCTGGAGCAAAAAATGACTTTGTTCGGGGTTGATTTTTGTTGCACAATTATCCCACTACCCTAGCACTATATATACTCCTTTTAAAGCTCGTTTGAGGAAGAACTTAGCTAGTAGAAGTAGGCTAGATTAGAGAGTAATTTTCTTCCTTTTTCCTCCCCATTTGGGGAAGGTTTTCTTAGATTAGATTAGAGTAGAATTTCTCTTTCTTGTAATCACAATTTCCTAGCTAAAGATTGAAGCTAAAGGTCTGTCTTTTGCTTATCTAGATTTTAGTGGTAAGTTCCTTGTTTATGTTAAAACTCTTTTAGTTAAACTTTAATTTCATATTTCCTTAGTTTAATTAGTCTAATTACTTTCATATATTTTCTCTCTTTGCATGATTTCTTAGTGTAATTGTTAGATTGGTTAATGGGTTTCCTTCAATTATGCTTCCTTAGTGGTAATTCATAGTTTATATTGGTTAATTAGGATAAATTAGTTTATGGGCTTTTCACGTAATTACTTTCTTTACTTGCTTTCTTAGTTTAATTGGTAGATTAGTTAACGAGTTTTCCTTAATTGTGCTTTCTTAGTGTTAATTTGTAGTTTAGGTTAGTTAATTACTTTTTAAAAATACTTTCTTTTTACATGCTTTCTTAGAATAGATTAGGGGCTTTCTCTAAGTGTGCTTGCTTAGGGATAATGAATAGTTTAGATTAACTAATTGTTTTCTTAATATGCTTTTCCTTTTAATTGGTCCCCTTATTTGCTTTCTAAAGATACTTCCTTTTATAATTGCTTTCTTAGCGATTAATCTTTAAGGTAGGGGAATAGACAAACAAAGAAAAAATATAATATTAGTATTGGAATTGATTAGTATCACTTCTAAGGAGAAGAAAAAAAAGGATACCTTTTACTTCCTCCTTCCCAAATTCATTTGTCACATTTTGGGAATGTAACATTTTAAGAATAATGCTTTGATTGGGATCTAGTGGTTTCATTTGCCCTCCAAAATTCAAATTTTAAATTTGAATACAATACGCCACTTGATTAAAGTAAGGGACAATATTGGAAAGTAGATCAAATACATGTTTGACTTTGGTAAGGTGACAAAAATTTTGGGCCATCCCAAAATAGAAAGTATGACACTTTAAATGGGACGAAAGGTGTATCTCTTTTTCAGTTTTGGTCTTCTTCAATCTTCTACACTTACATGCAGATCTCTTTAGTATGTATTTTCTTGTTCTCTCAATGAACACCCAAAAAGATCCCTCTTTTCTCTATTCTGTTACATGCAAAGTATTATAAGTTCTTTAAACTAGTAAGTGTAAATATAATAAATTTCACTTGATTCCCTAAATAATTGGACCGTGAGTTTTATTTCTAGTTTCTAACTAGTGGCTAGCAAATAGAGATTTTTTTAGTGTTGGTTTTGATTCATCTTATTAATCATTTTTTGTACATTTATGTTGTAAATTGCTATGAACACCAGATACCTTCCTTCTTGCCTCCTACCATGAGAAATTCTTTGTATATTAATTAAAAGTAACTTTCAATATAAACGAATATATTGTAAACATTAAATTATCATTATTTTTATTAATAGTAGTAATATATTACAACATTTCTTCGATCCTTAAGATTTTCATTGGTTATTTGACTTTAAATTATGTTTAAGACTGATAACTCTATATTTAGAGTTATTTTTGTACATCTTTTGGTAAGCATTTAAGTGTGTTTAGTCACATTTGTTGGCATTTTGTGGAAGTGAATTAATGTTTAGAAGTTTACAATGTTTGTGGTGTTTATTAGTCATTTTTATGTTTAATTGTGTGAATAAGTAGTGTGGATATCTATTTATTATGTTTTGTGTCTTGTGCAGGTATTAGCGTGGGGTAAAATGGTTAGTTTGCACAAGTGGAACGAGGATTGGAGTAGAAATGTCTAGCCAAGTTGTTACTGATAAGACCAACCACAGACTACGGTTGGCCCAAGGCATAATACCCGTAGATTGTGGCAGAAATAGAATGCCATCTGCAGCCTACTACTAAATCAAAGCTATCACTCACAGATTGTGGGTGAGCTGCAAACTATGGTTGATTATTGCAGAAACACTTGTAGTCTATGAGCATGCAAACTGGCTAGATCTCTTTCCATCATTTATTATAAATAGCAGCAAAATTATAATGATAAAATACACATTCCTAGATACATTCCGTGACGTATTTTTTTTAGACAATTATTTCAGTTTTTACTTAGGGTTTATAGGGCTACTTTTCTCTGATTTTTTGAATCAATTGTCTTTTAGTTCGGGCTTCATTCAATTTTTGACTTTGGAGTATTTGAGTTCTTCAATTCAAGTTTAATTCTAGTAATGTGTTCTCTTATTTATTTATTTACAATTGCATTATTGTATATTAATTGCTCAATCGTGAATTCTTGCAAAATAATTAATTATTGCTTTTCTCCTTGAACCATAAACTGCTATTAGGGTTCGAGTGCGAGCGATACAATTATTCATGGATTAATTAATTCAAAGTTCAATTATTCAATTGTATTAACTGGGTAATAATTAACACGGATAGACAACTCTAAAGAGCAGCTAACTTTAGTTTTGGTTAGGTTAGTAGAGAGGATAAGGTTTTTGAACCTCTGTCATAGACCAATATTAAATTATTAGATTAATTAATCGAGACCAAGGTGGCAGGGGTTAGTTGATTCACAAAAATTCCATACAGGTAAAACTCGAATTAATTCAGCTAGGTAATAGAATGTCTCAATTCCTAATTAATTAATTTGATATGATGCAATCACTGAAGGTACGGGGTTGGGTTGACTTATTGGAAATGAATCTCCATGAAATATAATTACATTAGTTGACTTAAGATTCAATAAATCTAGGAGAAATACTAGCTTAGCACTCGACCCAATTCTCTCTACTGTTTGGAACTTTATTTTCATTAATTTGTTCTTTAATTTTAGTCATGTATTTCAGTAATTTAGTTTTAAAATCTAAACTCCTTACAAATTGGTAGTCTAAATAGAGATTGGCTTAGAATCACGATACTTGTTTACTCAGTCCTCAAGGCAATGATCCTTACTCACTTTATTATACTGATATCGTACACTTACAAATATTAGTAAAAAAAAATGTGAAAGAAGTAATTTAACTTTTTCTGACATGAACAAGGACTAAAAGCATAATAACCATGGATTGATATGGTTTGTTTGGTGGACAAAAGAAAAGTGAATATTGAAGAAGAAGGAGAACATAAAGAGTGAGAAAGAAAAATCTAAAATCTAAATTTTTAAATGGTATTTTTGCTTGGTGGGTTCTATTCTGTCACATAAATGACACAAAAATAATATTAGGAGATAAAATAGAAACTGACTATTCAACTTTGCATTGAATAATTGACTGAAAAATCCCACCAATGTTGGGCTTATTTCTTTTTTGCATTATCTAGTTTTCAGTTGACATCTCGAATATTTGTGCATGTTATGCTTGATTTACTTTAACATTTTTTCATTTAAAAAAATGTTGCAACCAACTACACCAATGGTTGGAAGATTTGACTTATTAGATATAGGAATGCATGTAGTTTTACAGCATTTGAAGGAGTTTGGTGACATCAATTTGGCCAAAAAAAAAAATTCAAAATTTTTCCATTTCAATAGAATATGATTTTATCTATAGAAGTTAAATAAAAGAAAAATGGGTTTATTAATTACTAGAAAGTATGGGTGAAAGTCTCAAAAATGATCTATAGAGTCCTTGGCATTGTATATAATGGTTCGTTCTTTAAGCCAAGAAATGTCATCATAATTTTAATCTTTGGTACTATATAGACTACTTCAATATGAAGTTAATTTTTGAATAATATAATATTCTTTGAAAGTAATGTTGTTAGTATGCTATTTTGGGTTTTAATAGTGTTCAAAGACTTCAATTGTATTATTTTTTGACAATGAAGGTATTTTGTATTTTTACATTGCACTATATTTGGAATAGTCCTCCAAAAGAATTGTACTATATTGCGACAAAGTAATGGTTATCTCATTTTATTAGAAATTGGATTTTATTTAATCTATTTTTCCTTTCCCCAGGATATTTTTAAACACAGCTTGATGTTTATCTGAAAAAAGAGTGATTGAGAGTACAAGAAGGATCTCTCAAGTACAATATTGTCTTCAAGCTTCTGTTAGTAATGTCTAGTAGTAATGAAATATTCAAATTAGGTTCAAAATTTTGAATGGTGTGAGCTTTCTGATATTTGGAATCATAAACTTTTCTTACATACTTTTGTCTTTCAAAAGTGAAACTTGCACCATGGATTAACTTTTGATATATGGAAGTTGTCTTATTTCTTGTAATGAAAGTACAATGAACATCTTATTCTCTTTGTTACTTTTGCACTCCATATATTGTGTTTCTAATTTTTTTCCCGTCTCAAAAAAAGCTTCGCTCATTTGTCTTATCCATCTAGTTGTTGAAATTAACTTCCTACACATAGTTCTAGTGCCTTTATTAAAATCTAAATTCTATTTGCATATGTTAGGATAAACAAGCCGGAATAATATTGATAAAAGTTGGATAAATATTAAAACTGCCTAGACTTGTTTATTTAAATGGAGTTGAAGAGTTTATCAATTTGCTTATTTAGACTAGGATCCCAATTTTAATTCCCATATCCCTGCACATTATGCAACAAATTTGAAGATTCAAACTATAGAGGTAATGGATGATCATTTGAGATGTAAGGGAATTAATGAAAAATGTAATAGATGGATGTATCCTGGTGAAAGTTTTCAAGAATCTAATGTTGATGATCATGAGAATAATGAGATAGATATAAGCGTGAATGAAATAGTGACTGGGTTAATGTTTAGAAAATGTTAAATGATATTAGAGTTGCTAATTTTTGTGATAGTTAGAGAAAGGGTGTTCCTCATGAGCAAGAAGGAGAAGCAAGTACATTTCTAAGATTATTGATAACTTAACCAAATAGAGTTATTTTCCATTCATTTCAGTCTAGATTTTGACTAGGATTTGAGTATATTTTAGGGTTTTAGTGCATATTTTCATACTTTTCATGTTATAAGGATTTTATGTGCTTCCATTGCGTTTATGTGTTTTTTATGTGTTTTGTAGTTTGGTAGGTTTGGTGAATCCAAGCGTGGGAAATACGTGGAGCAAAGTGAAGATTGAGAAGCGATTTTAGAGCAAAGTGCCATAGCATTTGAATTTGCACTGAATTGAGGGTCACAACATTCATCAAGGAATTCTGTGAATTAGGGAATCTAACACTATGGTGTTTTCCAAAGAAGAAATCAAGCACCACAGCATTATATCAACTTGCTGTGTTAAGCCTTCACTATTTTAACAACTTTGGACTCCAACTTTGTCCCCGTTTGAATCATCTTCAACCTAAAACCTATCCTACCATTATGGGATACTCAGTATCGATAAATAAGGAACTTTTGAAGCAAATTAAGGGATCGTACTTAAGTTTTAGTTGTTCTTCATTACTTTTCATATTTTTAGACTAGCTTTAGTTAGAAGAACCTAGAGGGTTTCTCAAGATTTTGACAAGAGAAGGATGTTCTCCATCAAAGAAGAGTATTCCAGAATCAAAACTCTTATCAAATCTCTGAGGTTTCTAGAGTTTGCATAATTTTCATCTTTTACCTTGTTGCCCATGACTTTTGTTAATACAACTTTGAGTTTATTTTCAATTGTTATGGAGTAGTTTTGGTTGTTAGAGATAATGTAGGCAAGACTACACATTATGGTACTTTTTAAGAGTGAAGGTTCAATCTTTCGTTCAATTCATAAAAGTATGAGTTGTGGTTTTAGTATTTTATTTCTATATCGTTGTAGTTGATGAATTTCATTTAATTTACTTCTGAAAAGAATTATTGTTCCTGGTGAATCATATCATATATTGGGATTGAATCATGAATATTAGTCAATTTTTTTCTTCAATCATGAATATTACTTCCTATCAACTAATAGGGTAGACTTCACTATATCGAGGGGTTCCGATAGCAAAGTAACTCCCAAGTTCAGATTCAGACTCATCTTAGCTAGAACATCTATAGAAGAGTTTCCTTCCTGCCAAAAGTGACAAGTCAGCATTCCCATCGCAACTTAGTAGCTCACGGATACAATTTATGACTAAGTTGTAATGTTGGTAGTCCTCTTTGGCTACTTGGATTATTTGAACCCCAAGTAGTGAGCCAGATTAAATTCTAGATGTTTGAATTCCAAATCTTGTGAAATTTCTAGGCCTTTCCAAATCCAAAGCCATAGTTCTGCCACTAAGCTGGTTGACTCACCAATAGTCACAACAAAGCCAAAAATCCAAAGCCCTTGATCATTTTGAAGCTGTGAAGACCCCTGCCACCTGCCGAGCCGGGACTTGCTGAACCATCAACATTTAGTTTTACCCAACATTACCTAGGGAATCCCCATCCAAGTAGCATTTCTTGCTTCTTCTGTATCAACACAAGTGATAGCATTCTATGTTTTGACAACTTGCTTCTTTATTTGTAGACAAGGTTGTTGAACTCCAGTTACGTTAATCATGTTTTGATGATGACCAAATCGCACTAATGGTTTGAAAACAAGTATGCAAAAAAACATGGAGGTTCGGACGCTGATGACTGTCTGAAAACAAGAAAAACTCTTCGGACGTAAATGATCGTCCGAAAGAAAGACAATTCGAACGATGATAATCGTCCAACACAGAGAACTTGAAGCAGCCTCGAATAAAAAATAGCATCCGATCAATTGAGGCAAAATTCCAGCAGTCACTGACCATCAACCGGACGTTGGTTCAGACTCAACCTCGGACGTCTGAACAAAGGAAAGACAAAACACCTCTGGAGAACGGACGCAGCGTTGGTGAATAAGACACTAAGCTTAGCAGCGGCCATCCGAAAGGTCCAACGGCTAGTTCGTTCGGATGCACACTCTCTGCATCAGCTGTCCGAAATACCTAATGGCAAGTTTTCTAGTATACATAAAATAGCCGTTAGAGAATTGTTAGAGGCAGTTTTTGGGCATCTACAAATACCCCAAAGTCTGTAAATGCTAAAGATAGAGAGTAGAACTACTGCATTCAATACAAACACTTGTAAGAGCTATTTGGGAAGAAATAGGCTAAAATATTGTGGGTTGTATTGGTTTGGGAAGTGCAGCTCTCTTGGCTCAACTAGAGGGAATTAGTGTAAGCAAGGTAGACTAGTGAGTGATCTTCAAGTGTAATAGTGGAGGGATAACAAGTGTACAAAAGTGAGGTTGTAATGTAAAACCCTTTGGCTCAACTAGAGGAACTTAGTTGGTGCAAGGGTGAGCCTACTTTGTGTACAAGAAGGTTATTGCCTCACCTTCTTTGAAGAGGCACTACTAGTGGATAGACATCCTCATAAATCTCCAAGCTTGAGAAGCTTGGGAGTTTGGTTTGATACTCTCTATCTCAATCTTTACATTTGTTCTTTAAGCTTTAATTGTTAAATATTTATCTTTGATCATTTGCGCTTAAGTGTTTATTTGTTGCATAAAGTTTACATTTTCATTAAGCACATTAAAAGGTTTGTTTTTTGAAACAACCTAATTCACCTCCCCTCTTAGGTTGCTTTTGGGCCAACAAAGGTCAGCTAATGCAACGAACTGGTTTGAATGAACAACTTAGTTTCTTCACATCCGTATGTGACTGACTGCAGTATGTAATATTATGTCCCAGTCAAATGTCCCAATCTTCCCAAATCATTTGATAAAACCTAATCTATCCAATCTGGCAAAGTAAGAAAGCAAAATTAGATTAGGATTTTTGTTTGACTAATGAGTTCCATACTTGGCGTGCCCAAGGGCAATCTCTGATTCGATGAATTGTCATTTCAGAAGTATCTTGATAAATGGGGCAAGTTACATCTTGAATCAAAGTATCCGTATTTTAAGGTTAGAGGTCCTTAATTTGTCATGTCTGAAAAACAAAATAAGATAATTAACTCTATTAGGACCCTTTCCCTTCCATATATACTTCCATGTTGAAGGACCTTTGTTTAGTAGGAGTTTTATATTTGTGTAACTGATGGTGAAATCTTTTCACTAGAGATAACTCTAGTAAATAGATTTCTTTTGCCTCCAAAAACCAGAGTGTTTGAGAGTATTTTCCCAATTTATGTGCTTTTTTGTGTATTTTTCTTTAATTTGAGGCTTAATAGTACTATTATATGCATTAGAGCATTATTATACTTTTAGTGTTACTTTTTTGTTATTTTGACATATATTAGTAGTTATTAAGTTTTGGTGTGTTATTGTAGGACTAATTTGCAAATTGGGAAAAATATATTCCAAATAAACCATTTTAAAAACCACTAAGCATACTACCTCTTTTGAAAATAGGAATAGTTAGGTTTTTAATCAAGTATTCGCAACAAGAACTATCTTGTTATTGTACTAATCAAAATCAAGTTACCAAGTAAATACCACAAGTAACATGCTACTATATGTCCATAACATCATTGAGCGCCAAATCACCTTTTTCTATTGAAAATCCACAACTTTTATTCACATAATCAAAACAACACATAACAATACACCACCACACTTTTCATGATATTCAATGATGAGTAATACTTACTAATCCTACCACTCACCCATATCACAAGAAAAGAAAATTACTACTAATAAAGCATATAAAAACATAAGTAACTAAGAATGACGCAATGCAATAACTTTTAGCTACACTTGGACAGCAAAAGCTCATGTAGATGATGGACAATATAATAACCAAGTGAATTGAAATAAATCAATTAAGCTCAATTCGAGCTTGTTAACTCTCTAGAAGAGAATTATTTACATGCATTTTAGCTTGAGTTATATTCGGTTTCTAAGGTGTCTTGTTCATTAATTTGAAGTATATTGGTGATTTTAGGCTTTTTGTGTCAAAATTTGTATTATTTTATGTTTTGTTAGTGTTTAAATACACTTACTTATGTATTTTATAGTTTTTTTTATCAATCGGAGTGCAAATGGATCGAAAACATAGCAAAAATGACAAAGCTGACTATTAGGCCTCAAGCACAAGTGTGCCTGAGAGAGCTGAGCTGCACCCAGGGACTATGTCCAAGTAATAGTTGTGCCTGGAGGACTTGGGCCTTGCTTGGGCTGCGAGGTCAAAACATGGAAATGTGTGTTTTTGGTTTATAGCTTCGTAAGGGCATTTTTTACCTCCAAACTTGTAAAACCCAAGCATGATCCATAAATAGGTGTTCCGAAAGCATAACTTATAAGAAGAAAAGAAGAAAAGAAGAAAAAACATAAAAGAAAGGAGCATAGCATTAGTTTAGAGTTAGAGTAGCCGCTGAGAGAAAATCATCAAGAGGAGTGAAGACTATTGTTTCGAGAGGAGGATTCGAACGAAGAAGGCCAAGAATTGAGACTAAGCCCTAGTTTACCTTCTTTTTACTCTACTTTCTTTTCCTTGTTGCTTATTACTCCTTCGATGGTGTCATAAATTCATTCTATAAAGATGTATTTTACTCCATGTCTATGCACTAAACCTAGAACTAGGGTTTGTTCAAATTTTACCAAGAAGATTGACTAATGCGATTTATTTATTCTTTTTAATTTAACATACATGTCTTTGCTTATTTGAATTAATCTTAATCCCTTTAGATGATTGGCCACCATCTAGAGTGATCTCTTGCCCAATTTCGAATTGAAAAGGATACTTTGGTTTAAGACGGGTTCAAATAGCCTTTGTTTGGAACAATTGCCATAGATTTAACCATTTCATGGGTATAGATATAAATATACCTGCAAATGTTAGGTAACCAATTAGGGTCACGTTTATGCATTAGTCGTGGCTTTAATCCACATAAACATATAGTAGACTGGTCAAGATTAATAGATTTGCAATGAGTCTGACAGGAACTTGCAATTATCACTGAACCCCTAGGTTCGTAAATAGAATATGAAGTAATCAAAATGAAGGAATGGTAAATTAACTAAATTAATTGATCAGTAAATGAAGAACAAATCCTAGGTTTTAAATACATTTATTTCTTGTTTACTTATTTAATTAGTTATTTCTTATTTTCATTATTATTCTACTATTTCATTGTTTAGATAGGGTGTATGTGCCACTCTGGTAATTGTTGACATAGTTAAGCTTAGTCCTTGTTGGGACGATCTCCACTTTCACTATATTACTTGTTCAATTCATATACCTGCAAACGCAAATTCGTGCATTACACCACCTATACCTTGTGCCTTTAATTAGTCCACAGACTGACTTAGAATTAATATTTCAACCTTCAATCATAGAATTCATCAATATTAAGCACAATACTGCTCAAGTTTAAGCAATGAACATTTGAAGTTCAACATATAAATGCAATTTTGATTTAAGCATGTAAGTACCATATTGTCTATCCTTCTTGAACAAATATAGTTACACTAAAGAGAGTCATCGAAAATTCAAGGTACAAAACAAAGAAAAAAAAGAAGAAAGACGCACATAAGTATATGCCCAACTCATCCCCCTAAACTTAGATTCACGCATTCAACAACAAAGACTACTCCAAATCCATATGAAGTATTTACATGAATTACTCAAAATGAGCTCAAATACTTAACAAGTAAAATGCAACATCAACTATATTTCAATAACCACATAGAAAAAACTAAGTCCAAATTCATCAAGTAAAGCGTGTATCAATTATAAATAACAAGAAGTCCCACATTTTCATCAACAAGAAAATTTATCCAAGTATGTCGAAATCACTGACCAACAACACATACACTAAACTAATCACAAGGCTACAAGCCTTGATTACCCATCAGGTTCTTAAACTTGCAAGTAAAGTAAAATAAAGTACAAATAAGGAAAAAATAAAGAAATACTCCCTCAACAACACCAATGAGGCTTTCCAAGGATATCGTAGCCCTTGGTTAACTTAAACCATTGCCTAGCTCCTCTGAAATCCCCAAGGATTATGGTGAACGACGCCATTGGTAGTTGGTATTTCCCCATCCTCTCTTGAATGCATCCCTCTTTTTTCACTCCTTGAGTCGACTCTTTCTCCACAAACACTCCAAAGAGAGTCTCATTTGTTGTCACATGCACAAACTCACACTCATTCAAAAGTTGTGTCGGCGTTGCTTCGACATGACTATTGAGTGAACTAGTTGTTAAGAATCATGTATGTCTACAGTCTAATTAAAAACACAAGGTGAAGGAGGTGTAATGCACAAATTCGCATCTACAAGTATATGGATTAAACAAGTAATATAGAGTCAGTAGAAATATTCCCATGTGGACTATGCTTAACTCCGTCAACAATTATCACAATGGCACATACAGACCCTATCTAAACAATAAAATAGTGGAAAAATAATGAAAATAAAAAATAACAAATTAAATAACTAAACAAGAAATCAACGTATTTCAAACCTAGTTAGGATTTATTATTAGTTTACCAATCCAATTAATTTAGTTAATTTATATCATTCCTTCAATTTCACATTCCGTTTACTAATCTAGGGGTTCAGTGATAATTGCAAATTCCTGTCAAACTCATTGTAAATCTATTAATTTTGACTAGTCCGCTATATGTCCATGTGGATTAAGCCCTGACTAATGCATAAATGTGACCCAAATTGATTGCCTAAGATGACCATGTATATTTCCATCCCTACCCATGAAATGGCTTAATCGATGTGCGATTGTTCTGAACAAAGACTATTTGAACTTGTTCTAACCCTAAGCATGCTCTATCGATTTAAGATAGGGCTACAGATCACTCTAGATGGTGGCCAATTAGTTAAAGGAATTAAGATTAATTCAAACAACCAAACGCATGTATGTAAACTTGAAAGGAATAGATAAATTGTGTTAATCAATCTTCATGGTAAAATCAAAACAAACCCTAGTCTAGAGTTTAGTATATAATCACGGAGTAAAATGCATCAAACGAATGAATTATAGTCATTGAAAGTGTAATAAACAATATTGAAGGAAAAGAAATAAGAAGGGAAACTAAGGCTTAGTGTCGATTCTAGGCCTTCTCTGTGTGAACCCTTTTCCTGGAACGGTGCTCTTCACTCCTCTTGATGATTTTCTCCCAATGGCTGCTCTAACCTTAACCTGATGTTATGATATGTTTCTGAAGTTTCTTCCCCATCCCCACTTTTAATGTCACTCAAGGAACAATTATTTATAGCCCATGCTAGGATTTTACAAGTTTGGAGGTAAAAAATGTCCCTACAAAGCCGTAAAAGCCAAAAACTCACGTTTCCACGTTTTGAGCCGCAGTTGATGGCCAACTCTATTTTTGCTCCGTTTTTTACCCATACACATCTGATTGATCCCAAAGCTATAAAAACAACATAAAACACATAAATAAGTCTATTAAAACACTAAAAACACACACAAAAAATTAACACAAAAAAAAAAATTGTGTATCACACTAAACCATAAAATGACAAAACACCCCTAATTAATGAACAAGACACCTCTAAAACCACTGACTAAAACTCAAGTAAAAATGCATGTAAATAACTCTCTTTTAGAGAGTTAACACACCTCCAAACTTAAACTTCTACTCGTCCTTAGTGAATAGACACATAAACATATTTAGCACGTAACTTTCTTCAACATGTCAATTGTCATAACAAAGGTAAAACAAAGCATGAAGAGATAGGGATTCAACATGGATATAAAATAACATTGCTAATCAACCCCAATCATCATCATGAAAGTGTTAACTCTCCAGTCATGAAAGCAGATATCACTCGCTCACAATTAATAGAAAACCCATTGAACATAAGTTTAGCAAGAGACAAATGTGTTAGAAGAAATTTTAAGCACACAAAATACTCACGAATACAAATGAACTCAAACCAAGTATCAAGTATGTCTTTAAAGCTTCTAACATAGGCTAAGGGTTAAAGGTACAATAGATATGGATAAAAGTAACTTAAATCACCTTAGACACGTTAGTGAATGACTTTCAACCATAATCCACTGCAGAAGAACTTCTCCCAAGTAACCATAGCATTTAGCCAATTGCAACTTTCGAAGGCAAGGAATGTACCTTCTTTATTACAACTTAGAAGGAATTGTCCTTCTTCTTAACATTCAACATAAACTTAGCAGAAATTGTACGTCTTTATTTCTTTTCTTCTTTTTTTCACTTCTTTTTCTTTTTCATTGTTTTTTTAAATGGGAGATTTATATCAACAAAGATGTAACATTATATTTTTTTCCCAACAACACTTTTCTTTCCATCTATCCACGATTAAATCAAATCCGAGAGTACTGATATCCAAGAGGAACCAACACTAACAACTTAGGGGATGGGTAGAAAGAAGGATAAATTAGAAGAAGTAAATTGATTAAAATAACCTGGTTAGCAAAATTAAATAAGGCTTATAAGGTTCACAAGGAGACACTAAGGATAAATGACAATTAGGTAGCATTTTTGGGTCAAACGGTCCAAAAAACAAATATTTCAAGGCGATCGTAATTAATGCTCCTTCATAAAAAAAAATTACCTCAATTTCACACCCTCACTCAAGAGAATATTTAAGTGTATAGTGATAACACTTCACAACTCAAAGGTTCAAGGAGCAATAGAAAACTTATATGCATTTTTAATCCATACACTCTAACAAGACTAGTTCTACTCTGAAACATTTTTAAACCCTTGACACATGTCAAAAAATTAATGAACTCAAATAAGACAATAAAAAGGAAAATCTTTTTATTTAGCCCTCTACCATACTTAAGGTAAGGAAGTCATAGAAATCCTTAAAGATGCCATCTGGTAGCTAGGGAGTCTTTCGTACAATTAGATCCTCAAGACTGAGAAAAACTTCCTAAAAACAAAAAAAATATTTTTGAGTTTTTGAAAAAAAATTTAAAAGAAAACCTAATTCTAAAACAAATACACCACCAAAGATGAATACAAATAAAACAATCATCCCCAACATATGACACATATTCAAAATCAATACCACTAAAAATACAAAAACAACCCACAGCTTAAAATGAAATTGTCATTGTCCCCCAATGTTTCAACACAAAATTAAAGACAATAAAAATGAATAAAGTAATGAAAAGAAATAACAAAAACAACACTCCCCTAGTATTGGTTGCGGCTTCATCAATCGCCCTCTTCCTCCTTCTCATCATCCTCACTCGTGGTTTCATCCTCATTATCACTTGAATCATCCTCCGCTTGCTCTACTTCATATTCGGGAGTAACCGACAAAGTTGGAGCTTGAATCATATCAATGTTTGAGGCCTCACCAGCACAATAGAATAATTGCCCCATGGCCTTCATGTATTGATATTGATTCTCTATTTATCACTCAAGATTCATCAAGCAGCTCTCCATGCTTCTATTCATCAAGAAGCTCTCCATGCTTCTATGGTTGATTTTGATGCCTTGCCATTGCTTGATCGCTTTGAAATTGGATTCATTCTTGTGATCACCCTACTGTCGTTCTGCTTAATCATAGCAATCCTTTTATCTATATCGTCATCCCAACAAACACCTGCATCAATGTTCACAACTGATTGATTAAGCACAGTAACCAAAATCCCTAACTCTTAGTTCTAGCTGTATGAAAAACTTCATCATGAATTACATGACCAATGTCAATGCTTTTCTCTTTTAACAAACAATATAGCATCACAATTCAATTTTTAGCCACATTGGTTGCAAATAAACCTAGAAAAATTGAAGTGTTGATAAAATTAAACCAAAATTTCACAATCTGGGAGAAAATTTCATTTGAAAATAAAATTTTCATTTAAGAAGTATTTTTTTCTTCTTTCCAAGTCACTTCAACACCATTACAAAGAAATTTAGACAGTTTAACCAAATTCAGATTATATTGTCTTTGATACTTAGAATATCCATCCCTATCCATGGATGAAATACATATATAGTCATTTAAAGAACACAAGTAAAAATAATTCTCTTACCTCTATCCAAAACAAAACCATTGTCATGCATGTTCAAGTACATTTGCATAAAATTCCCTTACTAATTGTTCAATGGCAAATTCTAGGATCCATAAAGAGTTTAACATATCATCTTTCCACTATCATGCTTTCAACTTCATTCAAGAGGCCATTATGTGTCCATGCAACATCAAGTTAAAGTCTTTTTTAACAATTAACTTCTTATTTTTTGAGTTCTCCTTAATCCTATCATATGCTTTATCATTAGGGAATTGAGATTTAGAGTAATTATTTCTTGATGAACTACTAGCCTTAGCAATGGTCTTCCCTTTAGAAATCATGATTTCAAAACTCAAACAGATAATCTTGAAATAGTTAGTGAACAATATAAAGAACACCAATTGATTGAAATTAAGAAGAATCAAGTTCTTCTTTTGCAATTTGAAACACACAAACACTTGAAGACTACAACTTTCAACTAAGTAATTTTATCAATTAAATTACAACTCAAGTCAACAATATAACTTTAAAATCAATAAAAAGAGATATAAATCACCAATTTTGAAGCTTATAAGCCCTTCTTGCAACCTCCTTGAGTTGTAAGAAGCGATACATCAAAGAGCTTAGCCTTCTTGATGTTCTTGTTGAAAACTCCCTTCTTCTTCTTTACTAAGTTCAAAATTCAAACAAGGTGAGTTCTTTGTGAAATTTATGCAAGATTTCAAGTGTAGATAAAGTGGATATTGTGTGAGAAAGAGTTTAGAAGTGTTTGGAAGAATTTTGGGGTATTTTTTTGGAGGTGGAAAAATCTAAAATTGATGGCTAAATGGGTTGCAATTTGTGGGCCTTCTCCTCAAATTTGAGCAGGCACAGCTCAACTTGTGAATGCACACCCATGTCTAGCCAACAGTGGCTAGATGTGGCTTAGCCTCTCTAGGCATACCCACGCCTAGTCAACTTGACTGTGCTCGCTTTTTCAATCGTTCCTCCGATCATTTTCCTTCTTTTTGCAATTTTTGAGCACCAAATCACCTTCATACTTTATTTACAACACATAAACACATAAAATAAAAAAATTAGCTCAAAATTATAATGCTACAACCATGCAAAATAGCGGAGTGTAACACACTAAAAAATGAAAGGAACAAAGTTAGAAATATCTTGGTTTTCTCCCAGGAAGTGCATGTTTAACGTCTATAGCTAGACATTGCTATTAGCTCACGAGATTGCACTTCTTGAATCTCCTTTGGGGAAAACATTAAGTTTCTCACATTCAAAATGCCCATATGAAATGATCTTGCTTCCATCACATTAAATGTAACTGAGTTGGTTCTAGCCCTTAGAATGACTTGTTCTTGGTCCATGTGAATTAAAGTTTTTTTCGCAGCCAGGATTGGCCTTCTGAATATGATAGAGATATCATCCTCATCTTCTTCATCCATGTCTAGGACAATGAAATCAACTGGAAATTTGAGTTTCCCTACTTTGACGAATACATTATGTAATTCTCCCATTAGGTCTACCGTTCTCCTATTTGCCAATTGAATAAGTTGTTTACTTTCTTTAAGGTCCATCAACCCTATTCTCTTGCAAAAAGGTGAAGGCATTAAACTCGTACTTGTTCCTAAATCACAGAACTAGATGTCAGCTCGATCAACAAAGTATTAGCAAGAACACAAGGTATTGTAAAACTCCCTAGATCTTTCTTCTTTTTAGGTAATATGCGTAGAAGTTGTCTGGTACAAATTTTTGCAACTTTTAGCACTTCGTTATTCTCACATTGTTTGAGCAAAACTTTCATCTTGGCATACTCCTTTGTTCTTTCTTGATGATACCACATTTCAAGCATTTTCTCATTTCTTCTAGTACTATCTAAGAAATCAAAACAAATTTCAATTTTAGATAACTGAAGTAATTTATCAAAACAGGAAAAGGGAACATAATCCTTATAAATGGTAGGAAGAATCTTTTGATCATCAATCTAAATTGTCCATCCTTCAACTATTTTCCAAGATATCCACTTGTTCGTTTCCTTCTCTCCAAGATTGGTTCGCCTTTTATCATTTTACAATCGATGAACTAGACTCAATCGCCATCGAGAATTGAGTTGATGATGTTCTTGTCTAACCATTTAAATACCACCTTTTCCTCTAATCTTCTGTTTCCATGCTAGAGTTAAGACTTCTTGATTTTCCATGGAGGATTTAACTGTGACTTCATCTTTGACTGCATTAACTAAAAAATTACACTACTCTTCTTGGTTAAGCACTATCATATCTTTAAAAACTTTAAATTTTTCCTCTGAATTGTTCACTCTCATGGTTAGTTCACCTTTTTACACATCAATGATGGTTCTACTTGTAGTTGAAAAAGGTCTCCAAAAATTATAAGAATATTTTCATCCTCCTCAAAATCAAGAACAATAAAATCCATAGGAAATTTAAATTTATAAACTTTTAGTAATACATCCACAATGATTTGTCTCGAATGTGCCAATGAATAATATGCAAGTTAGAGGTCACCAAAGTCGGCTTCACTTCACCCACATTTAATTTCCTGAAAACTAAAAGAGGCATTAAGTTAATACTTGCTACAAGATCACACAAAGCCTTACGTAATATGTGTGTTCCAATTGTGCATGGTATTGTAAAGTTTCCTAAGAAGATCCTTTAGCTTAGGTTGTAACTTATGTTATAACACTGTGCTGCACTTCTCTGTTAGGTCAATAGTTTTGAATTCCTCCAATCTCGTTTTCCTGGACAAGATGTCTTCCATGAACTTCACATAACTCAGAATTTATTTGAATGCCTCAGCAAAAGGTATATTGATGTGAAGCTTCTTGCAAACCTCTAAGAACTTCTTGAATTGGTTATCTAGCTTTTGGTTTTTCAATCTTCTAGAAAATGGCACCTTTAGAAGTACTACTTTATTACCCAGATTACCTTCTCATTCAACCAATTATGAACTTTCATCTTTTTCCTCACTAGTTTGATTCGCATATTTTACCTAGAATTGTGGTCTTCGAATCCCAACTGTTTCCACTTCTGAGTATCACCGCCTTGCTTTGTTCCTTACCTTTCCTTCTAGAGTTTATCCTGTGTTACTGGAGAGAGTACTTAGGGCCTATTGTTGGCAGAGTTGGCCAATCACCCCATTTGATCTCCAGATTCTGAATGGATGCTATGTGGCTTTGCAATATGGCATTCATGTTTTGAAGTGTCACATCATTTTTTACCATGCATTGTCTAAGTAAATCCTCCACACTTTCTTTCTATTTTAGATCTTTTTGTGGCATTCTGATTTTATTCTGAAACCCTAGTGGTGCTTATGTCTCATAGATGATGATGGTCCATCCTACTGATTATTACTCTACGAAAAATTTAGGTGGTTTCGCCACCCTAGACTGTAGGTGTTGGAATAGAGGTTTCCTTGGTTATAGTTGCCAACATAGTTAACCGCCTCCTGATTATTACAGCACTGCTTCATAGAATTTCTCTCATGGCATACCTCGTAAGATATAAAAGTAGTTCGAATTTTTCTGCTCTGATTACCCATATTATCAATCTTGTTGACCAATGCAGCTAACTAGGTTGTCATGCAGTAAGAAAGTCAACCTCATAAATCCATATAGTTCTCATTGGTACAGCTCTCTCATTTGGCCACTGATAATTGTTGATAAAGGCATTTCTTCAAGCATTTTAAAGGCATCATCATAGGACTTACTCATGATAGCTTGATAGGCTGATGCATCAATAATGGTTCCGGCTGACCCTTGCAACCTATTGTAAAATGTCTAAATCTGTAGACAATCTAGAATACCATGATGAGGACACAACTGAGTAGGTCCTTGAATCATACCCATGCTTTAAACAATGGTTCATTGTCAAGTTGAATAAAAGATGTGATGTCATTCCTCAATTTTGCCATTTTTTATGGCGAAAAGAACTTTGACAGGAATTTCTATGCTAGATCATTCCAGATCGCAATTGAACCTAGTGGTTGAGAAATTAACCAGGGCTTAGCTTTATCCCATAGTAAGAATGGGAAAAGCCTTAGCCTAATTGCATTTTTAAAACTCCATCATGTGTGAACATGCCACATATATCTAAGAAGCTGAACACGTCAATGTTCAGGTCATCACTCGGTGTCCTCTCAAATAGAGCTGAAGAGTATAACATTGGAATAATCCTGTAGCTTCAGTTCAAAATTCTTCGTCTAAATTTGCAGTTTCAGGATGTCTAACTAAAGTCCATCAACTTTAGGTATGGTGAAGTCCCTTAAAGACCTCAATTCTTCTGGGTTTCGGGTACTTGAACTACTAGATTCACAAGGTTATCACTATCGGCCATGTCAAAGATCGGTTGAAAACCTCTCCTTGCTTCTTTTCTCAAGAGACTAGTATGTTTAATTTCTAGGCCCAAAGGAAGTAGTATTTCTTTCGACCTTCTAGACATATACTTGGTGAAAAACCTACAAAAAAAATAAAAAGAAAATAAAAATAAAGAAAAATGTTTAAACAAGGGTTAGAATGCTTAATATTATATTATCAAAAATCTAACAAAGTTACGATAAAGTCCCCGGCGACTGCACAAAAAACTCATCCACAGTCTAATTAAAGACACAAAGTGCATGTGATGTAATGCACGAATTCGCATCCGCAAGTATACAGATCAATCAAGTAATATAGAGTAACCATGTAGAATCCTTCTCACAAGGACTATGCTTAACTCTATCAACAATTACTAGAATAGCACATACAAGACCCTATCTAAACAATAAAACAGAGGAATAATTATGAAAATAAGAAATACATATTAAATAACTAAACAAGAAATCAATGTATTCAAGACCGAGGATTTATTCTTCATTTACCAATCTAATTAATTAAGTTAATATATCATTCCCTCAATTTCACATTTCCTTTACTAATCTAGGGGTTTGGTGATAATTGCAAGTTCCTGTTAGACTCATTGCAAATATATTAATCATGACCAGTCCACTACATGTTTATGTGGATTAAAGCCCCGACTAATGCATAAAGGCGACGCTAATTGATTGCCTAAGATGAACAGATATATTTCTATCCATACCCATGACATGGTTCAATCTTTGTGCGATTGTTCCAAACAAAGGCTATTTGAACTTGTCCTAACCCTAAGATCCTTTATCGATTCAAAATAAGGCTACAGATCACTCTATGAATATGATGATGGCCAATCATCTAAAGGCAATAAGATTAATTCATATAAGCAAACGCATGTATGTAAACTTGAAAGGAATAAATAAATCACATTAATCAGTCATAATTGTAAAATCTAAAAAAACTCTAATCTAGAGTTTATTGCACTATCATGGAGTAAAATACATCAAATGAATGAATTATAGCTATTTAAAGAGTAATAAACAAGGAAAAGAAATAAGAAGGGAAACTAGGGCTTTGTCTCAATTCTTGGTCATATCCATGTGAATTCCCCCTCTTAAATAGTGTTTTTCGCTCCTGTTGATGATTCTTTCCTGACAGTTGCTCTAACCCTAACATGATGTTACGATACATTTATGATGTTTCACGCTCTTTTTTAATAACACTCTAGGAACACTTGTTTATAGCCCATACTAGGGTTTTATAAGTTCAGAGGTCAAAAATGCCCCTATGAAGCTATAAAAGCCTAAAATTAGCGTTTCCACATTTTGAGCCCATAACTTGTTCGCGGCACCTGAGGCCTGCCTATAGGTCTCCTAGGCATACCCATGCCTATGAGATAGCCCTTGGGCATGGCTCAAGTCTCCCAGGCTCACCTGTACCTAGGCCCTAATAGCTAGCTTTGCCATTTTGCTTTGTTTTTGATCCATTTTGGCCTCTGGTTGATCGCCAACCTATAAAAACAACACAAAACACATAAATAAAGTATTAAAACACTAAAAACACATAAAATAATATTTTGACACTAAAACCCTAAAATAACCAAAATATACCTAACTAATGAGCTAGACACCTCGGAAACTGACTAAAATTCAAGCTAAAATGCATATAAATAGTTCTCTTTTAGAGAGTTAACAATGTTCAAGAAGTTAGTGGCACCCAGTTTCTTCTAAGGTACATTCTTCCTTTTTGTACTATTGGACTAATTCTTTCTAATTGGTCGGAGTGTTATAGCACGTTGTTCTTCACCACCCATCATACTTTGGAACTTGGCAAGTTGGTTTTGTAACCTGTAGATGGATTTGTCCTAGAACAAGCTTCCTCAAAGAATTTTGCTTACTCTTCTCGAAATTTGGTTTGTTGGTTTGTTCTTCAGAGAGTTTGCCTAGTTCTTCTCGGGATTCAACTTGCTTATCTTGGATCATTATCAACATCTCTATCAATCTTGTCTGTTCAATTTCTTGGGTTGGTTGGTGAATGAAATAGGGCTCCATTCATTCATATGAAGTCTTTTGAAGTGGAGGGAATGAATAGAGATTTTCTTGGTAGCTCTTAAAAGGATATGGACGGCTATACCATCACATATAATATTTTAAGGGGTAAAGAGAATAATCATAACAAGAAACATGCTCATTGGGCATACCTTCATTACCATAAGAATGATAATTTCTTTGTATAGTTCATTCCAATTATGTCCTAGCATGTTCTTGAAGAAACAAAAACAACAAAGCAAAAACAAAACAAAAAGAACTACAACACACCAAAAAAGAAAAATAGGAAAGTTCAAACTACTAGTTAGTCTAAACTATCCATTACAAGGAATAAGTTTATGTTTTTGTATTTTCAAAATAAGAAACACAACTACAAAGAGCAAAATATTTTTGGCTTTTCAAATAGGTGAAACAACTGTACAAGAAAACAAAGGACTTTATCTAGTATTCCAACTAAATTATATCGATATTGTTCAAATCCAATCCCAAGCAACAGTGCCAAAAGCTTGATGCGTGTGGCATGCTCACATCTAGTTATATCATTTACAAAACACCTAAATCCTACTACTAACTAGATGGCGCACAACAAGTATATGGGGTCAAATAGTAGCAAGTAGAAGTAGGGATCAAACCTGTTAGCCCCAAAGAAACCTAAGAGGGGGAGTGAATTAGGTTTAAAACAAATATTACTTTGCAAAAAATGCACTTATAAAATCTTTTGCAATAACAAGTAAGTTGATAGAAATAAAATCAATTAAGCTTAAAATGTATAGAACAAGCAGAGAGAGAAAGAGATAAACAAACAATACTCCCAAGCTAACAAGCTTGGAGTAGTAATCCACGTAAAGATGCTCCTTCAAATTTGGTGAGACAATAATCCCAAATGTACACAAGGTAGAATAATCCTTGCTCACACCATTTTCTTTAGTTTAGCCAAGGATTTTACTCTACACCTTTGTTTTGTACAAGATTATCACTCCACTCAATATTTTTAATTGCACTCTTAAAACACACTAATACAATATCACGAAAGAGCTAATTTGCACTCAAATTGCCTTTCTTCTTGCTTGTATTCAATGTATAAGATTGTTTTTCATTATACAACGCAGTAGGTATTTATAGGCGCAATAAATTGGGTTCTAACCAGTTCCTAACGGCTCAATAATAAATGCTCAAAAACTAGCCGTTATAGGTTTCGGACGTCCGATATAATTGTTATGTGTACGATCCATCATCCACTCTCAAATATCAGGAAGTAGAGGATATCATTCGAACGGCCGAGTTTGCATCTGTTCCACGTCCGAACTAGGTATGTTTGAAAGGTTCATACATTGGATGGTGTAATGTGTAACCTCCAAAAGGTTTAATGCTTAACTGGTAATGTTTTTCTTTCTGATAGTTAGCTTTGTCCGGTGTAAAATTCTTTCGGACGGTTAGATGCATCCATTACAAGTCCCTGAAAACTCTTGATGCTCTCTGCCTGATCGTTCGGACAGTGAATTGCGTCCGTGATAATCCAGGTCGGACGATCTTGTGCGTCTGAGATATATAGTGTTGTTCGGACGGTGTACTTTGTTTGAATGCTCTGCTTCCAGCAAATATAATAGCAACCCTGCACAGCTTAGGCTAAATGGTTAAATCATATTCGTCATCATCAAAATAAGGTTTGTAGATCATCAATATCCCCATTTTTTATGATGACAAACTCTGAAGCAAAATAACTTGCAACACCTATGATTACACAATCTAATTAATACAAATAGCCACAATCAATTCAAATAGCACACCCATGATTATTCCCCCTTTTGGCATCATCAAAGTTAGATAAGTTCCCCTTAAGAGGATGCTCCCCCCTTATGGAAATACTACGGACAAACAAATAGAAATGCAACTATAATAAGCAATATCAACGAAAGCTTAAGACAGCATCCAAGGCCAAAAAAACATAAATGTCACTAAAGTTTTGAAGTACAGAAGAAATCTAAAGATAAGCTAAGGTGAGGAAGCAGAGTCATTCTTCTTCTTGGACCATTTCTCAAGTTTGCGTTTCTTTGTTGGTGCAGTATCATTCTCTATAGCCTCACTATCTTGTCCAATTAAATCTTGAGAATCACGGCGTTGCATGACGTAGTTGAACGTGTCATCAACATCTTCGTCATCATCATCATCAGCGTTAGGAGCAGTAGATTTGTCAGGATTGGCGGTACCAATGGGATCTTCATGGTCATCAGACTCAAGATTAGAGTGATCACCATTATGATTGTCATTGTCATCACTGTCAGAGGAAGACTTAAGAATATATTGTGACTGGATATTGGAAAATTGAACCAGAGTTGAGGCAGACATTCCTAAACTAAATGCTTCTCGAAAAAGGGTTTGTTTGTTCAGGTCTCAAGCCATTTGAGCTTCCAAATGGTGCGGCGTTGGAAGGAACTCATCTGGTTGCTCAAGGAAGTAACAAGAGTGCATAGATGAGAGAGGGAGGGTTATGAGGATGAAATATTGGAGTCATGTAATAGTGGAGGTGTGGAAGAGGAGGGTTGTGGAGTAGGGGCAAGACCGGAGGTAGAAGCATGAGATTTAGACTTTTCAAGTTCATAGGCAGACTTTGTGAACCATTGATCATTGAAAAACCTCAAACCCTTACGTTCAATGTAGGATTTATTAAAGTAAGGAGGATATTGTTTTTTTCAGAGAAGGAGACGCCAAAGTGATCAAAAACTTTAGTTAGAAATTTCCCAAAGGGAATGTTTCTGCATGTATCAGTTAAAAAGAGCTCCCATAGAGAGCAAAAGAGATAGCCAAAGTCAAGTGAGATACCTTTAAAAACACAATAAAATTGCATTTTTTCGGGCTCAGTACGAAGCCCATCAGTTGGTAGCAGTAAATTAGTGACGTAATGTGTATAAAATGTTGAGTTCAGGTATAAGCAGTGTGGTTTTGGCTTGCGAGGCCTGTTTAAAATGGACACAAAAAATCTATCGAACCTCTTCAATGTCGAAACGAGTATCTAAAGCAGGCCATTTATCCAAAGAGAAAAAATAGGAAACATCATTGGGAAAGGCAACTTCACATTCAAAAATAAAATTAATGACAGTGGAAGAGATCTCAAGATTTGTGTTATTGACACGAGAAATCAACCAACGAATAGTAGGACCCTTTCTAAGATTGGTAGTAAATTGTAGCACCATGTCATGATAGACGGGCAAATCCAAGTGAACTAATATACCCCAAGATAGGTTTTCAAGGCATGCTTTAATAAGGGGCAAATTCAATTCATCAAAAAGACAATTAGAAATAGGTCGTTGAACAATTACGGATTTGCTAAGAAAGGAAGTGTACCTCTCGAATGCCTTGGCATCAATAAATTTTGGTAAAGAGGGATTAGGGGTGGATTGCATCTAGAGGATTTGGAGACATTTGTCCCTGCACCGGAGCCTTGCCCTTTGATTTTCTGCCTTTGGAAGCAGTTGATGATCCTCCACGCGATCATACCATTTCAAAATTAAAGCGGAAGATGAAGAAGGAAAAGTGAATTTAAGTGGATTTGAGGAAAGAAAAAGAAATGAGATGTAACAATGGTGAAATATGGTTCAATTGGGATGGGTGAGGGGTTGGGAAGAGTGATCTCGTAACACATCTAGATGTGAATAAGAGACAGAGAATGTTGAGGAGAAGTGAATGCCAGAGCTAGGGTTCGGTGGAGAAAAATTGTCCAAAATGGGGAAAAGAGGGGATTTAAACAATTAGAGCAATCATTCGGACGTCCGAACGATTCGTGTGCGTCCGATCGTGTATCCAAATGCAGATAAATGGACAAGCCTATGTTGTGCGTCCGAGAAAGTGTTGGACGGTGATAAGCGTCCGTTAAAAATTCCAGAGAGGTAGAGAAATGAGAAGGCGATTTGAACGGATGATTTTAAGCATCCGAGACAAATGAGAGGAGTTTGGACGTTTATGTACGTTCGATAGAGCACATAGTTCGGACGTTTCGATAGAGCATATGCGTCCGAACGCAGAATTCATATAGATTTGAAATTAATGATGCCCAAAGGAGTTCTGAGATATTCAAAGCGATCTAAAGCCAAGGGTTTAGTAAAAATATCAGTAAGTTGATCTTTTGTACACACAAATTCAACACAAATTTCTTTTTGTATACTAGATCTCTAATAAAGTGGTGCTTGACATCAATGTGTTTGGTTCTAGAATGCATGACAGGATTTTGTATGAGATTAATTGCACTAGTGTTATCACATCTTATAGCACCAAAATATTTTAATGTATGCTTTATCCACAAAAGTTGAGCACAATAGTTTCCAGCAGCAGTATATTCAGCTTCAGTCGTAGAGAGGGAAATAGAATTTTTCTTCTTAAACTAGGACACTAGACAATTACCCTAAAAGTGACACATACCACTAGTACTTTTTTTTCTATCAATTTTGCAACCTGGAAAGTCGGCATCTGAGTAACTAATCAAATCAAAACTAGTGGATTTAGAATACCAAAGACCAAAGTTTAATGTCCCTTTCAAGTATCTAAAAATTCTTTTTACAGCAATTAAATGTGATTCCTTAGGACAAGATTCAAATCTGGCACAAAGACAAATGGCAAACATGATATCCGGTCTACTAGCTATTAAATAAAGTAGGCTTCCGATCATACCTCTATAGTGTTTTTCATCAACACTATTACCTTCTTCATCTTAGTCAAGCTTGGTTGAGGTACACATTGGTGTCCCAACTTGTTTGCAATCCTCCATTCCGAAGCCCTTGAGTAGCTCCTTTGTGTACTTGATTCGGGTGATAAGAGTTCCTTCTTTTGTTTGGTGAACTTGAAGCCCAAGGAAGAATTTTAATTCTCCCATCATACTCATCTCAAATTCTTTTTGCATTAGACAAGAAAAGTACTTGCATAAACTTTCATTAGTTGCTTCAAAAATAATATCATCAACGTAAATTTGAACAACTAACAAATCATTAACACTAATTTTGGTGAAAGAGTAGTATCAACAACTCCCCTTTTTAAACTGTTTTCAATCAAAAATCACTTAATCTTTCATACCAATCTCTAGGAGCTTGTTTCAACCCATATAAAACTTTTGATAATTTAAAAACATGATTTGGTAAACTTTTATTTTCAAAACCAGGGGGTTGTTCAACAAAAACTTCTTGGTCAATGAAGCCATTTAAAAATGCGCTTTTGACATCCATCTGACATAAATTGAAATTGTTAAAATATGCATATGCAAGAAACATGCAAATAGATTCCAAGCGAGCAACGGGTACAAAGGTTTAATCAAAGTCAATACCTCTTCTTGATCATATCCCTTTGCTACTCGTCTAGCTTTATTTCTAATAATTTCACCTTTATCATTCAATTTATTTCTAAAAACCAATTTTGTTCCTATCACGGGATGAATTGAGGGTCTTGCTCTCTTTAACCAAAGTCCATACATTATTTTTCTCAATTTGGTTAAGTTTCCCTTGCATAGAAAAAACCCAACATTCATCATTCAATGCATCATCCACACGTTTAGGTTCAATTTGAGAAAGTAAAGCACAATTATTATTCAAAGATTTATGAGAACGAGTTTTTACCCCATCGGATGGATCACCTTTGATCAAATCTTGAGGGTGACTTGAGACAAATCTCCATGCTCTTGGGAGATCTTTTGGTGTATCTTCATTCTTTTCTCCTTCTTCATCCAAGTGATAAGTGTTATCCTCATTGCTTGTCTTGATCTTTTGATGTTCTTCATGTATAGTGAGCGTCTCAAGTTCCTTTTGTATACCTACATCTTCATCTTCACACACATTCTTTGAAATAATATCATTAGCCTCATCAAACGTAACATACACAACTTCTTCAATTAAAAGAGTTCTTCTATTATATATCGGTATGCTTTCTTGCCACTAGAATATCCTAGAAAAATTCCTTCAATCCGATTTTTTGTCAAATTTTCCAAGATTTTCTTTGATTTTTAAAATAAAGCATTTACAACCAAAAACTTTGAAATAGCTGACAATGGATTTTTTTGCACAACAAGAGTTCATAAGGAGTTTTATGAAAAATGGGCCTCACAAGAACTTGATTCATAACATAACAAGCCGTGTTAACGGCTTCGGCCCAAAAATATTTTGGTAAATCACATTCACTAATCATGGTTCTGGCGGCCTCTTGAAGTGTTCTATTTTTCCTTTCAACAACGCCATTTTGTTGAGGCACTCTAGCCACAAAAAATTCATGCGAAATACCATTGTAATCACAAAACTAGAGAAAACCTCCAAATTTAATCCATTATCACTTCTTAAACGAATGATTTTCAAATTCAACAAATTTTGTATTTTAGAAAATAGTTTTACAAAATTTTCAAAGGCTTTATTTTTGTGAACAAGAAATAATATCCAAGTTTACCTAGAATAGTCATCAACAATCACAAACGCAGTTGATACTATTTACTACCACCAAAACTAGCATGTTGAGTCGGACCAAACAAGTCCAAATGCAATAATTCCAAAGGTTTAGAAGTAGACACACAATTTTTTGGTTTAAAATACACTTTAACTTGTTTACCAAATTGGCATGCATTGCATATTTTGTTTTTCAAAAACTTTAATTTTGGCAAGCCACTCACCAATTCTTTCTTAGCAAGATTTTCAATTAAATCCAAGTTGAAGTGACAAAACCTTCTATTCCAAAGCCAAGGATCATCTATAGAAGCGGTTAGACATTTTACATTACTACTATCAATATTGTCAAGATAAATCACATAAACATCATTGTGCCTAGTTCCTCTAAATAAAACAACACAATTTTTATCAAGAATTAAACAATCATGTTTTGTAAAAAAGACATATAGATTTTTATCACATAATTGACTTACGCTTAATAGATTGTAGTTCAAATTATTAACAAGAAACACATTTTTAATCAAGGTCTCACCATTTTTACCTACAGATCACCAATGCCAGTTTTTGGGATGCAACATAATTGAGTCTACATATATTTCTCTAAATATCTCAAATCAAAACTTAAAGTATAGCTTAGTGCTCAAAAATCTTGAAAATCATGAATGGACAATATTAACACTGACTACTTATTCATGCATGGTTCAATTAATGATTTATCGTGCAGAAAAATGGAAAAAATATTTTAAGCAAAAATTTTTGAAAATTTTAAAAAAAATAATGGTAAATTAATCCACAAAATTTTCAAAAATTTCAACAAGCTCTCAGATCAAAGGAAAAGTTAAAATATTGCAGCAAAATCGAGCAAAATACACCAAACAAGTTAAAAATCCAAATTTCCCACCCCACACTTAAAAATAAGCATTGTTCTCAATGCAAAAATAAAAGCATAAAATGGGAAAAGAAAAGTTTCTCTGGATTTAATTCGCGTTTGGAGCAGTATCGGCTATAAATATCCCCTTGTCGTGAATGAAAGTTGGAGTAGACACTAAACAAAACAAAACAAAACAAATAAATAATTCCCTTGAGACAATAAGAAAAACAAGAATATTGTAAAAAATAATCCTACAAGAATCAAGAAAAACTGACTCCCTTAAGGGAATACACAACTATAAGAAACGAAAACACCATAACGACAATGAAACCTAAAATGTCTAACTAGTAAAAACAACTAAACTGTTCAAGAAATCAACTTGCAAAATTAAAAGATCAACAAAATGGCCCTAAACATAGGGACTTAAACATATAAAAGGTCATGCAGTATTTGGCCCCAAATCCTGTAGAAAATGAGGAAAAGGTGGAAATGTCGATGGGTCCTCTCCTCACTCCTTTTCAAAGGACCATTTTATCAGCTTAACTTATCAATTAAGTTGATTTCCTACACTAACAACATAATAAAACTAAGCTAACACTAAAAATAATATAAACAAAAATAAGACTTCAAAAACAAATAAACGGAATAAAATGTAAATGAACATGGGTTGCCTCCCATGCAGCGCCAATTCTTTTGTTTACTGTCGTTGGCTCAACTTGATGCTCATTCACTAATCAAGTAACTCCGATGTTGAGGAGTCCAAGGATCTTCCGGTTCACTGTTTTCACAAATGATAGATTCAATCTCCTTTGCTCTTTTAGAACCCGAACAAGTTGCTCTTCTTGCGAGTTGCTAAGTTGACTTGAGATTATCACCCTCTCCTTATCTTTCCAACATATCTACTTAAGGTGACCAAGAAGACGATTGTAATCCAGAATTGTTCCCTGCACAACAGATAACTTCAATTTCTCGTTAGAAAGTAGTAAAGTATTAGGACTTCCATTACTTGTTTCCTGAAACAAGTCCTTATTCTCTTCCTCAAGATGTTCTTCACGGTTTGTGTCCACCTCCTGATATTGGTATGTTCATGAATTTCCTGTATTGGAGGCTTACACACATCAATTACCAAAACAAGTTTAGTATGGTTAGACGGTTCAACATCATCATAAATGCTAAACTTAACACTTGTATCTCCAAATTCATCATGCTAAGAGTGCCATTAAGAACATCCATCTTGGTTTGGGAAGTGGCTAGGAATGGTCTTCCTAACCAAATAGGAGCATTAGAATGACTTTTTTCCATTTCTAGAACATAAAAATCAGTAGGAAAAACTAGACTTGCCACTTGAACTAAGATATCCTCTACAATTCCCTAAGGATAGGCTAAAGATCTATCAGCCAACTGAATTACCACACCAGTTTTACTCAATGGTCCGATTTTCAATGCATCATAGACAGAATATGGCATTACGCTAATAGATGCACCTAAATCCAGCATGGCCTTTTCCAAGTGTGTATTTCCTATCTTACAAGGAACAGAGAACATACCTGGGTCCTTACACTTTCCAGGTAGGAATTTTTGAATAATAGACGAGACATTCCTCCCAACCTCTACCTTTCTAACCTTCTTCTCTTTTTACTTTCGTTTGTGCGAACACAATTCCTTCAAAAACTTAGCATAGCGAGGTATTTGTTTATAGCATCTAATAAAGGATTTCAGTATATTTACCTCGCACTTACGAAAAGTATCATAAGCTCTTTGTCGGGATCCTCTTTTGAAAATTCTTTCAATGCCTCAGAAAATTGGGGTTCGGGCTTATCTTCAGGCCATATAGGAACATTATTATGTTCACTGCTGCTACTTTTCTTCTCGTATAGGACAACCTCTTTTTCAGCTTTGGTCTCCTTCTTCTCGGCCTTAACACATTCAGGAACTATGTTGCGTTGCACTTCAACCTCTTTACCACTCCTCAACATAATTGCACTCACATTTTCCTTGCGGTTGATGATAGTTTGAGACGGAAACTTCTCGGAGCTCTGCGCTACCAACCTGCTAATCGCGGTAGCCATTTGTCCCATTTGTTGCTGTAACTGCTAAATACTGGCCTTGGTATCCTGCTGAAATTGAATAGTATCATCAGTTAAAGCATTCAACCTTTCCTCTAAAGACTTACCAAACTGATTATCCAAATTGGCTTGTTGTCTTTGAACGAATGGCGGCCTGTATGGTTAGAAGTTCTGCCGATTCTATTGAGTCTGAGGTTGTGTTGGATTCCCTATCTCAAATTAGGATGATCCCTCCATCTAGGATTATACGTGTTCGAGTAGGGATCATAATTTGGTCGTGGTTACCCTGGGAATCCTCCCGCTGCATTTACTTGTTCATGAACTTTACTTGTAATGTGGGGCACATATCTGTCGAGTATCCCTCATTTGAGCAGATACCACAAGGTTGTGCTGTTGTTGCTGTTCCTGAAGCCAACTGTCGAACAAAAGAAGTCAAACTAGCCATTTGTTGTTCTAAAGATGAAACATTTACCTCATTCACACATTTGAGAGGTTGATCACAGCGTGTCCCGAACTTTTGAGAGCTCGCGGTCATATTCGATATAAGGTCACGAGCAACATCTTTTGTCAAATTGACTAACACCCCTCCACTTACGGAGTCACTTATCTGATGATGTGGACAGCTTGCACACAATTTCTTGAAGCACTCCCAATACTCATACAAGGATGTTCTTTCTTCATTGAACTGCCTTATGCCACAAATTTTCTTGCGAATATTCGCAGTCGAAACGCTGGAAAATATTTAGCCAAGAATAGTCTGTTCATCTACTCCCAAGTTGTAATACTACCCGAAGGTAAATTGAACAGCCAATTCTTCGCCTCATCCCTGAGTGAGAATGGGAATGCTTTCAACTTGAGATGCTCCTCTGACACCCCGGTGGGTCTCATACTTGTGCAAACCACATGGAACTCCTTAAGATGCTTGTTCGGATCTTCACCTGGTAATCCATGAAAAAAAGGTAATAAATGGATTAGTCTAGATTTTAATTCAGATGTAACATTAGCATCTAATTCTGGATATGTAATGCATAAAGGTTGTTGATTTAGTGTGGGCGCTACTAATTATCTCAAAGTCCGTTGCGCCATGTTCATCTGTCCTTAATCTTTCCTATCACCTACCCCTAACTTTCTTTCTCGTAATTCTTTTCCCAATCTGCATAATGTTCTCTGTATTTCCGGGTCAGATAAATTGGAATTCAACTTGTCCAGCAGATCGCATCACTGGCATACACAATTAGCGGAAAAATAATAATAATAAGTAAGAAAAGAAAAACTAAAATATATAGCACAAAAATAATTCAAACTGTTTCCCGGCAACGGCGCCAAAATTTTGGTGTGCAATAATATGCTGCTGAGTTGAAATGCTGTCATAGGCACCCAAAATTAACAAGTCTCAATATGTAGTAGCGGTGAGTATAGGTCGTCCAACAGAGAACGGAGTTTATTCTCGTGCTAAATGGAAAAGGGGGTTTTTGAATGCTTTTGAACTCAAAATTAAAACAATAAAATACTAAAGAGAATTCAATTAAGAAAGGTCTTGGTTTTGGTCATATCCACCATGGCAATTTCACTAGTCGATCCTTGACACACAAGATAATTCAATTCTATATCAAGTACTAATTGAAGAATTAACCCGAACAAATACCAATTAAAAGTTGATTCTTATATCTTTCTAAAGTTGATTAATTTTCAACACGCACTGATCCAATTAACCCTAACTATTAATTTAACCCAGACAGGTACGAAAGATCAATTAATAGAATCATTAAAATCAACAAGACCAATTAGACTAATTAAACATAAAGCACGCGGTTATGCCAATTAGATGATTAATTTTCCTAAATTCAATAACACTAATCGAGTAATTATCAAATTTAGTTGCTTCATAGATTGAATTAAGCACACGCGGTTAAAACAATCTAGTAGTAGATTAATTCTAATAACTTAATATTCTACAACAATAATAAGTTAACAAGAACAATCTTGAAATTAATGGCAGAAAAATAATCAATACTTGAGATAAAAGTGAATAATTCAAGCACAAGAAGTCCCACAACTTTGTAGAATTGACCATGGCTTCAAATATCTCAGCCAAGAAAAGGGTTTAGGAACAAAGTGCCATAAAAGAATAAAAAAGAATTTTCTACTGAAAACCCTAGCTAAAAGAAAATAAAAGTGTCGATCCTTTTTTTTCTCACCCTCAATGGGAGTATTTACAATGAGTACTTAGGGTTACAATTATGGTCTACGGATGAGAACGTGAAATCGGCTGAAAAATAGTTCAACCGGGTGAAGAAATCTGTCAAAAACTAAAAAATACGCAGTTCTGCTGTTTTGGGCGCACATCAAGGTTTGTAAAATCAGGATTCCACGTAGGATCGTTTTGAAAGTTACAGGATCGGATCGTAAATAGGATCGTAGGATCGTAAGATCCTATCAAAAGAATAAAAATATAACTTTTATTTATTTTTAAAGCTAATATTCAATAAAAACTTATACAAATAAATATAAAATTTTAATATTCATCATGAAATAAGTTTCTTTAACTAAAATTTATAACATTTGACATTATATACTCATATTGTAAAAAGTTATGCGTTATCGCAAATTTAATACTGTTCTTTAATTAAAAACTAAAAAAATAATATGAATAGTATAAACTAATAAAATATGACATTTGAATGAAAATTATCAAAATAATAACTTAACTTCAGTAAATATATAAGCCTGTCTCTTACATAATTACATGACTAATGACACCAACTAGAGTTTATCTATAATAGCGATCCTACCTCTAGGATCGGGATCGATTTTATAAATTTGGATCATAAAATCGTAGGATCGTAAGTGTAGGATCGGGATTCTAACAACTATGGCGCACATGCGCTGCCTATTTTGGGCACATGTACGCCCTAGGCATTGCTGAAAAGTTCCCTTCTGGTCCCAGCGCACATGCGCTACACAACCCCAGCACATGTGCGCCGGGCTTCACTTTCAGCTTCAATTTTGACCCTAATGCAGACTGAATTTGGCAAAATGCAAAACATAAAAGTTGTAGCTCTATGTCTTAGATTTCCAAAAAAATCTTGAATCACCTCAATTGGAGCTCAGATAATAAAGTTATGTTGAATCTACCAAACTGTGTCAGAATCACTCCTCGCCGATTAACATTTTCCAACTTTGCAATTTTGAACAAAATGCCTATAGAATCATGGAAAACTCAAAACACAAAAGTTGTACAAATCTTCAATATATTTCCAAATCATCCAAAATCATCTCAATCGGATCTTGGACTCAAAATTTATGCTTGAAATACGAAACAGCATCAAAAATGGCTTCATACTCGTGCATGTTCCGCCCTTAGCATTTTCTTTCATCTTTTCTATCTTTTGCATCTCTTTTTCACTTTAACCCTACAAAAACAAGGAATAACCAAATTAAGCTCAATAATAACTCAAATCTTTCTTACAACACATAAAAACGTGGTAATTGACATATAAAATATAGTACAATTATGAACTTATCAATAATCCTATCTCCTCTCCTAGTCACCTGCACTACATCATCCTTCATCGACCTATCTACAAAAATACCTACCCCATTTCTAGTCCTATTTACTCCTGATTACCAAAGTTTAAATCCTGAATTATCTAATAGTTTAGCCTTTTCTCCTACCCATTTTGTCTTTTGTAAACACAAAATATTAATTCTTTTCCTAATCATTGTATCTACCATCTCCGTTGATTTACCAGTAAGAGTTCCAATATTCCAAGTTCCTATTCTAATCTTATTCTCCAGAACATTTTTCTTCCCCACTACCCTCCCCCTATTATGTGAGGACCCTTGCATATTTTTCACTACACCCGGACCCCCATGGAGATGTAGCAGCCCTTGCCCACTATTTGCCACACATCTTACGGGGAATGCCTTAGCATTAGCGCAATATAGTAATGGATTCATCTCATAAGATTGAAAAAGTCTTACACTGGCTATTGACCTAATGCAACCCTCCTCCTTTACCCGGGTTTGGGACCAGCTATGGTAAGAAAAACTCGACACAGGCGGAGTTGGACTCAGGTTGTAAAATTAAGAAAAATATCCCTACTTTATAAACTAAAACCCTTGATTTATGAACAAGAACCAAGCTAAAAGTACATGAAAATACTCTCTTTTATAGAGTTAACAGTTGACATTGTGAATAATCTAGTCGGTGCTTTTTTTGACGGAGTTGAAGTTGTTGACATATGTTAGTTTCTAATTTTCAATTTCATCTATATAAATATTATTTCCCATGATTTTCACAATTTAGCACTACACTAATGCCAATATATGGACATATTTTTCCACGAAGAAGTTGATTACTCCACAAAATAGAGTTACTTTACCATATTAAATTCTAGTATTTTGCTAGGATTTTACCAAATTTTAGGGTTTTTGCCCACTTATTTATTCTAAGTGTGTGTTTGTGACATTTTAGGATTTTTACTGATATTTTATATTTGTTTTCATGATGTATAATACTAATGTTATTTAATTACATTCATAGGTCAAAGTTCAAGGTAGGGTTTGCACATAAAGCGACTGGACGAAGGAGTGAAATTATGCTTGAAATAGGAGCTAGATATGGCCAACTTTTTAGGCCCCAATAAAAACATAGGCCACAGTCTTATGCCCAAAATTTCTTTTTGTGAACGACACATGTTTTGGAAAGTATTTTTGTCCAAAACAGGATTGTCTTAATTGAGAGCCCGAAACCTCTTCTCTTTCCTAAACCAGGAACCCTACTATTATAAATAGAAGGGTTAATTACACTTTACCTCCATAAATTTTAATGTCATTAACACTTTTAATCCCTAAAGTTATCTTTTGAGTACCAAAGTCCTTTCATAATGCCAACTAAATATTTTGATAATTTTACCCATATTCTACAAACATTTTTTGTGTGTGTGATGATGAATAAAGTTTTCATAAAAGAATGATTCATGTAGAATTTGATTTGAAAAGATGCCTAGAAGTTGAATTTAATATTTTTAGTCGGGATTAATTGAAGAAAATGATAAAATATGTCCGATATTATTTTTAAGCATAAATCTCCATAACTAATGATCAATTATAACGGTTTTCTTGATTAGAAAAGCTTCTTTAACTTGAATTTTGTCTAAATGAAAACCTATACCATGTGTTTAGAAATTTTGAATTAATATTTATACTTTAAAATTATTTGGGCCAATCAAAATAAAAAGAAAAAGAAATTCTTAAAGAATAATAAAAAAAGGAAGCCTGTCTGTTATTATCTTTTATTGGTAGCAGTGGTGGTAGTAATAGTTATGGGATGTATTTCGACCAAATGGAGGTAGAAACAGACTAAAATAGGGTAGATTACAAAGAACTCCCTTGTAGTTTACCTAATGTTTAGGTTACTTCCTTATGATTTGTATACTTACAATTTTTCCCCTTGTAGTTTGAGGTAAGGTGAAAACATTAAATATTCCATTAAGCCATTAAGAGGATAAAAAAATTTAATTTCAAGGGTTATTTTAGTAATTTATAATCTCTAATCAAAATTAATTATTTATTTTTACATAAAACACCAACTCCTCCCTTCAAGCAAAGGGATTTTTCGAGTAGTAGAGAGGTATTAGGTTTAAGGGTAATTTGGACTTTTCACACAAATCTATTAGTTTTTAACTTTTAATCCACTTGAAAAAAAAAAAACCACAAGGAGTCAAACTGTAGGTTTGAAAACTATAAGAGAGTAATGTCAATATTTGCCAAACTACAAAGGGTTCGGAATATTGTAATTTACCCAATAAAATAAGAAAGAATTAAGTATTTAAAATTGAATGTTAAGAAGTAATTATTAGTGATACTAAAATTAAATATGGTAAAGTGTAATTAACCCTCTTTAATGTAATCATACTTGATTCGTACAAAAGTATATTATTAAGAGTTGCGTGAGGGGAAGGTAAACTAGTATTATAATGCATACTGTGACCTTGAATCTAGTCGTTGTCAATTTCTAACACGACATGCACAACAAGATGCAGCTATGATACAAATAACAGGTTATGATACGATTCGAATTTTTTCTCATTTTTATTAGGTCAATACGTTTATGATATAAAAGTAAATGGATTGAGTTGGGACAATCCGTAAATTAACACGATAATCCATCAAATTAATAAATGAATGGATTTTGTTAAAGTGTGATTTCACTTATAACTTAATATAGTATATTTTAATATCGTGAATAATAGTTTAATGCAAAATTATTAAATTCAACATAATAATTATTTAAACACTATTTAAATTTTTTTAATAATATTAATAATATATTCTAAGTTCTATGAGAACAACTTTAGTACTAATAATTATTTAAGTTATTAAAGAATTAAATTTTGAGATTTTAATTCATATGCGTAGCAAGTCATTTAACTTATCAATTAGGCCAGGTCATCTCTGATAAAAGTAAACAGGTCAAACGGGTCAAATATGAATATCACACAAAAATAAATGGGTTAAATTTGAATACAACACGTATATAAACAGGTCGAATATGACATTATACAACCCATTGCCACTGCTAGAGTCACTCCGTTTACCTTTAGACCTAAAAAAAAAAAGGGGGTGGTGAGGGGAGAAATTTCTAAAATTGTGCTCTTTTTCAAAATTGTTATTTTTTTATGCCGATTGAAAAAATGATTTTCGGGAGAGGGGAACTCGCATTCGGCGAATGCGAGTTCCTTGAGGTGAATGCGAGCTCAATCATAATTTAAAAATAATAATAATAATAATAATATTTTCCCAGACCTCGACATTCACCGAATGCAAGGTTTGGAACTATTTTTTTTGTATGACCTCGCGTTTATCAAATGCGAGGTCATACAACTATTTTGAAAAAAAAAAATAGTTTTAGACCTCGCATTTGCTAAATGCGAGGTCTGGGATATTTTATTTTATTTTATTTTATTTTTAAATTTTGCAAATTTGAATTTGTATTTTGCGAAGGGAAATTTTGCACTATTACAAAAATAAAAAAATGTTTGATATTTTTGTTAATTAAAGAAGGATTTATACTATAAGATAAAATCACTTAAATACTAAATCGTAAATTATAAACTATAACATTAACGAAATAGTACGATATTTAGGAATACTAAACCATTATTTTTAAATCATAAACTATAACATTAACAAAATAGTACACGAATGAAATGTGTAAACCCGCAAATTTATTAATTTATCATATTTTGATAAAATTTTGACATAACCTCCCCTATTAAAGATAATCGTTTAGTATTCCTAAATATCGTACTACTTCGTTAATGTTGTTATAGTTTATAATTTACGATTTAGTATTTAAGTGATTTTATCTTACAGTCAAATCCTTCTTTAATTAACAAAAATATCAAATATTTTTCTATTTTTGTAATAGTGCAAAATTTCCCTTCGCAAAATACAAATTCAAATTTGCAAAATTTTAAATATATATATATATATATATATTTCAAAATAAATGTGAGGTCATACAAAAAAAATAGTTCCAGATCTCGCATTCGGCGAATGCGAGGTCTGGGAAATTTTTTTTTTTTTTTTTTTAAATCATGATTGAGCTCGTATTCGCCGAATGCGAGTTCTCCTCTCCCGGAAATCATTTTTTCAATTGGCATAAAAAAAAATAATTTTGAAAAGGAGCACAGTTTCAGAAATATTTTTCTGGGAAGAGGGTGGGGACGGGGCCCATATAATATGGAGAAATATGTGGCTGTTGTGGGGTTAATATCCACTTCTTGCTGTTCATTACTTCGAAGACTGGAAAACAGACGAAGTTGTCCAACAATTTATGAAACTATATGTTACAAAACTCTATCAACTAAAATGACCCTACTGCAAACAAGCTGCTACAGCGTCATCCCACTACTACCTCCCAAGTTCATTGATTTCAGTCTGGCCACTATCGCAAGTGCAAAGCTAAAAAGACATCGAAGGGTAACATATTTTGCAGCAAAATCTGGTGGTTTTTCGCTAATCAACTCGGTACGTCTTTAGTCTTGAAATTTCAATGCCAATCTCTCTTATCCTTACTAGCATGATTTTAAGTCTTTTATGGCATTTGTAATTTGAATGTTGTTAGAGGTTTTTTTTTTTTTTTTTTTTTTTTTTTTTTTGAAAATTTTAAAACTTTGCATTTTGTAAATGAATCACTTATTCACTACTTGAGATACTCAAGTTTGATGCAAGTTACTGTAGATTATTTTTATATTAGTAGATATTCTAGTTGTTTTATATTTCTATCGATTGGTTAAACTTGCAGAAACTAAAAAAGTGTGAAAGATGTGGAGGTCAAGGTGCTATAGAATGTCCAGGATGTAAGGTATGGTAAACAAAATAAATATTAAGAATGAGGTATTTGTAGAGACTTCTGCATGATTTGGTACAAATTTTTGTTTTTTAAAAAATATGTTGACACTTCATCTTATTTCACAAACTCACTTATCCAAATATGCTAGAATAGAATCTTTCTTATAAAAAAAAAAATCCAAAAATAATAAATCAAGCATATGGACCCTTTAATTTGACAAAAACACAGAAACTTCTCTTTTTTAGCTTTTATATTCGTTCAAGGACTCTAATACTCGGTTGCTAACATTTATTGCAGGGTACAGGAAAGAACAAAAAAAATGGGAATATTTTTGAGCGCTGGAAGTACGTATTCAATTCCAAATGAATTGTCCCTTGAGAGGGATAAAACGAAAATGAAAAAAGAAAAATATAGAGGAAAAATAAATTAAATTTGCGTTTGACAATTTGTTTCATATTCACCAACTATAATCTAATTCATATCTTATCGTCAATTGTAATTAGATGCTGTTCATTTGACTGCCAAGGATTTGGATTGAAGAGTTGTCCTGTTTGTGGTAAAGGAGGCCTCACCCCAGAACAACGTGGTGAAAGATGATGTGTCAATGTACATAAGTTGACATGGTGCAGTCAACTCAAGACTCTCTAGTCTTTGTGTACTATTGGTGCTGCAGTTTTATAAAGATATTAATTTTATAAATAAAGTATATTGACATAAGGAGAGACTATGAGCAATTTAATTCAACTTTCGTCTTTTTTAAGTTTATTCAATTGTGCCCTTATACACTCATATATATATTTTTTATTTTTAGACACTTTCTTAATTCAATTTCACTTCTTTCGAAAAAAAAAAATTAATAATTAGAGCCTCAACAAGGGCACCCGTTATGAAATTTTTTTAGTTATATCTTCATTTAAATTGCCAGTAAGTTTATGCGAAGTGTTTAAAATACCTATTTGTGTGGCAAGTCGGAATAATTACAATAGCTGAGGTCAAGATTTACTTTGTTCCCTTTTTTTTGTTTTCTTTTTCTTTTTTGATAAATTATAGTAAACTCTCTATGATATGACCCTCTCACTTGTAGTGCCCGTGTGTTTTATAAATATACTTTAAACCCTTTTAGAGTTTATCTTAAATGATAAAGTATATAGAAACTATACAATTTGATGGAGTGTGACATACAAACGCAACATATATAGTCTTTGACTAAAAACATCGTTTTTCCTGTAAAATCTACCTTTTATTATCAGAATACTCTTTATCTATCTATCTTTAGAAGAAATCAACACCATCCTCCTCCGTCACAAGCCCCTGAACAACAACACTACCACCAACACCACCATCATTAGCACCTTCCATCACTACCAACCCCTCATTTCTCTTCCAGTCCCCAACCCCTCCACCTCCTATCTCCTACCTCCCTTATCGTAGTCCTTCGTCCTCCTATTCCCCTTCATCATCACTTCTTTCAAAGAACCATACAAAAAATACACATAATAAGCATTAAAAAACAACAGCAAACAGAAAAATTGGGATGAAGGAAAAGTGAAGAAGGGATTGGTAAAGAAAAAGAAACAGGGTATATAAATTAGGTACGGAATTCTTATTTCTAAGGATACTTGTTTTGCCCTTCATTAATTGACCAAACTCACCACCACCCTTAATTTTTGTCTTTGTTTTCTCTTTTTTTTTGGAATTTTTCTTTTAGTTTTGATTTTTCTCTTATAGGTTTTCTAATTTTGGTTGGTTGCTGCTGATGATCCACAAACCTTATTTTGATAATGGCAAATGCTTTTAACCTCTTAATCTAAGCTGTGCAGGTTTGACTGGAAACAGAGCTTTCGGATGATGTACACCATCCGAACAACATTATACTTCTCAGATGCACAAGCTCGTCCTAACAAGATTCCCTCGGACGCAATTCACTGTCCGAACGATCAGACAGAGAGCAAGGTTTTCGGAGTATCCACATCGGACGCACAAGCGCGTCCAAAGGAATATCCCTTGGACGTATTTCTCCATCCGAAAGAGTGAGGCAAAATCATGTTAAGAATTTAAGGCACTGCAACGGACGCATGCAACTGTCCGAAAAAAGTCTACATCGGACTAAGCTGACTATCCGAAAGGAAAAATTCCCCAATAAGCACTAAACCTCTCGAACGCGATATACCATCCGAAGTGTGAACCTCTCAAATACACCTGGTTTGGATGATGGAACGGACACAAGCTCGGCCGTCCGAACGGCATCCACTACTTACTTATATTTGAGATCGGACGTTGGGTCGGACGCACAACAATACATCGGACGTCGGAAACCTATAACGGCTAGTTTTTTAGCATTATTATTGAGCCGTTGGAAGGTGGTTACAACCCAATTTATTGCACCTATAAATATCAACTCTGATAATAATGAAAAACACATCTTACACATTGAATACAAGCAAGAAAAAAAATCAATTTGAGTGCAAATTGGCAATTGAGCAATATTCTATTAGTGTGTACTTTATAGTGCTATTCAAAAATATTGAGTGGAGTGATAATCTTGTACGAAAGTGTATCGAGAGGTTGAGAGTAAAATCCTTGGCTCAACTAAAGAGAATTAGTGTGAACAAGGATTGTCCTACTTTGTGTACATTAGAAGATTATTGGCTCACCAAAGTTGAGAAGCATTCTAGTAGATTAACACTTCAAGCTTGGTAGCTTGGAAGTGTTGCTTGTTTAATCTCTTTTTTTACCTTTTCTATACTTAATAAGCTTAATTGATTTTATCTTTTCTCAAACTACATGTAAGTACAAAATGGTTTATAAGTTCATACTTTGCGAAATAATTTTTAAGAAACCTAATTCACCCCCCCCTTAGGTTGCTTTGGGGCCAACAGTTGCTACTGCTCAAAAGGAATGGAATAAGCGTTGAAGGAAAGTTTTAGGCCTGACGTGGCGGAGTTAAATTCCACTCCCACTCCCACTCTTAACCCCATAATGCATGTGGATGCTTGCAAACTAAAATCAATCAACTAATAAAATTACTTCAAACACCTAACATATCATTCACTAGCCTGCAAGTATATATCGGGTGAATTAGTAGTCAGTGGTGAGAGGATCGTTCCCTAAAAAATTTGTTAACAATAATTATTATATGATGCCCCAACTAGGTCTTTAACCATTAAGACCCAATTGAGCACCTGCCTAGCTTTCGCTAGGACTAGGTAATAAAATCACACTAATAAATTAAGATTGGAAATCCAAACTTAGGCTATACATACAATTTAAAACAAACTTAATATTTAATACATGCTATCCGACTACCAAAATGTAAACAAAATACAACTCCTATTCTAGTACAAACCTACAATCTGTCAACTACAAACTGGAACTTATATACATTATGCTACTAACAATATCTTTACAAATAACTAAGCACCGCACAGAACCCCTCATTAACCGTATATTCTTCTCACAAGATTCTCGACTCTGTAAGGAAAAACAAATTTCAAAACATTATGAGCTTATGCTCAGAGAGGTTCAACATTCAAAAATAGTCTCGTATACTTTTAAGTAAAATGTTCTAAGGTAGCAAAGGTTCTTGAAAGTAATAAATAAACACATATGGAGCAAAGTAGAATTCACATAGAGGAGGATACAGTTAGCCTCGAATTGAGACCATGTCTCCTGTTCACGAAGCTAATAAAAGGGCTCTATAATCGAATAAATTTCCTCCAATTAATACATCTCCAACCACAAAACTCAACTCCATGAGGCCACAACAAGATTGGTAAACTCGAGAGTACTGAAAGAAAAACACACACCCAAAACACTGACGATCATCCCGTCCAAAGTGTTTGGGATGCAAAGCCAAAGTAGGTAAACTGTTTTGACCAATTTCGTTACTGGCTCAACGTGTCTAACTCACATATGGCAAGGGTTCAGTTCCCCCCGGTGCGATAAAGTACACAACAAGAAATACATCATGCACAAGTAAATTTTACACAAATGGATTAACCATGCTCAAAAAGTTCGTTGTATATATAACTCAAGTAATCAATTAATACATAATGTCATCAAAATTCCAGCCACGCAATGAGTTCATTATAAAGACGTATTTATTAAAATTAAAACAAAGAACACTCACCGTTTGGTAGTAGATTATACGAGAATGTCTCTTTTTTTTAATTTCTTTAATTTGTCTAATTAACCATATGCTCTCAATTTAGGTTATTTTTCTTATCAAAATTAAGGAATAAAAGAACATATACCTAAATTATACCATGACGTAACATATTATACACAAATATGTAGGACATGGCTAGTTTAAGTTTATTGTTCCATTTTCCACCTAGCTTATGTAGATATTAGATTAATCTAACAACATCTAAATTAATCACAATTCTCTTAAACTAAAGTATCTCTATAAGGGTTCCAAAATGCAAATGAAATACTAGTGCAAATTCAGCCCTTAACTCTTGTTGAACTAATGTATCCCTAAACCCAAGAATTCTATAGTTAGACTAATCTAATTAATATGTTGAAATGGACAGCTAGCTTACAATTTAAATATCTGTAGGTTTAAGTTATTCTTTCCAAACTGCCCAAAACAGACTTCTATACTAACCATAATTGTACCTATTCTGAAGCAACCCATACCTATCCCCCCTAAAACAGTCCAAGGTATTACCTAAATTAGGGTTTAATAGAATTAAAGTTTACATGATAATTTGATAGCAAGTAACAAATTAAGAAGTTTTCTCTCTGTGTTCCAATCTGTCCAAAACTTAATTGTATACAAACTAACACAAATTCAGGTTATATATAGCATATATATACATAGAACTCACCTATAAACATATTTAACTTGTTAGTTAATGTTTGGTTATCAAGTGTATTAATAACGGCCCCTACATCTCCTTGGTTACAATTTTCCTAAACTTGGTGTGTATCTATATGTAGTGCAGCACAACACATGAATCCACATAATCAAATACGAGATAAAACCATGTAAAATTCCTACAATTTTACTCTTGAAACAGTCACAAAACCTTGCTTATTATGAACAAACACAAACTAACATTTAGAAGGTACTAATAGGTAATTTAGAGGCAAATTAAGGTGTTAACTTCTACAACTTACAATCTACCAGAAATTTAGTTGCCTAAAAAACAATCTATTTTTCATGTTATACAAAGCATACACATGAAAAAAAAATTTGTTTATAATCACACTTAGCTTGTTAATTAAGGGGATACTAATCTGGAAATTCATTTCAGTAGCTACTACAACTTTATGTTTAAGGCCTTGAATTGTGTTAATACAACTCTACATGTATTAGTCTTAGACATAGAACAACCAATATGGTTAAACATGGATCAAAATTTGCTTAAAAAAATAATAGAACTCTATAGTTTATTCCAGGAGCCCACTAAAATCTACAAGGTTATACACAATTAATTGCCAACTAGGAAAAAATTTTAGTGTAAAGGGAATTTAAACAAACCAATCTCAGCCTAAAAATGGTTAGGAAGTTACCCCTTAGCTGCTGCTAATCTTTCTTCTTCTTCTCCTTCTTGGCTGCTTTTTCTTTCTCTCCTTTCTTATTCTTCCTCACGGTAGTCTCTCTTCTCTCTCTCTCTCTCTTGCTTTGTGTTTGCTTAGCTAATTGTTATGGTTTACTTCAACTATTTCAAGTGTTTTAGTAGAGAAAAACCAGGCCACGTGTATTTACTAGCTTAGGGTATAGGTGGCATGTGGTCAAGCTAGTTGAGAAACACCTCAAGTTGCTGCCACCTCAATCTAAATTCCAGCCATGTCATGTTTTCATTTTTTTCTTTATTTTTCTTTGCTACATTATTTATTTATTTATTTTATCATTATTTTTTTGATTAAAATTATTAAAATTCAGCCCCTCTTCCACAATTCTCCAAAATTCCACTTTTCTCCCCGAATATTTAGTTAGTAACTAACTATGTTTTAAGTACCAAACCAGCTTATAAAAGAGGAATTCATGCATTCACACATAATAAATAATATGCAACCAACTTAATTTATACATATCCTCACAATCCTTCCTTCTTAAAAGAATTTTGTCCTCGAAATTCTCACCTTTAAGAATAAAAAGTTCGGGGTTTATTTCTTCTGCATTTCATCTTCTAGTTCCCAAGTTGCTTCCTCCACTCCATGGTATCTCTATAACACGTTAACAAAGGAATTTCTTTGGTCCTTAGTACTTTTACTTTATGATCAATATTTGTATTGGTTTCTCTTCAAACGAAAGATCATCTTGTATCTCTAATTCTTCATGATGTAAAATGTGCTAAGGATCTGGAAGATATTTCTTCAGAAGTGAAACGTGGAATACATTATGTACTCTTGACAAACTAGGTGGTAGGTCCAACCGATACACAATTTTTCCCACTCGTTGTGATATTGCAAATGGTTCTACATACCTAGGACCCAATTTTCCACCTTTCTTATGCTTGATTATACCTTTTGAGGCAAGATTTTCAGAAACACCTAGTCACCAACTTCAAACTCTAAGTCTTTTCTCCTATTGTTTGCATAACTCTTTTATCGACTTTGAGCCGTACACATTCATTGCTGGATGAGTTTAACTTTTTCGTAAGCCTCTTCAATTCCCAAGGTATACTAGTTGCATCAATAATTTTTCTCTCACCAACTTCAATGCAGTATATTGGTAAGTGACACTTTCTACTATATAAAGCTTCAAAATGTGCTATGCCAACAGTGGAGTGGTAAATATCATAGTAGGCAAATTCCACCAAAGTAAGATGTTGATCCCAACTACCTCCAAAATCAAGGCTACAGGCTCTAAGCATGGCCTCAAATGTTTGAATAGTCCTCTCAGACTGACCATCAGTTTGAAGATGCACCGTAGTACTAAGGTTAAGTTTAGTTCCCAACACTTGTTGCATTTGGCTCCAAAATCAAGAAACAAATCGAGGATCCCTATCCGAAACAATGCTCACTAGTACTCTATGTAACCTTATAATCTAATTAAGGTATATTTGGGCTATCTTTTCAAGAGAATACTATACATTAACTGGTAGGAAATGCACGGACTTGGTAAGCCTATCTACAATAACCCATATTGCATCATGAGCCTGTTGAGTTCTTGGCAAAAATCCAAACACAAAGTCCATGGTAATATACTCCTATTTACACTCAGGCATTTCCAAAGGCTGAAGTAATCCTGATGGTCTTTGATGCTCCACTTTAACTTTTTGACAAGTCAAACAAGTTGCAACAAAGTGTAAAATATCTTTCTTCATCTTATCCAAACAATAAAATTGCTTCACATCATGATACATTTTATTGCTACCTGGGTGGATAGTATACTTAGATTTATGTGCTTCTTTAAGAATTGCCTTCTTCAATTCTAATTCTTGTGGCACATAGATTTGGTTTAGGAATCTCGATACTCCTTCAAGCCCAATACTATCATCTGGTAATTCTCCTTTTTGCGCACTATCCCGACGTCATTGTAATGTAGGATCCCTTTCTTGAGCCTCTTTAATTTGTAACAATAGAGAAGATTGGGCAGTTATGTTTCCAAAAATCACTCGTCCTGGGGTCTATATTGGATGCCATTCACAAACATCTTTGAGTAGTTTCCATTGTTTCACCATGAAAGCTTAGATACTTGTGCTCTCCTACTTAAAGCGTCTACAACAATGTTCGCCTTTCCTAGGTGATAATGAATACAACGGTCATAGTCTTCTAAGAATTTCATCCATCAACATTGTAGCAAATTTAAATCTTTCTGAGAGACTAAGTACCTAAGGCTTTTATGATCAGTATACTCCTCAAAGGTTACCCCATACAAGTAATGTCTCCATTTCTTTAAAACAAATACCACGGACGCCAATTCCAGATCATGAGTGGGGTAATTTTGTTCATAAGGTTTTATTTTTCGGGAGGCATATGTTACCACCTTTCCATCTTGCATTAACACACAACCTAAACCTTCTTTAGAGGCATCTATGTATATACTACGGAACTTCCTTTCTGATTAGGTAATGTTAAACTGGAGCAGTGACTAGGTGTTTCTTTAACTTCTAAAAGCTAACCTTACTTTTATCATCCCAAATGATCTTAACTTGTTTCTGGGTTAATTTGGTTAAGGGACCAACAATACAATTTGTGTATAAGAGACTTTGAAAAATCTTTTACGAACCTGTAGTAATATCCTGCTAGCCCCAAGAAACTACGCACCTCTGTTACATTTTCTAGTTGCTTCCATGTTACAATGGCTTCTACCTTCGATAGGTCTACGGCAATGCATTCTTCGAATATTATATGCCCCAAAAATGACACCTCATCCAACCAAAATTTGCACTTGCTAAATTTGGCATATAGCTTGTGCTCCCTCAGGGATTGTAGCACTACCCTTAAGTCTCTTCATGCTCCATTTGTGATTTAAAATACACCAGAATATCATCTATAAATATCACCACAAAGTGGTCTAGGCACGGGTGAAAAATTCAATGCATCAAGTCCTTAAAAACTGTCGGAGCATTAGTTAACCAAATGGCATGACTACAAACTCATAATGTCCATATCGAGTACTGAAAACAGTCTTAGCCACGTCCTCATTTTTAGTACGTGATTGGTAATAACCTTGTCTCAGGTCAAATTTAGAGAATACTTTAGCCCCTTGCGACTGATCAACAACTCATCAATGAGAGGTTAGGGATACTTATTCTTTATGATAGTGTTATTCAACTCTCGGTAATCTATGCATAACCTCAAGGTTCCATCCTTCTTCTTCACAAACAACACAGTTACACCCCATGGTGACACACTAGGTTGAATAAATCCCCATTCTAGTAGATCTTGCAACTGTGTTTTCAACTCCTTTAATTTTACTGGGGCCATACGATATGGTGCCTTAGAGATCGATGCTGATCCGAATATCAACTTAATCACAAACTCAAATTCTCTTTCCGGGAGTAAGGAGGTTAATTTTTCTGGGAAAACATAAGGATAATCCTTCACAACAGGTATATTCTCTATTTTAACCTTATCTGTTGGCTTATTAATCATGTAAGCTAGATATCCTTTAGCTCCTTTCCATAATAATTTTCTAGCATGTGCACCCAAAATAAGTGCGGTAGAATTCATCATCTTCTATGTACCAAATTCTAAAATTGGTTCCCCAGTGATAAACAAAATTTAACGACCCTCGTTCCACAGTCCAATTGGGCTTGATGCTTAGATAACCAATCCATTCCCAATGTAACGTCATAACCTTGAATAGGCAGGGATATTAGATCCGCTGGAAATTTCTCCTACTAACTTAGACATCACTGTTCTTATAAAATAAATATGTAACTATCACATGATCTCCCATTGGGTTATTAACTTCTAAATAATAGGGCAACTTTTCTACTTGTACACAAATATCTGCTTGAAATTAGGTCTCACAAAAGAGTGTTTAGATCCAGGATCAATTGAAATTTTATCTAACTGATGGAATATAAGGATCATATACCCTTGCAACAAATTTTGGTTTAGTTGCCTCTTCTTCCAGTTTCTTTTGACTCAATCTACCTTGACAATGAGAAGTACCTCCTTTCTCGCGCATTTTACGGTAGCTATTAATTTAATGTTCGGCACTTCTACAACGAATACATTTCCTTAGTTTTCTCCAACATTCACTAATGCCTGGTGATTAGGCTTCCCGCAATATTCACAAACTTGTTGTATTGGTCCTGAATGCTAGATTCTAGGTACATTATTAGGTCGTGCCGAATTCCATGGAAGCACTTTAGGGCCTTTAAATTTTGGCTTCCGAGATTATATGCTCTCTTTGAATTTTAGCCAATTATTTGGTTCAATCTTTTTACGGGCTTGAAAGGCCTTAAGTTTTACTATGCTACTTTCCACACGCAAAGCTTTTTCTAAAGCTTCACCATAGGTTTCCAACCTTGCCAATGCTAGACCGTATTGATCCAAGTTAAGCCCTTGAAGAAATCTCCTTTTATGTTTCTGGTCTATCTCGACCAAGCACAAACTTGGAAAGTTTACTAAACTATGCTTCATATTCAACCACAGCATAGTTCCTTGATGCAGACTTACAAACTCTTCCTCTCATCTTTCTCGTACTATACCAGGTATAAATTTATCATTGAACTCATTAATGAATTTTATCCAAGTCCACGGAGTGTATGTTTTTTGAGGCCTATTTTCTTTGTATCACATTCCACCAAGACCATGCAACACATTCAAATTGAAAAGCCGCAAAAGATACTTTCCTTTCTTCAGAGTATTTTAAGACTAAAAAGATATTTTCAATATTCTCCAAACAACTTTCAGCTTGCTCCACATCTATGCTCCCGTTAAACTTTGGAGGTATAAATTTTTTAAATCTTTGAAGGGCCACATCTTTCCCTACGTCATTATTAACAAGTTGAGCCATCGGTTGAGAGTTTACGGGTTGAGGATTAGTTGGCGGATCCTGCTGAGCTTCTAGCCTTTCTAAGTATTGCACCATCCGGATTAGAACTGCTAATGCTTGGGTGGTAACATTATTTCCTGTTCCTTCCCCTTGCGCTGGTTGTCCTATAGTTGGTTATTCTTCTTGCATAGGCTCTTTCCTAGCATGGTAGGGTTCCCTCTGTCCACGTCTCCCTCTCACCATTCTAGCGTATGATATTAAATTTATATAAAGAATGTAACAGAATACAAGAATATAATTTAGCAAATAAAACGCAGATTTGTCATATAAAAAGAAAAACATATCTTATATTAAAATTTTTTACATACTTAAATATTTAATACATCACAAGAAGCACACAAGTTCCTACCCTATAGTTATACTACCAAATACATAGCATATAGTCTTATAGTCAAGAATAGGTCAATATTTACATAACAAAATACATCTTATCCAGACCTATTCTTACCTTAAGAGACTTCCAAAAATATCAAAATGGGTCTCTGAAGCAAGTCTAGTTAAAAGCTACCAATATACACATTTACCCCAAAAATACCCCCTATGCCTACTCCAAAAGAATACCCTCCATTTTCTTACAAAACCATGCCCTCAAGTATTAGCTCTAGGAGGCCTATTTGGTCCAACCACTGATCCAATGCCAGTCGTAGCCTGTGATGGATCTTCCTCGTAACTAGTACTTGACAGCTAAATCCCTTCAATTCCTTTATTGGCTAACCTATACAAGGCTCGGCATTAATACACCATCCAAACTTAATGTTCCTCATATGCTCCCTAGCTTCGTTAATGGTACGGTCGAGACGCTATCTAACTTCCTGTAGCTTCAAGTCCTTTTTCTGTAGTTTTAAAGTCTTTCTTTCCACCTCAGACTCTAACTTCGTCACTCGTTCCCGCATATGGGTCAGCTCATTTTAGGAATCCGCTATCATATGACAGATAGTGGCATTTTCCTTCACAAGTCTATTTATTTCCCTTACGATCGCCAAAACAACCCGATCCAGATAAGAGTAGATCCTTTGATACAACAATTGCTTTATCACCCAGCCTTTCTGGGGTTATATTGGTTAACTCTTGATCCAACTTGATACTTAACGAATGGTTGGCTACATCGACTAGGTGCCCGTCTACGGGTACTGGCCATAATCTACATCAATCGGCAAAAGTAAAATTAATAAGCTATAATCATCACATCCAAAAAAAGGGTTTTATTCACTAAGTATATTAATCACACTAGAAACACTTGGAAATACTCTGGCAGTCCACTATTCAACTCGGGCTCTACTACCAACTGTTTTGCCCCAACTAGGTCTTTAACCCTTAAGATCCAATTGAGTACAGCTCTCGCCAAGACTGGGTAATAAAATCACACAAATAAATTAAGATTGGAAATCTAAACTTAGGCTATACATACATTTTAAAACAAACTTAATATTTAATACATGCTATCCGACTACCAAAACATAAACAAAATACTACTCCTATTCTAGTACAAACCTACAATCCGTCAACTACAAACTGGAATTTATATACATTATGCTACTAACTATATCATTATAAACAACTAAGCACAGCACAACACAGAACTTATCATTAACCATATGTTCTTCTCACAAGATCCACAAGTCTGTAAGGAACAACAAATTTCAAAACATTATGAGCTTATGCTCAATAAGATTCAACATACAAAAATATTCTCATGTCCGTTTAACTAAAACATTCTAAGCCAGTAAAGTAATAAATAAACACATACGGAGCAAAGTGTCTAGAATTCACATAGAGGAGGATACAGTTGGCCTCACATTGAGACCATGTCTCTTGTTTGCCAAGCTAATAAAAGGGCTCCATATTCAAATGAATTTCCTCCAATTAATACATCTCCAGCCATAAAACTCAACACCAAGTAGCCACAACAAGATTGGCAAACTCGAGAGTACCAAAAGAAAATCACATGCCCAAAACATTGACGATCATCCCGTCCAAGGTGTTTGGGTTGCAATGCCATAGTAGGTAAGCTGTTTCGACCAAGTCCACTACCGGCTCGACATGTCTGTCCACATATAGCAAGAGCCGAGTTCACCCCGTTGCCATAAAGTACACAGTGCACAAGTGAATTTTACACAAATGGATTAACCATGTTGAAGATGTTCATTGTATGTATAACTCAAGTAATCAATTAACACATAAAGTCACCAAAATTCCAACCATGGCATTGATTTCATTATAGACATATTTATTAAAATTAAAACTAAGAACACTCACTGTTTGGTAGAAGTGTACACGAGAATATCTCATTTTTTATTTCTTTAACCTGTCCAATTAACCATATGCTGTCAATTCAGGATATTTTTCTTATGACAATAAAGGAATAAAAGAACATATACCTAAATTATACCACGATGTAGCATATTATACACAAATATGTAAGACATGGTTAGTTTAAGTATATTGTTCCATTTTCCAGCTAGCTTATGTAGATATTAGGTTAATCTTTCCAAGCTAAACAACCTCTAAATTAATCACAATTCCATTAAACTAAAGTATCTCTATAAGGGTTCCAAAATACAAATGAAATCCTAGTGCAAATTCAGCCTTTAACTCTTGCTAAACTTATGTACCCCTAAACCCAAGAATTCATTGGTTAGACAGCTAGCTTATAATTTAAATATGCATAAGTTTAAGTCATTCTTTCCAAACTGCCCAAAACAACCGCTATACTAACCCTAATTGTACCTATTTCTAAGCAACCCATACCTATCCCCCCTAGATTAGAAAACTGTCCAAGGTACTACCTAAATTAGGGTTTAATAGAATTAAATTTTATATGATAATTTGATAGCAAGTAACAAATTAAGCAGTTTTCTTTCTATGTGTTCCTGTCCAGAACTTAATTGTATACAAACGTATACAAATTTGGTTATATATGGCATATATATTCATAGAACTCACCAATAAACATATTTAACTTGTTAGTTAATGTTTGGTTATCAAGTGTATTAATAACGGCCCCTACACCTCCCTGGTTACAATTTTCCTAAACTTGGTATGCATCTATATGTAGTGCGGCACAACACATGAATCCATATAATCAAATACAAGATAAAACCATATAAAATTCCTACAATTTTACTCCTGAAACAGCCACAAAACTGTGCTTATGATGAACAAACATAAACCAGCATTTAGAAAGTACTAATAGGTTGTTTAGAGGAAAATTAATGTGTTAACTTCTATAACTTACAATCTGCTAGAAATTAATTGGCTAAAAAATAGCTGAATAATTTTCATATTACACAAAGCATACACATGAAAAAAATCTTGTGTATATTCACACTTAGCTTGTTAATTATGTTGATACTAATCTGAAAATTCATTTCAGCAGCCACTACAACTTTATGATTAAGGCCAGAAATTGTGTTAATGCAACTCTACATGTATTAGTCTTTAGACATAGAATAACCAATATGGTTAAACATGGATCAAAATTTTCTTAAACAAAGAACTTTATAGTTTATTCCAGCGGCCCACTAAAATCTACAAGGTTATACACAATTACTTGTTCAACTGGGGAAAAATTTTAGTGTAAAGGGAACTTAAACAAATCAATCTCAGCCTAAAAATGGTAGGAAGTTACCCCTTAGTTCCTTCTAATCTTTCTTCTTCTTCTTCTTCTTGGCTGCTCTTTCTCTTTTGTCTAGTTCTTTTTCACGCGTGTCTCTCTCCCTCTCTTGCTTTGTGTTTGCTTAGCTGATTGTTATAGTTTACTTCAGCTATTTCAAGTGTTTGAATAGAGAAAAATCAGGCTACAAGTTGTTACTAGCTTAGGGTATAGGTGGCATGTGTTTAAGCTAGTTGAGAAACACCTCAAGTTGTTGCCACCTCAAGCTAAATTCCAACCATGTCATGCTTCCATTTTTTTTCTTTTTTTTTTTTGCTTTGTTACATTGTTTATTTATTTATTTTATCATTAATTTTTTTAATTTAAAATTATTACAATTCGGCCCCTCTTCCTACATTTCTCCAATATTCCACTTTTCTCTCCGAATGTTTAGTTAATAACTAACTATGTTTTAAGTACCAGACCAGCTTATAAAAGGAGAATTCAACATTCACACATAATAAATAATATGCAACCAACTTTATTTATACATATCCTCACATATTAGGGTTGTGAAATTTACTTACTATCTAGACTAACAATGAAGAAGAGTAAAAATAGTTATAACTCGAGCGAAGTCAAGGTAAAGCAAGTAATAACTAAAAACTAAATATAACTAACAACAATTAGTAACTTATTGAAAGTGGACTAGGCTATGGAAATGTTCATTCGACTAGGATGATTATTCCAATTGGTTAATAGCGTGTTTGATTAGGAATTCACTTTCAGTGATCTATGAATTGACTCCTTAGCCCAACAATCAATTCTAAGGCATTTTATCTGTATGAAGTTATAGGAACCAACTAGGAGAAATGATATCTACGCTCAATTACCACTCTTCCTAATCTAGAAGATGGTTGTTTAAGATTAGTACTCAACTTTCATATTTTTCACTAAACTCATGAAATAGGCTAGAAAATGGCCACCTTCCCAAAAACCTAAGTATCAAAACTCAATTACTACCTAATCATCCTCCACTTCATAAAAATCCAATTGAAATTGTCCAATCTTAATTAGAGATTACATCTCCTAAACTAATTCAATGAGAAACTTAGCCACTCATAATTAAGCTAAGAGACAAAAATACATAAAGAAAACTGATGCAAACCATACTTGAAAAGAAGTAAATCAGCTTTGATAATAATATATTCTTATATCAATGGAAAGTTAATTAAAAGTCCAATGATTTAAACTAATAAAATTAGAAACTTGAAATCAAATTAAAGGAAAAATCGTACAAATAGTGTAATACCCGACTTTTCTGATCATTTCACATATTTTCGTACTTGATCTTATCCTTTTAAATGCTCATTAATATCTCTTTCAAATATTAAATAATCGTTTTACTCTTTTTAAACATTTTCTAAAATTTTTGGGTCAAAGTATAATTTAATAAAACTTGAGGGACTAAAGTGAAATTTTAAAAAAATTTCCCAAGACTTCTTAACGAAATCATTTACTCAATAGCCTTCATTCTTATCTCTAGCTTCAAACCAGTCTCTGGAACCTTCCTGAACATCTCTTCGAATTTCATCTTAAATCTCAAGCCTTATAGTTAGTTTAGGAAATTTTTACTCCTAAATCAAATTGGTGATTCAAAAATACTCGTAGACCTTTAATCCAACTTCAAAAGTAATTTTTACTCTTCCAAATCTGTATGATTTTTATGTTAAATTCCAAGTTCCTCAAGAAATTAATTTGTTTAATTTTGTTGTTTATGAATTGATTTGATTACCAAATATGTTTATGAGCTAGTGGGACTTGATTTATGGTTTGAAATGACTTTTTAACTATTATTTTTGTGAGATTTGAATTAGGGTTTTGACAATTCTTAACCTAGTGATATATTTAAAATTATGAACCCTAATTCTTAGATTTTTATCTTATTTTCATAAATTTAAATCAATCCTTACTCGTTTGTGTTCGATTATTACCTAAGTTGAGAATTTGGGTGATGCCCAAAAGTGAATCCCTATCTCAATTTTTATCCTAATGGTATAACACACTCCTAGTTTAGGTGATTCGAGATTAGAGTTTTCAACCGTCGAAATTAGGATACGTCTACGAAATCGATTTTTGAGGTAAGTAATGTTTACGCCTTTTTATCGATATCCTGTATATGATTGGTATTGTAATCCTAGGATAGGATTGATATTAAGGTAAGTATATTTATTTTGATTAATGTTTATAAGGTAAGTACGTTTATAAATTTTATATTCGTTATGTAATGTGCCATTTGTCCATTATTGTGCTATGTATTAATGAATGATTACTGTGAAGGACTTAATGGGTCACTTTAGTGGACTTAGCTATGAGTGAGTGAATGAAATGATATACTGAGTACTCTGGTTCGTAAATGTTATACCCAATCTATCGGGAAGACAAGTAATAGACACTCCGCTATGCCTTGTCTACTCGGCGGATAATAGGTAGATTTGGATCCAGTGCTGGGAAGACTTTTGTGAACCATGAGCTCCTTGATTGACATTTGTATTTTAATTGTTGACAATGTCTCGTATATTGTTCCCTATGCTGATTGTATACATGTTATCTATAATTGGGTTTAAATGTTATTTACTAAGCACGATGTGCTTGCTCCGTTATTATTTTTTCCCTTTGTTTGCAGTCGAGGACCAACATGAGACATTAGAAACAAACAGGTCCTGAGTCGAGTGCTGACTAGGGAGGGGATTACATTATAGACCCCAGTTATTGGAGATAGAGTTTTCTTGTTTACCATCCTAGTGTGAGGTTGGTTTTTATACTTAGGCCTGTGTGCCTATGGACTTGTTAGATTCGTCTTGTGATTGAATTTCTGACTATTGTGGGATTGTGGTTTGTTGTTTGTATATGACTGTGATTTGGTCATCGTGAATTGTCATGAATATGTCTGTTGAATATATTTTGTGGTCTTGTTTTGGTTGATCTTGGGGTCTAATGACAGGTATTGTGGTTTGTATATTGCTCTTGTACTGTGCCTTGCATGCTTGGGGTGATCCTGAGGTGAGGCGTGTCATTGTCCCGTTTTGGGGGCGTGACAAATAGTCTCTCAAATATTCAAAAAATATTCTTTTATTCCCTCGAATAGAAAATGATGAGTTTTACTCCCTTAGAAAACTTAAACGTTTGTTTTTAGTCTCTTATCACAATTTCGGTGGTATTTTAGTCAGAATAGGGGACCACTAGAATTATGTTAAGGGACCAAAAACATATATTTATATTTTTTGAGAGACAAAACCTCATCATTTTATATTCAAGGAACTAAAAAAAAATATATTTTTCCATATTCAAGGACTATTTATATGATTTTTCCTTTCAATAAAATTAGTACAGTCAACGAAACAAATACAAAACCACCTTAAGTTTGTAGCTATGAATCGCTACAACAATTGTTGTCGGTCACCCTGACCATTTTCGGCCATTACTAGATGTTGATACAAAAATATGAGCTAGCGTTAGTTTGAGTGTAGTATCGTCCAAAGTAAGGTTGAGCACCACGAGCAGTACCCGTGTTCAGATTACCTAAAAATAAAAGGGCAGGGCTGTGTCCCCAGGATAAGCTCTGGCGCTCAAGTCAGTACTTAGACCAGAAAGCAAAATTCAATAAGAATTCAGAACTTAAATAATTAGGAAAGTAATTCCTTGAATCGGACCCGCCAATTTGGTATTTATACTTGGGTCGGATTAGTCGCCGCAGGTCGAATATATAGTGCTTCACCCATTTGAATTTATTTGAAGCACAAGCATAAAATTACTAAAATGCCCCCAATAGACCTGGGTCTGGAGCCATGCGTAATATGATCATTGAGTGTATTATTTTGGTATCATTATTTGTTTCCCGTCTCAAGTCAAAATTTTTTGGGTTGAGAGTATCGAGTACTTGATGCCGTATTCACATCCTAGCTGAAGCCGTAGTATTGATTGAAGCCAATTTCGTGACTTAGAAAATTATATTTCGGGGAAAAATATTTTTTAATATTTATTGAGAATTATTTAAAAATTTCTATCTATCGGAGTAGAAAAAAAATGTATTACACCGAAGTGTATTTGAGCGAAGGCTTAAATTGTTGTATAGAATTTTCCTTGGAATAAAATACCTTTGAAATTTCACTGTCACTGGTACTAATACTGCTGTAGAGTTCCCTACTACTGTGGAGTAGTACTATAGAGTTCTCTACTATTGTGGAGTAGTGTTGTCAGGAATTCCTTAAAGTTGTAATTAGTACCTGTCTAAATGACAGCCAATATGTTGTAGAGTAGTGCTATAGAGTTCTGAACTGTTTTGGAGTAGTGTTGTGGAGTTCCCTACTATTACTACCAATTTATTCCACTTCTGTAGTACTAGTGCTACACGCCATTAATAATACTCCAATCTAATACTACTAGTAGTACTACCTCACATCATTACTATTACTTCTATTTAGTCCACGTAATCCAAGTAGGTAATCATCTCAACTCTTTTTTTTCTTCAGTGCAAAAAGTAACTCTGAATATTGTGGCTTAAATTAGGCTTTGCACATGGGACTTGATTTTTTAATGTTCTATAGACTTGAGCAAGTCTTATTGAAACTCAAGTAAGACATGAACAATTGCATTCATCTGCAGCTGCTTATGTCGTAGTTTCGTGTATTTTTTTTTAATCCAGTCAGTGATTAAGAGGTGATTAATTTTTGTCCTTGGTGGGGAAGCCTTGTTCTTAGGACTAAGCATAGCCTAGGCATTATTTCTCCTAGACAAATTTATCTCTGTCCCGAAGAGGTAAGCTTTTGTTTTTGAGCCAAGCATAGCCTAGGCATTGCATCTTAATGGTAAGTTTATCTTTCCCTCGGAGGGCTAAACCTTAGTCTTGGGACTAAACATTGCCTAGGCACTGCTTCTCCTAGGTATTTAGGGTAAGCCTTGGTCTTGAGACCAAGTATAGTCTAGGCACTGTTTCTTCTAGGTAAGCTTGGGGTAAGCCTTGTAGGAGGTGTAAGCAGAGAGAGACTTTGAAAGGCGCGAGTAAGGTGCGACCCAAGAGAGTGCTGACTGGGCTCAACCCTGGAAGGTGTAAGTAAGTGTTGTACCCTAAAGGGCGTATGTAAGGAGAGACCTTGGAAGGCATAAGCAAAGTGTGACCCCATAGGGTGTTGGCTGAGCTCAACTCCAGAGGGCATAGGCAAGTGTTGTACCCCGGAAGGCATAAGTAAGGAATGACCTTGGAAGATGTGATCATGCTTAACATGACACCTGGGTATCTGCCGGGCTCAACCTCAAAAAACGTAAGCAAGTATTGTATCTTGGAAGGCGTAAGTAAGGAGTGACCTCGGAAGGCATCAGTAAGCTGTGACCCCAGAGGGTATCGGGCAGGTTCAACCTTGAAAGGCATGAACAAGTGTTGTATCCCGAAAGGCATAAGTAAGGGCGACCTTGGAAAGCGCAGGTAAGTAGTAACCCTAGAGGGATGTTGGCCAAGCTCTACCCTAAAAAATGTGAGCAAGTGTTGTGCCCCAAAAGGCGTAAGTAAGAAGCAACCTCAAAATACATCTCTAATATACGTGACCCCAGATAGTATTAGTCGGGCTCAATCCCGAAGGGCATAAGCAAGTGTTGTATCCCGGAGGCGTAAGTAATGAGCAACCTCAGAAGGCGCGAGTAAGGCGTGACCCCAGAGGGTGTCTGTTGAGCACAAACGTGAGGACGTGAGCAAGTATTGTACCCTAGAGGGCAGAAGTAAGAAGTAGCCTCAGAAGGACGCAAGCAAGCCGTGACCACGAAGCTGTTAGCCGGGCTCAACCTTGAAAGGCGTGAGCAATGTTGTACCCCAAAAGGCATAAGTAAGGAGCGACCTTAGAGGGCACGAGCAAACCGTAACCCCGAATACTATCAGCCGCACAACCCCGAAGGGCATGAGCTAGTGTTGTACCCCGGAGGGCATAGTAATAAGCGACCTTGGAAGGCGCGAGTAAGGTGTAACCCTAGAGGGTGTCGATTGAGCATAACCCCGAAAGGCATGAGTAAGTGTTGTACCATTGAAGGCATATGTAAGGAGCAATCTCAGAAGGTGCGAGCAAGTCATGACCCTAGAGAGTGTAGGCCGGACTCAATCCCGAAAGGTGTGAGAAAGTGTTGTATTCCGGAAGGCATAAGTAAGAAGCGATCTCGGAAGGCGCGAGCAAGTCGTGTCCTCGGATGGTATCAGTCGACCTCAACCCCGAAGCACATGAGTAAGTGTTGTACCCAGGAGGGCATAAGTAAGGAATGACCGACCCAAGTCGGAAGATACGAGCAAGCCGTGACCCCAAAGGGTATTAGCCTGGCTCAACCCTAGAGGGTGTGAGCAAGTATTGTACCCCGAAAGGTGTAAGAAGGAGCAATCTTTGAAGGCACGAGTAACGCATAACTCGGGGGGCTGAAGTGATGCTGAGAAAGTACTTCTTTTTCTTTGTAACTATTGCTTAGTGTTAGGTGCCATGGTACTGTATGACCTTTAATGTAATTTTCCACAAATGCCACCAAATATTGTTATAAAAATTTGGGCTAGGGTTATCCTGAGTGCATATCGTCCAAAGTAAGGTTGAGCACCACAAGTAGTACTCTAGTCTGGATCACCAGAAAATAAAAAATGGAGGTTGTGTCCCCCAAAATAGGTTCCGACGCTCAAATCAATACTTAGACCAGATAGTAAAATTAATAAGAATTCAAAACTTGAATAATTAGGAAAGTAATTCCTTGAATCTAACCTACTATTTTGATATTTATATCTAAAATTGATGGGTCGGATGCAATCTATGGGTTGAATATACAGTACTTGACCTATTTGAGCATATTTGAACCACAAGAATAAAATTACTAAAATACCCCTAATGAATCCGGGCGTGAAAGCACATGTGATATTGTCATTGGATGTATTATTTCGGCATCATCACTAGATATCGTTTCTATAAGCGGAAAAAATGAAGATAACATTGCCAACTAAAATTTTTGTAAGCAAAAGGATTCCAAATTTGAAATTGATCAAATACTTATAGAAATCCACCAAAAAATCGTAAGTCTGTGGCTTTTTTTTTTTCTTTTTGTTTTGCTCAAATTATCCCAAAACCTATGTATGTTAATAGCAAAATAATTCCTAAAACGAGACAAACATAAATTTGGAATATATTTATCAAGAAATGCCCCTAATCAACAAAATAAAATCGTCTAGTCTGTAAACTTAACAAAACAGTTCTTCGCCACTCAATTTGTGCAAATTCAATCCCAAAATTACTAACAGAGGAAGATTTGACAATAATGCTTTTTGTAGCAATGTAAACTTCATAGCGTTAGATGACAAGTTCCGGTGATTACTGGCTTTGAATCCTTTTTTGTACATGTATTCTATGTATGTATTTATGTGTTTTAAGTTAGCATTTTGTGTTTGTGTATTTAATCCACACTTTCCTTTTTGTTTTGTCTATATCTTTGCGTATAGTGTATTGACGACAGTCTGTCCATAGATGTAGGGTTACTAAGCTACTGGATTCAATTAAGATCTAGTATTTTTCTATCAATTTTACTGCTTTGGTTGAAATTGAGAAGATAAGAGATATGATTTTTTTTTGAAAAAATCGCACAAATAACCCTTTGAATATTTAGAACATAATATTTTAGTTTTTTGAACATAAAATGATGACTTTTACTCCTTTAAAATATCTAATTATATGTTTCTGGTCCCTTAGCACAATTCAGGTGATCTTTTTTAACCAAAATACTAACTTAATTGTGATAAGAAACTAAAAATATATGTTTAGATTTTGGATAACATCGCCCAATTTGGACATAGGTGTGACGATATGCCAACGGAACTAAAATTAAAAATTTTCCCCTAAAAGAGGCACAAAACTAAATTAAGTGATTAAATGCTTTTTGTAATGAATGTGTGTGATAACAAATCTCCTACCTCTTACTACATTAAATACTACATAATTTGCATACAAAATTTCAAGTGAAAAGTATATCACTTAATTTACCAAATTATTTACTAATATGGCAAAATTCACTCAAAATTTCTTTATTTCAAATATACACACTCTCTTACATAAACATACACATATATATAATCTTTCATATATACAAAAACACATTTATCTTACGTCACATACACTTTTCACTATAAATCCTCTCACTCTCATGTACATACTTTTATACATAATTTCTCTTCACACACACAACAATCATGCACTTCTTCTCTCAAATATACTTTCACACCTAAACAGTATTTTACATATTACTTCTCTCTCAAACACACTTTCTACATTAATGAATAAACTATTTAATTGTATTAAACTAAAATATTGAAGAAAATGAACCTAATCTAAAATATAATATAATGTTGTTATGGAACTATATAATATTCACTAGGTAAAATAATTTATTTCTTTCGCAATTAAGTTCAGCTGATTACTAAAAGATACAACTTTGTGGATTCACAAATCAATAATTCAATACTTAAATTCAGTATTCAAATTTCATATTGTAGATTTTGCTGCTTGGAAAACCTTTTACGTTTATACTCTTTCCGTTCCATTTTATTTGTCCTTCTTTCTATTTTATTTTGTCCCAAATTATTTGTCATTCCTTAAAAAGGCAAATAAATAAATGCCAATTTGCCTAATTTAACCTTCATGCAAGTTCCAAAACAAGAGTATTAATATCATGTTTCAACATTAATTAGTTTCATAAACTATTTCAAATTTTAAAAAACTAAAATCAACTAACAAATTTTGAATTTTAATTGGGGGACAATAATGAATAAACTATTCAACTAGTTAAGAGGTCAAATTCAATTATTCTTAAACTGTGTACAACATTGACCATGCCAAAAAAATGAGATAGAGGAAGTAAGAAACAAAAATCCAATTTGCCATCGGTTAAAATTAATACCCATAGGACTAAATGGAGAATAATTTCAAAATTAAGGAGCAAATGTGTTGAAATTGATGAAGAAGTGAACTGATTAGAAAATAGTCCAAAACATAAGACGCAAAAAGTGTAATTTTAGAAAAAGTCCATCCGTAACGTTATTCTGTATTTTCTTTCCTTATCCAACCGGCTAATTCCAATTCCCCTTCTTTCATCACTCGCTCAGTATCTCCCTCTTGTACTTATTTTGAAAATCGTTATTTTTTTATATTAATTTAAAATGGTATATTCGGGAGGAAAAAATTCGCATTCAATAAATACGAGTTCAGTGAGTTAGCATTTATTGGATGCGAACTCTACGAAAAATAAAATTGTGAAAATTAAAAAAAAAATTATATTTTTTGATGAACTCGCATTCAGCATGAATGGGAGGTCAAAACCATTTTTTTTTTACAAAAATTGAATAACCTCGCATTTAGTAAATGTGAGGTCAATGCAATTTTTTTAAAAAAAAAATTGAAAGGAAGAAAATAAGGATTTTTTGATTTTGCCCAGTTTTGGAATAAATTGGATGTGAGGTTAGTCAATTTTTTTTTCAAAAAAATGGTTTTGACCTCGCATTCATCAAAATTTTTTTTTTTTTTAAATTTTCACAATTTTATTTTTCTCAAGCATTTGAATACGAGTTCCTCCATGATGAAAATACTATTTCAAATTAATATCGAAAAAAAATAATTTTCAAAACAAATACAATTTAAGAAATTTCTCTAGCTCCATCCGTCAAACAAATGTCTTAATTAATAATAGTATTCTTAATTATTTACCGTATATAATTTATTTAATACACTTCAGTATTAATAGAGAATTTGCATTATTTTCTCAGCTAGAGAAATCAGAAATTTGGGAACCTTTTTTTTTTTTTGGGGTTTTTTGGCTGAATTCGTCCTGACATCAATGGCTAAGCCTGAGAATTTCAAACTCCTCAATCCAATAGGGCAAAATCCCCCCAAAATTCATCCAATCACGGCAAATAATGACCTCGAAATCGATCTCCTTAATTCTTACTCTCTCGAGAAGTTTCGCCTCTATGAAACTCGTGCTGTAAGTATTGATTTCCGCCCCAAAAAAAAAAGATTTTATTTAAATATTTACTCATTTTTTTTTTATAAAAACTATTCTATTTCTGCTTTTGTTGATTTTTCTTTTCCCCCTTCCCCATCAGTTGTTTAGAATAAAGATGGTTACTTTTTCTGTTTTCAGGGTTTGTTGATTTTGATTATCTGTTTGGAAGAATTGTTTAACTGGCTTGCTAATTTTGATTGTCTCTTTTTTTTTTTTCCTCGATGAAGCATTCTTTGTTATCATCCTTGGAATTGCTCTTTATTTATGGTTCCATTAAATGAAAAGCGATAAAGAAAATAAATTCCCATGTTTAGTGTTATTTTATTTCATTTTAAAAGGAATTCAGTCTTAACAGGCAAATTCTTTGTATTATTTTCCTGAAAATATATGCTGAAGAATTTTTTACTAGGAAATCTGATAAGTTAGTAATTAAATCATTTTCAGAGGTATTATTTGATTGGAAGTGATAAAAACAAGAGATTTTTCCGGGTTCTTAAGATTGACAGAATGGAGCCCTCTGATCTGAATATCAGCGAAGACCCCGTAGTATACACCTCCCAAGAAGTTAAAAACTTGCTGCAGCGAATTGCTGAGGGCAACCGAGCAACCGGAGGATTGACCTTTGTGGCCAAAGTTTATGGCATTGCTGGTTAGTCTGCAAAAATTTTTGATGAGAAACTTGAACTTTTGGAGTAGGATATAAATGATGATTGCTTTAACATTTCTTTTCACTTTTATTGGTGGTGATCATCCATTGTGGTCTTTTAGGTTGTATAAAGTTCTTGGAGTCGTATTATTTGGTGTTGGTGACAAAGCGGCGGCAGATTGGTTGCCTATGCGGTCATGCAATATACAGTATTCTGTTGATGAGAGCCAAATTATTAGCATTCCACATTCTACTGTTCAAACTGATGTTGCTCATTCTAAAACAGAGCTGCGGTAATTCTTCCTTTTCGTTTGATTAGCTAGACAAATGAGTTGTAGATACCTTTCCCTCTTTTTTGAGACATAGTTACGAGATACACAGTATGTTGGGGACACAGTATGGATACGGGACTGTGGTATGCAACTTCTGTGAGTATGGGTACATAGGGTTAAGCTGAGTTGGTACACCATTTAGAGTCGTGTGCACCCAATTGGGAGTCGTGGTATATATTTGTGGTTATATCCACACAGAAATGTGACTTTGCCTTGAACGTTTTTTTTGAAATATTTATTTGATATAATTATAGCAAATTTTCAAATAACAAAAAATTTAAATCTTTTTGATGGGTAGTTTTTTTTTTTTTTTTTAAAAAATGTGGCTAACTTGTAGAGATAAGTGGTTGTTGGAGGTTAGATATTAAACTTCTCTTAAATGTTGAATTTTTTTTAGTAACTAGAAAAAAGAAAATGCTCAACTTTCAAGAACCACTATCCTTTTTAACAAAAATGAAAAACAAACCCAATACTAAATACTTTGTAAATTTAGAGAGTATTTTCCTTAATAAATAAATGAACAAAATAAAGAAGCAAATTTGATGTAGCACAAGATTGGGGTGGTTTTTTGAAAAAGTGTGATTGGAAGAATATAGGGCATTTTGGGGCTGTTCAAGGTTGTGAACAGTACTAGTGAACAGTATTTTCTTGGGAAATCAGTGATAAGAAGGGGATTTAGGGAAATTAGAGAGAGAACAATAAAATAAACAAACAAATAACTAAACACTTCTATTCATCAATCTCTCTAAAATAATGATGTAACAAGGCTATCTATAAGCTGTAAACCTACCTAAAATTCAGAATTCTTTTGGGAATAGAATTCCTAATACCGATTCTGAATAGACATGGAAATGACCTCTAAGACTGAAGGCCAAAATACCCCTTAGGTGTATCAAATCTGACATCTATGACTAATAGAAGCTAGGGCAAAATCTTGAAAATCATTAAATTTAGATTTTCTTGAACTCATGTTTGATTGCATTAAAAGGAAGAAGAAACAAAAAGAATATACATATTATCCTTATACTGCAAGGATTCACTATTTTGATGTTCTAAAACGTGAATAGCAGCATTTCGGGACGCAAATGAATCGTATTTCGGTACGTATAAATCCAAACACAGTTCATAGAATCTAGAGGGAGGGTTTTGGTGACTATGTTTTGGAATTTTCATTGTTATGCTTTTTTTTTCCCCTGGATTAAGTGTGGGGATTTAAGTATTATCTTGGAGGGATGTAATCATTAGTCATGCTATTTTATGGAGTTATACTGTTTATGGACTGGAAATTTGTATAAATATAGTCAACATGCTTTCTTTGTTCTTGAGGTTGTACATTTTCTTGTGAACGTATAAACTGTTATGTGATAGAGGAGAATCACTATGTTTTGAAATTACACAGCGTATTGTTACGCTTTATCTTCTTGTTTGTGCTTTATTAGTTTGAAGCTGCATTCAGACATTGATACCTATTGATCGGTTTAGGTAAACATTGGCTTGAGTGTTTGACTAAAGTTGGGTTTGATGGTGTGATCAGAGATGCAGAGGTGAAGATAGTATGAGTTTCAGAAATAATCGGTATGATCTCCATTTTATCAACGAGATTTGAAATGATGTTGAGTGGAAGTAGCAACATTGATATAGGCGGACCAAATATTTCTATCAATATTCCATTAAATCATCAGAAAACCTGTCAAGTGGTATTCAGCCATCCGTTTCCATGCATGCTTGCCTTGTTAGGCCCCATTCTACTGTAGCTGGTTTATAAATACGGTCCCATGGCCAACTTTGGAGGTTTGATACCATAAAGAATTTCAAATGGGTCATTTGAATAGATTGATGAGAAGAAGTAATTTACTACCATTGTTTGCCAAAGACAACCATAGATGCCAAGCCTTTGGTTTTCCAGAAAAACATGCATCTTAAGTACGCTTTAAGTACGTTTCCAACACCTGATATAACCTTTCACTCTGTCAATTTGTTAGGCTGAACTTAAATGGTCAAATCTGTTTGGGGATGATAGGCTAAACTTAAGTGGAGATTAGTACCCAAAACCTTGAATAACTGCTGCATTGTTTAGCATCCTGTCTCTGTCTGATACACTTGTGGCAATAGCTTGACCAAGAACTCTCTAGTTATAGATGCAGCAATGTATGGATGAAATGTGTAGTTTTTGTGAATCTATCCACCACTATTAGGATAACTTCTCTCCCTTCTGATCTAGGTAAGCCCTCAATGAAGTCCATGGTTACATGAGACCATCAATATTGAGGTTCAGGTAATGGTTGCAACAACATTGGGTATAAGGAATGTTCATCTTTGCACCTTTTATAGATATTAGTCTAGGATCACCTCAATAAATGCCACGTTCATTCCAGGCCAAGCCAGGCCAATAGCTAAGTGGTTTTTCCCTCATATAACTTTCTTGTATCCTTGAATGCCCCTCTTTACTGTGAGGAGTGTAATGCCTCTATCACCTTTATCAGGACGTACCTTAATATTCATCCCCAAATTTTCACGCCACTTTATCTTTTTGTCCCGATATAAGTTCAGTAGTCATCAACTTCTGTGCCAAAGGATCTCCTTAATAACTGTTAGTTTTTCTTGGATCCACACAGGCAACACTCGAGTCACTTCTTTACTTTCCCCTTTGCGGTTCCTCTTCTTGGCAAAGCATTGCAACTACATTCTCTTTCATGCCTGTAATGTATCTCATAAGTCAATCCAAGCAGCTTGTTTAGCCACTACTTTTGATGCATAGGAGTAGTTATTCGAGCAAATGTTTGAGGCTCTGGTGATCTGTCTTGATAACAAAATGGTGTCCCTCTAAGTAGTTGCCCCACTTGCCTATTGTTGTCACTAATGCCAACACCAACAGCTCTTTCTCATAAATTGAAAACCCTATGTTCCTCTGGCAGAGTGACTTGCTGATGTATGCTATTGGCCTTCTATCTTGCATCAAAACTGCTCCAATGCCCCCATAACAGGCATCCGTTTCCACAATTAAAGTTTGAAATCTGGTAAAGCTAACACTCAGGTAGTACTCATAGTTAATTTCAACTTCTCAAAGGGTTTCTTTGATTCCTTATTCCATTTGAAATTGTATTTTTGAAGCATCTCTGTGAGGGCTTGGCAATGGCTTCATGCCTTTTCACAAACTTCCTGAAGTAACCTATCAATCCCAGAAAACCCCTCATTAGCTTGAGGTTCTCAGGTTTTGGCCAACTCATCATACATTCATTTTTTTTGGGATCAGATACTCCATTTGAGGATATAATGTGTCCCAATCATAGTTGCTAGAAATGTGGTATGTTAGGATACACGATATTGGTACAGGTACGGGGACGCGATAGGCTGTGTATCGTTTATGTAAATGGTAGGTTTAGTCGATGTCCAGTTGGAGTCACGATTATGCTCACATATATCTGTGGTTATATATGCCTTAAAACGTTTTTCAAAGTGGTTGTTGGCAGTTGGTATTAAATTTTTTTAGTAAATGTTGAATTTTGTGTAACTAGAGAAAAGGAGATACTCAACTTTCAAGAACCATTATCCTCTTTAGGGAAACAAAAAACAAATCCAATACTGTTCATATGAGGTAAATTTGGAGAGTATTTTCTTATCTTTTTGAATAAATAAATGAAAATATAAGCAAAAGAAGGAAATAGAAGTATAAACAAAACATTGCGGCGTTTCAGAAAGCAAATGATGCATTCTGGAATACAAATGAATTGTGTTTCGATATGCATGAATCGAAGCTCAGATCTTAGTGTAGGGGAGGGTTTCTGGTAACTATGGTCCCAAATGCTCCTCCTTTTGGGAAATGAGCAACTCCTTAGCAAACAAAGATCATGCCAAACCTATTTAACATGACTAACCAGATCAGTGCTATGCACAAGTATATCATCAAAAACCACCATGACTTACATACCTACTCAATTCCTTCTTAAAGACTTCATTCATTAGACTTTGAAAAGTCATAGGTGCATGTTACTCTAAACTCATATAGCCCTTCTTGGATTTTAACTGCAGTCTTATACTCATCCGCTTCTTTCACCCTTATTTGATAACCTACCCTTAGGTCTATTTTGGTGAACCATGATAAGTTAGAGAGTAAGAAAGAAACACCCTTAGGAAAAACTAAACTCTATATTATTATATTATGAGAGCACCTATATATATACATGTGGGTAATGGCCTTGGGCCTTAGTACAACTACATAGTACAATTACTGTGTGTAGTACAACTATATAATACTATATACTAATTCTAGCACTCCCCCTCAAGTTGGAGCATACAAGTCATATGCACCAAGCTTGCTACAAATAAAATTAATTCGAGGACCTCGGAGAGACTTTGTAAAAACATTTGCTAGTTGGTCATTTGAGTGGCGAAACTAGTAGCAATACACCTAGACATAATCTTCTCTGTAGCACTGATGAAATGACAATCAATCACAATATGCTTGGTCCTCTCTTGAAATCTGGATTAGAGGCTATATGTAAGGCAACTTGATTATCACATATCAACTTTATCTGCCCAACCTCTCCAAACTTCAGTTCTTGAAGTAGTTGTTTCAGCCATATGTGTTCAAACGTTGCCAAAGCCGCACGATATTCAGTTTTGGCACTTGACCTGTCAACAACAGTTTGCTTTTTACTTTTCAAGGATATGAGATTACCTGAAATGAGGACACAGTATCTTGAAGTAGAGTGCGCATCTGAAGGGGACTCTGCCCAATCTGCGTTAGAGTACCCAACCACTTGAGTATGGCCCTTATCTTCACTGAATAATCCTTGCCCTGTTGCTCTTTTAATATATTTCGGAATCTGAATGGCAGCATCCCAGTGGCTATCACATGGAGATTGTAGGAATTGACTAACTACACTTAAGGCAAACGAGATATCTGGCTAGGTGATAGTGAGGTAGTTAAACTTTCTACAACTAAATGTCATTATCGTCCATGATCTGTAAGAGGCTCCCCTGACTTGGTAGAATATTAACATTTGGATCTATTGGAGTATTAACCAATTTGCAGTTTAACATACCAGTTTCTTCAAGAATATCCAAGACATACCTTCTTTGAGAGATAACAACACTAGAACTAGATTGAGCCACCTCAATTCCAAGAAAGTACTTAAGTCGGCCTAGATCCTTAATATGAAAATGACTAAAGAGATGATTTTTCAACTGAAGGATTCCATCCTAATCATCTCCAGTAATGACAATATCATCCACATAAACCACCAGATAGATGCATCGGCTATGTGGATTATGATGATAAAAGACAGAATGATCAACTTTATTTTGAGTCATCCCAAACTATTTAACAACAGTGCTGAAACGGCCAAACAAAGCTCTTGGAGATTGCTTTAACCCATAAAGAGAGCGACAAAGCTTGGCGGTTGCACCATATAAACCTCTTCCTGGAGCTCACCATGGAGAAATTTAAAGCATTTTTGATAGCCAACTGATAAAGTGGTCAACTACATATGGCTGCAATTGACAAAAATAGGCGGACGGAGGCAATTTTAGCCACCGGAGAAAATGTGTCACTATAGTCCAAGTCATAAATTTGAGTGTAACCATTTGCCACTAAATGAGCTTTAAGCCTGTCAATTTTTCCATCAGGACCCACATTGACAGTATAAATTGATCGACAACCAATTGTGGATTTACCAGGAAGTTATTGAACGAGTTCCCAAGTGCCACTAGAATGTAAAGCTTCCATCTCATCAATCATTAATTATCGCCACCCTGGATTTGAAAGTGCCTCACCAGTAGTTTTAGGAATAGAAACAGCAGACACAGATACAAATGCAGAATGGCATGTAGATAATCGATGATAACTGCGAAAATTATACGTAGGACGGGTAGAGTGAGTACCTTTTCAAGTGACAGGAAACTGGGAGTCATCAGAGGGCAGGCCCGAAGTAGGTGAGGGTATTGGTGCTATGGGTGAGTCATCTGGGATATCAGTAGTAACTGCAGAAGGATTGGTAGGAGGCTGTGGTTATGGATGGCGATCATGAACGTGAAGGGGATAAGGAGAGGCACTAGGAGCTAGAAGGTTACTAGACTCGAGTGGTGGATTGGAAGATACAAGTGGAGGACCTAAATAAGGAATGGGAAGGACTCGAGAGATTTTGGTGGATTCTATAGGAGATGCAACAAAGGATGGAGATGACTCGAAAATGGTAACATCAGCAGAAATGAACTATCGCCGAGTGTCGGGAATAGCACCTGTAACCTTTTTGAAGTTATGAGTATCCTAAAAAGATGCATTTAATGGATTTGGCGGAAAGCTTGTCTTGTCCAGGTGTATGATTGTGAATGAAACAAGTGCAACCAAAAACATGAGGAGGAACAAGATAGGGAGGTGGATTTGGACACAAGACAGAGTGAGGAATGTTATGCTGTAAAACAGAAGAAGGCATACAGGTAATCAAATAATAGGATCCCAGTAAGAATAGCATCAGCCCAGAAACGGAAAGGAACCTTATGATGAATGAGGAGAGTGCGGGCTATTTTAATGAGATGGCGATTTTTACACTCTGCAACTCAATTTTGTTGAGGTGTGTGAGCATAGGAGGATTGATGAAGCATGCCATGAGAAGACATAAATTTAGCAAACGGTTCAAAGAAATATTCACAAGCATTATCATTGTGCAACACTTTAACAGAAACATTACATTGAGTATGAATTTCAACACAAAAATTTTGAAAAATATTGAACAATTCTGATTTTTTTTTCATCAAGAACAACCACGTGCATCGAGAATAATTGTCAACAAAAGTTACAAAATACTGAAATCCCAAAACAGAAAGAACATGACTAGGACCCCAAACATCCGTGTGCACTAATTCAAAAGGGGATGCAGCCTGATTATTGACGCGCTTTGAAAAAGAACTGCAAGAGTGCTTTCCAAGTTGACATGACTCACAATTTAAAGAAGATAGTTGAAAGAGACAGATTTTGGATCATGCGTTCAATTTAGACAAACTAGGATGACTAAAACGGTTATGTTGGAGCTCTAGGGAATCAATGAAAATGCAGGCAACTGGAAATGTAGACTTGCTGAGATAATAAAGTCGGTCTTGTATAAAAGCAGAATTATCAAAAAAGGAAACTATACGCTTAGATGGGCTCCTACAGGTAAGTTTACAAACAGAAACAAGATTAAAAGGACATCTAGGAACAAAAGGGACAAAATCAAGACTAATAGAAGGAAGAAGTTGAGCCTGACCAACGCCTTTGGCCATTGTTTTAGAGCCATTTGCAAGAGCTACACAAGGAAGACAGGTAGAGCTGTTGAGATTGGTAAAAAGATGTGTTACTAGAAATATAATCGGATGCACTAGAACCTACAATCCAAGAAGACGATTGAGTGAGGCATGCAACAGAAGAATTTTCAGATTGAGCAACACAGGCAATAGATGATGATGAGGACTGCATACTAGCTTTGCAAACTTTAGATATTCATCCAAATCAGACCCAGATAGAAAACAGAAGATGGAGAATTTTGTCCTTCTGATGTGTCGGGCTTGGAATCTGAAGGACTGGTCTGTACTATATGTGCAGCTCGAGGTGGGCAGCCATGAAGTTTGTAACACTGCTCTCTGGTATGGCCCCACTTATGACAATAAGGACACTTAGGCCGGATGTTTTGAGCACCAACACGTCTTCCCCCTTGTTCTGTAGATTTGGTTTGAGATGCCAATACAGAATTTTCAACAGAAGAAATTTCAGAAGTTGTGGCAAAAGAGGCCCGAAGCAGCCGAGAACTGAGATCATCAAGGCTAGGTATGTCGCGACTAGCAAGGATTTGATCCTGAATTTGGGAGAGCTCAGGTCGAAGGGTAATAAGACCTAGTACGATGATAAATTTGTCTCGCTGCTTTTGTTGTTCTTCAATAGTACTAGTAACAAGCACGAGCGAATTAAGTTCCTGTTTAAGAGATTCAAGATATTGTTTTCCAACAATCAAGATTTCCAACAAACTGACACATATCTGCACCTTACTTCAAATGTACCATATCAGAAACAACAGCATAAAATCTTTGGATATCATTAGTATAAAGAGATTTAGCCTTGTTCCAAACTCCACAGCATGTCTCATATGCTTGATAGATGTGTAAAAGTTTGGAATCAACGGAATGCCATATATTACATAAAAGAGCATCCATTTTCTTAAACTCTGGCCTATCCTTAGTGGGAACATCCTCTGCGTTAGTAGTTAAATGATCTTCATATCCTTGGGCATGAAACCATTAACTTCACATATCTCGACCAAGAGAGGTAATTGACACTTTCGAATAGCTTATTAGAAGTAATAAGAGGAGTAGAAGTGATAGCACTAGAAAAAGTACCAGATTTGGAGCCTGATGTTATTTCAGAAGTAGAGCTCGAACGGTGGCCGTGACAGTATTGGTGAATAGTGCCGATGAACAGTACCAGAACAGTGACGGGAACAGAAATAGTATGTGAACAGTCGTGAACAATTTCGATGAGCAGTGCCGGTAAGCAGTAACCACGATTGAAAGAGATCTGATCTTATATTGAATAGTTAGATCTAGACTCCACTACGGATGAGAGGCACTACTGTATCGAAATCACAGTTGGAAGAAAGGAAACACTGCTGGAAAATAAAGAAGGCACGGTGACGGCGGCTAGGATTTGCTTGACTTGGGTTTTCTGTCTCCTAGCTCCGATACCATGATAAATTAGAGAGTAAGAGAGAAACATCCTTGGGAAAAACTAAACTCTATATTATTATCTTATGAGAGCACCTATATATAGAAGAGGATATGAGCCTTGGGCCTTAGTATAACTACATAGTACAATTATTGTGACAGTACAATACTATATACTAATTCTAACAAACCACAACTCCATGCAAGTAATGTAATAGCTTATATATCATAGGCGTGGGAAACTTGTCTTTGAAGTTTGCCTATAGTCTACACAAATCCGCTACTACAACTTTTTCTTCCTTTTTGTTAAGTAACAGTTCAGGGGGCAAAGGAACTATTGCTATTTTGAGTTATTCCATTACTCTGCTTCTCACTGACCATTGTTTTTTAAAAGTAGGGAACACAAGTATATCATCAAATACCACTAGAACATACCTACTCAGTTCCTCCTTAAAGGCTTCATTCATTAGACTTTGAAAAGTGGCACGTGCATTGTTGAGGCCGAAACGCATTACTGTAAACTCATACCACCCTTCATGAGTTTTAAATGTAGTCTTATACTCATCTCCTTCTTTCACCCTTATTTGATGATAACCTGCCATTAGGGCTATTTTGGTGAAACATTTCTATGCAACTCATCTAATAGCTCATATATCATAGACCATAGCCATGGGAAACTTGTCTTTTGATAGGTAGCTCATTTTGTTGCTTATACACTAAGCAAAATCTCCAGCTACAATCCTTTTTCTCAACCAAGAATACAAGTTAGGCAAAGGAACTTGATTTGAGAGTTATTCCATTACTCAGCATTTCATTGACCATTTTTTTTTAATCTCAGTTTTCTAAAAGTTGGGACACTTGTAAGGTCTTTACCTTGACAGGTTTAGCCCCTTAAGAGGAATTTGGTGATCCTGTTACCAATTGGTGGCAACCCCTTTGATTCGTGGAACACATGTCAAAATCCCTTGGCACGTCCTGCACTTTCAGGGGTACTTCACTATCTGTATTCTCCTATTCTGTGATTGCACATAACTGAGCTGCCACCCCATACTAATGTTTCCTCATCCATTTCTGCCTTTTTCTTCCCTTGATCATCTTCAGTTTGGGTTCATCCCCTTTTCCTTGAAATAACACCTCACACCCTTCCTTGAGCAAAGCTGATCTTTAGCTTTTTGAAATACATTTGGAACAAAACTGATCTTCAGCATTTTGAAATCCATTTGGATTGGACTGTATGTTTCTAGCTGATCTACTTGCATCACTGTGCCTAGTTTCAAGGTCCTTATAAGGTCTTAAAATACAGGATGCTGGAATTCACACTCTTGCATTCTCCATATAGAGTTTTGCAAATTCCCTTAGACGCCATCTTCACTCCATTTGCCACTGGCATTGTTAATGCTTGGGTGGGTGATGTAGGACAAGATTGGGGTGATCTTGTCTACTAGCGTGAGTGGAAGAATAGAGGGGTTCTAGGACTGTTTTGGGGCTGTAAACAGTACCCGTGAACAATAAATTGGGGGAAAATCAAAAAAGAAGATTTCCTTCGGGAGAAATTTATGAGATAAACAACAAACCAATAAACAATAATTATAAAACAATCTGCTAGGTGAAATAACCCTGAACCTTGTAACAAGTATTTATGAGCTCTAAAACTATCTAAAAGAAATGGAATCCATTACTAATTCCTATTCTAGACATAACTAAATGCCGCTAGAACTATCCTCCGCTAACTAGACTCCAATTAAGAACCTAACACAATTAGATAACTATTTAATAATCAAGAAACATAGCTGCTGAAATTTCCTATGATTATTTAAAAGACTAAAACACCCTTAAGTCCAAAATTCAAAATAAACTAATGGAAGCTTCAACAGGTCACCAATCTTCAGATTCTTCATGGAAGCTTGGGAAAATTCATAAAATCATTTGATCTAAATCTTCTTTGAGTTCTTCGTTGGCTTTATCTGGAGGTCTAAGCTCCCATTTCATCTTCTTGATTAGCCTGTCATCTGCAAAACTACGTGAACTCCCATTGTCAATTAGAATGGATACTTGTCTGCCCCTTATCTCCCCTTTAATTCTGATGGTTTGTGTTCTATTCCCCCCTGGCAGGCCTTGCAGGGAGATCAGGATTACTTCTTCATTCTCCACACTCTTCTGGAACTCATCTTATTCTTCTTCAGTCAGGAATTCCTTCCCACCTTCAGCTAATGTGAAATTCAAATGAGCTTTCTTACAAATCTGCAAAGCCCCTTCTCCTTCTTCTCTGTCAACTCAGTGGGAGATATCTTCCTGAAGTTGTCATGGGCAGTTTGGTGGTTGGTTTGTTATAGGTTTTAGGCTTGTTAGGAAAGTGGTTATTGGTCTTTTGTGAACTGCTATGGTTTTGATAATCAGGTTTGTTTGACATGTTAGGACTTGGTGTAGGTGTGTGGTTTTTTAGAAGGTTTTTGGTTAGAGCTGGAAGTAATGACATATTTTTGGATCTTCTTGATGGTTTTCCTGTAAGGTTTGTGACTTGATTAGTTTCACCATATTGTTGATTTCCTCCAATCAACTCATCAACAGAGAAATGTAGTAGGACTCCCCTAGGGTGGTTGTGTGTATCACTGTAGAGTTGAGCATTTTTAATCTCTCGTGATATTCCTCTACATATCCTGTTTGTTCTATTTTGCTCAGATCTTCAATAGCTTCTTCAGGGCCTTCGTCACCAAACCTTAGCACAATTGATGGCTAAAGTCTGTTCAAGGCACCTCCCTGCTGCTGCTAGAATGGCCTTGAAACCAAATATCAGCCCTCCTTCGAATATTGTGTCTTGACATCTCAGCAACGGCCACCTTCTGTTCCTCATTAATCCCAGGAATTTGAAACTATCACCCTTCACCATCAAAATTGGGAAAAAATCCATCTGGGAACATTCACCCCACTCAGATTTGTTCTTGATTGATTAGATTTTGATGATTCCCCTTTTCACTTCCCAAAGGACTGAGAATTGGATCTGAACTCCTGGGGATATCCTCAGCCTGCTTATCCTTGCTCAGGTTTAACACGGATTGGCTAATTTGAGCTATCTTAAGAGTATTCTCCATGCTCTCATTCCTGTGATTCACTCCTTTAACCATGCTACTCGGCTCAACCACCTATTTATCCACTCTTTTTAAACTTTTATCCATTGTTTTGTTTATCCATTGTTTTGGATCTAATCTACTCTGGTACCAATTGTTAAGATTCTAACTAATTAAGCTACCAACAATTCAATTATGCCAGAAAATGAGAATTTCATTAGCTGAGCCAAACTCTAGCAAATTATAATATCAAAACATCAGCTGAATAAAGTCAGAAAAAGAGATTTTGATGGAAAGAGAAAGGTGATGTTCAAGACTGATGGAATAACAATACAAGGAAAGCTCAAAAAATGAGCCGAATTACAGAGGAAATCTTCATTAGAATTTGGAGTCAAAACTTGTAGAAAAAGAAAGCTGAAAGCTGCTTTTAATTGAAGAAGACAACTCCAAACCATTGCTCCTGCCAATCCATAAATGGCACACGTTCTGCTCCTAACTGCATTGGTCTCCTCTCCAGATCAAAACAGCATCGTTTCTGCCCTAGTTATTCATTACTCCTGCATGCCTTCAAATGACACAGTTTCACTCCCTTCCCTTTTAAAAGCTTCCAAGTGCAAATATTCTTAAAATTATATTTCTGCCCCCAAAGACAACTGATTTCTTTCCTTTTCGCCCCCCAGCCATTGTAGAAGATCATTGTGCAATAGTACTATTCATATTCGATGAACACCAGTTCTATGTGAGCACATTATTTATTTTTCCAGGAGTACTCTGTTCTTCATTTTCTTTGTCTGCTCTGCAGCTGTCGGCTTCTACTTTGCGGTCTGTGCTTCAAGGTCTGATATTAAGTGTGAGTTTGCTTTACGAAGTTTTATGCGGCTTTGAGTCTGATATCTGAGGCAAGGCAGATTGAATGATTTGAAAATTTTCTGAATTAGTCAGATTCTTTCATGTGATGTTCTGCAAGATGCTCTTGATTACTTACTTTTTGCCCATTAGCTCATGCTCATGCCTCCGTGCTTTGTGCTGGTTGTGTCTATGCTTAGTTTGTGGCGTAGCGTGTTTTCACCAATTTACTGAAAAATGACCTGAAAATTGTTCCCTTGTATTGCTTTCTTTTCACTCGGTATTGACGCGTCTTTGTTGCTGAAGGTGAATTTCTTAAGCTTTAATGAAATCGAAACTTCTACCATATCTTTGAAGGTATTCTTTTGATTGGCAGCATTGTCTCCATTTGCAGGTACAAGAAGCTTTTATCCAGTGTTGATTTGACAAAAGATTTTTTCTACAGTTATACATACCCTATAATGCAGAGTTTGCAGAAAAATGTGTTGTCAACTGGTAAAGAAGGGATACCATATGAAGACATATTTGTATGGAATGCTTTTCTAACGCAGGCAATTCGATCAGGATGCAACAATACTACATGGACAATTGCTTTGGTTCATGGGCATTTTAAGCAGGTGTTGATATTTTTCTTAGTTATCTATTCACTTATTACCTTACATAGCTGTGTTATTTACACACTGGTGTTGTGTGTGCATGTGTATAATGTAACACATGGAAGCTGAAACTGAAGTTGCGGTATATGCTGTATGTTGAATGTTTGTTTAACAACTTGTAGTAAACTTGTCATACTCATATCTCTTTAAACATGCGCATGAAGACATGCATATATAATAAAACATCCAAGAAAGGATACACAATGCTCATAGGATCTGAGGTCGTGTACACTAGAATCAAGGAGTAAAAGCCACGCGCAGCTCATGGGCATACCGTGGGACCACCTCCTTGTATATTTTCTCTAACCAACTTGTAAATCATTTCTTCTATCATTTCATTTGCACCAAAACACTACCATAATATTTATTGTCAATTCTATAGCCGGTGGGGGTCTTCAAACATGCATCACTCTTGCCTCGCTCCAAACTGCCAACCTTGGATAATCTGGAAGTTTTTTTTGGCACTAAGTAGTTTTAATAGATACAGATCTAGTGCTTCTGATACAGTACCACCACCATCCTTGCTGACTTATTCATGAAGAAGGTGGAGAAAAAGTGGTGAAGATAGGGATACGGATCAGTTTTCAATTGACCAAGTCCAGCTTAGTCAACTATTGGGGTTGCTCATTTAGTATCTTAGTCAACTATTGGGGTTGCTCATTTAGTATCCTCAAGAAGTGGTCAAAGATCTTCCACAACCATCCCACAACCTCCACAACTCCACTCTAGCTATTTCAGCAACTACTTCCAGCTTTCTAGCAAGAGTTTGTTTCTGTTTGTTAGCTAAATAATACTTCATGAATATTTAGTATAAATATTTATAGGATTTGTTTTAGTTTTCATCGTCCAGCTTATTGTTATTTGTTATCTTTGGAGTTTTGTCCTCTGCATATGGACAGGTTTATTGGTTGTAATTGTGTTTAAGATTCTTGCACGATTTGTTGCCAGTAAAAGTTCTATTTCCTTTATCCTACTTCTCTTGTCCTTTTCATATTTCCAACCCCTATCATTTTGGCATCAGAGTGGGTTGATCCAACATGGTTAACATCCGATCGTCCAACCTCCAAAATGATCCATCCAACCCAAACACCAATCCCGCAGCCAACCCAAACTCTGATTCCATTGCTCAACAATTGTAAACAATCGCTTCCAAATTAAACACTATTGACTCTCTAGCAGCGGGTGTCGTTGCACTCAAAGCCCAATCTAGTGGGGCCCTACCTGGCGAAACCAATACCAGTGTATCCAACAAAGGGAAGGCCATGCTAAAGAACTCCCCATGCGGCAGCATGAGAAGGGTAGATCAACATGGTCAGAAAGGGATGATGATGACGTGGAAAACCAATGGTGGTTTAGGAGTCCTTCACTGCGCCCTTACACGAAGATGGAATTTCCAAGTTTGAAGGTGGAGATCCCTGTGATTGAATCTTGAAAGCAGAGATATATTTTCGTTATTATCAAACCCGGAGGAACTCAAAGTCGACGTCGCTGCTATGTACTTGGAAGGTGATGCCCTCAACTTATTTGCTTGGATTAATCGTGAGCGAACTTTGCTATACAAGGAGGAGCTTGTCAAAGCATTGCAAGAAAACTATGGTCTGGCGGAGTTTCAAAATCCAGATGAACATCTCTGCAACATAAGGCAAACTAGGTCTGTTCAAGAGTACCGTCAAGAATGTGCCAAGAGGTCCTCGCGTGTCACAAATCTGCCAGATCATTGCTTATTATGCATATTTTTAAATGGTTTGAAGGAGGAGTTAAAGGCTGAACCAAAGATGTTAGGATCCACAAAACCCAGAACAGTTTACAAGGCCATGAGTTTGGCTCTTGAATTTGAGACCAAACTGGGACCAAATCCGAGTAGCAGAGGGCCCAACTGGATCACTTCCAGCTGACTGTGCTCACTGCCCCAAATATCATTCACACGAGCTTTACCTCGTGACAATTTTTTTTCCTTGGCTGTTCAAGGGTCTTACATGAAGTAATTTTCCAGCCATCCGAGCAACGACCCAACCTCTGCAAACTCGATCTTGGGAAGCTGAACGGCAGAATCAAGTGGCCAAAGGTCTCTGTTTCCAGTGTAACGAGAAATTTGCTCCAGGTCATAGATACAAACCCACGAGCTTCGCTCTAATGGAGCTTACGGAAGGCGAATTTCTAGCAAGCAAGAGGAAGCAAATACCAACAATGGCAACCCACCAGCGGCAGAATTGGTTGAGATTTCTTTTCATGCCATTTTGGGTAAATCTTTGGGCAGCACAATGACGCTTTTGGGTAGCACCATACAAGGATGCGAAGTTTTAATTTTGATTGATAGTGGGTCGACACATTACTTAATTTCAGAGAAAATTGTTGAAGTCGGGTTGCCTGTCCAAGAGACATTCCTTCTTTTGGTCTTCAAATTGGTAATGGTGACGTGATTAAATGTAATCGCATTTGTCAGGATGTTTCGATATAGCTTCCCACGTTGGCAATCATCCAAGATTACTACTTGTTTGCAATTGGTGGTGCTAATCTGGTACTGGGTATCAAATGGCTTGCCTCTTTAAATACAATACAGGCCAACTGGAACGAGGTGTTCCTAGTTTTTCATTTGAATGGCAAGCAATATAAGCTTCAGGGGGCCCCTCACAAAGCACAAGCCAACACCAACTTTCAGTTTTTTTTCAAAAGAAAGCGAGATATCAGGTGCTCATCCTGTCCAAAATTCAGAAATTCAGAAATTACTTACGATTTTGAATCAGTCTTTCAGGAACCCAATACCTTTCCACCCTTTCGGCCTCGGAAAGTGCTCACAATATACCATTACTTCCAAATTCGAAACCCCCTAAATATCATAACCTACTTATATCCTTATTTTCAAAAATCTGAAATTGAAAACAGGTTTCTGATTTGTTACATTTAGGTTTGGTTCGCCCCAGTACCAGCCCTTTCGCTAGCCCTGTCCTTGTATTCAAGAAAAAGGATAATTCTTGGTGTATGTGTATCGATTACCGAAGCTTAAATCAGATTAGTATTCCTAATAAATACCCAATACCAACATTGATGAGCTTCTTGATGAATTACATGGTGCCACCATTTTTTCCAAACTTGACCTGAGGTCTGGTTATCACCAAATTTGTGTCAACCCTGCTGACATTCCCAAAACTGCTTTCTGCACCCATTCTGACCATTACGAGTTTGTCGTCTTGTCGTTTGTTCTCACCAATGCCCCTTCTACCTTCCAAGCTGCCATGAATGACCTTTCCAGACCCAATCTCCACAAATTTATATTGGTGTTCTTTGATGACATCTTTGGTCTATAGCCAAACAGTTCAACAACACCTTCACCACTTACAAAGAACTTCAACTTCTCTGGGATGACCAATTTTTTGCTAAATCCTCTAAATGCTTGTTTGGCCAAACCATAATTTCATTTCTGGGACGTGGTATCAGCTAAGGGCGTTGCAGTTGATCCAGAGAAAATTGAAGCTGTTCTCTAGAATGGCCGGTTCCAACCAATGTGAAAGTGCTTCGAGGGTTCTTGGAATTAACAGGTTATTACTGTAGGCTTGTGGAGAATTATGGGGTTTTGGCAAGGCCTTTAACAGATCTCACCAAGAAAAATGGTTTTGCATGGTTTTTTTTGGTTGATGTGCTTTCCAAAACCTAAAGCAATTGTTGACTTCAGTTCCTATTTTGAGATTACCATATTTTAGTCAACCATTGATGGTGGAATGTGACGCCCCTTCTGAAGGGATCGGTGCAATACTTTTCCAATCTGACCACCCGATTGCATATTTTAGTAAGGGCTTTTACTTTCCTTTCTTAAATCATTTAAAATTTACTTATGATTGGGAGTTGCTGGCTTTTGTACTTGCCTTACAAAGTGGAGGCATTACCCGTTGGGACGTCACTTCTTTGTCAAAACAGACCATTTTAGCCTTAAATATTTATTGGAACAGTGGGTTACAACGAACGAGCAACAAAGGCTCATTATGAAGTTTCTGCCGTTTGATTTTTCTATTTATAGGGCTGGAAAATAAAATAAGGGGGCAGATGCACTCTCTCAGCATCCACAGTAGGCTGATTTTTTAGCTTTGGCTATTCCTGTTCATTGGGATTTATGGATTTGCAAGAAGCTCTTCAGGTGGATCCATATGCTCGGGAAATAATGGCTTCACTTGAGCAGGATTACAATTCTTATCCAGATTTTTAGGCAGTGGCCAAAAAGCTGTACTTCAAAAATCGATTGGTCATCCTGGACAACACTCCTCTCAAGTAGAAGATTTTATCTGAAGCTCATGACTCGTTATCTGCGGGAAGGACATGGGGGTTATTTGAAGACTCTGACAAGAATTTCTTCTAACTTTTTTGGGCCAGGTATGAAGCAAGATACCAGGTTATTTGTTCAAAATTGCTTAACTTGTCAACAGAACAAATACCAAGAGCCTCAGCACCAGTAGGCCTTCTGCAACCTCTACCAGCACCATAGAGAATGTGGGAAGATATCTCTATAGATTTCATTTTTTGGCCTCCCAAAATCTGGTGGGGTTAATACCATCCTGGTGTTAGTGGATCGCCTCAGCAAAAACTTGCATTTTCTTCCATACCGCCAAAAGTCTCTTGCTAAAGGAAGGTATGAGAAACTTTCTCCTAGATTTTTTGGCCCTTATAAGATCATAAGACGTGTTGGACTAGTGGCTTATGAATTATAACTCCCTATTTCTTCCCCAACAGCTCCACTTCCCATTACTTCTGACTGGAAAATAATTCTCAATCCTGCCAAAGTATTAGCCCATCCCTGGGTTAAAGAAGGAGGTGTCCTTACTTCTCTGGAGCTGCTGGTTCAATGGGAGGGTCGTCCTTTTGAAGAAGCTAGTTGAGAAAATTATCATCTTCTTGCTGGTCAATTTCCCTCTTTCAGCCACGAGGGCAAGGCGTTTTTTCCAGGGGATGTATTGATACAGTACCACTGCCACCCTTGCTAACTTATTCACGAAGAAGGTGGAGAAAAAGTGGTGAAGATGGGGATAAGGATCATTTTTTAATTGACCAATTTCAGCTTAGTCACCTATTGGGGTTGCATATTCAGTATCCTCAAGAAGTGGTCAAAGATCTTCCATATCCATCACACAACCTTCACAACTCCACTCTAGCTATTTCAGCAACTATTCCCAGCTTTCTTGGAGTTTGTTTCTGTTTGTTAGCTAATAATACTCTATGGATATTTTGTATAAATATCTATAGGATTTGTTTTAGTTTTAATCATCTAGCTTATTGTTAATTGTTTTCTTTGGAGTTTTGTCCTCTCCATATAGACAGGTTTATTGGCTGTAACCTTGTGTTCAAGATTCTTGCATGATTTGTTGCCAATAAAAATGTATTTATTGAATCTGTCGGGACTGACGGGGCTTGAACCTGCAGCTTCCGCCTTGACAGGGTGGTGCTCTGACCGATTGAACTACAATCCCAGGAAAATTAAGTATACAGCCTAAAAATTCTTCTTTTTTTCTATTCATTCGAACCAAAGAAATCAAATTCTAAGGTGCTTTTCGGTCACCATTGGCTTGGGGCGTCCTCTCTCTAATTGAACAACTTCCAAGTAAACCTTCTTTGCTTAAGCGCTTCTTTTCTCTAGGCACATGCTTTCCCATTGGGAATTTTATAACCTTGTACCACTGAAGGGCTCTGGCTCTCTCAATCAAAGGAAGGTCTCTATCAATCAAAAGACCTCTTCTTTTCATTATTCTTTTCTTAGCCAACCTCTTCGATTGATGCGGAGCAAGTTGAGAGAAGAAAGTCAAAGCCATTTTTTCTTTTCAATGGATGGGCTTAGACACGAGGCTCGAAGACCGAAGGCAGAGAAAGAACACGTATAATAAGATCACGGCTGAATTTAGGAGTGATCTGTCCTTCTTCAAACAAGCCGGTGGTGATCTCACTTTCGAAAGAGAGTCTCGATGTGGCGGTGTACATGTAGCTCCATAGTGGAGCTAGTCAGTGGCCAGAGAGTGACCGGACCGGACCGGAGGCGGAAGGGTCGGGCTACTTGATGGGAAAGATCCCACACCTGGACCAGGCTCAAAGCGATGAGACGATTTCTTTTCTTCTCTTTACGGGGTTAGACTCTCTAGAACTAGAACAATAGACTGATTGACTGTGGTCAGGTCAGAGCCTTCTGTTGGAGGAAAAGCTTTCCTACTCGCGATTTAATGAAGAAAAGGAGGCTTTCAAGCAGTTCGGCTGATTCAATCCTGTCGCAATGGAAAGGAAGCTTCACGACCACGTGTAAGGCGAAAGCGCCTCAGCCTTTTTTCTCTGTTATTGATAGAGTTCTTGTATTTATATATATGATAGAGACATAATATCTATCCTCATTTGGTGCTGCTACAAGAGTAAAAGAAAGAAAACTATTCTTTTATGATTTCAGTTTCCAACCGGGTGGAGGGCGATGGGGAGACTACTAAAATATGCTTATGGGACATTCCTCTATAGGGTTTTGGAGCACTCCTAGCCGGGTTTCCGCCTCTCACGATTGCTTTTTTTAAGGCTTTCGTTCCTATACTTTCCAATATAGCTACTTTAGCGTTAGCAAGACGGATCGCCTGTACGCGGTCAACGAATTCATACTAATGCTAGGACTTGTCGCAAGCTAATTCGGAAATGAAAGAAGTCTACCGAAAGCCCTTGATACTTGTCTGAAAGAGCTATGCTATTGACCGATCATTTTTTCTCATTTTGTTTGAAGCGGGCCAAATAGAGACTGAAATGCATAAAAGAAATAGGGGAAGGGTTCCAAACCTTTTTTTGGTTTAAGGGCTGCTTGCCCTACCGAAATACCAAATTCGAGGCTTACACCTCCCTTATTGGGCCAAACCACCTGGGCACTAGGCCCAATGTGAGTTGGATCACTTAGCCACACTTCATAATTTGAAAAACAAGCACCGTGGAAATACATGCTGCTCAGCCAAAGAAAGATGGAGAGTTGGCCGAAATGGGCACTAAACACTTTTCACTGAGCTTTCTTCTCTTGCTGACTCTGCCAGGGCAGCCAGGAACCGCTTGGCTGATCACTCGGATCTATCTGCTCGTGCGTCGAATATTAGGTCCGAAAAGATCTTCACTTACGTATCGAGACAGGAAAGATAAGCTTGAGCGTGCCAGTTCGTTTTCTCTTTTAAATGCTTGTGCTTGTATATCTACATACTGAAAAAAAAATGTTAATTTGAAAATTTATAATTGAGATTCTTAATAATTAGCTTCTTTCTTTGTCAGTGCAGTGCCATATCAAGAAGGGAACAATCCTAGTCAATCAGCAGCTTATTCGATTCCTATTTTTTATGTGTCACTTCCTCGTCCATTAACAAGGCAAGAGATAGAAAGGATAGTCCCTTGCGCATTCGCGCGAACTACAACTACTAGAAAATGGTGAGATCATTAGTTTATTGAAAGAAGGACCAACGACAATCCTATCCTAAAGGAGAAGGAGGCGCACTTTATGGGATTTCCACTATAAAAAAAATCCAATCCCGCAAAGGATTGTTCATGGAACTACTATCGAGATTCTTTGGACCATATTTCCTAGTATCATCCCGATGTTCATTGCTATACCATCATTTGCTCTGTTATACTCAATGGACGAGGTACTTTAGAGTTGCTCTTTGCCCAAAGCCTTCCTTCCGACTTAGAAATACCAACTATAAATAGCTTTAGCATCTCTTGATAAGAAAAGGTCTTTAATAGAGCTAAGGGGAAGGTTTTGAACCCTAGTAGCAAAATGGAATTAGTTTACCTAATAACAGGTACAAATAATAAATCGAGGTACCCATTCTATGACGACTTTCAACTTTCCCTCTATTTTTGTGCCTTTAGTAGGCCTAGTCGAGCTCTCTTATTTCCGGGCAACCGGGTGGAGGGCGATGGGGAGAATACTAAAATATGCTTATGGGACATTTCTCTATACGGTTTGGGAGCACTCCTAGCCGGGTTTCCACCTCTCAAGATTACTTTTTTTATGGCTTTCGTTCCTATACTTTCCAGTATAGCTACTTTCGTCTTACTCCTTGGAAGACCTTGGTTGCATAAGGCCGGATCCTTCACATACCATCAATGTTTAAAGTTTCCGTTTTGAGGTTCTATTGTTAAGGTCAATGCCAGTTGAACTTCATCTATAAGGCATTCTTTGCTTTGGCTCTTTCTTTGACTCTCACATTTTCCCGCATCTAAATACTAGTCCGGGGCCAATGATGAAGAAAGTAGTGGCATACGAGTACCTTGCTAGTAAGCAAAGCATGCCGAGAGAACACTGAGACGAACAACCTAGCTAGGAATTCAATTCCCTGCCTATGTCTACTTCTTTCCATTCACTTGCTTTAACTACTCATGCTATGTATGTGGGAAATAAGAGCGCATCAACTCCGTTCCTGTGGGCTTTTGAGGAGCGAGAGAAATTGTTGGAATTCTATGAAAGAGTCTCGGGAGTCAAGATGCAAACTTGATGCACATATAGATAAAATAGCAGCAAATAGCATCTTTCTAGCCTGCATATTCGTGGAAAATATCATTTAGAAAGCCTTGTCTCTATCTTTCAGCAACTGAACGGGAAGTAGTTTATGAAAGGACTTTAGAATCGCACACCCTAATGATCTCTTGAAAGTTTTTCATGAGGGCTCATCTATCTGGCTTGATAAGTTTGAGAATTGGGCGGACTCGATACTGGCCTGGCATCGAACTACATCACTTTACTTTCTTTATAATTAGAAATCTTTTGAAGTTATACGAACTTTCTACAAGAAAATGACACGCTCCGCGTGTCACGAGATATGGAGCGTTCTTAACTGAATTAGAATGAGAGGTTCACCACCACATCATTGCATGCAAGAGGAGCTCGCTCGATTCGCCGATTGGTCCGAATAACCATCTCGTAATTCACTTCTGACCCCGTGTTCGATAGCCCGACCGTAGTGATGTTAATTGTGGTTACCGGCAAAGAAAGAAGGTGGATACTACTTTTATTCCGATTCGGACAGAGAAAGACTGATTTTGAGGGGTAGGCATTCCCGTCCGCACTTATTAAACGGATCCATCCTAACCGAAATCATTGAATCCGGATCCGGAAGTTGCTTCGTAGGGTGACTGGTCCTGCCATAATTGACTCCTACCTATAGCTATAGCATCGGCAACCGAAGTCGAGCATACATAGGACGATCTTCATGCGTGAATAGCAAGCCGGGAGGAAAGAAAGGGCGGTAGATGATAATGAGAAAGGGCGCTGCGTCTGAATGCGGCTCCTCGTTCAATCCTTTCGAATTCATTGGATCCTTTTCCGCGTTTGAGAATCCACTCTCTTCTTCCACTCCGTCCCAAAGATTAGAGTAACTAGGACCAATTTAGTCACGTTTTCATGTTCCCAAGTAAAATTTTCTCGAACGCGCAGTATCAATAAGCTAGACCCATACTGCGAGTTGTTTCATGCCATAAATAAACTCGAACACTCAAGAAATCCGTTGGACAGGCAGATTCACATCTTTTACACCAGATGCTTACGTTGGATGGATTGCCTTTAGCAGTTTTGGCTCTGATATATCTGTAGTTGGGTTTTTTTGTTTCTTCGTGGTCGTAACAATCACTTCAAGCAGTGGAAAGAACAAAAGATGTGCTCCAAGTCCTTGGGCTGTTGAATAGAATCCAACCACAAGTCCAGGAGATGGAATCATCTCATCAATAGTATTAGGTATTTTATATGACTTCTGTAGTGACCGAACGAAGTTAAGGATTGATTCAATACTGAATCCCAGATCCCTATAGACGACTAATGGTAGGGGCCTCAACACCCATCGTGAACGTATTGGTGAGAATCCAATGCCCCGAAAACCTAAGGGTTCCTCCGCAAGGTTCATCCACGGAGGGTGAGTCAGGGCCTAAGATCAGGCCGAAAGGCGTAGTCGATTTCTGTCTGGACAACAGGTGAATATTCCTGTACTACCATCCAGTTTCTGGACCCTGCATAGGTTCCTATCTTAACCATTTTAGATGCTTCAGCTTATGCCTTTCCTTCTCTTGCTGCCTATGTCGGCCTTAGATCCAACTAGGGGTTGGTCAAGTCCTGTGATAAAATAGATATGTTCAAATAGAAGATCGATAGATCAGTCCCCAGTGATATTGAATGTTGAGAATCGACAAAAGAAGAATCTATTGTCGCCAAATACAAACCCAAACACCATTAAAAAGTAAGGGAAGGCGCGAAGCCTGTTTGAATCTTTGGACCTAGCGAAAAGGACTCTCAGCCTTCAGGCAGGCAAGCAAGCGCGAGAGAAGTAGAGCTGTCTACGAAGCTACCGCTTCCCCCGACCGACTAAAATACAACAGTCACGACCTACTTTGATTCAAAAGAAAGGCGAAGGGTTGGGCAACAAGCAAATGGAGAAACTAGTGATGATTGCCATGAATGCTGCGCTCGAAGACGTGTACAAGGTCTTTGCCAATTCCTATCAACATGGTGCATCTCTTAGTAGAGGGGAGTGAAAAGGCCGCGGAGACTTTGACCGAATGAATAGGAATAGGGATCAATTGATAGACCCTTTCGAAAGACAGAACTAGTAAGTACGCCAACGCTAGTCCGAAACGAAGGCAAGGGCTATCCGACTTAACAACGAGCCCCTCCCCAACTGCAAGACCAGAGGCTACTGCCATACATGAACTAGTTGCGAGACTAGCGAGCGCAATAAGTTACACCTACAACCGAAATGGAAACCGAGCGTTTCGTGGTTCAAAAATGCCGAATATCGTCTGATCACCATCTGTCAGGACTCTTCGGCGTAAGTTCCTTGGCTTGGACAGGGCATTTAGTCCATGTCGCTATTCCTGGATCCACTTCATGTTGGCAGTCATGAAGGCAAAGAGTTGACTTCGACTTCTGAAGTGTAAGGATTTTGCTTTCGCCTATCTCGGATTCTGCTACTGATTGGTTAAATTAGTTCACATTCGCTTGGAAATACAAAAGAGAATGCAGTCGAGACAAACCACTAGTAGGGATATGGATGGAGTCTCGCTCAGTAAAGAGAGTTGTAGATTCGTAAAACAGGAGAAGAGCCTTTACCTTTCCTATTATTTATATTAGTCAAGCGCGCTAGCTGCAATAAACCTAAAGCAAGAAGGGGATTAGGACATTGCACAATGATCCAAACTCTTTGTCGCATCTCTTCGATACGAATACTGTAACGATCATAGCGATCTCCTCTGGTACCTACTGGTACGTCAGGATCCGATTGGGTTTACAGATCCTCAACCAAGAGGAATGTAGTAACTCGTATGACAAGTAGGGGGATGAAATGAGTCTATCGAAGGGAAAACTTTTGGAAGACTTTCCACGTAAGAGCTACATAAAAGGAGCGATAACTAGAGAAGGAGAGAGAAAAGGCTACTAAGTCATTCTATTGGACTTGAGGCATCTCTTATTTAGAAGAACATTCACCTCCGAAGCGGCATCATCATCAAAAGCTGAAGATGGATATCGGACTGTGGGATTAGTGTAGCCGCTAGTGTTCGGGTCTCTTGAGGTAGGGCGTAGCTAAGCCTTGCCACATTGTGGTATCTTTTCTTTTTTTTCGGTGCCTTCGAATGCGTAGGTTAGAAAGAAGAGGCATTGTGAGCGTTCTGTTCGAAAAAGCGCGTAATGCAAGAATGAGTAGGATATCTGCTCTGTAGTGTTGTTGGCTAGACCGGATATGCTCGGTGGTTCGGTCCTCTCCCCCTGGTTGCTACACCCTTTGATTTCATTATGAGTAATAGATCAGGTGGGGATTAATTCGTACGGCAAGTAACACACCTATAGTAAGTAGCGGACCAGTATTATCTCACATCGGACATGTTGAGTTGGACGCTTTTGATTTAGACTATCCTCTATTCGGATAGATATGTCCCTGTGAGGGACTACGCCAATCTTTATATGTGTTGGCCACGTCCGTTTCTGCTCCGAAGAAGAAGGTTTGGATCTTTCAATCTAGTTATATGTCGTGAGGGATGTGACCTATGTTCTATTTCCTTTATCCTACTTCTCTTTCCCTTTTCATATTTCCAGCCCCTATCAGCTTAGAAATTGGATCATCTGTTTGTTGGTGGTCCTTTTAATTCCCTTTTGATCTCTCTCTCTCTCTCCTCATGTTACCTGGACTCTTCTTCCAGTCCAGACATATGTGTTGATATGACACAAGTGCGGGTACGAGATACGTACTTAACATGGTGCACGTCATAAGTTGCATTGACTTCTGTGAGATGTGATGTTGATGGGAGGGAGGAGGAGGGATCGACAAAAAGGTCATGAGATGGGAAGAGTGCTAGAATGTTCAGATGATTGCAGTAGATCTGAGATGCTAGGCAGCCTGGTTTCTTGCTCTTGTCATGGATGTCAGTGAATGGAGTCACCAAGGGCTTTGGCCTTGCCTCCAACCTTGATTATTTCCTCAAGGAACTTCTAGAGGTATGTGATTTCCATGATCAAATGAGTCATATAAATAATGCTAACAACTTTATGTGATGAAATTGCATTAATACTACTTTTACATATATAATCTTACAAGACGTGTATATATAGATAGGTAGATCAAGTATGTATGTATGTATATATGAACTCAAGTCCATATAACATCGTCTCTAAGAGTAGTGTGACATCTTGCTTGGGCAATGCATGACCTTGATTAAGAGAAAAAGAGATATGAACTCAAGTATGTACGTATGTATATATGAACTCAAGTCCATATAAGATCGTCTCTAAGAGTACTGTGACATCTTGCTTGGGCAATGCGTGACCTTGATTAAGAGAAAAAGATATGAACTCAAGTATGTATGTATGTATATATGAACTGAAGTCCATATAACATTGTCTCTAAGAGTACTGTGACATCTTGCTTGGGCAATGCGTGACCTTGATTAAGAGAAAAAGAGATATGAACTCAAGTATGTATGTATGTATATATGAACTCAAGTCCATATAACATTGTCTCTAAGTGTAGTGTGCATATAACATCTTGCTTGGGCAATGTGTGACCTTGATTAAGAGAAAAAGAGGAGACCGGTCACCTGTCCAAGTATGTATGTATGTATATATGAACTCAAGTCCATATAACATTGTCTCTAAGAGTACTGTGACATCTTGCTTGGGCAATGCGTGACCTTGATTAAGAGAAAAAGAGGAGACCGGTCACTTGTCTTGTTGGTTGCAATTTGGGGACTTTGATGAGTCAATCTAGATACTTCTGGCTTAGAGTTTGGATTTCAAAAAATTGGGCCAATCTTTGGTGTTATCATGTATGCCAGGAATTAAATGTATATTCTCCAAGGATGGAAGCTAGATAGCATTTTATCATGTTTTGAACCATTTTTTATTGTGGAAAAAAACCCTTTTAGTTTGATCTCATGTCACTGACTTTATATTTATGTGTTTATCTAACCCTTTCTAATTTCAGTTCATGTTTATGTCTTTGGTCCTGTATCTCCAATTTATGTTCACTAGTTACGTGCTTACATCAGAACCTACATAATGTGTTTGGTTAAACAATTGAATTTAATTTACCAAATCTATCAGACTTGGAATGGCCAATGAAAAAGATAATTTATGTTCACTAGTTATGTGCTTACATAACCTATGTAATGTGTTTGGTTAAACAACTGAATTTAATTTACCCAATCTATCAGACTTGGAATGGCCAATGAAAAAGATATTTTAGCCACAGTAATTGAGTTTTTTGATTAATTGTTTTTGGATTAATTGATCTACATAAAAGTGATGTATCCAGTATGAAATAATTTGTTACTTTTTCAATATGTTTATGTATCCAGTATGAAATAATTTGTTACTTTTTCAATATTATTAATATCATCTACCAACCAATATAATAGTACAGGAATTGTGAAGCATTTCTACTTGTTGCACGAAATTTGGAACCTGACTATGGAATACTTATTCAAATTGGGAAATATCGTACTATTTCAGATCTTTCTAGAAAATAAATCAATGTACTCCCTCCGTCCCAAATTTTTTGTTGCTTTTCAGGAATTTAACTTTTTAAGATTAGTACTTTGATTGTGATATTGGTGCTCATCTTTCCATTCTTGCCCCCAAAATTCAAATTTTGAATTTGAGATCGTATAATTAATAATTAAAAGAAGGGCACTAATGGAAAGCAAAACAAATGTAGCTTTGACTTTGTGAAGGTGAAAAAATTTTGGGACATCCCAAAATGGAAAGTATGACACTTTCAATGGGACGGAGGGAGTATAATCTTTTTTGCAGTTTGACTTGCATGTTGACCTCTTTATTCCAAATTTATATCATTATTGGGTTTCATGTCAAAAAATTACCCTACCCCGCTGTCTCACACATTTGGTTAATTAGCCGAGCCTCAAATTTCCACCTCTAGTTATTTGTTTGATTAGAAGAGTATCTTTAGTTGACAATGTAATTTTTGCTGCTAAGATATAATATTGATTGAATAGAAAAGTACTAGCTCTCAAAAGGAAATTTATTGTTCTTGACATCTCAGGAGTGTTAATTTCTGAAGATTTGGTTCATCAAATGCCAAAAGAGACTGAGAGTTGTAAATTTCAGCACTTAATCATCTAGATTTTTTGTTATTTCTTTAATCCATGTGACATTATTATGAGTTGTTTCTTTTATAGGCTTCTAGGCTTGTAGTTTTTCTTAATAAATCTACCTCTTCAGGGCGTTGCTTATCATGTTTTCTTTTCTTATACCTCTGTAATCATATCTGTGTCCTGTCAGTTATGATTTTTTCCAATACTGATGGATTTATCTCAATTACTCATTAGCTTTGATATTGTTTAAGAACTTCTTACATAGACTCATGCTGTCTGAAAAGAGGAGCATGACATGTACTTAGTTTCCACATCCTTTCATCCGCCAACCCAATTTTGGCCCCAGCATTTCTATTTCTTCTGCCTCTTTTTTCCATTTTATTTTTTACAATTTGAATTTCTTTATTATATTGTTAAGATTATTTTTACATTTTGAATTTCTTTATTATACTTCGTTAAGACTTGTCTATATTGTCCAATATAACTTATAGGGACCTTAAACATATTCCAATTGTCTGATAACTGCAGATTAGGCTATCAATTTTTGGAAGGGACTTCAGCGTTTCTCTGATTTCTAGACGCTCACGACACTTTGCAGGAACTCGGTACGGCCTACATAGTTTTTTTTGGATTTTCTAATTTGTGAAATCTTGTGGATAAGATGAAAATTGTTAATAAAGTAATGGGGAATAGGATGAGAATAAACTCTGATACAAAAACCAGATTTGTTGCTTGAACTTTAATGCTTGATTTTCTTTTTCTTTTTCTTTTTCCACTTTTTCCTTCTCTCATCTTTGTTGGAAGGGGTTAACATCATTACTTGGATTCTCAAGGGCATACGAACTTGAATTCAAATTGACTGAAGATTTTTGTATTCAACCAGTTCGTATGTCACTATACGAACTTTTAGGTGCTTAAAGCTGAGCAATTTCCATTTATCAACATTACATGCTACTGGTGGTGCTATTCTAATCACCTGAAGCTTGTGAACAAAAGAAATACATCCTTATCTTTTGTTCTTACCTCACTATTTATGGTTCTTGAACTTTCCTCTTTAGGATTACCAGACAAAAGAAATTGTTAATTTTATAACAAAATATGGCCTTATATATTTTTCATTTCTTCAACTTTTACTTGATGCATCACTCACTTCTTTTTAGGTTCTCATTTTAGACAGTGTCCATGTGTTGAGAGTTGCCTTTAGGAATTCTTTTATCAGGTACACATATATAACCAAGTGTCCTAGAGTGTATATGTTGGCCACTAAATTCATCAGCAGTTAGCAGGAGGCAACATGGGTTCACTTCTTTCAACCTTGGCATCATGCTTGTCACTGTTGACTAATAAAGCATGTTTGCTCATTGCAAATGTGCCAGTTTCTCTAGTTGTGTTCACAACACAACTCTCGTTGCATGTATGATGCATTAGTCCTATTGGTGCGAACTATGCATGTCCTATACGTTCATATAAAACCAATTTTCTTCAGATTGATAGAAGTGCTGCATGCACTATAACTTATCTGATGTCCTCAAAATGTGATCTCTCACATTTCTGTCTGTCTATCTGTCTATCTATCTATATATATATATATATTTTGTGCTTCAATAAATGATAATTTATCATTTCTAACCACCTTAGAGTGGTGGACCCTACTAGTTTTATTAGATATGAATACCTGGTACATTAATAAATCAAAAGTGATTCCATGCATAATGCATATTTGAAGAGCTACAGAGTTCTCAGAACAGGTTTGCAAAACATATAACTAGACGCGAGTAAGCGCATATACACAATCCATAGCATCGAGGCTCATAATACCTTTAATGTAAAACATGTATTAGCTTATGTGTTCATTTATCTCAATTATCTTTTCTATGGATAATGCTTAAATGGAATGTAGGTAATTGTGCCTTTTTGTTATGCTGCATTTGCTTTTCTTTTGTTTTTCTTTATGTGCTAAGTTCAGGGTAGGATCAATGCTGAAGGAGGAAGAACAACCACCCAGTTAGCATTATCGCTTTTTGTGTCTGCCTTGGGGAAGAGTTTTTTCAAGAATTTCTTCACCCTTACACAAAAATCAAAATCCCAATGTGCTATAAGATGGTTTTTTAGTTATTTTCTATACTATGTATAATCTTATGATCATTTTGGAAATGCTTTGGGTACAAATTTCTGTAACAGCAGTATCACTTGTGAGATTATTCATGTATTTGGAAACTCCTTTAAGTTTTCATCTTGAGCCTCTTCTACCATCTCTCTTGTCACAGTGTATGGGGCGCACCTGTTTGTGTATGTTTTAAATTGTGTAGCTTGGGGGACTTTGATGTTTGTACGTTTATCCATTTGTTGAGTACTCTTTGTGGTTCTTCTAGATGACTAGTCTGGGATTGTTGGTCATAATTATGAGTAAATATGACAATTTGTTTCAGAGATCTGACACAATACTTGTTTTTCTAAATCCGAATCGAGATTCACAAGGACTCGAACTCTTCCATTGATAGAATTGTGATAAGCATGAATCTGATTTTCTAGAATGACACGCCACATTATCTTTCTTCTGTCTCTTCTGTTTGTCACCCTACTTGGAAAGTCTAGTTGGCTGTTGACCTAGATTATCGCCAAGTAAAGGCAGATAAAAATCTTGCACATATATATGACAATCAAACTTGAAAGAACATGAGATAATTACACAATGAAAAGTAGGTAGCAGTTTTTCTAAAGAATTCTTCTTTCCTTGATTGTTTTCCTTGAGAACTTTTTTAGCAACTTCCAATATGGTTTGATGGTCATCTCGTTCATTCCCCATGCTTTGGTTGAAGTTTCAAGGCTTCATATTTACTGGTGATCTATATACTATTTATAAGCATGAGCGAGAATTTTGTTGTCTGTCATTTTATTATTTGCCAAATTTACCCTCCCCGCTCCATTTATTATCTTTTCATTAACTACCCATAACTGTCTTCCCATAACTCCCTTCCCACTTTTTACTCAAATAAACTCCACTAGCATTTCCACTACTTATTCCTTTTCTTTTTTTTTTTTTAAAAAATTGAAATTTTGTGCAATTTTTTTTTTTTTTTTAATTGTGCACCCATAGGCGTGCCATTCTTGCTAGTGCTAATTAATGCTGCGTGTTGACGTGTTTTTGTCATGGTAACCGTTATATCTTTCAGTATTATAATATGATAGTTGTAAGATTTTATAGTAAGAAAGGGAAAGTTTTTCTGTTAATGGCTTCACATTGTCATTAGCCTCATTCGTGCAGTTATTTGAAAAGGGGAGTCAATGATCATGGAAGGGTTGCAAACGACGTTGAAACTGAACAGATAGTCCTTGATGAGGAAGCTGGATCTTGCAAAGGAAAAATGAGTTCTGTTATACAAATGAGGGGTTCTATTCCTCTTTTCTGGTCACAGGAAGCTTCAAGATTCAGTCCCAAACCCGATATTATTTGTAAGAAAAAATGATTCATTTCGAAATTGTTAAGTTTGAATGGATGTTCTTGTTCTACAGACCTACTTGATTGAATTTTTTTATTAGTACATTTGAAGCACTCATTTTTGCTAATTATGCAGATGTCTATTTTCTTTTAATTCACATGTGATGCTCTTTTCTTTTGAGTGAAGTACAAAGATATGATCCTACCTATGAGGCAACAAAACTACACTTTGAGGACCTGGAAAAGAGATATGGCAACCCAATTATTGTACTCAATTTGATTAAGGTTCGTATCTTGACTAAATGTTATCGCTTATCAGTGGCTAGAATGCTTATACATTCCTTCTTCTGTCCTTGTGACTGCAAAATATTTTTCGAATGTGGCGGTTTATGCTGGAATCTTTGTAAAGGTTGAATGGAAAATTTTTTTGTATTGTTTTTGGGGAAAAATGCATTTTTGGTCCCTCTTGTTTGCGGTATTTAATAAACTAGTTCGCAAAGTTTTGGACAAAACAAATTTAGTCCCCAATGTCTCGAAATTTGAACAAAGTTAAGACAATTGACGAGAAATTAAAATCAGCTTTTAACAAAAGATGGTCACTTGCATAGTTCGCAAAGTTTCGGACAAAACAAATTTAGTCCCCAATGTCTCGAAATTTGAACAAAGTTAAGACAATTGACTAGAAATTAAAATTTTTAACAAAAGATGGCCACGTGCATGTCATGTTGCTATTAAGATTTTAAAAAAATTAATAAAAAATATAAATACTAAAAGAATTGTACAAAACTGGTCCCCAAAGTTTGTGAGAAATGCAAAATTGGTCCCAAAGACAAAAAACCTAATAAAATTTTGTTTTGTCGCAAAAATTCTATTAGTTTCAATGTCAAAGAAACTCGCGCCATCAGGGATATTAGGAGAGGAAAAGTTTTGTGAATGTTAAAATTTGTTAAAGAACATGAACGGCCATCTCAAAACCAATTTGCAGTGAATGGTATGGCCCATAAATCTTATTAATTAGTCTAGGATCTTTACGCTAACCAATTTGGGATATTTTATATTTAACATGGAAGCCCATGTTCTTTAGACACATGATATCAGAGCTAGTCTCAAGTGTTTTCCCAGCCACACATGACTGGGGTTCTTCTGCACATTGGACTTGACTTCACGTGTCAGCCAATATTTGTTTGGTTTAGGTATTCAGCTTGACTTCATGAGTTGTTTCTATCCGCCAATACTTCAGTTGTTCATGTTTGGGCTTGGCTCTTGTCATGTCCACCTTGCCAAACCAATTTATTGTCATTGTTTCAACCCAATCATGTGTGAATGAAAACACACTTGAGGCTATCTCAGATACCATGTTAAAGAACATGGGTTTCCATCTCAAAACCAATTTGCAATGAGCGGTGTACGATCTTTACGTTCACCAATGTGGGATATTTTATATTTAACAAAGATAATCTCAACTAAATAATGATCACATCCAATAAGGGCTAATTATACAGAATGATTAATTAGACTTGAAATGGAAAATTTGATAATAGATAATGTTTGAATATTTAAATGATCAAATACATATTTGTTAAGAAATTGATCATATATATACATATACCATAAAATATTATTATTAGAAATTAAATTCACATAGTATTATAGTGATATTATAGTATTATAGTGATATTATAAAAATGTCTAGTATTTTTAGGGTGAATAAACATGCTGATAATAACTAAATTTTGCTCGATGTTATAATTTACAAAGTGAACGACATTCAATTATCAAATTTGATAAACTAATATCAACAATAAAGATATTAAATCATGATGTTCCCAAGTCGAAATGGAATTTTAGACAATGGACTATTTTCTTGGACACAAAATAATTATATATGTGATGAAATTGTGTTACCACTTTATATATTAATATTTCTTTTACCAAGGTACAAAAGAAATATTTATTAGGAGTAGGAAAGAACTTGCGATATGACACTTGATATTGTTAATTTCCTAGAATTTGTGTCACAAAATCTGGCTGTTTGGCTCTAGGTTTAATTAACATTAATGTTACATTTCTTGTAATAAAATAGTGGTAATAATACTATAGACACAAATGTATATCACTATAATATTGTGAAAAATTAATTTCGAAGGATAAAATTTTACATTAGATGTATAAGATTAGTTTATTAAGAAATATGTATTTTATTACTTGAGAAGTTCAAACATTATCTATTTTCAAAATTTTATTTCAAATCTAATCATTCAGCACAACTAGCCCATAAGTCGTGTTTTGCGCAATGTCTCTTGGATGTGATCATTATTTAGTTGAGATTATTGTTAACATTCACAAATCTTTTCCTCTCTCCTCAAATCCCCGATGGCGCTGGGTGCTTTGACAATTGAAACTTTTAGAATTTTTGCATTAAAAGAAAAATTTACTAGTTGTTTTTTTTTTGGGGGGTCTTTGGGGACCAATTTTGCATAATTTTGGGGACCAGTTTTGTACAATTCTTTTAGCATTTATATTTTTTTACTAATTCTTTTTTTAAAACGTGGCCTTTTTTTGTTTAAACTTTTAATTTTCCGTCAATTGTCCTAAGTTCAAATTCTTGCAGAACATTGGGGACTAAATTTGTTTTGTCCGAAATTTGGGGACTAATTTATTAAATACCTCAAACAAGATGGACCAAAAATGCATTTTTTCCCCTTTTTTTGGGGGGATCAAGGGTGACTCTGTGCCTTATAGGAAGAACTGTGGAGGGCTTCGGTTTGAGAATCGAACCGGAATGCCATGGAACTAGGGACAATGAAGTTTTTCACTTCTGCAGTTTTTTCTAATTTGCATCTATCTGATAGTTCCTGTGACTGCTGGCCTGCTGCAAGTTGAGATTCTTGCCTCTGAGAGAAGAACTGGAAACTACTTCTCTTATTTTCTATAAAAATTGATAATTAAAATTGTTTAACTCAAAAATTATTCCCAAAGCAAAAGGAAATGGCTAGGCAATTTACTCGGTGGCTGCTTAAGTTCTCCATTGTATAATTCAATATGCCACATCTGCTGTTGTTTTCTTATGGTTGATTGTTAAATTGTAGACTGTTGAGAAAAGGCCACGAGAACATGATGCTGAGGCGTGAATTTGCAAATGCAGTCGGTTATCTAAACCAGATTCTACCAGAAGAAAATCATCTTAGGTTTATACATTGGGACTTTCACAAATTTGCAAAGAGGTAGGAATATATGGTTTGTATTGCCATCTCTTGGGCCCTTTATCTGTACTAATCATTGCCTTGTTTTTGTTCTGAAGCAAGTCTGCCAATGTACTGGCAGTTTTGGGTGGTGTTGCCAGTGAAGCACTTGATCTAACAGGGTTTTACTACAGTGGGAAGCCCCCGGTTGTCAAAAGACAAGCTATCCAACTGAGTCGTACTAGCACTGCCAGGTATTTTTTCTGGAGTTGAAGTCCAAATTTCAGCACTAATTTCCCATTTGCAGTTGCAATTTGTAATTTAAAACTCTAGTTTGTCTATCAATGTTTCTCAATACTGGCTTTTTATTTTTCGTTGATAATATTCCAAGTTCTTTAATTCCTTGTGTTTTGACCTGTGAAACTATTCATTAAATGTGATTTTGACCTGTGAAGCTATTCGCACCAAGCTTTTGGGTTTGTCAGAGAGTACATGACTAACATTTTGTTTTAGTATTTTTTGTCTTTAACATTTATTTTCAGCTTTGTATATGTGGAAGAATTTTGAAACTGAAAGCTTGGATAAGTTAGGCCACTCTAACGGTAACAAGTTTGGTTCCTAGAATGGAGGCAGATGCACAGTTTTTTATACTTGATTTATAGTCTTTCTCATTGGTTGAATTTAGGTTGTGCGAGTGGTGGTGTTCTTAAATTTATTAATTTGTTGAAGAGCTTTCTCTTACAGTTTTTTGCTTTAAAATTCCAAGTTCCCTTTGTTGTGAAATTGGTGTGGGCTGGATCTTGTTGCTTAGAAGCGGGCTTTTCCTGCAGGAGTAAGCTGTGCTCTCCTTGCCTTTCCTAGAGCTCCGTCCTAGTTGAATCTTTTTGACTAATTTACTAGTGAAACTTTTTAAGAACTTGAAAAATGTTTTGTACTTGATTTGTTTTTTATCTGATTAGGAAGTTTTCTGTTATACTTTCTATTTTTGAACTCAAAGGCAATTAAGGAGGATTGAGAAATCGATTAGAGATCAGGATTGAGAGAGGTTTGGTTAATTTTTCTTGCCTTTTATATTCTCTTCTTTGGCTTTGATGAATTACCTACCTGGAAGCATGAGATCTTTGAAAAATTAACAAATAAAACTTCCTAGACTAACCTTGAAATACAGTTTGTAACATTGTCTTGCTTAGTATAGAGGAGTCCAGAATTATGATTTTCTGTGACTACTTCTATTGATTTGGGATCTTATAATCTTGCTGCATGTGTTTTGTTTTTTTGTATGTCAGAAACAGTTACTTCTATATATGCAGCTATGCATATTACATCGAATATAACCAGTTTCTATATTCTAGTGGCAGGTCTGTATGGTAAACCTCTGTTCTTTTTGTTGTAGTTATATTCTAAGTTACCCGGACTCGGATACGGGTGTCAGGACGGGTACGGGTACATGTCTAGGTGTCGGATTCATTAATTTTATAAATTGAGGATACGGGGACACTCTAAAAGAGTCGGACACGGGTGCAGGGTTGCGTCTTGTATACTTATATATGATAGTGTAGTTAGTATAGTAGTAATGCAATTTGATGACATAAAGCAACAAAACATTATTTTATAACTCATTTTTCAAAAAATAAATGTTTGTGTAGTATTAAAGAATAGTGGTGCACTGAGAAAAAGAAGATATTAGAAGGATATAACTATAATAAGATTTAGTGATTTGATAAACAATTCTCATATGTTTCTCCCTCATATTTAATCTTCCTCCCTATCTTATCGGTCCTTTCATGTGGTCACAACCATGTTGAAGTCAATTTTTGGCTTGGTAAACAAGTCAAAGTACCCAATTGAAAGTTGACCATACGGACACGGATCCCACACCCTCACCCATGTCGACATGGCAGGACACGGGTACTCTAGGGATGAGAGGAGAGTCCTGTTATAACATAGTTTATATTTACAAGAAGTGCAGTATGGTTATTTGTATGTCATAGTACTGGAAACATGAAAGTGCAGTTATAGTTATTGTATGTTATAGAACTGGAAATATGGCTGATCCTTAAACAGTATAAACCACTTATCCTTTATCAAGGGTCATCTTTTGTACAATTGGCTTAGTAATCTAGTTTTGTAGGCTGTTTTTCTGTTTTTATTCTTGTTTTCTTTTCTCTGGATCGTGGAGATGATTTAACCTTTAAATTGGCTTACATGATGCCATTTGGCAGATTCACATTTTGTTATTGATTAATGTGGATGAAAGTCTTATCCTGATATTTCATGGCTGTTTTTTCCGGGATTCTTCGTTTAGAGAATTGAGAACTAATTCGGGGAATCTTTCGAGGATTAGTACTGTTAATGAGACCTCGACTTCTTTCGTCAAACGGGACCAAGAGACAAACAGTAATCAACATATTAGGAAAGAGAATGATGGTAATGCAACACCAATCTAGGTTTCAAAGTGGGGTTTTGCGCACCAATTGCATTGATTGCTTGGACCGAACAAATGTTGCTCAATATGCTTATGGATTAGCAGCTTTAGGTCGCCAGCTTCTTGCTATGGGTTTGACAGATAAGCCTAAAGTGGATGCTGATAGTAGCATTGCTGCTGCTCTTATGGATATGTACCAAAGCATGGGTGATGCCCTTGCCCAACAGTATGGTGGATCTGCGGCTCATAACACCGTATGTACATCTTTTTATTTGTCTACATGTGTCTAATCGAACAATGAGCATGGATATGTTTTTCCAAACATGTCATGGGAGGCTTTTATATTTCCAGGTGTTTCCTGAGCGGCAGGGCAAGTGGAAGGCTACCACTCAGTCTAGGGAATTTCTGAAGTCTATTAAGAGATACTACAGTAATGCATATACAGACGGTGAAAAGCAAGATGCCATAAATTTGTAAAGCCTGATCCCTTCTATAGTTTTGTTCTTTCTTCATCTTTTCTGCACACTGATGTTTTATTTTTTCCCTTGCTGCCTAATGTAGTCTCTATATCTACTAATAGATGTCTTGACCTACACCAATTTAATTCTGAAGTGTCACTTCCTGAAGTAGTTCCCTGTTCCCATTTCAGTTGTAGAGACTTTTAAGATGTGTTTAAAATACTCCTGTCTGAACCTGTCTTCTATGATGTATTTTTCCAGATTCTTGGGCTACTTCCAGCCTCAGGAAGGGAAACCTGCACTATGGGAGTTGGATTCTGATTACTATCTTCATGTATCAGGTATTGGAGATGATTTCATCCCAGAGAAGAGGTAATGAATTTGCACTCCTTTATGATGCTCTTCAAGTCATATTTGTGTTGTCTTAAGGTTGTGTGTGGTCTGCTTAAATGCACAACTTGTGTGACAACTCTTTCACTTGTATATCATGACGTCAACTTGTAACTAGAAGTTACTGCATTGTTTCCTTGTTTGACCGGTTCAACCAGTGTTATCAGTCAGTTTAGTTCCAGATGTACTGATGTTATGGTTTTCTTGTTATTTTTCATAAAATAATTTTTCTAGAAGCACGAAAAAATACCAAAACAATAATGGTCCCGTATGGATTGCCTTATTTGGAGTATTATTTTGGAGCATTATTCGAGGAATTATTTGAGTGATGTGGCAAATAATAAAAAAATGTGAATAATTTGAGTAAGTGTTTGGATTGTGAATAGTGCAAATAATTTTTGTAAATAAGTGTTTGGATAGTGTTTTTTGCACTAAAAGACAAAAAACGTACGCGAAAGTCGAATGTAATTACTAATATCAAAATATATAATTCCGTTCACTTTCTTTTTCACACCATCAAATCAAATATTAAAAATTTGAAATCCGAATCTTAAAAAACAAGATATACTCGTACATGTATGCTAACATGTATTTATTGAATATAAAATAAAAAAATAAAATTTAAAAATTACTTAATATTTTGTGCACTAAAAGACAAAATACGTAGACAAAATTTGAATAAAATTATTAAAATATCAAAATATATAATCCCGTTCACTTTTTTTTTTATACCATCAAACCAAGTATTAAAAACCACATGCAAAGGTAGTTACCTGTTCGTCGTTTGAAATCCGAATCTTGAAAAACGAAATGGCCATATGCGTATGCTAAACATATATTTGTTTAATAACAAACAAACCAAGCCTTAATCCTACTAAGTAGGGTCGACTGCATGAATCCTGCTACGCCATTGCGTTCTATCATGGACCATATCCTCCTCAATTCCTAGATGGGCTATATCTTTCTTAGAAATTACCCGCCAAGTCTTTTTCGGTCTTTCCCTATCTCTCCTATGTTAACTACTCTCTCTAAAATCTACTCGCCTGACAGGCGCTTCTACTGGTCGTCTTAACACATGACCTAACCACCTTAAGCGTGTTTCTCTCATCTTCTCATCAATAGATTCTACTCCAATCTTCTCATGAATATGCTCATTGCGTATCTTGTCCATCCTAGTGTACCCACACATTCATCTTAACATTCTAATCACATTTCTGCTTCACGGGTTCACTGCCCAACACTCAGACCCATAAAGCCTCGCTGGCCTAATTGATGTTCTATAGAATTTACCCTTAAGTCGTAAAGGAATTTTGCGGTCGCATAATATTCCCGATACCATTCTGCATTTAGTCCAACCCGTTTGTATCCGTTGTGTAACATCTCGATCTATACCACCATCACTCTGAAAAACTGGTCATAAATACTTAAAATTTTCATTTATAGGTATTCCTTGATCTCCGATACTAACCCCTATTCCATTCTTACTTGCACCCTTGGTAAACTTAAATTCCATATATTCTGTTTTTGATCGACTAATTCTAAACTTTTTTGCCTCAAGTGTCTCTCTCCAAATTTCGAGTTTAGCATTTACCCCATCGTTTGTTTTATCTACTAACACAATGTCACTAAATTCCATATATGTTTATTTTGTATGAAATAAATAAACATATATTTATTTAATACAAAATAAAAATACAATTTAAAATTTACTGATACTTACATATTTTTTGCCCATAGTTCGGATTCTCCAACATATGTTTGAAAGTCCGAACCTTATATACCATTTTAAACTCTATTTCCCGCCCATATTTTGGACTCCCGAACCTAAGTTCGGAAGTCCGATCCTTATATACTATTTTAAACTCTATTTTCTTGCCTATACTTTGGACTCCCGAACCTAGGTTCGGAAGTTCAAACTTACATATCCATTCTTTCTTTGCCCAAAAAAAATTCAGACCAATGAATAGTAATGGATAGTATAAAAAAAATTTAATGCTAATATATGTTAATAGCATAATATGCGTATAGACGAATAGTAAAATAATTGATTGAATAGTAATGAGTAGTGAAAGAAATTTTGAATTCTGTAAGTAATGAATAGTGAAAGAAAAATTTGAATTGTGTAAATAATGAATAGTATTTTTGAAAAAAAGTAAAAAAAAATTGACCAAAAAAATTTTTGCTGACCAAACAAGTATTTCATAAAAGTATAAATAGTAAAAAGTGGTAAAATACAATTGTTAAAAAAAAACAATACAAACGGGACCAAAATATTATCTCAAGTAGTTGAGCCACATAAGTGTTTTATATATTTAGAATTTCTATGTGACATGGTTGCTAAAGCCACAAAGTGAAATTGAAAAAGCTTTTCAATAATGGTTGCTAAAGCCACAAAGTGAAATTGAAAAAGCTTTTCAATAAACGAAAAATATTAGCAAATCCAAATACCGGTCCAACTGCTCCTATCCAAGCTGATTGGTTCACAAGTTTTTTGTCCAGATTGACAATTTTACTGTCAACCAGTGAACTTAGAAGTCCTGGCTGTTTTAGAATCATAGAGTATTGAAGACATTGTTCTGTTTTTGTCATGGAGAGTTTGCTTGTATCATATAACTGGTTCTGTATGTGCTCAAGGAGATAGGAAACCTACAGTCTTTGCATCCTGCATTTGCAATGCCAAATCTTTGAAAAGGAAGTTGGAAAAACATGTTTCGGGGATTCATTTTTGCACAGTTGTGTCTGATGTGGCATCTGCTTCTCTTTGGATAAAGGGGTTTGCTGGCCAAATATAATGACAAGGAACCCAGGTAAACAGGCTATTTGCGTTAGATCATCTAGAATATATGTACAGGCTGGATTGGCATAAATGAAACTTGTGAGTCATGAACTTTTGAGTCATGGCAGAAAGGAAAATTATGATTATGAGTAAAGTCCTATCAGAAGGAAAGTTATGGGTAAAGTGAAAGCTAGCTGAGAATCGAGAGTATAAAGAAAAGAAACCACTAGAAAAACCTGATGAACATATTTGTAAATATCACTAATTTTTTTCCTGTTTCTTGAGATTTCATTTTCCTTTCCTTTTGCTTTCCTTCTGGTATGCTATTTCTTTCTCATCTCGCTCTATGATTCTTTGTGATTCTATTGCTTGATCTTGTTAATTTTATAATGTTTGGCTTGATCATGCAAAAACAAGTTCCGAAATTCTAAATCCTGTTACAAAATGGGGCTGAATTTGCACAGGAGAATATGAAGTATTTTAGCTGAATTTATGTGAACATAGCTTACATCTGCAATTTGTGGTGTGATTCCTACTATTGCACATGCATCTCTAAGTAAATTTTCCAGGCAGATGGCTGTCCATGAGTTACCTTTACAAGCACAGAGACAGAATTATATGTTACCTTATTCTTTCGAAAAATTTTCATTTACTTTCTCCATATTTGCCTTTTTTTGTTTTTTTTTTCTCCATGTCTCTTTTCGAATGATAATGTCCAATACTTGTTAGTTTACCCTTACAGTTCCTTAACTGAAGCTAAGCCCGGAGCACCAGGCAGTTTTCTTTCCCCTATTCCTGCTTGTAAAGAGGACTTCTCACGCATAAAGTTGACATCCCTTGATAAGTTGATAGAAAGAACATGCAGTTCAATTAAGAATGTTCGACTTTACAGTGAAACAGACCAGAAAACTGGAAGTTTTGGAGTGGCACCTGATGCAGCGTACTTTCTTTCCCTTGAATGATTGCAACTAGCACCAACATTTTCTGTGAATTTTTAGCTTTCTCAACTTTAAGTGTCATTCAGTGCTGATGCTCTTGCACATAAACATGTAGAGAGAAAAAGAAAGTACTTTACATTATTGTTTGTTTTACTGATGCATGAAATTGTGTTTCTGTGATGCATGATCTCTGTGGCATGGCACAAAGAATGATTTAAACATTCTTATTTTATTACTTGTATTTGTTTGTTTCCTCTTTATTGTCTACTCATGATCAATGCGATTTTTACCGGGATTTCTGTTTTTCGTAGTAAAGGAACACAATTTGTCTTGACTTTCAAAAATGACACAGAAGATAAAAGTCGTTTAATGTGAAAGATAATATTGCGAAGAAGGATCATGGAAATAATCTCGAGTGATGTCAGTCTTGATTTTAATGGTTTCTGAAATGTGAAAAATATAAAGTGATGCTCAAAAAAAGAAAATGTAAAGTCACGTGTTTCACCTGTTTGAAGGCAATGTTTTAGTTTGTGGTCAAGTGTTTCATAACTTTTTGTTGATGGTTAAGTAAACAATAGTAGTTTAATGTCTGTCAGGTAGAGAATAGTGCTCACAATTCTACAACCTGATAAGTAATGTAACCTACTGGGTAAACTTAGTGCATCTGTGCATGAGATCAGTAGCTCTGTGTTCTTGAAAGTTCACGCCTATTTTGTTATATTCCATTTGGGATAAGGAACAGGCGTTTATGCAGCTGTATGCTTGTATCGAGAAAGGTGTACAGAATCTGTTGACATTTTAGTTCTTTCTTAGACCTAACATTAGACAACTGTGCTAGTATTCTTTTATTTAATAGTATGCAATTTTGTAATTTACATTGTTTACTTTTAAGCGAAGGTTATATGTTAAGAACAAGATCCATCTTACGAAGTAGGTGGACTACATTATTATGTATATTGAAGATTACAGGTGTTTTTAGGCTCTTACATAGGGTAATGAACACAAGAATTTCGGCTACAATAGGCAAGATGTGCCTTTTTTACATAGTTCTAATTTCTGTATATACTTATTGTCATCTTCTAAGTTACCAGGACTCAGATACGGGTGTCGAGTACGGGTACATGTCTAGCTGTCGGATTCATTAATTTTATAAATTGAGGATATGGGGACATTCTAAAAGAGTCGGACACGGGTGCGGGGGTGCGTCTTGTATACTTATATATGATAGTGTAGTTAGTATAGTAATGCAATTTGATGACATAAAGCAACAAAACATTATTTTATAACTCATTTTTCAAAAAATAAACATGTTTGTGTAGTATTAAAGAATAGTGGTGCACTGAGAACTAGAAGATATTAGAAGGATATAACTATAATAAGATTTAGCGATTTGATAAACAATTCTCATATGTTTCTCCGTCATATTTAATCTTCCTCCTTATCTTATCGGTCCTTTCTTGTGGTCACAACCATGTTGAAGTCAATATAATTTTTGGCTTGGTAAAAAAGTCAAAGTACCCAATTGAAAGTTGACCATACGGACACGGATCCCACACACCCTCACCCATGTCGACAAGGCAGGACACGGGTACTGTGGGGGTGAGAGGAGAGTCCATGTAACATAGGTCATCTTACAGTTAGCTCTTTTAATTACATAGATGGAACTTTTCTTCTATCTCTCTCTCTCTCTGAGAGATATATATATAAATATATATATTATATTTATGTATCTGTCAGTCAAATGCACAGTTATGGTTTAAACTTTGAGTAGACTCGGTTGCATAAAAAGATGCCTAGTTCATTTTATCTTTGGCTTATTTGAGGCTCTACTGCTTTCACTAACAAGTTGAGAGGAAGAGTTTTCGTTGTTGCTTGTTCAGTTTCTTGCTTCAGTTCATTTTTTTGAGCCAGTCAAGGTTCATTAGCTTTAGTTACGGTTGAGTGAATGTAGTGTAGTTTTGAGATTAAGTTTTCCTGTGCTTGTACAAATCTAATTTAATGAGACTTTGGAGTCATTGCTGTAACTTGTTATATGGAATTATGTTCTTCAGTAATTAACAAGTGGAAACAAACTTTTGCAGGGAAATACAGCTCAAGAGCCCTAACTGGCTCTTTGGACAGAGGAAATACGAGGACACCAACTAGGCTATGAAGGCTGTATCTTATGGGGTTACAAACTGGGAGTGTGTGATAAAAAGGGAGTTGATGCCTTATCTGACCTCAACTGGCTTTTCCCTATAAGTGAAACTAATGATGAGGATTTATTCCAAAGGTATCTTATTTAAAATCTATTCCTTGTTCTTGCAACATTTTTTTCTCCTGTAATCTTCTCTGGCCTGTGCTATGGGTGTATATCAGTTTCATCTACAAGTTTGGTTTAGCAGCTGTAAAGATTATGTGGACCCGAAACTGCAATCTTCCTAGCTAGTGTCTTGCTAATCAATCTTTAATCTCGCTCTGCTCTTAAATTGGTGAAGCCTTTAGTTTGCATTTTTGCTAGTTCTGATATACAATTGAGAATTCCTTCTGCTAGCTTGATTTAGCAGGTGCAATATTTATGGCTAACATGCATAAGACCAATTGTAGTCATTGCTAATCAATCTCTACTCTTAACTGTTTTAAGACATTGAAGCTTGATTTGCATGTTTCTTGGTTCTGAATGGTACTTTTTCTTAAGATAGAATAACCTATTGGTATCTATCTGCAGTGTATGTGTCCTGTATAAGTGATTCGTCCGGTAATAAAGTAAAGATTAATTTCAAATTTAAGAATGGTAAGGTATGCTGCAGCAAGTGCCATCAGCTACACTAAAGGAGTCCTAGGTATTCTAGTGGGATTCTGTATCATGTAATATGAACGGACTCTTTCCAAACGTGTTAGATTAGATTATTTATTTTTCTCGTGCAGGTTCAGCTACCTCTTTCTATGTTACTGATTATATGGCGAGGTAATGATGGCCATAGAAAACTCATTGGAGTATAGGTGAATGAAGTTGGTTTTAAAGTCGGATTTTCATCTTTTTATGAGTTTAAAGACCTGTCCACTTTATACGCAAAGTTAAAAAGTTTTATAACTCGTGAGCTGAAATGATTAAACTTTTAGGTGCAAAACATCCAAATTCAGCCATGCTGTAACTTGTAGTGTCCTATAAACTGTAGGCATTGTTTCGTTTCACTGCCTAAACTAAGTTCTATACCATTCACACCTCAACCTTTCCATTACTTTTCACAATGTCCCTTCTGTTCATTTTTGAGATTGAATTTAACTGTCAGCTAAGCATGTTAAATGCACATGGCTTTCAATGAAGGACAACATCTCTTATATTTTCTTCTTTTCCTATTTCCTATATTTCCCCTTCTTTATTCTTTTTCCTTCTCTTTTTTTTTCCTGCCTCCTCGTTCTTCTTCCAGCCAAACCATGCTATGACAGGCAGCACGCTTGCAGTTGGAAATATATAAGGGTTCTATCATCTCTCACACACACATTGAGGGAGAGGCTGGATAAGCTGATGGCAAATTGTCATTTATAACTGAACATATAGAAAGTCGATTTGGTTGTGGATTCTGATTCTTGTCAAGCCAGTCATTAAGATTTGGCAAGGATAAATTCTGATTTAGCTATTTTTGGGTGTTACCATTTTAGAGTTTTATTTGGTTGGTTTCAAAGAAATTCGTGTTGAAGCAATTTTAAGGCATTGAGAGGCTCATATTCATATGAAAAGTCTCTGGATATGTGTTTTTTTTGGAAATGGATGTTACAATGGAGATCGCTAACTGTTAGCCGGTTGCCAGAGAATGTTACCTCCAGAAGTTCGAGAGGAGTTAGGGTGGGCGGAGCAAGGAGAAACAAAGAGAACGAAAAAATTACAGGATATTGAAAAAGGAAAGAAAAAGCAAGAACGAGTGAGAGAAAAACTAGGAAAATAATAAAATGACCATCTACATTTACTGAAATTCATGTGCATTCCACATGCCAGCTAACCGTAGATTTAACTCCAAACATTGACAGAAGGGTTGTTTGGACTCAGGATACATAATAAAAGCATTTTGAGGAAAGGGATAAAACTTTGGTTGGGGGCCAAAACGATGTATGATGCGCATGCTAAATGTTCAATACACATTCTATCTCTTACGCTAGTTTGGCCTGAAACTTTGAGGCAGCTGATGTCAACTTTGTAGTCGCCGTTCTTTTAAGTAGTGTTAAATAACAAAGCTCACCCTGGAGCCCTGAGCTGGTTGGCTGGTCTCTCCAAGATTTGGATAATTGTGAATTTGCAGACACTGGTATACACCCTTTGAAGTTTTTAATTTAAGGTCTGCTAATCAAGAAAATGGAAGAGTGAGCCATGTTTAATAGATAATATTCAAACTTTAAAGTCAATCAGAACCTTCTCTTATTAATTTTTTTTCTCGATCATCTGATGACCTTTATTCCAATAGTTTAGCTCTGGGATCCATTCTTAAATGAAATCCTGATGTACATAAATATCTGATTCTGGTATTGCTTTTGGAAGCTTCCATAATTGAGTTTCCACTTGTCTTTCTTTGCACTTGATGATTAAGGATAACTGGCTCGGTTCACAGATTCATTTCTTAATTTATTTTGCACTTCATCTCCAAACTTTGATTTCATTTAATTTCAGCTAATCCATTCTCGCATTATATTTCTACCAGACAACAACAATAACAACAATAACAACAACAAACCAGGCCTTCTTCCCACTAAGTGGCCGGCTGCATGAATCCTACTATGTCATTGCGCTTTGCCATATTTCTACGAGACAACAAAGAAAATAAAATGGAAAGATGATATATTCTTATCACTAATGTCACTTGTTGACAAGTGAAATAAAAGAAGTTGATAGAGGTTTCATTGCTGTTGTGAAAGCCCCTTTTTGCATGCCTTAAAACTGTACAACATTTCTAAAGCCATATCAGATGCATGACCCATTGGTAATTTACTTGTATAGATATCTTGCAATGACCTCAATAAATGAGGCAAATGGCTGGTATGGTGGCACATTGCTTGGTGATCAAGATGAAAACAGTGAAATCTATCAACATTATGCTGAACTTATCCAGGTATGAGCAACAGCTTTCATGGAAAATCCTCAAATTAGAGCCAGAGGCTTAGAGGTCAATCTGCTTTTGTAGCTGAATATATTTCCAAAGTTATTTATTTGCCTTGAAGTTTTGTTGCATAACATTAATTTGTGACTCTTGAATTTGGTTCGTGTGAAATAGTTCAAGTTTGACACCTTGTATATTTTACTTGGTGTCCTAGCAACAAAAAGCTTCAAGTTCCTACAAAAAGTCTCTTGGTAAATCTGGATAGAAATTTCTGGATTTTGCATACTTCATTAAGCGAAACAAATTTTATTCATTATGCTAAAATCTATTGTTATCTGGATCTTGCATTACACAGGACCATGGCTATATTCGTTCTGAGCTTCCTAAAAATTATTCTATTAAGATGGCCTTGTAAAACTTGTTCCCAATGAATCTCTGTTTATATGACCAAGTGATAGGAATTAATCTAAATCGGTAAACTGATTGATACTTTGAATGAAAGTGCACAAAATCAACACGTTAGACTGAACTGGTACCACCAGACCTATGAATGTAACATAATGACTATCAGGTTTTATATCAAAATAAGGCAGATGCATATGAAGTGTGCGACTTCTCAAATAATTAACAGCGCAATGGATATTTCCTGAAATCACATCAAACTGTTATTAAAAACAAAAAAAACAAAAAAAATTGTGTTCATGGAAGGAAGTTGTGTACCAGTATTACAGATTATTAAGTTTCTGAATACTGATTTAAGAGTGTTGAGGATCTGCAACCTCTAAGTCCAAGTTTGTCTATTGGCTTAGGTTAATCTTTTGATTCTATTTACCTTTTTAGTATGGATTTTCTGAAAACATCCAGGTTCACCTTTTTAGGTACATAATTTCTGTAAAATGTCTGTAATAGATCATTAAAAGCATTACGTTGTGGAATATCGCTCTCAAGGACTCGAAAGAAGCAGATTGTATAGAACTACTTTAACTAGTCCTATTTTCTCATATGAAGTGCAATGGAGTTTTTCTCTCTCTTTTTCTGTTCCCAGAGAATTTACCTTTTCCCTCCTGGTCGGAGCCGGGAGATATTTGATAATACTCAAATAATCCAATATACCAGAGGTTTTTAGGTTACTTTTAAAAAAGACCAACTTAAGAAGAAACCCTTGATAGGTCATGGCATAGACAAATTTGGGTCTCATCAATCGCTTGGGTAGGTGTTTCTGCCTTGAAACTTGACTGCTTATGTATTTAGGATGATATTGGCATCCAACTCATCTTTATATGGTGACAGCTGGTATCATGCATATCATACATGTAAGCATCTATATTCTGCATATAATCAAATGCATGTAAGGGTGCCTGAAATGCCATGATACATCACTGATTGCCAAAAATACGACAGCATCGTACATGGTCATTGTTACATGTGCTGCTTGCACACGTTGGTCCACAAAGAGGACAGAAATTTCCTCCCTCGTTATGGCTGAGGGATATATGCCAATATGGTCAACTGAAGGCAACCTACTCCGTCTTCGTTTGTAATATCTACTGTGTATACCTGCTCTGGCCTCTGCAAGGGCTCCCTATTTAATGACTATCTTTTACCTGTCCACCTAGAGCACTTCCTTATAAAATTGGATATTATGCCAGCTCCTGGTACACTAAGATCCATCCATGAGGCATCATCCTCCATCGGGACTCTGGGTCTTGTTGTCTAGAGATTAAAAAGTCCACGTCAGCCTATGGTCCTACCTTGGGACCAGATATTCCTGTACTATTTTCCACATTTTTTCATGATTGGCGTATTGTCTTTTACCAGCGAATCATTGTAACTGTACTCTAGAGATGCTTGATTCACGTTTTATCCTAAATGTATGGATACCCAACAAGAAGTTTCTGTGACACACCCAAGTATACTACCTTTATCTAGAAGTATTTGTATTTTCCTTTCTTAATATACACATTTATCAACATATTTCCTTTCATTGGTTATTCTATGTCCTCTTTACTGAACTTCTTTAACATTTCATCTCTCTCTCTCTCTCTCTCTCTCTCTCTGATGTCTCTCTCTGTCTTCTTGTGCGGTTGGTTTGTCTCTTTTTCTTAGACACCACTGATAGTGTTGAAACTTAGATAATCCATACACTTACCTAATTATCTACAGATCAGAGGTTAGACAATGCATTACATGTAGACTTTATATCTGTGGATTCAGAATGTATTTAAGTAACTACGGATGTTTATCGTTTCATTATGTTTTTTAGAGTGAGAACTATACGCATGAATCTTCTACTCTTCCTAAGGTATTCATCAGGTGGTACATTTTCGTGGATTGCTTCTATATCACAAAAGTCTCTCTTCCGGAGATCTCTCCAATTATTTCTCAAGGGACTTCAATTGTCTTGATATGTCATGAGATTTGACTGTAATAAGACCATCATGGGCATCCTGCACTTTTCATTTTCCCCTCACAATAGTTGCAACCTCAGTTTGGTGTATAGGCTGCAGTAATTTTTCTGTTTCATCGTCTCAATGCAGCCTACTCTCACAAGAGAAATGGCTCCCCCCCATTTATTCTCTTGCTTTATGCTGCATCAAATAGTCATAATGTTCAGTGTGCTAAAAGGTGGTTCTTAAGGTTTGTAATTAGGTGTGTTATGATGTGGAGAAATGGGAGGATAACGATTTTTAGATAATAATAATCCTTGGCTTAACCTGATACTTTGAGGAAACCTTTTGGGACATTTGTTCTGTCACTTTGATTGCTGAAAACAAAAGAGGAAAAGAAAAAGAACAAATTAGACAGAGACAAGGTCCCTGGAGATGCAGCCACAGAGAAAAAAGAGAAATAAAATAGGAAAATTGTATCCTTATATTTTAACTTTGATATTTTCAAATAAGATTCCTATAAGTGATTTTGATCACCAGGAGAATTTCAGTTTGTGGACTGGGGAGATTAGTGTGATCTTGTTTGTAAACATTTTCTGTGCTAGAAAAAAAAGAACAAAGTTTGACATCAAACCCAACATTCAGTAGTTTTTTCTCCCATTTAAGAAACTAATTTAAGAGTTCTAGAACCTTCGAATATGCTTAATGTTATCTTGTTCAGTTATACCGCTATGTGATGTGGTATTCTAATGGGATCTTATCTTTTGTGCTTAATTAAGTTTGAAATTATTTGAAAATGATGCCTTTCGGCTTACATCCAACATTTTGGTGCTAACACCGATCAAATCAGATGCAAAATACCTTGCTTGATGCCTTGCTTTTCAAGACACTAGTGTCTTGCACGTGCATTGCATGTGTTGACCAATACTATACTCCCTCATTTCAAAATAACTGTCACCTTTGGTTGGTGCACATGCATCAAGGAAGCTATTAACTTGCATCAATTTTGCAAAAAGATAGTTCAAAGTGACTAAATTACCCTTTTGCATTAATATCCCAATTACATGATCCTTCCTTCATTAATGTGGCACTAAGACAGTTATTTTGAAATGGAGAGAGTATTTAATTATAGTATTGAAATAAATAAAATAATACTTGATGATAGTGATCTCTTAAAAAAGGTAAATTACAAAGACTAAAAATTCTCTTATAGTTTGGCTAATAGGGTTAGTTTCACTTTACCCTCTTAACGTTTATGATCATTATCACTTTAATCCCTAACGTTTTTTTAAGTATTTAAATCCTTTCGTTAAATTCAACTCAACATTCATTCTCCTTTTGACAAAAATACCCTTATTATCTCCTTTATATTTTTAATTCTCATTTTTACTTGATTCATTTTTTTCTCTCTTATTTTGTTGACATAATTCAATAATTTATCATTCATCACCATGTTAAATTTCACAACTCTATTTATGGAAAGAAAATAAAATATTTTAGGTGTAAGGGGAAAGAGGGTAGAAATGTCATTTATGGTAAAAAATCTAACATCGTTAATTTTGATCATTAGTCCAGGGATTTAAGTGTTTAAACGATAATGTTAGGGATTAAAGTGATAATGATCCTAAATGTTAAGGGATAAAGTGAAATTAACCCTGACTAATATTCAAATCTCCCCTTGTAGTTTGCTAACCCACAATCTGCACCAGTTGTAGTTTGAGTTTTTTTGTAAAATGGACAGAAAGTTAAAAAGCTAATGGATTTGTACAAAAAGTCTATAATACCCCCAACCCTAGTAATCCTTTGCCGTCTAGAAACCTCCTCCATTGGAAAGAAGAGATTGTGCTTTATGTTAAAATATATAACTAACATTAATAGGAGGCTTTAAATGACTAAAATAACCTTCTAAAACTTTTTAGCCTCCTAATGGTTACTGAACAGAATATTGAACAGTTTCACTTTAATCCAAACTACAAGGAGGTGAATTGTAGGTTTGTAAATCTATAGGGGAACTAACATGACCATTAGCCAAACCACATTGGGTTCCTTGTAATTTACCTGAAAAAAAAACAAATTAGATTGCGTTTTGATAAGTGGATTTGAATCGTGGGAAGGATTTGAAATGACATGAAATTTGAGTGGGTTTCAAATCACTCATTTTAGCCATTAAAATCTCATCCTCGCTTGTTGGTGGATTATAAATTAATTGTCTAACTTGTTTGGATAATCTATGATGGATTTAGATTTCAAATTCATTCTCACTTGTTTGGATAACCTATGATGAATTTAGATTTCAAATTTAAATCCACCCAAATCTTTTCATCCAAACGCACCATAGGCATAATTAACTCATCAGTAATCTCAAGTAAATAATACTATATACATTAGGTGAAAATGTAGAAGGAAAATAGAGCCAAATAAAATAATCTACAAACATCTAAAGATATCTTTTCCATCTTAGTCATTAATAAACCAATTTTTTACTATAATACAATAAGGCATGCCAAAATTGAATTCCAATCCTAGTACGTAGATCTAAAATTTAATACCGAGGTTGTGTTTAGATTACTGGATTTGATTTGTAAAAACGATTTTTAACAGATGGATTTTAGTGGGTTGATTTGAAATGTCTTGAGATTTGCAGGGGTTTCAAAGTTCTAATTAAATTCATCTACTTATTTGAATAATCTAGAAGAGATTTGGATTTAAAATCCTTAAATCCGCCCAAATCCCTCTATCTAAACACAACTATGTAATGATATCTAAAGAGGTAAATATATGTAATAAGCGATCTAAACTACCATTCTTTCTCCCCAATTTTTGTTGGCGCTGTTCTTATAAACCAAAACAGATTGAAAAATAAATATCTTATTGAATAATTGAAAAAATTCAGAAAGAATGTAGTCCCCGAGGCATAATTTTTGTTCATAGTTAAATGCCAGGGAAACATTTGTATATACCATGACATATCACAGTTGTAAACGATGGTAAAATTCTATCCGGCAAGTTCCATGCATCTTGATGATAAATGTTGAGAACACCAATTATATTGAAATAGTACAACTTTTTTCCTGAATAACATGTTTTTGAGGTACAAATGAAGAAGCTATTCTTCCGTTGGGTAGAATCAGAATCCTGGTGGCTCAATATCTGATTTTGTCGATTCACCAATATCAAAGGAACCTATTAAATTAGGGAATGCCAAATCTCTATGTCACTAATCAGTAGATTCTATAGTTCCTATTAGAGACTTGTGCTCTGAAAATATTATGAATGTATTGAAGTTAGAGGATTTTGGTTCAAAGAGGGTTTTAGCATAACAGGATTCCCTATAAAGTTAGTCCAATGTGATTCAAACAAAAAAATGTATTTAAAAATATTTTTTGCTCTTTTGATTAGTTACCGATTTGAAGATTTAAGTTAAATATGGAGTTCCATTATTACCAATGTTTGAATAAAAAGGAGTATAAATCCCTTCTCTATTAGATGACAATGTGTCATTTAGTTAATTATGATTCAACAAAGCAAATTCTTTGACAATTTAATATTGGTTAGGATTGAATTTAAATAAAGCAAATTAGTTGGACATGTTAAACACATACCTATGAGGGGTTGTTGTTTTGTATGTGTCAAATATTTTAAGTGAGAGTACTCTTTTATTATAGTAAGTATAATATTAAGTGTAGAAGATTGCTTGAAAATTCCAACTACACCATTACTATGATATATCAAAATTGATAAAATAACCCATGTTTTCTGTCCCTTATGGTACTTCTTTCCAGATGAGAAAACTTTTGATGGTCTTATCTTTCATCTTAGGAACACAATTTTTTTGTGTTATTTCTCATCTTAGGAACACAATTCTTGGACGGAGAAAGAATAATTTTTATTTGATAGATTTTCAATTGAAGCCTCTAGAAAATGGGATTTTCTTGGAATTGTTTCACCAGTGAGTGAGAGGGGAAGCTCTTGCATGGGGACTAAATTTAGCAGTTATTTATTAGACTAAAAAACTACTCAAATAAGCTATTCTTTTAAGATCTGATTGGAATATATTTTGTTATTTCCAAGGTTCTAGACACTTTAATATTCGAAAATGATCACACAGACTCTCGTATGCCCGATTGCAAAATCTGACTTAGAACTGATTTATAACCAAAATTAGGGGTTAATTGAATTCAGGAATTAGGTTAATGAATCTTAAAGTGGAACAAAAATATTTTTAAGTTGGTTAACCTCTCGATTAACAAATTCAATAGTTGAAAATAAACTTTTTATATGTATATATGAATAAATGTAATTATACATTTCAGTTTTAAACGTATTTCGTATTACAAACAACTTAAAAAACTTTAAAATTAAAAGTGGCAATACATAAATATAAATGTAGTTGTTCAATTAAAAGTATATTTCATTGATACAATACTATAATTAGCTTCATTTATTGAACTTTATTCACAACATTATTATGTTATAAATTAAATCATGTTGTTTTATACACAATTATCTTGGTACTAACTTACATATTCTTATATTGTTAGTTCCAAAATTGTTATGGATAAATCACACATTATGTTGTTTCATGATACGTATACTATTAATACTTGCGACTTACATGATATTATAGTTTTAATAATTACATTGTTAGTTATTGAATTAAATTACATGTTATATTTTTTTGCATATTTTTATGAAATCATTGATCAATAAAAGTTACACATCAAATTATATATGAGGAAAATATAAACAAAATTAGACGAATTTTATTTGAGGAACGGGATTTAGTATATAGGAATTTAGCCCAATGTCAAGGCCCAACTAACCCATGTTTAATGTGGTTAATCGAATTCAAAACCGATAACCGAATTCGAATTTGGTTATCACCTGTATGACCCTTTTCCGAATACTGACTGATTTTATTAACTAAATAACCGATCGGTAAACCGATTCCCATCCCTAACCAAAAGCATGAAGTGTGCTTGATTTTGTTCATGCAATCACAAAAGATACATAGTTGAATTTATTCATTTATGATATGTGCTACATAAGGGGGTAACCGTTTTTTAATTCTTAGATCCATATCAATGTATTGTCATATCAATTTTGCTATTGAACTATGTAAAACTTAATTATATCATTTATGTAATTATATTTTATTTTTTGTCCTCTACATTCACAGCAAAGATTATCATTTGTCTATCTTATTGTTTTGTCCTCTACATTTACGACAAACATTATCTATATACACATCAACACATGCATAATCACCAAAAAATTTCAATATAAAAGATCCATAGACTGATTCAATTACACAATAGAAGTTTCACAAGCATAGCATCACACCTACCCAAGATCGTGAATTATCGATAAAGACCTACATAGAAATTAAGGAGGTCAAAATTATGAAACATACCATTATAAAGTTCAAATGCAAATTGCAGAACATAAATGAATATATGATTGAATAAATTACTGAACTTCCAATGAAGGTTATTGATGCAGACAAGTGTAAAATCAAAGATTTCCATAATTGCAAGTTCAAGCATTCTTTATGGACTCTTGGTAGACAAGAAGCCTTTCTAGAGTCGAATAAGAGTTTTAATAGAGTCTGTTTAAGTAGGGAATTAGTCTTATTGATCTTAAGTTTTTTTATGATTTTTAATAGTTAGGGGTATTTTTGTAATTTAGCTATTTTGCAGGAATTTTCTGATTTTAGTAGTTTAGTATTTCTATTTTGCAGGAATTTTCTGATTTCAGTAGTTTAGTATTTCTAGTATTTGTCTTAGAGGTAATTTAGGACTTGGTTTCCATTTTGATTTCGGACTGGGAATAGAGTTAAGTTATGATTGAAATCCTTTAGGAAATAAGAGGTGAATCCTAGTCAAAATAGGATTTGTCTTTAGAGTCTATAAATAATGTTGTTCTCCACAAAGAGAAGATAGATTTCAGTTTAATAAAAATTTCCTGCAGACATTGTTGTCTTCCCAAGGGTTGTGTGATACAATTTAACCTTGGGTGTGATGCCTAAAGGTGCCTAGGAGTGATTCCTTGTTTTCCAAATTCGTTCTTCGCTTAATTTTCAGATTTCTTGCAAGCTTTCCTTTAATTTTCTGTTCACTGTGAATTTTCTGCGATAATCTTGTAAGTTTAAAGCCTTACTTCTATTCTCCGAGTTTGACAGCCTAGCCCACAGCTTGTGGTGCGTCAGTTATGCAATTGAATTCTTCAAACGAAGTTGGCGAAGTTTTCCAATTGTAAGTTAATATCCACCTTTGCATTCTTCTTTTGCTTGAAGGATATTTGGGTGTCGTGCAACAATTTTGATCCACGGAATTTGTGGTTGCCTCAATTTGTATTCAGATCTTGGATTTTTTACCACCATCATCAACGTTGCTTACTTCATGGCATGCAAATCAGCTTAAAGGGTACAACGATCATAGAGTCCTTCCATTAACGGGTGAATTTTGGAAGGATGGGTGGATTGACGTTTTTATTTTCTCTTTTGTGAGTTGCAAGCATATGAGAAAATGAGAGAAACACGCTTAAGGTGGTTAGGTCATGTGTTAAGACGGCCAGTAGAAGCGTCTGTCAGGCGAGTAGATTTTAGAGAGAATAGTCATAAGAGGGGTAGGGGGAGACCGAAAAAGACTTGGTTGGTAACTTGTAAGAAAGATATAGCCCATCTAGGAATTGAGGAGGATATGGTCTATGACAAAGCGCAATGGCTTAGCAGGATTCATGCAGCTGACCCTACTTAGTGGGAATAATGACTTGGTTCGTTTGTTTGTATTATGGAGAGTAGAGAATCCATGTTTCTATTGATTCTTTTATCAACCCAAATTGTAGGAGTTAGATATAATTCCTATAAGTTGGATTCTTATTGATCAACTCAAACACAAAGGAGTGAGTTTTCGTAAGATTCTTACTAATCAGTTGGATACAGATTATGATATTTGTTTATATGGTATTCTTCTTCTCGAGTCACAATCAAAATTTCAAGGATATAAAGATTACTTTTACATATTGGACTCTCCATCTCTCATAATGAGGGGATGAGAGGATAGAGATTAAACTCAATGACTTATTCGTTGAGTTATTATGGAGTAGAACATCTTTTTACTTGAGGGGCAATTTAGGTAGATCAAAAAAGGAAAAAACACCTAAAGGGAAAAACACCACCCACACTTTTATAGATTCTTAATTATGATGATTGTGATATGATATTTGTTTATATGGTATTCTTCTTCTTGAGTCACAATTTCAAGGATATAAAGATTACTTTTACATATTGGACTCTCCATCTCTCACAATGAGGGGATGAGAGGATAGAGATTAAACTTAATGACTTATTCGTTGAGTTATTATGGAGTGGAACATCTTTTTACTTAAGGAGCAATTTAGGTAGATCAAAAAAGGAAGAAACACCCAAAGGGAAAAACACCACTCACACTTTTTAAATAGTATATAATATATATTTTTTTCTTTTTAATTCAGTTTTCTAGACCTTGGGATTTGCTTAGTCTGGAGGACTAATTTATGCCTTCACAATAGACGAGCTTGCTGTAATATTATAGGATAGCAGAAAATCCTTTGGGTTGAAAAGGGATCCTTTTGAAGAATTTATGACAAAATTTCCCAAAGTTAGGGTCTTGTAATATTTACCTTTGAATGATTTTATATACATAGCTGGTATTGTATGTTGTGATCTGTAACTGTGTTGGCTTTTAGTTTTAGTTTTAGTTTATGGTTTTGAAGGATCACATCACCATCAGTTTATCCTTAGTATTTTTTTTTTCTTCCATAAGATCCATGTTTCCCTCTTGATTGTTACTTCATTTCTCTGGTCATGCCTTAACTAAAATATTTCAATAGGGCATCCTAAACACTACCATTGTATCGCACTTGCAGATCCTATTGTATGCGAATTTCCTACTTTTTCCCGTCATGCTTCTCTCATCTTATTTTGACTTATATGCTTTTCATGCATCTGAAAAAAATGTGTAACCAGCTCGGTACATGCATAACCCTTCTGATTTATTTTATTTATATATTTTAAGGGTAAATTTTATACAGTGGCTATTTGACAACAATACTTTATGGTTCTAAATGTTAGGCTGTGAATTATGTTCTTGCAGAAAAGATGACGTAGAAGAAATGCAAATTCAAGATGGATGCCTGGATATTCTAGGCTGGATAAGATACAAAATTAGTCTATTAGAGAGAAAATTGGAGTACTTTCTATCGATGAATAGATGAGAGAGACGCGTCTAGGATTTAAATCTAGTGATGTGCAAAGGCAACATTTTGATGCACCTGTTAGGCGCTGTGAGATTAGAGAGGTTAGTCAAAGAAAAAGGAGTGGAGGAAGACCGAATAATGCATGCTAGGAAATATGTAAGAAAGATGGCGGCTTTAGAAATTAGTGAGAATGTGGTACATGATAGAGTGCAACATATAGCTGAACCCTCCTAGCTGGATTATGGGTTGGTGGGTTTTGTTGTTTGCTTAATAAAGCTAGTCTGAAGTAAGTTAAGCTCTTATAACATCAATGTGGTTCTGATAGCACTGAAAAAATTGATTACGACATGCCTATTGTTGTCAGTACCAGATGTGTTTTAGGTAAGATGATTTTGAGGGAGAAGTATTTGAAAAGAAAAAGAAAGAACACTATAAAAGAAGGAAAGAAAAGCATCATAACCTATAAAAGATTTGGATTGAAATCCAAATCAACCCAAATCACTCCATCCAAATGCACCCTAGTTTAGCCTTTTCTTTTAGATACTCTTTTATCTGCCGATTTTGTAGGTTTAAGCTGTTGCTTGGATTTTAAAATTGAGGAATATGTTGAATATCAGAGTCACTTCTAAGATTCACCAACTTCCAGCAGCATAAGAGTCACTGCTTGACAATATACTTATAGGGGAAGAGAGATACTTTGCATGGGAAATTAGGCACAACATTAATATGCAAGCAATCCCTTGTTATTGAAAACTCTCGCATGCTTGCTACCATGTTATTGAATTCTATCATCTTAAGATGAGTAAATGCTAAATTGTATATTTAGTTAGACACAAACATTTGCCTAGTATTTGAACAGAATAGATATCAGCAATTTATTGGTTTCACAGTAAAAGTGAAATGGAAAAAGAGAAGTACTTTTAAGTTGTAGAGATTGGTATGCATAATTATTATTCATGCATTAGTGCATTATTTTCGGCTGTGAAAGAAGATATTCATTTCTTTATCCCTCGAACCATATGTTTCAATGTCGTTTAAGGGGGTTGTGTGGAACTTGCAGGGTCCTGCAATGGAGCCCTTTCAACATGACCTTGAGAAGGAGAAATATTATGTTGACATCCTGCGGACAGGCACGTTTGGAATCATGGATGATACAGCTTCCAAAGCTGAGATGGAAGCGGCTTTCAAGGAGTATGAACAAATTGGTGCTGATCTTGGAATTATTCCCACCTCATGCAAAGCTTTGGCTGGTGATTCCAGTCAGGTGACACGTTGGATCATTGGTGAAGAGAGGATCCACAGGATATAAATGCTATATGCTGTAAAGCTTGTAATCTGTAGTATGTTTAGTGTCCTGCCCGAGTTTTAACTTTTAAAGGTGTTCATTGTTGATAATGTGGCCAAGTGTTTCAGTTTCGTAATAGGAATATTATGGTGGCGCACACACATACACAGAGAGAGAGAGACTGTTGGGGTGTTATACTCTCAAGGAAGTTTATTGACTGTGCATAAAATATTTTCTAGGTAATAATATTGTCTGCCAAAATTATATCTTAGGTTTAATCATGTCATTTTCATTCTTCTATACATAGCTCTTCAGGATTAGTATGAAAATGTGGTGGTTGCTTTTGTATTTGGCCGGACGTATATCTTCTATTGTCTTTTCTGCGCTGTTGCTTGTACAAGAGTATATATCATGCACTCGGTTAAACGGTCTGTTTGATATTATTCCGCTAATAGTTTGAAGGTGAAAATATTATAGTAAACTTGTTTCCCCTTTCTTCTGGACTTGGTAATTTTCTGAAACTTCCAAAACTTATACTATGAAGCGACGAACACAACAAAAAAAAAAAAAAAAAGCAAACTTTTCGAAGTTACCAATGAGAATGCCGTTACGAATTGCAATTGGCAAATCACAAATCCCGAATGGTAAATCGAAGATTTCAAATTGCTTGTGCAATATTTATATATCATGCATGGAGAAATTTTTCACAATGCGCCGTTATAAAAATCAATTTTTATGGGTGATGATTTTGGAGGGGTGTTCTGATTGGGTGCAGTCGTGATTGTATTCTCGGAATGCGAATTAAAGTTAATTCGTAAATACGAGTTAAGTCAAAATATTTAATTAATTTTTTTTTTTTTTGGAAAAAATTTGCATATTAAAATTTTTCGTCCAAGTGTAATTTTAAAATAAGAGTTTAGTTCGTATTAGTCAAATACAAAAAGTTTAGTTCGTATTACACGAACACGAACTAGGGTTGTTTTAGTTGGTATTTGTCTTATACGAACTAAGCACGACTTTTTAATTCACTTCTCCTTCCTCGTTTGCTATTCGAGTAGAGTGTCAAGCAAAAAAATTAAAAAAAAAAAATCAAATCCTCCACCATCAGGATCTTCCCCTCCACAACTATCATCTCCGCCTCCACAACCACCATTATCCAACAATTTCATATCTGCTATTCTAGTGTCTGGCCAAAAAAAGGCAATTTTTTTTTCCAATTTCAATGTATTCGAATAAACCCTACTTAAGTATGATAATGTAGAACAAAAATACATATTAATATCTATAATACAACTTAAGTCTCTAAAATAACACGTTAACACTGACTAAAACTATAAACAAGAGACACACAAGAACGCACATAGAACACTAATTTCGGGAGGAATTAGGAAAACAAACTACATACAGCCCTAAACATATAAATACATAAATATAAGTTAAATAATATCAAATAAACACTATAAAGATATATTAACACATTTAAATATAAATTCACGAAAAACAATATAAACTCTAAAAGAATATGAATAACTCTAATTTTTTAAGGTTATCAATAACCCCAACTTAAGTCTTTGCTAGTCTTGAGAAAAACAAAACAAAGAAGGACCGAAAACACATTAATGTTATTCAATGTATCAACAATCGTAACAAGGAAATCTATAAGTAGAGAAATGAACTAAATGTGTATATAAGAGAACTTTGATAATCAACCCTAATTCAACATGAAAGTGCTAATCAATCCACTTATGAAAGCATATATCACTTACTCACTAATCGATGAAAAATGCATAGATCAATAGTTTAGCTAAAAATACAAACATGTTGGACGAAATTAGCACACACAATACTTAGTAATACAAATAAACTCAAATCAAGGATCAAATAGGTTTTTTATCCTTGTAATGTAGGCTAAGTAATAAAGGTATGAGATATATATAAATATATATATATATATATATATATATATTTATGGATATATATGGATAAAAATAGCTCATATCACCTTATACACATTAGTGAATCACTTTGGACCATAAACCTTTTGAACATCCCCTTAACAACCATAGAATTTAACCAATTACTAATTTAGAAGGTAAAAATGTACTTCCTTGATTACAACTTAGAAGGAATTTTTTCTTTCTTAATTCATAGCACTTAACACAACTTAGAATGAACTGTCCTTTCATTACTTTTTTTTTTTTTTTTCAGTTTTTTTCTTTTTTTCAACATTTTTTCTTTTCTTCCTTTTCTTTTTATTTTTTTTTTCAACAAAATATTACAAAATATCGAGGATTATTACAAATTTTAAAGTCGTAGAATAGATTTTGTTTTCCCGACAAACAGAATACATATTCTTCCTAAACATCCATAACATTATGCACATAGTATTGATGTTATACACCACTAACACTAACTACTAAGGTGATGAATAGAAAGAAGGATAAAAATAAAAAGGATAATTGCGGCTAAATAATATGGTTAAACAAAAAATACGGCTTGTAATGCTCAAAAGGGGACAGTAAGGATAACAAGCCATTTAGGTGGGCTTTTGACTCAAACCGTCCAAAGAATTTGCCTAAATCATTTCCTTGGTCTAAGATTCACTCATACTTCACAAATATTAAAATCACACACAATTCCAACGAATGTAACAAGCAAAACAAATATCACTAGGCAATCATGATTAACACTCACTTAAAATTATCTCACTTTCACACCCTTACTCAAGGGAATATATATGTGTATAGTGTAACAGTTTCACAATTCAAAGGGCTCAAAAGACAAAGGAATTTGTATACACTTTCAGTCCAAAAACTCTAACACACAGTCTCCTTGAAATATTATATTTTTAAATTATTGAAACAAGTCACAAAAGTTAATGAGCACAAAAACGGCTAACAACAGGAAATCTTTTTGGTTAAACCACTAAAATACTTCATGCAAAGAGGGTACAAAAATCCTGAAGGCTGCTGCCTGGAAGTTGGGGAGTCTTTTAAATTATCAGATTCTCAAGACTGAAACTCTCAACTACTACTAAGAAACTAAAACAAAATTTTTTTATTTTTTGGAAATTTTCTGTGTTTTTTTTCAAAACACAAACACATAAATATAGATAAACGTAATTCTAGTGAACCACTTGAGGATTGCCCAAGTATGCTAGAAGTGGTTCACTAGAATTATGTTTATCTATATTTATGTGTTTGTGTTTTAAAAAAAAAAACAGAAAATTTCCAAAAAATAACAAAATTTTGTTTTAGTTTCTTAGTAGTAGTTGAGAGTTTCAGTCTTGAGAATCTGATAATTTAAAAGACTCCCCAACTTCCAGGCAGCAGCCTTCAGGATTTTTGTACCCTCTTTGCATGAAGTATCGCTATGTCTCTTATACATATCTAGTCTGTTATACACAGACAGATATATACACTTCTACAGGGTGTGAAAGTGAGATAATTTTAAGTGAGTGTTAATCATGATTGCCTAGTGATATTTGTTTTGCTTGTTACATTCGTTGGAATTGTGTGTGATTTTAATATTTGTGAAGTATGAGTGAATCTTAGACCAAGGAAATGATTTAGGCAAATTCTTTGGACGGTTTGAGTCAAAAGCCCACCTAAATGGCTTGTTATCCTTACAGGGGGAAGAGAGATACTTTGCATTGGAAATTAGGCACAACATAGGTGTTTAGTAGTTTAAAGGTTTATTTTTATCCTTCTTTCTATTCATCACCTTAGTAGTTAGTCGTTAGTGGTGTATAACATCAATACTATGTGCATAATGTTATGGATGTTTAGGAAGAATATGTATTCTGCAATCTTGAAAAAAATTTTTCAACCCTTCTAAAAAAAGTAATAATCCTCGATATTTTGTAATATTTTGTTGAAAAAAAAAATAAAAAGAAAAGGAAGAAAAGAAAAAATGTTGAAAAAAAGAAAAAAACTGAAAAAAAAAAAAAAAAAGTAATGAAAGGACAGTTCATTCTAAGTTGTGTTAAGTGCTATGAATTAAGAAAGAAAAAATTCCTTCTAAGTTGTAATCAAGGAAGTACATTTTTACCTTCTAAATTAGTAATTGGTTAAATTCTATGGTTGTTAAGGGGATGTTCTTAAGGTTTATGGTCCAAAGTGATTCACTAATGTGTATAAGGTGATATGAGCTATTTTTATCCATATATATCCATAAATATATATATATATATATATATATTTATATATATCTCATACCTTTATTACTTAGCCTACATTACAAGGATAAAAAACCTATCATTGATCCTTGATTTGAGTTTATTTGTATTACTAAGTATTGTGTGTGCTAATTTCGTCCAACATGTTTGTATTTTCTAAACTATTGATCTATGCATTTTTCATCGATTAGTGAGTAAGTGATATATGCTTTCATAAGTGGATTGATTAGCACTTTCATGTTGAATTAGGGTTGATTATCAAAGTTCTCTTATAGCTGACACATTCAGGTTCATTTCTCTACTTATAGATTTCCTTGTTACGATTGTTGATACATTGAATAACATTAATGTGTTTTCGGTCCTTCTTTGTTTTGTTTTTCTCAAGACTAGCAAAGACTTAAGTTGGGGTTATTGATAACCTTAAAAAATTAGGGTTATTCATATTCTTTTAGAGTTTATATTGTTTTTCGTGAATTTATATTTAAATGTGTTAATATATCTTTATAGTGTTTTAGTGTTTATTTGATATTATTTAACTTATATTTATGTATTTATATGTTTAGGGCTGTATGTAGGTTGTTTTCCTAGTTCCCTTCGAGTGAGAGTGTGAAAGTGAGCTAATTTTTTGTGAATATTAATCAAGATTGCCCTGCGATATTTGTTTTTCTAGTGACATTCATTGGAATTGGGTGTGATTTATATACTAGTGTAGTATGGGTGATTTTTAGACCAAGGAAATAATTTAGGCTAGTTCTTTGGACCGTTTGTACCAAAATACCTACCTAATTGACATTTTATCCTTAGTGTCCCCTTTTGAGCCTTAAAAGCTGTATTTCTTTGTTTAACCATGTTATTTAGTGGATTTACTTTTTTAATGTACCATTCTTTCTACCCATCAACTTAGTAGTTAGTGTTGGTGAGCATAACATCATACTATGGGCATGATGTCATGGATTGCTGGGAAGGACACGACTTGCATTTGCTGGGAGAAAGAGTCACATTTATGACTTTAATATTTGAAATAATCCCATATTTATGTAATGTTGTGTTGACAAAAAAAAAAGAAAAAAATATATTGGAAAATAAAAAAAAAGGATAAAGAAATACAAAAAAGAAAGAAAACAAGAACAACTCCCTCTATGTTGTGTAAAGTGTTGATAACTCTATATCTGAAGTTGTTTTTTATGCTTCGATTGTTTTTTATTTGAGTTTGTTTAGTCCCAAGAGTGTTTTGTTTTATGAAATAGGTGTTTAGTAGTTTAAAGGTTTCTGTGTCATTTTAGTGATTAATTGTGTGTTTAGGAGGTAAAGGTGCCTATTTATGGTGTTTTACATTGTGTGAAGGATTAGAGGGGCAAGATGGTCTTTTCACAAGTGCAGGCTAGAAGATGAAAGTTGAACTGGCAAACTATGTATTAAAGAGTGAAGGAGTGAAGCACAGTCTACGCTTAACCCAAAGGAGACCAAGTGCAATCTGTGTTTGGATCAGTGGTACTATCGCAGACTAGGCTTGTCAACCCCAATTTGCACTTCAAACAGAACCACCATCACAGACTGTAGTTGATAAGCACAATCTGCACATGGGACATAACTACTATTATAGATTGTGAAAATCAACATCGTAATTTGCGGCTATTCTAGATGGACTGCATACTCCTATGCAATTTTGATGATATTTAGAGTACTAGGTGTCGGTTTTGGGCACGTTTTATTGCATTTCGATGCTTATTTGTAGTCCTACAATTTGTAACTCTTAAAAAAAAAAAATGTCTTTAGGACCTAAAAAACAAGGACTCTTTCAGTTTCCTTTCTGGGGCGGCAAGATTAGAATAGGGTTTTCTTTCTTTTTCAAGAAGGGTTGAAGAAGAGGTTCAAGATTGACAATGTTGAACCAAAAACTTGCGATTCTTCATTAGAAAATCTTTCATAAATGATTTTACATCATTATTATGCTATTTAATTATGTGTTTTCTTGTGTGTTATTATTTTGTTTTATATTCTAAACTGTATGGATTAAAGTTGGATGATGTCAATCCAATAGGGGATGATTAACTTGATCATCAATAGGAATAATCATAAGAATTAGATAATAATTGGCACAAATTAACAATTTTAGAGAACAACTACATAGCAGCTATAGATTTGATTAGGTTGTCCGAGATGATATGGAAGTTGACCTCTCGTCATATACTTGTGTTAATTGTTAGATTAATTTAATTCGAGATCAATGTGGATGGATTAATTAGTTAAATCATAATAATTCAGTATAGATAAGACTTGAGTTTATTAATCTAGGATATAGGGGAATCTATCCCTAGACAATTAATTTGATCGAGTTCAATCATCGAAGGTTGATGTTGGACTGATAATTAGGAATTGAACTTCCATGCACTGTAATTGGACTAATTAATTGATTAAATTAATTAAGACTGGGAATTGGCTAGTCTAACCCAATCCGTTATTTTCATTAATTAAGTTCTCTAATTCTAGCTTAATTTATTCTCTCTTCCATTTTCAATTCTTCAAAGAGCATTCAAGCCAAAGAATTAGTATTTATTAAACCAATCCTTGTGGGTTCAACCCCTACTTATGGTATATACTATTTGACCCCGTACACTTATATTGTGTTATCTATCTAGTTAATAGTAGAGTTAGCTATTTATAAATTTTATAACCAGATATTTAACGTATCATGATTATCCCAGTTATGATAATCATGTTTTGATGATGACCAAATCGCACTATGGTCTGTTTGAAAACAAGTCTGCAGAAAAATAGGGAGTTTCGGACGTAAATGATTGTCCGAACACAATCAAGAAAACAACCAGTAAAACTTTACGGACGTTGATGATTGTCCAAAAGGAAGACAATTCGGACAATGATAATCGTCCGACACAAAGAACCTGAAGCCGTCTCGGATGAAGAACAGCGTCCGACCATATTTCCAGAAGACATTGCGTCAACCGGACGCAGGTTCGGACGCTTCTCGGATATCCGAACGAATACCCTCAGAGAACGAACGCAACGTCGGACGCAAGGCTTAGCAGCGGCCGTCCAAATTGTCCAACGGCTAGTTCGTTTGGACGCACAGTTGCTGCATCGGCCGTCCGAAAGGTCCAACGGCTAGTTTTCCAGTAAATAGAAAATAGCCGTTGGAAAGTTGTTAAAAGCAAATTTTGGGCAACTATAAATACCCCTTAGCCTGAATTAAACTAGAAGAGACTTCTACATTGATTACAAGTAATTCCTGAGCTATTTGGGAGAAATAGTGAGTACAAGCGTTGTAATAGTGTAGGTAGTTTTGTGAAAAGAGTTTAAGAGTGCAAAAGTTCTTCAAGTGTAAGAGTGGAGAGATAACAATTGTAACATCTAGAGGTTGTGAGTGTCAAACTCTTGACTCAGCTAAAGGAAATTAGTGTGAGTAAGAGTGATCCTCACTTGTGTACAAGAGGTTATTGTCTCACCTACTTTGAAGAGACTTTTAGTGGCTCAACTTCAAGTTGAGAACTTGGTAGTTGCATTGAGAGAAGCTCTTTGTGAATGTAATCCAAGCTTGAGAAGCTTGGGAGTTTGGTTTGCATTACTTAATCTTAATCTTTTTATTGGTTCTTTGTGATTCAATTGTTGAATCTCTACTTGTGATAGCATCTTTGTGCTTAAGTGTTCATTTGTTGCATAAAGTTTGAATTTCCATTAAGCACATTAAAAGGTTTGTTTTTAGATACAACCTAATTGACCCCCCTCTAAGGTTGCTTTTTGGGCCAACAATTGGTATCAGAGCATTGGTCTCTCTATTTTGCTTCAATTGCATTAGAGTAAAGATCATGGCAACCAATAATGTTTTGTTTTTAGAGAGGCATTCTATCACTAGACCTCCCATGTTTAATGGCATTAATTTTAATTTTTGGAGGGATAGAATGAAATTTTTTGTTCAATCTATTGATATTAATGCACAAGACTAGATATGAGTTAAATGCACAAGATAAAATAAATTTATCTTTAAATGCTAAAGCCATTAATATTTTGTATAATGCCTTGGATGCAGATTAGTTTTCTAAAGTAAAAGGTTGCAAATCGGCCAAGGAGATACGGGACAAATTGAAAGAAATCCATGAAGAAAGTGTAGACATAAGAGAGCAAAAGAAGTCACTTTTGATTCTTGTGGCTAAATATGAATCCTTCAAAATGGAACCTCAAGAGAACATTGACAAGATGTATTGTAGATTCAATGATATGGTAAAGGATTTGGAAGGTTTGGGTAAAGAATATTCCTTGGGTGAAAAGAATAGAAAATTTTTGAATGCTTTACCTAAGGAATGGGAACCTAAATCCATTGCCATAGAGGAGTTTAAAAATTTAAATTCTATGCCTATTGAGTCTTTGATTAATTCTCTAACCTCATTTGAATTGAAGATGAAATACAAGGTACAAAATGAGGAGGCAAAAGGAAAAAAAAGCATAGCATTTAAAGCTTCATCCAAAAGGAGAAAAGACTCAGGGAAGCCTCACTTCAACAACTTCCAAATCACTTGGGATGATTGCAATTCGGATGGAGAGGTTGAAGAAGAATATGAGGAGGCTCAAATGGCTTTTATTGTACTTGGCAATAATGAGGTACCCTCTAGTTGTGATTCTTGTGATGATTCATGTGATAATGATGCTTATATGATGATGTTGAATCATTTATTTTTAAAATGCATGAATGTTTGATAGAATCATATGCTAAGAACAAAGAGTTAAAAATTAAAGTCAACACTTTATTGAGTGCCAACTCAAAACTTGTGCATGAAAATAATTCTTTGACAAAAGAAAATGATGTTTTGAAAGAAAAATTTGTTGGAAAAACCAAGATCATGGAAGAACAAGCTTCATTGAAGAAGAGATTAGATGATCTTGATGATATTTTGAAAACGAAGAAAGAATATGTTTTGAAAAGAAAAGAACTAGAAATATGTTTTTGAACAAAAATTTTATCACCTTTAGAAAAAATGATTTGTGCTTTGTTAAATCTAAATCTTCTTTTTATGGCAATAAGAATATTATTTGTAATTATTGTCATCAACATGGCCATATAAAGAAAAATTGTTATGTTAAAAGAAATGAAAAATTGGGAATAAATTCTATTTGGGTGATTAAGTATGTTACTAATCTAATTGGACCCAAGATATAAGTTTGGGTACCAAAAGTTGTTGCTTAATTTTGGATGTAGGTATGCTTGGAGAGCACCAAGAAATTCAAGATAGATTATCTATGAAGGGTGTTCAAGGCATATGAGCTAAGATTATATTGAAATGGGTAACATCTAAAATTTTGTGTGCTTTCATTTATCAAGTTGAACTATGTTCTCTTGAATATTACTCATCTATGTGTTTGAATTTGTTTAGAATGCTAGGAAATATGTATCCCCTATTTTTGTCTATAAGAAGTCACTACTTGCAAAAGAAAGGGGGAGCATTCTCTTTTTTAAATGGATTATTTTGCAAGAAATTGCATCACACATGCTTCATTGTTTTGATGATGCTTTTTGGTAAGGAATGAGCGAAAATTGTTTTGATCCTAATTATTTGCGCAAATTCTCTCATTCTTATGGAACACATATTCTTGAAGGGAATAATTGTTTTGCATAACTTGACTCATTCTCCATGTACTCATTATATTCATCTTTCAAGGGGGACTTAAGAATAAACTTAGGGGGAACTTAAATTGCATTATTTTTCTTATGTTTTGATAATGCTAAAAGGGGGAGAAATAATGGAGAAATTCTCGTGTTGTACTTCATATTTTATGGTTATTTTTTGAATTGTCCAATTGATTTGTCATCATCAAAAAGGGGGAGATTGTTGAACCCCAGTTATGATAATCATGTTTTGATGATGACCAAATCGCACTAACTGTTTGAAAACAAGTGTGCAGAAAAATAGGGAGTTTCGGACGTAAATGATTGCCCAACACAATCAAGAAAAAAACCAGTAAAACTCTACAGACGTTGATGATTGTCCGAAAGAAAGACAATTTAGACGATGATAATCGTCCCACACAAAGAACCTAAAGCCGTCTCGGACGAAAAATAGCGTCCGACCATATTTCCAGAAGGCATTGCATAGACCGGACGCAGGTTCAGACGCTTCCTCGGACGTCCGAACGAATACCCTCAGAGAACGAACGCAACGTCGGACGTAGACATTTCTCTGTTTAGCAGCGGCCATCCGAACGGTCCAACGACTAGTTCGTTTGGACGCACACTTGCTGCATCTGCCATCCGAAAGGTCCAACGGCTAGTTTTCCAATAAATAGAAAATAGCCGTTGGAAAGTTGTTAGAAGCAGATTTTGGGCAACTATAAATACCCCTTGGCCTGAGTTAAGCTAGAAGAGACTTCAACATTGATTACAAATAATTCTTGAGCTATTTGGGAGAAATAGTGAGTACAAGGGTTGTAATAGTTTAGGTAGTTTTGTGAAAAGAGCTTAAGAGTGCAAAAGTTCTTCAAGTGTAAGAGTAGAGAGATAAAAATTGTAATAAAGGGAGGTTGTGAGTGTAAAGCTCCTGACTCAGCTAAAGGAAATTAGTGTGAGTAACAGTGATCCTCACTTGTGTACAAGAGGTTATTGTCTCACCTACTTTGAAGAGACTTTTAGTGGCTCAACTTCAAGTTGAGAACTTGGTAGTTGCATTGAGAGAAGCTCTTTGTAAATGCTAATCCAACCTTGAGAAGCTTGGGAGTGTTGTTTGCATTTCTTAATCTTAATCTTTTTATTGGTTCTTTGTGATTCAATTGTTGAATCTCTACTTGTGATTATTTGTGCTTAAGTGTTCATTTGTTGCATAAAGTTTGAATTTCCATTAGGCACATTAAAGGTTTGTTTTTAGATACAACCTAATTCACCCCCACTCTTAGGTTGCTTTTTGGGCCAACAGTGTGAATATTTTTAATGAATGAATGCCACTTAAGGAGCATGCATTGGTTTTTACGCATGAAGAAATTGGGAAGCTTGCTGAGCTTCTCAAGTTTGCCTTGGTGGGTAAATTTCCACCTGGGAGGCTAGCCATGGAAGTGTTAAGGAAAAATTTTCATACAATTGGCTTCAGAGGGGAGTTAACAATTGGTTTGATGGACTTTAAGCGTGTTCTAATTCATTTTAACTTGAAGGAGGATTTCATGCATTGTTGGTTGAAATCTACTTGGTACATTAAAGGTTTTTCCAGATGGATGTTTTCAATGGTGTCTATAGTTCAGAACGAATGCTGATCCTTTTATTTTCCCTATTTGGATTACACTAGAGTACTTGCCTCTTTGATTTTCAATAAGCATTTGGTTTTTTGAATGGCTCAATCAGTAGGAAAACCTTTAAAACTTGGCGTGGCTACTAAAACATTGTCCAGCCCAAGCTTTGCAAAGGTATGTGTTGAAGCAAATCTTAAGCAACAATTTTTAACAAGAATCAGGCAACAATGGGAGATGAGACTCTTTGGCAGAAGATTAATTACACATACTTCCATTATTTTGCAAGAAGTGTCTCAAACAAGGTCATGATTGCTTGATTGAACAGTAAGATCCCTATCCATATTAGGTGCACCAGAAGCAACAAAAAACTACTGAACAAGATCAACAGAATTAGAGAAAGGTAGTTGAACAAAAGAAGCAATGGATACCAGTTCAAAATAACCTGGCTGGACCACTTGAGGGTAAAGACATAAATTAAATTATATCTTCAGTGATTACTGACCTAGTCAAGGACACTCCAAACCAACAAGATCAAAATCAAGCTATTCAAACAGATTTTTCTATTGAGAATCCTTTGGATGATTCTATTCCTCAACAACAGTGCAAAATTAGTGGAGAGAAATCTACTTCTCAAGATCAAGAGGTTTCAGATTCTCAAAGACAAAAGGTAGCAATTGACTAAGAGAATCAGAAGGAATGCATGAGGTTCAGGATCAAGTCCTACTGTCCAGCAGTAGACAAGCTCCTAGCTTGTCGAGGACTCAAGTAGAAAGAAGTGTTGTCCATTCTAGAAAATAATGAGCTGATGGATAGGGTTTCTAATGATAATGGAACTTTTGTGAATCTGGCTTTCTCACAGGAATATCCCCATTCTTTTTCACACTTGGATCAAGTTAATTTGCCTCATTTAATCCATGATAAGAAACAATCTAATTGGAAAAATGACAGTCAATTATTAAGCTCCATGCTTGATGCTAATTCAGGCAAACAATAACAAGTTCACGTTGGTTGTCAAGAAAAGGACAAGGAAAAAAAAATACTTTGCTGGACCAACAGTGTTAATCAGGTCCAACTTGAAGGCAATCAGGTTGCCTCCACTCCCATCTGATCACTGACTAATTGTCTCTGCTGGAATATAAAGAGGATTGTTAACAGGCCCTCATTAATAAGACATAAACATCTAGTTAGGATGCACAACATTCATTTTCTTTGTTTAGTTGAACCTTTGATTGATTGTAGCCAGTTTGAGGTGGTAAAAAAATAAATTAGGGTTTCATGCAGCTATTAATAACCCTTCTAATGGTATTTAGGTTTTTTGGAGCTCAAATGTCTTGGTTCAAGCCATTTCCAGTGAAGAACAAGTCATAAGTTTGAAGACGGATTCTCCAACTTTCTCACAAGCAATACATATATCAGAAGTTTATTGTAAATGTAGAAGAGAAGAAAGGCATAATTTACGGCACTCTTTAAGAAATTTTTTCTTCAAATAATAGAATTCCTTGGATGGAACACAAAGTCTTATAGTAGGTGATTTTAAAGTTACATTTTCAATTGATGAATACTTGGGACCTAGTCAGTAACATGTAAGTGCCATGCAAGATTTTCAAGAATCCGTCTCTCAATGCTCCTTGGTGGACTTAGCTTTCACTGGGTCAAAGTTTACATGATATGGTGACATGTGTTTGACAAGTTTTAAACTCCTTATCCCACGCTTCCACTAGTTCTACAAGTATACGGTATCAAGGTAGTAGAGTGAGCAAGGCTTGATCCCACAAGGACTGTTGCAAGTACTGAGAGTCTAATTCAACTTCTATTTGATGACCGATTTGCAATGTTTTTGGTAATGGAAATCAATTTTTGCAAAAATAAAAAAATAAAAAAAAAATAAAAAATTAAGAAAGCAACTGAATTTAAGGAACTAACACTAATGACTAAAATGAGTCGAATGCAAGGCTAGCAATGATCTAGGGTTAATCAAACTGTGAGTTTATCAATTAATTGGATTATAATTAATGGTGATTCTAGTACTACTTCCCATATTTCAACCTAACACCGAAACTTTCAGTAGATGAATCCTATCAAATTAATTTAAATAGGGTCGTGAAACCTTCTAATAACCTACCCAATTAAATGAGTCATTAGTTGTCTAAAATTAGAATTTCCATCCAAGAATCTCAGCGAATCAACTAATTAAATATGTCAAATTGAATTAGATTAATTAGCCAAATAAATTAACACTGGTCACTGAAAAAGGTTCAAAATCGTCATCCCCTCAATCAACCTAACTAAAACCAAGGTTAGTTACTCCCTTGAATTGTCTATTTATGTTAATTATTAGCCAATTACCATAACCTTTAATAATTTACCCTCAATTCAATTTCCCCATGATTGATTGCATCACCCGCACCGAGACCTAATTAATTTAGCAACTCATAATATGCAGGAGCGGAAAGAAACTATTGGAATCGAATGTAAACATATTAAAGTGATAAATAATAGTAAATTGAACAATTGAAAATAAATTAACAAAAGACACATAAATGCCAAAATTGAAAGAATTGCTGAAGTGCTTGAAATTAATAACTTGAACAACCCACAACTTGAGCATTAATCTAAGGAATTGAAGAATCAATTAACCTAATTGTAGTTCAAAACCCTAAAAATAAAAGTTTGAGTATAGCTCTCTTTTCTAGTACAAGAATTGCTAGTATTTATAAGTAATGTGACAAGGCCCACGGGCTTACAGGGTCAACTACTGACAATAGTTAAATATGCCTTGGTTCACTGTTCACAGCAAGCCTACTAGTGTCAGTGATACATCCTTCTACATTAGTCGCTATCGGAGTTGTGCTTCTATTTCAACTGCTGTCAGCAGCTGATTGGTCTTTGTCCAGTCGCTCTTAGTGGCTAGTCTTCATCATAGCTCACTTTGATCCTCATTTTTTCACTGCTAGTCTTTCCTTCATTTGCCAAATGACATTTTTACCTCTTTCTCACCTCCACGTCACAAAAAATCACATAAATAGATAACATACACAACAAAAATAGACATTTAACTATAAAAATGATAAAAACTAACATGACAACTCTGAATTCCTAAATATTACCTATTTACCCCTAAAACATGACAAATGCAACTAAATATGCCAAAACATAAGAACAAAACGCACACAAAATAAACGCTAATTTTAGACTTGTAAACTTCTCTCAACTTGAATTTTTCTATTTCCAAGCAAAACTCAATATCTAAATAAAAAAATTGAAAATAAACACAGTAGGATCGAATTGATCCAATTGACTCATCAACCTAGTTCACCTGCAACCAATCACATAAATTCATGCTCTAGATTTACTCATGCCAAAATGTCCATCCATGTAAATATTAAAAATACTTCCTCAACTCTACATGCCAAGCTTATATTTTATCAATATGGGTCACGTCACATAATAAATTCCCTATCCACAATCAATCAAAAGAGGTACAAAATAAAATCATTATGACCATCACGAAGGAAAAGAAGAATCAATGGACCTTACATGCAAGCACACAAATGTCAAAAAATAGTAAAATATTAGAGAACCATTACATTGTTTGACTAAAAAATGGCAATATTACCTTTTGTAACTCCTTTGTGACAAACTTTTATTGGCTCTTTATTTTTCTTTCTCCTTAGGATTAGCAAGACGCATTTTCACGCAAGCTGCCCCTTTAATCATTCTCCAGTTGCTCCATGATGTTTTCCAAACCTTATTTTGACGATGACATAAACACTTAACTCTGTAAAACAATCTTTTGTAGGAACAGATCTTTCGGACGCACAGAACCGTCCGAACTAGGTCAAAACTCCTCGGACGCATTGCATCGTCCGAACGAATAGCGAGAAGAATGGGATCCTCGCTCTCTTTCGACGACGCCTTCAGATTGTTTTACAGAGTTAAGTGTTAATAGCTGCATGAAACCTGTCTAGCACATCACGGACGTCCGAACGAAGCTTCTCAACAAAACTGAAAGAAGATCGGACGCTGCCTCAGACTCATTCAATACCTCTCGGACGTCCGAAACCCCAACGGCTAAAGCTGAATTTTTTGTGCATTTATTATTCAGCTGTTAGAAAGTAGTTGAAACCACTATTTATTGCTCTTATAAATAGGTGCTTTAATAACCTGAAAAAAACATCTAATACATTGAATACAAGCCTTAGAAAAGAGTAATTTGAGTGCAAATTGACTATAGTGCTTTGTTGTATTAGTGTGCAATTGTGAGTGTAATTCAACTTTGAGTGGAGTGATAATCTTGTATAAAAGTGTGGTTGTAAGTAAGATTCTTGGCTCAACTAAAAGAGTTTTGGTGTGAGCAAGAACTTCCCAACTTTGTAAAGATTATTGGCTCACCAAGTGTGTGAGCATTCAAGAGATTTGATACTTCAAGCTTGCTAGCTTGGAAGTATTGATTGTTTAATTTTTCTCTCTTTACTTTACTGTTCTATTGATTTTGTTATATCTGTATTTAATTTGAAAATCTCAATATTTCTCAAAGTATTTTTTAAGAAACCTAATTCACCCCCCCTCTTAGGTTGCTTTGGGGCCATTTACAATTGGTATCAGAGCTTGGTCTCATTATATTGCTTAAACTGCTTTTGAGTAAAGAAATATGGCAACCAACAATGTTCTATTTTTTGAGGGTCAATCCGTTACTAGGCCCCCTATGTTTAATGGGGCAAATTTTATTAGTTGGAGAGATAGAATGAAAATATTTCTGCAATCTATTGACATTGATTTGTGGTATGTTGTCAATGATGGTCCATTTGAAGCTTCTATCATTGATGATCACACAAATAGAAGAAGAGAAAAGACAAGGAATGAGCTCACTCCACAAGACAAGGCAAACTTGACGTTGAATGCAAAAGCCATGAATGTGTTATATAATGCCTTGGATGCAAATGAATCAACTCGTGTGAAGGGTTGCATTTCCGCTAAAGAAATATGGGATAAGTTGAAGGAAATTCATGAAGGGAGCGATGATGTTCGTGAGCAAAAGAAATCCCTACTTGTTGCCAAGTATGAGTCCTTGAAGATGGAACCACATGAGAACATACCGACAAAATGTACTACAGGTTCAATGACATTATAAAGGATCTTGAAGCCTTGAATAAGGAGTACTCGTTGGGTGAAAAAAATAGAAAAATCCTAAATGCTTTATCCAAAGAATGGGATGCCAAAACAATTGCTCTAGAGGAATCCAAGAATTTAAATTTAATGCCTATTGAATCTCTAATCAATTCTCTTACATCTTATGAACTCAAGTTAAACGCCAAGGTAGTGGATGATGAAGAAGCAAGACCAAGAAGGAGCATTGCCTTAAAGACCTCTCAAGAGGAAGATGAAAACAGCTCCATCAATCTAGAAGATGAAGATCTTGATGAAGGAGATCTTGCACTCATCACCAAAGGATTTCTTAAACATTACATCAGCAAATGAAGAATGAGAAGAGGCGGAGCTACAAATTCAAATAATTTCAAAGGGAAGTCTAGGCTTGAAATGAAGAAGCAAAACGAAAAATGCTTTGAATGCGGTCAACTCGGGCATTTTGCAAATGAGCATGTCCTTCCAAGAAAAAGAAGGAAGGAAGAAAACCAAGATTCAACAACTTTCAAATCACATGGGATGATTGCAACTCTGAAGGAGAAGTTGAAGAAGAAATGGAGTCGGCACAAATGGCCTTCATGGCCATTGGAGATGATGAGGTACTTAACGTCGCCAACAATGCTAAGTGGTTCATAGATAGTGGATGTTCAAGGCACATGACGGGTGATGCCTCTCTCTTCACAAATCTTACATCCAAAAATAGTGGAAAAGTCACTTTTGGAGACAACAACAAAGCAAAATCAATCGGCATTGGTGATGTAGGTAAAAATGGGGAAACCTTGATTAAGAATGTACTTCTTGTTGATAATTTGAACTATAATTTATTAAGTGTTAGTCAACTTTGTGACAAAAATTTATATGTTTTCTTTACCGAGCATGAATGTCTTATCCTTGATAAAAATCATGTTTTTTTATTCAAGGGCACTAGGCACAATGATGTTTATGTGATTCATTTTGAGTCTAAAATTAGCAATAGCAATGTAAAATGTCTTACCACTTCCATAGATGATCCTTGGCTTTGGCATAGAAGACTTTGTCATTTTAATATGGATTTGATTGAAAAACTTGCAAAGAAAGATTTGGTAAGAGGTTTGCCAAAACTAAAATTTTTGAAAAATAAAATTTGTGATGCTTGCCAATTTGGTAAACAAGTCAAAGTTTCTTTTAAACCAAAGAATTTTGTGTCTACTCATAAACCTTTAGAATTGTTGCATTTAGACTTATTTGGACCTACTCAATATGCTAGTTTAAGTGGTTGCAAATATGCATTTGTTATCGTAGATGACTATTCTAGGTTTACTTGGGTATTATTTCTTGTTCAAAAAAATGAAGCATTTGAAAAATTTATAAAATTGTTTTCCAAAATTGAAAATTTATTGGATACAAAAATTGTTCGTCTAAAGAGTGACAATGGTGCCGAATTTAAATTTGGGGGTTTTCCCGACTTTTGTGATCACAACGGTATCTTTCATGAGTTTTCGGTTGTTAGAGTCCCTCAACAAAATGGTGTTGTTGAAAGGAAAAATAGGACTCTTCAAGAAACGGCTAGAACTATGATTAGTGAATGTGACTTACCACAATACTTTTGGGCCGAAGCGGTTAACACGGCTTGTTATGTTATCAATCGAGTTTTATTAAGATCCTCTTTAAATAGAACTCCTTATGAACTCCTTTTTTGTGAAAAACCCGTTGTGAGCTATTTCAAAGTTTTTGGTTGCAAATGCTTTATTTTAAAAATCAAAGAAAACCTTGGAAAATTTGACAAAAAATCGGATGAAGGAATTTTTCTAAGATATTCTAGTGACAAGAAAGCATACCGAGTTTACAATAGAAGAACGCTTTTGATTGAAGAAGTTGTGCATGTTACATTTGATGAAACTAATGATGTTATCTCAAAAAATTTACATGAAGATGAAGATGTAGGCATTTTAAAGGAGCTCGAAAAGCTCTTATTCATGAAGATCTTCAAGACAATCAAGATTACATCAAGCGTTGATGTCAACAACCATCAAATGGATGATGAAAAGAATGAGGATGCTCAAAATGATCTTCCGAAAGCTTGGAGATTCGTCTCTAGTCATCCTCAAGATTTAATCATAGGTGATCTATCCGATGGGGTAACTACTCGTTCTCATAAACCTTTGAATAGTAATTGTGCATTACTCTCTCACATTGAACCTAAACATATAGATGTTGCTTTGAGTGATGAATCTTGGGTTAATGCTATGCAAGAGGAACTTAGTCAATTTGAGAAAAATAATGTATGGACCTTAGTTGAAAGACCTTCTTCTCATCCTGTTATTGGTACTAAATGGGTTTTTAGAAACAAATTAAATGACAAAGGTGAAATCATAAGAAACAAAGCTAGACTTGTTGCAAAAGGTTACGCTCAAGAAGAAGGTATTGACTTTGATGAAACCTTTGCACCCGTGGCATTCGCATGTTTCTTGCATTTGCATGTTTCAATAATTTCAAATATTATTTCAAATGGATGTCAAAAGTGCCTTTTTAAATGGTTTTATCAACCAGGAAGTTTTCGTCGAACAACCTCCGGGCTTTGAAAATAAAAATCTTCCAAATTATGTTTTCAAACTCTCCAAAGCTTTATATGGTTTAAAACAAGCTCCAAGAGCTTGGTATGAAAGATTAAGTGGGTTCTTGATAAAAAATGGATTCAAAAGAGGTGTAGTTGACACCACTCTTTTTACAAAAACAGATTCAAATGGTTTGTTAATCGTTCAAATTTATGTTGATGATATTATTTTTGGAGCAACTAATGAAAGTTTGTGTAAGGATTTTTCACATGTAATGCAAGAAGAGTTTGAGATGAGTATGATGGGCAAGTTGCAATTTTTCCTTGGATTACAAGTTCATCAAACTAAAGAAGGAACGTTTATTACACAAATCAAGTACACAAAGGAGCTACTCAAACGATTTGGAATGGAAGATTGCAAACAAGTTGGCACGCCAATGTACACTTCAAGGGCTTACCAAACTTACAAAAGACGAAGAAGGTAATAGTGTTGATGAAAAACACTATAGAGGTATGATCGAAAGTCTACTTTACTTAACTGCCAGTAGACCAGATATCATGTTTGCTGTTTCTTTATGTGCTAGATTTCAATCTTGCCCTAAGGAATCGCATTTGATAGCTGTTAAAAGGATTTTTAGATACCTCAAGGGTTCAATGGATTTTGGTCTGTGGTATCCAAAGTCCTCTACATTTGACTTGATTAGTTATTCTGATGCCGACTTTCTTTGGATGTCAAATTGATAGAAAAAGTACCAGTGGTATGTGTTATTTTCGGAAATTGTCTTGAAAACATGGTTTAGCAAAAAACAAAATTCTATTTCTTTAATAATTTACCTGTCCTTATACAGAGACAGGAAGTAAATTGTATCTTATCGAACTTCTTTGGATGAAACATACACTGAAAGATTTTGGTGTATTTTTTGATTGTGTTCCTATATTGTGTGACAACACTAGTGCAATTAATCTCGTTGACAAAAAATCCTGTTATGCACTCTTGAACCAAACACATTGATGTTAAACATCATTTCATTAGAGACCTTGTTTGTAAAAAGGAAATTCGTGTTGATTTTGTGCCTACTTCAGATCAATTGGCTGATATTTTTACAAAACCCTTAGCTCTAGATCGCTTTGAATTGCTCAGAAAATGTTTGGGGATTTTACAGATAAATTTGGCATAGGTTCATAGTTCTTACGCACTTCTTCGTCCGAACAACTATTCTTTCGGACGCTCTGGATCATCCGAAAGCTTCTGTTACTTCTCGGACGCTCATAATCGTTCGAACATTATTCTTTTTTTTTACCAAACTCTCTGGAAATCTTTCGGACGCGAACCATCGTCCGAAAGAACTTCGGACGCATTGGCTCCTCCTTCGACCGTCCGTTCTTCGGCTTTCAGACGCTTCGTCGAACGCATAGCAAACGTTTGGTCGTCCGAAAGGTGCCCCTGTTTGATTAAGACCGTCCATCTTCCCCATTTCGGACTCACCACCTCCCTCGAAAATCCTCTAGGCGAAATTTGTCTCTCCACCACCCCTTCCAAATTCCCACTCTCTCTTCCAAAATTGATTGGAAAATTATCCTACCCAAAGCCCTTTTCACCTAAATCACATCTAATTTCCCCCATCCACCATCTCATTTCCTCAAATTCTCACCAATCCTAAAAATTTCAATTTTCTCCTCTTTTCTTTTTCTTCCATCACAATGGTGAAATCTCATGAGGTTCCTCTACAGAAATCGGGTCGAAATTTTTCAGGGAAGAGAGAGTCATCATCTACGAGAACAATGATGCATATTAAGACTCAAGTCTCCACCAATCCAATCTTATGAAAATTTATCGATGCCAAGGCATCCGAACGGTATACTTCCCTTTTAAGTAAATCTATAATCGTTCAACGTCCTACTTCTCATAGTCTATTTGATGAATATAATCTTCCCATTATCAAATCTTGTTATGAAAAACAAAATTGGGGTCATCTTGTGCATCTTGATTTATACCTGTTTATCATGATATGGAGCTTCAGTTCAAGGCCAATCTTCGGAAAGGCCCTACTATTCGCACTCTCACTTCTCGTGTTAACAACACCGATCTTGAGATTTCATCAAACATCATTAACACCATTTTTGAATGTGAAGTCTCAAACCCCACTGATTTCTCTTATTTCTTTTCGTTAGACAAACGGCCATTGATGATAGTCAATTGGATATCGATGAAGTTAGAGCTATTTTTAACATCCATTTTAAACAGGCCTCGAAAGCCAAAACTACATTGCTTGCTCCTGAACTCAATATTCTGTACACTCTTGTCACAAATCTGTTATTGCCAACTGACGGGCATCGTACTGAGCCCGGAAAAATGCAACTTTACTTATTTTTTTGTGTTTTCAAGGGTATTCCTCTTGATTTTGGGTATCTTTTTTGTTCCCTATGGGAACTCTTTCTTACTGATACCCGAAGAAACATTCCGTTTGGCAAATTTCTCACCAAAATTTTTGATTTCCTGGAATTTCCAACATTCCTTTCAGCGGAAACAAACAATATCCTCCTTATTTTAACAAATCATACATTGAACGCTAAGGCCTCCGTTTTTTCAATGATCAATGGCTAACTAAGGCAGCCTTTGATATTGCACAGTCACAATCCCATGCTTCCACCTCTGATTACGATGCCCGTCAGTTGGCAATAACAGATTTGTAACAAGATTGTACATCTGAACCATCTCTTTCACATATCTGTGGACTTCTAGACCTCTCTGAGCACTCAAGTCAATGGCTGATGTTCAACGTCGCACATGACAAAAAGAAACAGCTTGAAACTCGTCAAATGATTCTCCAAGAGGCACTCAGCCTTGGCATGTCTCGCTTGGCTCAGTTCAATTTGCTAATCTTCATCCCAATATCCACTTGAGTCATCTTCGGTGATGAACTGAAGATGGACATACCCGTGAAGACAATGCGTAAGCCGCCAAGGAGCTGCGATGACGATGACGACGATGATGTGGATGTTGACGACACGTTTGACTTCATCATGCAACGTCACACTGGAGAAGAGGATGACAGTGAAGCCACTGCTGAAGATGTTCCATCCAAACGACAAAAGACTGAAAAGCGCTCCAAGAAGCGCAATGACTCACATTAGTTCTTTTCACATTTGTACTTTGTTTTCAGCAGTTCTTTGCTTGTTAGAACCTTTCAGCATTTCTGTGGCTTGGTTGTATATTTCCTTGACTCTAGCACCATTAAACTTTTCAGTTGGATGTATGAAACTTGTTCCATTTCTGTCAAACTACTTGCATGTTCTAAGGGGGAGTCTTTTTGATTGATGTCAAAAGGGGGAGTAGTCTTCTCTATACTATTGTGCTTTGATGATTGATATCCAATTGTGATATATTGCAAATTGATTAGTCATATCCAATTGTTTTTACATAAAGGTTTGTCATCATCAAAAAGGGGGAGATTGATGTTTTCCAAGCCTTATTTTGATGATGACATAAACACTTAACTCTGTAAAACAAGCTTTTGCAGGAACAGATCTTTCGGACGCACAGAACCGTCCGAACTAGGTCAAAACTCCTCGGACGCATTGCATCGTCCGAACGAACTGGCAGAAAGAATGGGATCCTACTGCCTCTCTTTCGGATGTTCAAGACCGTCCGAAACCTCTGTCGGACGAAGGAACGGACGCATGCACGGACGTCCGAACGAAGCTTTTCAACAAAACTGAAAGAAGATCGGACGCTGCCTCGGACGCATTCAATACCTCTCGGACGTCTGAAACCCCAACGGCTATTTTTTGTGCATTTATTATTCAGCCATTAGAAAGTAGTTGAAACCACTATTTATTGCTCTTATAAATAGGTGCTTTAATAACCTGAAAAAAACATCTAATACATTGAATACAAGCCTTAGAAAAGAGTAATTTGAGTGCAAATTGACTATAGTGCTTTGTTGTATTAGTGTGCAATTGTGAGTGTAATTCAACTTTGAGTGGAGTGATAATCTTGTATAAAAGTGTGGTTGTAAGTAAGATTCTTGGTTAGCTCAACTAAAAGAGTTTTGGTGTGAGCAAGAACTTCCCAACTTTGTAAAGATTATTGGCTCACCAAGTGTGTGAAGCATTCAAGAGATTTGATACTTCAAGCTTGCTAGCTTGGAAGTATTGATTGTTTAACCTTTTCTCTCTTAGAACACGAATCTTATTGTATTTGGAGAGACATCTGCATTTTTTTGAAAATCTCAATATTTCTCAAAGTATTTTTTAAGAAACCTAATTCACCCCCCCTCTTAGGTTGCTTTGGGGCCAACACTCCTAAAGGTCCTGCTTCATCCCCTCCTTTCCTTGTCCTTGGTTCTTGTCTCTCCACATTATCTGGAGGTCCATAATGCTATTTCGATGGTGGAGTAGTCTTTAGTCAGTAAGGCATGTCAAAATTACCTAGGTAACTGAGTTGGCATGCCAGGAAATCCATCTTCTACCACATCACCTCGATACATTGGTTATGATTCATGAGGAGCTCTCTTTGTATGTCAGTATTAAGTGAAGGATGGACTGAAACAGAGTTGGAAGCAGGCCTATGAGAAGGTACAAGCAACGGTTCTTGTGGTCGTTCTTATTGAGCACCCTATTTTCCTTCAGCTGCTTGCTTACCTCTTGCCTCCGCCTACACAATAAGAAATGTGGAATTATATTGCTGGACAATTAACTAAATAACTTTGTAGTCAATTGGTGTTGGCACGTCCCATTTCTTTGTAGTCGCGACTCGAAAACTTGCAAGCTAGAACAACAGAAAAATTAAATGTGGAAATAGTTGTGCCTTATGCTTCTTGTTTCCATTCCTCAAAATCTCTAAAGAAGTTTCTCTGTCAATATCAATAGTCATCTTCTCCATAATAGAAAAAATAAGGCAAGCCTGTCAGGATTAATATTGGTGGTATGGGATGCAGGTAAAATTCTAGTACACACACATTGCATCCAAACTTTGGCCTCCGTATTTTCAACCTAATCCACTTCTGTTGGTCTCCATCCATGTCCCAATGCCCCCAACCATCAATCAAAGGACTGCACACCTCATCATAATCAACGTTACCCTTAAGGAATTAGGTAAACTGGTTGTTGGGATTGGTCTGAAGATGATATATCTCGTTGATCACTTCCAAGCGGTAAATCACGCGAATATTCCTAACCTTAATAACATAATCATATGCCTCTAAGCAATTACATATAAACTCGCAAAACATGTTCTTGTTAGCCATCACAATTGGGGCATTCACAAAATCTTTCCATACTCTACTTTGAATTTTATTAAAAATTGTCTGACATAATGCATCGGCATCATTGTTGTTCTCAATTCGTACATGACTTAAGTCTATCCCTTGCTCAAACAAAGGACTAACTCGGATTTGCAATTTTTCATGTAATCAATTAGTTTCAAGGGATACAATGATATTATCAACAAAACATTGATCATCAGTTTGCTTCTCCTTCTTCCCTATTTATCAAAATCACCCAAATATTCAAAAAAATTAACCAATGAAAATTTTCCCCTAAACTTAATCAACAAAGAAGTTCCCAAATTATTTCAACAATTAGTCAACACTTAAAGCACAAATAATCACAATGAATTTACCCACAATCCGAAAATTTTACCCCAATAGTAAACAAGAACAATCTTACTTGGCTTATGGATGTGAAAGTACCCCTTTTGTTGTACAAAACAGTCCTCTGGTTGTGCTCCTCAACTTGCAAAATAATCAATCCAAGTCGGAAAGAGAATTTTTCTTACTTAACTCTTTTGAACAATAATTTTGGAAATGAAAAACTTTTAGAAAGAGAGAAAAATTTTAGGATTTGATCAAAGGAATGAAAAGAAAACAAAAGAACTAGGGAAATTTTTTTTTTAGGGTTCTTTTTAGTTGGCTAGAGAAGAAGAGAAGAAAGAAGTTTTGTGTTTTGAAAGTAAGAAAGCAAATGAAGGTTTTTTTTAATACATTTTTGCCCACCTAGACCAGTTGTTGTTAGCAGCTAGTGTACGCCTTTCAACCGTTGTTAGTTGTTGGTATTCCAAATCAACGGCATTCGTTATCAGTGGTTGGTACCCTTGCTTCACCTGTTGTCAGTGGGTGGCATTCTGTTTTTCCCGCTTTCTGCGGTGATTACTCTTGGGTCACCAGCTATCAGTAGTGACCTATAGCAGCCAGCTTTGTTTCTTTTGTTTGTACTCCGTTTCTTTCCAAATCACACCAAGCTAGCAAGAAACCAGTAAAAAACATGATTAGCAATTCATGTCCAAAAACTTAAACAGGAGATTAATAAAATAAAAAATTGAATAAAATAAAATGCTTGGGTTACCTCCCAAGGAGCACTTTTTTAAAGTCATTACCTCAACTTAATTACTCCTTGTTGTCATTTATTTGAGAAAATGGACTTCTTTAAGTCCATTATCAAAACCACCATCATGGTTGCATATATTCATCCGACTACCATTAACCTTGAATGTTGATTTTTCTCCCTGTGCCTCTACTACTTTGAATGGGTAGACTTTCACCACCTTAATGGGCCCACTCCATCTTGATTTGACTTTTCTCTAGAAACAACCGCAATCTAGAGTTATATAGGAGTCCTTTGTCACAAACATGAAATTCCTTCGGTACTATCCGCTTATCATGCAACTTCTTGAATCTATCTTTATATATTCGATCATTTTCGTAAGCTTTATTTCAGAATTCCTTAAGCTTTCACAAGTTCAACAATCTATTTTCTCCTACTGCTTTGGCATCAAAATTCAATGCCTTAATAGCCCAAAATGCCTTGTGCTCAAGCTCTACTGGCAAATGACATGTCTTTCCGAAGACTAACCTATATGGGACCATCCCGATAGGTTTCTTAAACGTAGTCCGGTATGCCCACAATATGTCATTCAGTTCCTGAGCCCAATCTTTTTGTGAGGAAACCACTATTTTCTCCAAGATACGGTTCAATTCACTATTTGAAACCTCAACTTGTCCCGAAGTTTGTGGGTGATAAGGTAAGGAAACCTATGCTTCACTCCATATTTGGCCTACAAGGTTCCAAACATAAAATTCTTTAAAATGGGAACCCCTACTACTTGTAATTGCTCTCGGTACCCCAAATCTTGAGAAAATGTTATGCCGAATGGACTTAGTCACAAATTGAGCATCATTAGTAGCAATGCTACCACATCAACCTACTTTGTGACATAGTCCACTGCTAATATACTTATTGGAATATAAACTTGGAAAAGGCCCCATGAAATTTGTCCTCGATAGATTAAATATATCAACAATGAGGATATTGTGAAGTGGCATTTCATCTTTGTGGGATATGTTTCCAATTCTTTGACATTGAATACATTGCTTGACGAACCTCCTCGTATATGAAAATAATATAGGCCTATATAACCCACTCAAAAGAACTTTAGTGGCCGTTCTTTGGTTACCATGATGCCCTTCAATTGGCGATGAATGACATTGCCGAAGGTTATATTCGATTTCATCATCATTCACACATCGCCGGATAATTTGATCACTACACCTTTTGTACAAATGCGGCTCATCCTAGTAGTAGAAGCTTAATATTAGAGAAGAATTTCTTCTTTTTGTTAAAGTTCATTGATGTCGAAACAATATCGGTAGCTAAATAATTTTCCATAGTATACCAAGGGTTAGCCCAAACCATCATTAAGTCCATGGAAACTCCTTCTTGATGGGAAGTGACTCACCGTTTTCTTTTATTTAACTCCAGCATAGACATATGATTGGCTACAAGGTTTTTGCTCCGTTTCTTGTCCATAACTTTCCAGTCAAACTCCTGTAGGAATAAAATCCATCGAATTATCGTGGTTTTGCTTCCACTTTAGAAAACAAATATTTTAGAGATGCATGATCAATATGAACAATCACTTTAGAGCCAATTCAATAGGACCAGAATTTGTCAAAAGCAAAAACCACAGCTAGCAACTCTTTTTTAGTAGTGATATAATTTATTTGTGTATCATTAAGAGTTTTACTAGAGCAGTAAATGACATGTAAGACCTTATCTTTTCTCTGATAAAGAATAGTAGCTATAGCATGAAACACTAGCATCACACATAATTTCAGATGGTAATGACCAATCTGCTGCTACGATAATAGGCGCGAACACTAAGAGCTTCTTCAACAAATTAAATGCTTGAAAAAAATTTCCATCCAAGTTAAAGGCCACATCTTTTTGCAATAAACAGCACGGGTTTAGAAATTACGGAGAAGTTCTTTATGAACTGTCGATAAAACCCTGCATGTCCTATAAAACTCCTTATTCCATTAATGTTGATGCATGGAAGCAATTTTTCAATAACTTCAATTTTTGCCCTATCTACTTCTTTATGCTTTGTGGAAATTTTATGGCCTAAACTTATCCCTTCTTGAACCATAAAGTGTCACTTGTCCAAGTTAAGAGCTAAATTTATCTCTTCACATTGTTAAAGAATAGTAGACAAGTTATACAGGTAATCTTGGAATGAAGAACCATAAACTAAAATCATCCATGAAAACTTCTATGAAATTTTTAATCATATCATGGAAAATTTCAAACATGCATCAGTACTTTGAAAAATGCCATGTGCATTACACAATTCGAAAGGCATCCTTGTATAAGAGAAGAAGGGTTAGGGACGTAAATGTGGCTTGCTCTTGGTCTTCTAGAGCTATAGTAATTTGGAAATGACCAAAGAAACAGTCCAAAAAAACAATAAAAAGCATGACCTTCTAGTCTTTCTAACATTTGATCAATGAAGAGAAGTGGAAAGTGGTTCTTGCTTGTATCCTCGTTAAGTTTCCTATAATCAATGCATTCCCTCCACCCAGTGACTAACCTAGAAAAGATTAATTCATTATTCTCATTAGCAACTACAGTCATTCCTCCTTTCTTAGGTACCACTTGAGCAAGACTCAATCATTCATTATCACTGATCACATACATTATTCCAGTATCGAGCAGTTTCATTACCTATTTTTCTCACCAGCTACGTTAACGTAGGGTTTAGCTGACATTGAGATTGTCTACAAGTCCCATAATTTTTAATCATTAAAATTTTATGCACGCAAATATCTAGTAGGACTTATCCCTTTTATGTTATGAATGCTCCATCCAATTGCATCTTTATGCTTCCTCAAGACAAAAAGTAATGCATGCAATTGTTCTTCAGATAGATTTGCACTATCCATGACTAGAAACGTCTCACTTTCACTAAGGAAAGAATACTATAGATAATTAGGAAGCAATTTTAATCCTACTTTGTGGGGTTCGCTGGTCGGAGACCTCTTTACATTTATCCTCAGATAGGTCATCCTTCTTACTTGTCGAATCTTCATCTAGAAATTCCAAGTAAGTCGTTGCTGACTCATTCTATTTGTCCAACTCATTCGATTAGTTATTTCTCTTTCCAATGGAAGTTGTGAAGTATCATTCCTACCAAAATCATTAACAAGATCATCAGTTAGATCCACCATTATTAAATCACCATAAATAGTGGGAAGTTTGAGAGAGTTAAAAATAGAGAAATTAATAGTCTTATCATTGACTCTCAATTGTAACTTCTCCTCTTGGACATCGATTAATATCCGTCCCGTAGCTAGGAATGGTCTGCCAAGAATCAAGGGCATTTCTCTATCCTCTTCCACGTCCAGGATGATGAAGTCTATAGGTAGATAACACTTTCCTACTTTTACCAACATAGCTTCTACAATCCCTTTGAGGTATTTCACACTTTGGTCTACTAATTGGAGAGATACACAGGTAGGCTTCATCCCCCCTCCCACCATTGAGCTTCTTGTAAACAGACAAAGGCATCAAGTTGATGGATGCCCCTAAATTACACAGAGCCCTCTGGAGCCCAACTCCTCCAATTAGCTTTGGAAGTAACTTCATCTAAATAATTGCACTACATCCTTTAGTTGGGCATAAAATTTCGTCTCCCAATAGTTTCCTCTTGTTTGTCAGCATTTGCTTCATGAATTTAGCATATTTGGGCATGTTCTCCAGTGCTTCCAAGAAGCGTATGTTGATTTCTACCTTTTTGAAGATCTTGAGGAATTTTTTGAATTCTTTGTATCATCATTTGTTCACTTTTTAGTGTACTTGGAAATGGAATTCGAACTGATGGATGGGTAATTTGGACTTTCGGTTCCTTCTTGGAAGGGATTTTTTGTACTTTTGTGACCCGTTTTCCTTTACCTTAACATTTTCATTGTTATCCTTCTTTTCCTCTTGTTGCCCGCCTTTAGGTTCACTATATTTCTCTTCTACTCCTATAGCTTTACCACCTGTCAAAGTTATTGCCTTTGCATGATTACTTGGATTTGCGACAGTCATTTGGTAATGTACCAAGTGGTTTATTTGCTCCATTCCTTGCCAACTTCCCTATTTGAGTTTCCAGTTTCTTTATTACAACATGTTGACTCTTTATTGTTTTAATGACAAACTAGATAAACTGTGTAAGAGCCTTTTTGGTTGACTTTCTTTCTCTTGCTGGGGTTGAGATGCTTTCACTCGATTTTGTTGAGGTTGATACTGCTGAAATGGAGGTCGACCATTTGAGTTCTAATTTTGTTGATTACCCCATGATAAATAGACATCATGTGATTTTTCTATCCTAGATGATATGTATTATTGAAGGCATTATTCTGATTTCTGTATTGGTTTTGATTTTGACCACCTTGATTTCCCATGTAATTCACTTGCTCATGTCCTACAAAAGAAGAATTAGATATTGTTAGTGCACTACATTGGACATTAGGATGGTCATCTGAGCAATAATCACAGACAAGTGGCTGCATTGTGGTCACTGCCTTGACTTTCATCTCCTTCCACTGCTTGGTCAATATCTCAACTTTCTTAGTTCTGGCTCTTGTCTAGCCATCTTGGCATCCAAATCATTTAGCTCATGCACTCCCCTTCTTTGCTCGCGGCTATGGGCTGCTGAAGACTTGAAATAATTGTTGGACATTTTATCCAATAGCTCTTGAGCTTTCTTAGGTGTCTTGTTCAAGATTAGGGATGGATCTACTAAAGTGTCTATTAACTCACAGGTTTCTTGAAGCATCCTACTGTAGAATATCTCCATTTGCATCCACAAAGGTAGTAACCCATGATATGGACACTTAGTAAGCAAATCATTATACCTTTCCTAAGCTTCACTAAGGTTTTTTCCGAGATGTTAAGAGGAAGAAGTAATATCATTCCTTAGCTTGGTTGTTTTAGATGGGAAAAAATATGTTGACATGAAAGCTTGTGCCAATATGTCCCATGTTGTGAAAGTTTTCTATCTATACCCTTGTAGCCATAACTTCGGCTTATCTCACAACGACAAGGGAAATAGTCTTAATTTGAAGGCATCCTATGACACAACATTTTGTTTGAAAGTTACACAGACTTCTTTGAAGTTGATCAAAGGCGGTTTGGATCTTCACTATGTAACCCTAGAAACATCGCATGCTACTAAACCATGAATATCACTCTTGAATTTATTTCAAAATTATTTGCCTGGATAGGATGTGGTAAAATGCTGGACTGTCATCCTCCAAAAGTGGGTTGTGTGTAGTCTACCAAAAGTCTGTTATTCAATGAAGGCATGTTCCAACCATAAGTTATCCTCTTATTCATTATCATTCTCTACCCGTACATGGTTAATTGGAGGTCCTTCTTGCTGTCCCGCAGGTTGATGTGGATCCCTTTCATTGGTCATATCTACTTGCTGTAGGTTTGCTTGCCTTCTTCGTTACCTAAAGGTTCGATCCATTTTTGGATCAATCTTGACTAAAGTTTGACCAGACCTGTGCATAAATTATAGACACATAGAAACTATTATGAGCACCACTTTAAATAACATGACGACCAATTCAAAATAAATGAAGAAAATAGCCTGTGAAAAAGTAACGAGAAAAGGAAAATGACAGAAAAATAAAAAGTCTAAATGGGGAATCATTTTAGCGTCTCAATATTACCACAACAAATCCCTGACAACGGCGCAAAAAAATTAACACGTGTTGCACAAGTCTCGATTTGCAATATTTTTGGTAATGAAATCAATTTTTTGTGAAAACAATTTAAAAGAACTAAAAATTAAGAAAGCAATTGAATCTAAGGAACTAACTATCTAATGACTTAAACAGGTCGAATGCAAGGCCAGCAATCATCTACAGTCAATCAAATAGTGGTGCTCGGGTAAATAATTGATTAGGTATTTTAGTTAATAAAACAAGTAATAAATAAATCCTTGATAAATGTAATCAACACTTACATGCTCGTAAGAATACAAGATAAGTTTCTTATACACAAGCAATGATCGTTCCATTAGGATTACAGAGCAATTACTAGGGTTCACAAACCTATTTATTAGTTAGACAAATTAATTAAAAGATTTTGTTTTTTATATAACTAAATTAATTCTAGCCACTAAGAAGATTAAAAATAAGAACGATTATGAAAACTAATTAAATATAATAAAGGAATTAACTATAACGAAATCGAACTTCAATTAATAAACTAGATGAGTAAACGCAATATGATTAAATTTAAACTACGAAATTGCAATAAAGAAATGGAATTGACTTGAATATAAGAAAGCAAACTCGATAATCGTAGTTGAAACAAAGGAGTTGATGAAGTTTGAAATCTTGATAAGAAATTAAAACCCTACCCCTAACTAATGGTATCTAATAATCTATCTACTCTAATGATCCAATATCTAATTCCTTGTACAATGGGGTATGTACATGGAATATTAGGGTTAAATCCTTTCTCTAATGATAGATACGTGAAAGCCCATGAAAAGAAGTCCAATCGAACAAGAAAGGCTACCAACACTATAGTAGGCTGTGTCGTTCGCACATGTGCAGAAATGCTCGTGCATGTGTACAATTTACCGAATCAAGAATTTCTTCTCTGGAGCTTGCACACAGGCGCAAGGAATTTCTCGTGCATGTGCATGAATTCTAGTGCACTTGTCTTACTTTCCACCTCAATTTTGACCTTGATGCTGATAGAATTTAGAAAAACTCAAATCATGAAAATTGTATCTCTCTCTCTCTCTTAGCTTTCCAATACATCTTGAATCAATTCAATTGGAGTTTGGACAAGAAAGTTAGGCTCAATGTACCGAAACGGTATCCAAATTCATTCTTCGTTGGCATTTTCCATATGATTTTTCCCCAATATTTTCATATTTTTTGACTCATTTTTCATTCCAAACCTACACAAAGTAAAAATAAAACAATTAAGCCATTACTGACTCAAACATAGCTTGTATCACATGAAAACGCAATAAATGATACATAAAATATAATATATATGAACTTTTTGAATACCCCACACTTAACTTTTGATCATAAAATTAAAACATATAAGCTCATTAAAAATTCGTCCAACACATCTCAACAATTGTCCACATAAATATTCAAGAACCAATCCACCATCAAGAGTAATCTATGAACCCAAGAGCTCGAATGCTAATAAAACCTAGATCTGAAATCCATTACGTGTGGGAGTATAGTCATTCAATAAAACTCAATTTTCAAGACACTCGGATCAAATCATGCAAAATCTTAGAATTTTTTTGAACACCCCATAGCTCACTGTTCCTACACCTCTCCACTAATGTAGAGATCAACCGACTCAATTTAAATCAGGTAGGACTTTCTAGCTTGTAACGTTAGGCTAGGACATTTGCTAATCAAGGAAGGGATAAGGCTATCATAAAACAAAAGAAAGAGCTTTAAATTAATGCTGGTCACACATCAAAATAAAACTTCTCTTTAAATATTAAACCACCTATCGTTACAAATAAATTACCCTACACTTAATCAACAAACACTGATGGAGAATTTTAGAAAACAAACAACAAAAGTCCTCATTTTTCAATTTTCAACCCAACATGCCAACATTTTTCCAGACATATCTTCCATAATAATTTTCATCATTTTCCATTTCTGCTCTGAATAGGGTACCAGTGATAGGTACTACCCGCAAACACACCACTATAGGTACTAGTGATAAGCACTACCTGCCATCACATCAATGCTGGTACCAATGATAGGCACTACCTGCACTTTTCAAGGAATTATTATTATTTCTTTTTTTTTTTCAATACCCCCTCCTTGCCCCAAAAATGTAAAAGCCCACTCCTCATACAACTTTCCGCTCTCATTCAATTACCTTTCACCCCTTTATCCATTTAATAAATAATTGTGTTCAATAATGCTCTTAAAGGACATTTAGGTTAAAAAAATAAAAGAAATCATTAAACTCATAAAGGTAGGTAAAATAAGTTTTAATGCTAGAAAGAGAATGGTGTTTCTCAACATTCATTACAAATTAAGGCTCAAACAGGGTACTAGGGACATAAATTTCAATTAGGGTTGTTTTGAAGGGCTCAAACGACCAAAGAAGCTCTACTATCATCTTTCAAATGAATCAAGCTGTCTATAAAATTTTGCCTAAAAAATGTAAGAAAGCAAGTTTCTAGGATGCAATATAGGTGAGTTTACATAACTATCTCTAAGTGACAAAATTAAAAAATTTTATGGTTAAGTGCTCAAGAATTCTTAGAAATCAAGCAACCAAAAGTTAACAGGGACTACCCAACAACACATGAATCGTTTAGCTCAAAAAATTTCATGTCGTCTAGAAAATAAAAAAATTTCATTTAGAAATAAACACTGTCCCCAATATTAAAGAAAACAAAAGCATAAATAGGGAAAGGGAAAACTTCTCTGGAAATAAAGAACACTTCGTTCAGTGTATCCCAAAATAAATATCACGAGGTGAGTTAAAACATGGTGTTAACACTAGAACAAAAGCAACATGTTATACCCTTCAAGAAATTAAGAAAACCAAGAAAATTGAGGAATAAAATTCCCCAATATTTAGGAAAAAACTAAATCCCTTAAGGGCATACATAACTGATATTTTCCAAACCTTATTTTGATGATGACATAAACACTTAACTATGTAAAACAAGCTTTTGCAGGAACAGATCTTTCGGACGCACAGGACCGTCCGAACCAGGACAAAACTTATAGAGCTAATGTGTATAAGAGACAGTAGCTGTTGCTGTATTCGTAGTTTTCGAGCAAGGTTGAAAGGGTATAACGGACGCTTCCGACGCATTCAATCCCTCTCGGACGTCCGAAACCCCAACGGCTATTTTTTGTGCATTTATTACTTAGCCGTTAGGAAGTGGTTGAAACCACTATTTATTGCTCTTATAAATAGGGGCTTTAATAACCTGAATAAATTATCTGATACATTGAATACATGCCTTAGAAAAGAGTAATTTGAGTGCAAATTGACTTAGAGCTTTGTTGTATTAGTGTGAAATTGTGAGTGAAATTCAACATTGAGTGGAGTGATAATCTTGTATAAAAGTGTGGTTGTAAGTGAGATTCTTGGCTCAACTAAAAGAGTTTTAGTGTGAGCAAGAACTTCCCAGCTTTGTAAAGATTATTGGCTCACCAAGTGTGTGAAGCATTCAAGAAATTTGATACTTCAAGCTTGCTAGCTTGGAAGTAGTTATTGTTCAAATTTATTCTCTCTTTAATTTACTGTTCTATTGAGATATTTTGTTATAACTGGTTTTGTTATAACTAATTTTACTTTGAAAATCTCAATATTTCTTAAAGTATTTTTAAGAAACCTAATTCACCCCCCCTCTTAGGTTGCTTTGGGACCAGCAATAACTAACATCACAAAGAAGTTAAAAATAAAACAACAAAAACTACGATATCATCTTAAAATAAAATGCAAGAAAAACATAAAATGCTAGTAGGTTTTTAATGGATAGCACTAGAAATCCAAAGCTTGATTGACATGATAATGGACATATCAAGACTTGTCGTCAAACGGTGTCAACTCCTACAAAAAGAGAGGAAAAGATGGGTAAGTAAAGGAATCCTAACCACGCTCCGGTGCTAAATGACGAGCCTCTATGTTCTGTTGCCAGGCATGCTGAATGTATCAAATCGGCATCGCATGCATTGTTGTTCCACCAAAATTTGCTCAAGAAGCACCTCCTGACTATGCCATTGAATAGGCTCACTAGCTGATGGCTATGAAGTTGAAGCCTGCGAGAACGGGTTAGTCTAACTAGGGCCCTCGCTCCATTCAATGTAACAGACTTACCTAGCTTCAATTTTTCCTCAACTGGATCAATCTCAATACCTTCCTCAATAAACAATACAGTAATCAGATGTGGGAACCGCAAGACAGATTGTTTGACTACTGTGGTATTACGTATCTGCTGGCAAATCAAGTGGCCTACATCGATCGGCCAGCCTGAAGCAATGGCATACAAAAGTTTAGCTCGATCCAATGTAACATGAATAAGATGACTAACCAGGAGGAGGTGAGCAAATAAAAGCTTGAACGAAATTAACCAAACAGGTTGAAGCATATTAGCATTAAAGTGACATGGAGCACCCACAGTACCATATGTCCACTCTATTTCACTCGTACAAATAAGGTTCATGATGTCATTAACTTCCACGTTGGTGTCACAAATAGTTGGCCACTCATCATAACTCGATTTACTCTCAATAGCTAATTAATTGTATTCCCAGAAATATCCACATTTTCCCCAATACTTGACATACACCTTTTTTTTTGGTCAAGCACTCGTGAAGGTGGATTTTATTGATAAGACAATGATGGATGTAAGGGTAGCCCCTAGCATCCAAAGACAACCATCCATTTAGAAAGCTAGGGATTGAGTCTCTTGAGTACTCAACAAATGACCGTGATCTAATGCCCTCGTTTGCTAACTAATCGGCTATTTGGATAGTTTCTCTAAATACATGAGTAAAAGTAAAACTTCTATCTTTTACAAAATCAGAAATAAGATGAATTTGGGAATCAATACTCCATGGAACTTGTGCTTTGCCTTTTAGGATATTTACTAGGACTTGTGAATCAATTTCCACCTCAACTTGCTGAAACCTTATGATGACCTAAAACCTTGGTTTTGATGATGACAAAAGTAATCTAATTATCTTAATTCAAGCTGTGCAGGAATTCTATTTCATTTATTCATTACAGAGTTTTTGGATGATATACATTGTCCGAACAGCACTATGTTACTCGGACGCACCAAGCTCGTCCAAACAAATTACCTCAGACGAAAGGCACCGTCTAAAAGGTCAAGCAGATGGCAAGATTTTGAGGCACCTCTACCGGACTCGCCTAACTGTCCGAACAAATATACCTCGGACTCAAGGCACCGTCCGAAAAGGTTAGGTAGAGAGCAGGATTTTGAGGCACCTACAACGGACGCGTCTAATTATCTGAAGAAAATCTTGTCGGACGTGCCTAATTGTCTAAAGGAAAAGCAACCCTGGTTAAGCACCAAACCTTTCGGACATACTACACTGTCCGATGACTGAACTCATCAACATACCTGGTTCGGACAAAGGAACGGACGCAATCTCGATAGTCCGAATGGCATCCTTAACTCCTTGATATTTCAAATTGGACACTTGTTCGGATGCTCAATAATAATCTCGGACGTCCAAAACCCATAACGGCTAATTTTTAAGCATTTATTATCTATCCGTTAAGAGGTGGTTAGGAGCTAATTTATTGTACCTATAACTATACCAACCCTTCTGTATTATGTTTCATGAACTTAAAGATTGAATACAAGCAATTAGAAAGGCAATTTGAGCTCAAATTAGCTCTTTAGTGATATTGTGTTACTGTGTACTTAAGAGTGCTATTCAAAAATATTGAGTGGAGTGATAATCTTGTACAAAAGTGAGGTTTAGCGTAAAATCCTTGGGTCAACTAAAGCGAAGTAGTGTGAGGAAGGTTGATCCTACTTTGTGTACATTTGAGATTATTGGCTCACCAAATTTGAATGAGCATCTTAGTGGATTACTACTCCAAGTTGGCTAGCTTGGATGTGCTGTTTGTTTAATCTCTCTCTTAATTCATTCTATTCATTTTATACTTAATTGATTATATTTTTATCATCTTACCTGTCAGGTGCAACAAATTTGAATTGAGCATTATTTGCAAGTTAATTTTTAGCAACCTAATTCAACCCTCCTCTTAGGTTGCTTTGGGACCAATAATTGGTATTAGAGCATTTGTCTCGTATGAGACATTTATTTTTCTTAAATTGCATTTGAGTAAAGTCCCTTTATGGCAACCAATAATGCTTTATTCTTTGAAGGTCAATCTATCACTAGACCCACTATGTTTAATAGGGTGCACTTTATTAGTTGGAAAGATAGAATAAAAATCTTTTTGAAATCTATTGATATTGACTTGTGGTATGTGGTAAATGAAGGTCCTTTCGAAGCCACCATTGTTGATGATCATACAAATAGAAGAAGAGAAAAAATAAGGAATGAGCTCGCTCCACAAGACAAGGCCAATTTGGCCTTTATTGCCAAAGCCATGAATGTACTATACAATTCCTTGGATGCTAACGAATCAACTCATGTCAAAGGATGCGTTTTGGCCAAAGAAATCTGGGATAAATTGAAAGAAATTCCTGAAGGAAGCCATGATGTTAGAGAACAAAAGAAATCTCTACTTGTTGCTAAGTATGAATCCTTCAAGATGGAACCACATGAAAAAATTGATAAAATGTATTGTAGATTCATAAATGATATCATTAAGGATCTTGAAGCCTTAGGGAAGGAATATTCTTTGGGTGAGAAGAATAGAAAAATCTTGACTGCTTTCTCCAAAGAATGGGAGGCAAAGACTATTGCTATTGAGGAAGCAAAGAACTTAAATTCCATACCCATTGAGTCATTGATAAATTCTCTTACTACATATGAATTGAAGCTCAAAGCCAAAGTGGTGGATGATGAGGAAGTAGGACCAAAGAGAAGCAAAGCCTTAAAGACCTCTCAAGAAGAAGATGAAAGTTGCTCCATCAATTTAGAAGATGAAGATCTTGATGAAGGTGATCTTGCATTCATCACTAAATGATTCCTCAAACACTACATCAACAAATGGAGAATGAGAAAAAGAGGAGCAAGAAACTAAAATAATTTCAAAGGGAAGACCAAGTTGGAAATTAAGAAGGAAAATGAAAAATGCTTTGAGTGTGGTCAACCCAGACACTTTTCAAATGAGTGTCCTTCCAAGAAGAAGAAGCGAAGGAAGGAAGGAAGCCTTGCTTGAATAACTTTCAAATCACTTGGGATGATTGCAACACTGAAGGAGAAGTTGAAGAAGAGATGGAATCGGCACAAATGGTCTTTATGGTCATTAGTGATGATGATTTAACTTCTATTTATGATTCTAATGACTTAAATGATGATAATGATCTTGGAGCCTTCATTTTAAAATTGTATTATAGCTTAAAGGAATCATATGCAAGAAATAAGGAGTTAGTCAAAAAATCAAATGCTTTTTTTAATATTAACTCTAAACTTGGGAATGAAAACAATAGGTTATCATAAGTAAATGCTGAGTTGAAGAAAAGAATGCATGTGAAAACAAGGATCAAGGAAGAACAAGCCTTCTTGAAGAAAAGATTGGATGATTTGACTGTTCTCTTTTACAGAAAAAGGAAAAACATTGTTGATATGAGAAAGAATAGAAATGTATTGATCAACAAGAACTTTGTCACTTTTAGAAGGGATGATATATATTTTGTAAAGCATTGAAATCTTCTCTCTTTGGAAATAAGAATATTATTTTCAACTATTGTCAACAATACGAACATGTGAAAAATAATTTCTATGTCAAGAGAAACGAAAAACTTGGAATGAATACCGTATGGATTTGTAGTCATTTTACTAACTCTTATGGACCCAAGAAAATGTGGGTACCAAAAGTTATCAATTAATTTCTTGTGTAGGTAATGAACATCACCAAAAATGCAAAATAGTTCATAGATAGTGGGTGCTCAAGACATATGACTGGTGATGCAACTCCCTTTATCAAACTCATATCCCAAAATAGTGGAAAGGTGACTTTTGGGGATAACATGAAAAAAAAATCAATCAGCATTGGTGATGTAGGTAAAAATGGTCAGACTTAATTAAAAATGTGCTCCTATTTGACAATTTAAATTACAGTCTCTTAAGTGTGAGCCAACTATGTGATAAAAATCTATATGTATTCTTCACCAAGCATAAATGTTTAATTATTGATAAGAATTTCGTTCTGATTATTCTGTTTTATTTTGAAGGCTTTAGGCACAATGATGTTTATGTAATTTATTTTGATAACTTTGGTAGTAGCAATGTAATTTGTCTAACCGCCTCCATAGATGATCCTTGGCTCTGGCATAGAAGGTTTTGTCATTTCAACATAGATTTTGTTGGCCCCAAGGCAACCTAAGAGGGGGGGTGAATTAGGTTTCTTAAAAATTTCTTTGCAAAGTATGCACTTTTAAAACTTTATGCACTAACAAGTAAATTGATAGAGATAAAAGCAATTAAGCTTATGAAGTATAAAAAGGATAAAGAAAGAGATTAAACCAGTAACACTTTCTAGCTACCAAGCTTGAAGTAATAATTCACTAGAATGCTTCACAACTTTGGTGAGCCAATAATCTTCTAAAGTACACAAAGTAGGACAATCCTTGCTCACACTAATTCTTTTTAGTTGAGCCAAGAATTTTACTCTCAACCTCACTTCTGTATAAGATTATCACTCCACTCAATGATTTTGAAAAGTGAGTCTCACTCTAAAGTACACACTAATACAATATTGCTCAATAGACAATTTTCACTCAAATTGCTTTGTTTCTTGCTTGTATTCAATGTGTAAAGTCTGTTCTTGAATATCAACAGAGTTTGTATTTATAGGTGAAATAAATTGGGTTGTAACAACCTTCTAAAAAACTAGCTGTTACAAGTTTCAGATGTCTGATATTTTGTTGTGCGTCTGGCTCAGCATCCGATCTTAAATAAGTAAATAGTGGATGTCGTTCAGTCAGCCGAGCTTGCATCCGTTCCCTCGTACGAACAAGTGTATGTGAAGGTTTCATACTTCGGATGGTGTATCTCGCCCGAATGGTTTAATGCTTTATCAGGAAATTTTTCCTTTCGGAGAGACTTCTTCATCCGATATAAACTATTTTTGGATGTTTGGATGTGTCTGTTGTATTGCTTGAAATCCTTGATTTTGCCTCACTCTTTTGGACGGAAAAATACGTCCGAGAGATATCCCTTCGGACGAGCCTGTGTGTCCGTTGACTGAAGCTACCTAAAAATATTGTCCTCTGTCTATCCGTTCGGACAGTAAATTGCCTCCGTTGTAATCTTTATTGGATGATCCTGCTCGTCCGAGAAATGTAGTACAGTTCAGATGGTGAACTGTGTCCGAAAACTCTGTTTCCAGCAGACAGAATAGTATTCCTGCACAGCTTAAATTAATGTGTGAATGCATATGTCATCATCAAAATAAGGTTTGTGGATCATCAATCTCCCCATTTTTCATGATGACAAATTATGAACTAACAAATGCACATAATTCCTTCGCAATCAATAGATAGATGTTAATCAATCAATGGTTTCACAATAGGCATAATGGATGTGCATGTTCTATGCTCCTACTCTCCCTTTTGACATCATCAAAATATGATCCCCCTGAGAGGATGTTCCCATCGCTTAAGAAAGCATTTAAGCCCAAACAGACAATACCAAACAGAGGGTGTGCAGATTACATTCAAGACAATACCAAATAGAATCCATCATAAGAATAGCTTATATGTCAATATCAACAAAATACAAAAAAAAAAATGAAAGAAAATCTAAGTGTAGTCATTTTTCTTCTTTGAACGTTCTTCAATTTTGCACTTCTTGTTGGGTGCATCATCATCGGTAGCCTTACTGTCTTGAGCATCCGTATCGCGTCGTTGCATAATATAATTGAATGTGTCGTCAATGTCCTCGTCCTCGTCATCATCAGCACCTTGAGTAGTGGTTTTGCCAAGAGTGGTGATGTCAGTAGGGTCCTCATGATCGTCCTCCTCAGGAATGGAATGATCATTATCGTCATCACCTTCAGAAGATCATTCTAGAGTGTACTGGGACTGGATATTGGCGAATTGGACTTGAGCGAAAGCAGTCATACCCAATTTAAGCTCCTCTTGATGAATTGTTTGACGAGTTTCAAGGCATTTTAATTTGCAATTGATGCGACGCTGAATGGAGCTCATTTGGTTTTCACTCAGGGAAGTAATAAGCCGGTAAATATGAGAAAGGGAAGAGTCGGAATCTGAGGAGGTATGGGGATCATGGGATGGTGGGGGTGTTTGAGGAGGAGGGGAATAGGGAATCTTGAAGTCTAGAGGTGGATTCCTGTGATTTGGATTTTTCAATTTCAAAAGCTGCTTTGGTTAACCATTGGTCAATAAAAAATTGCAAACCCTTACGTTCAATGTATGCTTTATTAAAATAAGGGAATATTGTTTCTTTCTGGTAAAAAGAACGTCAAAATGATCAAAATTTTTTTTTAGAAATTTTCCAAAGGGATGTTGCGGCGAGTGTCAGTAAAAAATAGTTCCCACAAGGAGCAGAAGAGATAACCAAAATCCATGGAATGCCTTTAAAAACATAGTAAAATAGATAGAGCTACATTTTACCAGGCTCAGTGCGATAACCATCAATTGGTAACAATAAATTAGTGACTAAAGTGTAGAAAATGTTAAGTTCAGGAGTGAGTAAAGTAGTTTTGGCTTCCGAGGCCTGTTTAAATTGGACATTGAAAATTGTTCGGCTCCTTGTCGTGTCCAGATCGTCAACATCCTCGTCCTCATCATCATCAGCAGCTTGATTAGTGGTTTTGCCAAGAGTGGTGGTACCAGTAGGGTCCTCATGATCATCCTCCTCAGGAATGGAATGATCATTATCGTCATCACCTTCAGAAGATGATTCTAGAGTGTACTAAGACTGGATATTGGCGAACTGGACTTGAGCGGAAGTAGTCATACCCAAGTTAAGTGCCTCTTGATGAATTGTTTGACTAGTTTCAAGGCATTTTAATTTGCAATTGATGCGACGTTGAAAGGAGCTCATTTGGTTTTCACTCAGGGAAGTAATAAGCCTGTAAATATGAGAAAGGGAAGGGTCGGAAGAGGAGGTATGGGGATCATGGGATGGTGGGGGTGTTTGAGGAGGAGGGGAATAGGGAAGTTCAAGTCTAGAGGTGGATACCTGAGATTTGGATTTTTCAATTTCAAAAGCTACTTTGGTGAACCATTGGTCATTAAAAAAATGATTACGTTCAATGTATGATTTGGGTCTTTAAAATAAGGGGATATTGTTTCTTCCCGGTAAATGGAACGTCAAAATGATCAAAAAATTTTGTTAGAAATTTCCAAACGGGATGTTGCAGCGAGTGTCAGTTAAAAATAGTTCCCACAAGGAGCAGAAGAGATAACCAAAATCCAATGGAATGCCTTTAAGAACATAGTAAAATAGATAGAGCTACATTTTACCAGGCTCAGTGCGATAACCATTAGTTGGTAACAATAACTTAGTGACTAAAGTGAAGAGAATGTTAAGTTCAGGAGTGAGCAAAGTAGTTTTGGCTTCCAAAGCCTGTTTAAATTGGACATTGAAAATTGTTCGGACCTCGTCGATGTCAAAACGAGTATCTACAGCAGGCCACTTATCCAGAGAGAAAAAGTAAGAAAAATCATTTGGTGAGGTGACTTCACATTCAAAAATAGTGTTTATGAGGTTGGATGAAATCTCAAGATTTTTGTTATTCATACGAGATATCAATGTGCAAATTGTAGGACATTCTGCAATTTTCCTACGATTAGTAGTAAATTGGAGTACCATGTCATGATAGACTGGCAAATCTATGTGTATCAAATGACGCCAATTTTGATTTTCACAGCAAGTTTTCACAATAGCCAGTTAAATTCATCAAAAAGACCTTGAGAAACAGGTCTTTGAATAATGATGGATTTGCTAAGAAGTGAACTGTACCGTTCAGATGCCTTGGCATCAATGAATTTGAGTAGAGAAGGATCAGTAGTGGATTGAGGATTTGTGGATGATTGCCCCTGCACCGAAGCCTTCCCTTTTGATTTTCGTCCACGAGTAGCTGTAGAAGAACCTCCACGAGATCGAACCATTGTGATTTTGAAGAAAAGGAAGTAGGGGAAAAAATGGGATTTGAGTAGATTTGGGGAAAATTGTAAAAAGAAAGATGGTAGGAAGGTGAAATGGGGTTTGATAAGAAGGAAAGAGTGCTTGTAAATGAAGATTTCCTACTCAATTAGGTAGGAGAGGAAGTAGATTGAGAGAACTTCATTTGGAGAGGGAACAAATTTCGCCAGAGCTTAGGGTTCGGAGGATGTAAGATGTCCGATAGGAAGAAAATGAAGAGTTTTAAACGTGAAAAGTAATCGTTCGGATGTCTGAACGATTGGTATACGTCCGATCATGCGTCCAAATGCTGATGAACGGACGTCCGATGCTCTGTGCTTTGCCTTCGAGAAGTTTTCGGACAATGATAAGCGTCTGTTTGGAATTCCAGAGAGTTAAGAAGATGGGAGTGAGAGTAGAGATGATTAGAAGCGTCCAAGACAGAGAGGAGGGTTTCGAACGTGTAAGAGCATCCGACAGAGTATGTGGTTCGGACGGTCATGTGTATCTGAACACAATTTATATAGATGTGAAATTAATGATGCCCATTCGAGTTCTGAGAGATATAAAGCCATTCAAAGCCAAAGGTTTAGTAAAAATATCAGCAAGTTGATCTTTTGTACACACATATTCAACACAAATTTCCTTCTTGCTAACAGGATCTCTGATGGTGCTTGGGCTTTGAAACATCTATGTGTTTGGTTCTAGAATGCATGACAGGATTTTTTGTGAGATTAATTACACCAGTATTGTCACATCTAATAGGCACACAATCAAATATTACACTGAAGTCTTTTAAAATATGTTTCATCCACAAAAGTTGAGCACAGTAGTTTCCAGCAGCAATGTATTCGGCATCTGCCGTAGAAAGTGAAATAGAATTTTGTTTTTGCTAAACCAAGACACTAGATAGTTACCGAAGAAATGATACATACCATTAGTACTTTTTCTATCAATTTTACAACCAGCAAAGTCATCATCAGAATAACTAATTAAATCAAAAGTGGAGGATTTTGGTACATTCATTGTACCTTTTAGGTATTTGAAAATTCTTTTTACAACAATTAAGTTTGACTCTTTAGGACAAGACTGAAATCTAGCACATAAACAAACAACAAAAATAATATCCGATCTGCTAGCTGTTAAGTAAAGTGGGCTTTCGATCATACCTCTATAGTGTTTTTCATCAACACTACCATTACCTTCTTCATCTTTGTCAAGTTTAGTTGAGGTGCATATTGGTGTCCCGACCTGTTTGCAGTCTTCCATTCCAAATCGCTTGAGTTGCTCCATTGTGTATTTGATTTGTGTGATGAACGTTCCTTCCTTTGTTTGGTGAACTTGGAGTCCGAGAAAAAATTGTAATTCTCCCATCATACTCATTTCAAATTCTTTTTGCATCAAGTATGAGAATTCCTTGCACAAATTTTCATTAGTTGCGCCGAAGATAATATCATCAACATAAATTTGAACAATTAGCAAACCATTAAAATCGGTTTTGGTGAAGATAATGGTATCAACAACACCTCTTTTGAAATTATTTTCAACAAAAACCACTTAGCCTTTCAACAAAGCTCTAGGAGCTTGTTTCAAACCATAAAAAGTTTTAGAAAGTTTGAAAACATGATTTGGAAAATTTTTGTTTTCAAAACCAGGAGGTTGTTCAACAAAAAGTTCTTGATCAATAAATCCATTTAACAGAAAATGCACTTTTAACATCCATTTGAAATAATTTGAATTTGTTAAAACATGCATATGCAAGAAACATGCGAAAAGATTCTAAATGAACAACGGGTGCGAAGGTTTCATCAAAATCAATACCTTCTTCTTGAGCATAACCTTTTGCAACAAGTCTAGCTTTGTTTCGAATAATTTAACCTTTATCATTTAATTTATTTCTAAAAACCTATTTTGTTCTGATTACAGGTTGAATTGATGGTCTTTCATCTAAGTCCATACATTGTTTTTTCTCAAATTGGCTAAGTTCATATTGCATAGCAAAGACCCAAGATTTATCATTTAATGCATCATCTACATATTTAGGTTCAATATGAGAAAGTAATGCACAATTACTGTTCAAAGGTTTATGAGATTGAGTTTTTACCCTATCGGACGGATCACCTATGATCAAATCTTGAGGATGACTAGAAACAAATTTCCATGCTTTAGGAAGATCTTTTGGAGTATCTTCGTCCTGTTCTCCTTCTTCTTTCACCCAAGTGATTTGTATTGTCCACATTGTTTGGAGAGATCCCTTGATGTTCTTCATGAATAGTGAGCTTTTCAAGCTCCTTTTGAATACCTACATCTTCATCTTCACACAAATTCTTTGAAATAATATCATTAGTTTCATCGAATGTAACATGCACAACTTCTTCAATCAAAAGTGTTCTTTTATTGTACACCCGGTATGCTTTCTTGTCACTAGAATATCCAAGAAAAATTCTTTCATCTGATTTTTTTTCAAATTTTCCAAGATTTTCTTTGATTTTTAAAATAAAACATTTACAACCAAAAATTTTGAAATAGCTCACAACGGGTTTTTTACAAAATAAGAGTTCATAAGGTGTTTTATTTAAAATAGGACTTACCAAAAGTCAATTCATAACATAACAAGCCGTTTTAACGGCTTCGGACCAAAAATATATTGGTAAGTCACATTCACTAATCATAGTTCGAGTGGCCTCTTGAAGTGTTCTATTTTTCTTTCAACAACATCACCACCATTTTGTTGAGGCACTCGAACAACTGAAAATTCATGTGAAATACCGTTGTGATAAAAAAACTCAGGAAAACCTCTGAATTTAAATTCGTCTCTATTATAACTTCTCAAACGGATGATTTTTAAATTCAACAAATTCTGACTTTTGCAAAACAATTTCACAAAATTTTCAAAAGTTTCATTTTTTTTAACAAGAAATAATACCCAAGGATACCTAAAATAATCATCAACAATCACAAATGCATATTTATTACCAGCGAGACTAGCATTTTGAGTGGGTGCAAACAAATCTAGATGCAATAATTCTAGGGGTTTAGAAGTAGACACACAATTTTTCGGTTTAAAAGACACTTTAACTTATTTCCCAAATTGACATGCATCACAAATTTTGTTTTTCCAAAAACTTCAATTTTGGAAAGCCTCTTACCAATTCCTTCTTAGCAAGATTTTCAATTAAATCCATTTTGAAATGACAAAGCATTCTATGCCAAAGCCAAGGATCATCTATAGAAGCAGTTAGGCATTTTACATTGCTACTACCAATATTTTCAAGATATATTACATAAACATCATTCTGTCTAGTGCCTTTAAATAAGACAACATAATTTTTATTAAGAATTAGACATTCATTTTTGGTAAATAACACATATAGATTCTTATCACATAGTTGACTCACACATAATAAATTGTAATTTAAATTATCAAGAAGAAGTACATTTCTAATCAAGGTCTTACCATTTTTACATACATCACGAATGCCAATTTATTTTGCTTTCATGTTATCCCTAAATGTTACTTTTCCACTATTTTTGGATTTGAGGTTTGTGAAGATAGATGCATCACCGGTCATATGTCTTGAGCACCCACTATCTACGAACCATTTTGCATCCTTGGTGATATTCATTTTCTACACAAGAAATTAATTGATAACTTTTGACACCTACATTTTCTTGGGTCCATAAGAGTTAGTAAAATGACTACAAATCCATATAGAATTCATACCAATCGGTTTTTCATTTCTTTTGACATAGCAATTGTTTTTCACATGACCATGTTGTTGACAATAATTGCAAATAATATTTTTATTTCCATATAAGGATGATTTTGATTTTACAAAGCAAAAACCATTCCTTCTAAAGGTGACAAAATTCTTGTTGATCAATACATTTATATTCCTTTTCAAATCAACAATATTTTCCACTTTTTATTCAAAAGAATATTCAACTCATCCAATCTTTTCTTCAAGGAGGCTTGTTCTTCTTTGATCCCTGTTTTCACATGCATTATATTCTTCAAATCACTGTTTTCTTGTGATAACCTATTAGTTTCATTCACAAGTTTAGAGTTAGCATTCAATAAGGCATTTGATTTCTTTACTAACTCCTTATTTGTAGCATATGATTCCTCTAAGCTATCATGGAATTTTAAAATGAAGGCTTCAAGATCATTGTCATCATTGGAATCATAATTAGAAGTTACCTCATTATCACCAATGGCCATAAATGTCATCAGGTTGTGCCGACTCCATTTCTTCTACAACTTCTCCTTTGGAGTTGAAATCATCCCATGTGATTTGGAAATTGTTGAAGCGGGGTTTTCTTCCTTCCTTTTCCTTCTTAGAAGGACACTCATTTGCAAAGTGACCGGGTTTACCGCATTCAAAACACTTTTCATTTTGCTTTTTTATTTCTAGCTTGGTCTTTCCTTTGAAATTATTTGAGTTGATTGCTCCACCTCTTCTCATTCTCCGTTTGTTGATGTAGTGTTTGAGAAATCTTTTGATGATGAGTGCAAGATCTCCTTCATCAAGATCTTCATCTTCTAGGTTGATGGAAGCATTTCCGTCTTCTTCTTGAGAAGTCTTTTATGCAATGCTCCTTTTTGGTCTTGCTTCTTCATCATCCGCCACTTTAGCCTTTAGCTTCAACTCATAGGATGTAAGAGAGTTAATTAGAGATTCAATAGGCATGGAATTTAAATTCTTGGCCTCCTCTATAGCGATAGTTTTAGCCCCAGAGCTAGGCAACCTAAGAGGGGGGTGAATTAGGTTTCTTAAAAATTTCTTTGCAAAGTATGCACTTTTAAAAATTTATGCACTAACAAGTAAATTGATAGAGATAAAAGCAATTAAGCTTATGAAGTATAAAGGGATAAAGAAAGAGATTAAACAAGTAACACTTTCAAGCTACCAAGCTTGACGTAATAATTCACTAAAATGCTTCACAACTTTGGTGAGCCAATAATCTTCTAATATACACAAAGTAGGACAATCCTTGCTCACACTAATTCTTTTTAGTTGAGCCAACAATTTTACTGTCAACCTCACTTTTGTACAAGATTATCACTCCACTCAATAATTTTGGAAAGCACTCTAAATTACACACTAATACAATATTGCTCAACAGACAATTTGCACTCAAATTGCTTTGTTTCTTGCTTGTATTCAATGTGTAAAGTCTGATCTTCAATATCAATGGAGTTGGTATTTATAGGTGCAATAAATTGGGTTGTAACAATCTTCTAACGGTTCAATAATAAATGCTCAAAAACTAGTCGTTACAAGTTTCGGACGTCCGATATTTTGTTGTGCTTCCGACTTAGCGTCCGATCTTAAATAAGTAAATAGTGGATGCCGTTCGAATGGCCAATCTTGCATCCGTTCCTTCGTCCGAACACGTGTATGAAAAGGTTTCATATTTCGGATGGTGTATCTTGTCTGAATGGTTTAATGCTTTATTAGGGATTTTTTCCGTTCGGACAGATTTCTTTGTTCGATACAAACTTCTTTCGGACGGTTGGATGCGTCAGTTGTATTGCTTGAAATCCTTGATGCTGCCTCAATCTTTCGGACGTTAAAATACATCTGAGAGATATCCCTTCGGACGAGCCTGTGCATCCGTTGAAGCTACTTGAAAAACTTTTCCTCTATTTATCCGTTCGGATAGTAAATTGCATCCGTTGTAATCTTTATCGAACGATCTTGTTCGTCCGAGAAATGTAGTACAATTTGGACGGTGAACTGCGTCCGAAAACTACTATTTCCAGCAGAGAAAATAGCATACCTGCACAGCTTAATTTAAGGTGTGAATGCATATGTCATCATCAAAATTGGGTTTGTGGATAATTAGATTTAATTGAAAATCTTGCTAAAAAGTAGTCAATAAGAAGTGTGCCAAAAGTAAATTTTGCTAAAAATAAAAGTTTTGATGCATGAGAATTTGGTAAACAAATCAAAGTTTCGTTTAAACCAAAAAATTGTGTCTCTACTTCTAAACCTTTAGAATTATTGCATAAGGACTTGTGGTCCAACTCAACGCGCTAGTCTTGGTGGTACTAAATATGCTTGTATAATTGTTGATGATTATTCTAGGTATACTTGGGTACTATTTCTTGTTCACAAAAATGACGCCTTTGAAAATTTCGTAAAATTGTATTACAAAATAAAAAATTTGCTGAATTTGAAAATTGTTGGTTTGAGAAGTGATAATGGAGCCGAATTTAAATTTGACGATTTTCCCGAATATTGTGAGCACAACGGTATTGATCCCATGAATTTTCAGTTGTTAAAGTACCTCAACAAAATGGTGTTGTTGAAAGAAAAAAATAGAACACTTCAAGAGGCCGCTAGAACCATGAATAGTGAGTGTGATTTACCAAAATATTTTTGGGCCAAAGCCGTTAACATGGCTTGTTATGTTATGAATCAAGTTCTTTTGAGACATATTTTAAACAAAACATCTTATGAACTCTTGTTTTGCAAAAAACCCGTTATAAGCTATTTCAAAGTTTTTTGTTGTCAATTTCAAATTATTTCAGATGGATGTCAAAAGTGCTTTTTTTAAATGGTTTCATTGATGAACAAGTTTTTGTTGAACAACCCCCCTGGTTTTGAAAATAAAGATTTTCCAAATCATGTTTTAAAACTTTCAAAAGCTTTATATGGATTGAAACAAGGTCCCAAAGCTTGGAATGGAAAGGCTAAGTGGCTTTTTGATTGAAAATAGTTTTAAAAGAGGTGTTGTTGATACCACTCTCTTCACCAAAACTAGAGAAAATCTTAATGATTTTATTGATTGTTAAAATATATGTTGATGATATTATTTTTGGAGCAACTAATGAAAGTTTGTGTAAGAAATTCTCATGCTTAATGCAAAAGGAATTTGAAATGAGTATGATAGGAGAATTACAATTCTTCCTTGGACTTCAAGTTCATCAAACAAAAGAAGGAACGTTCATTACACAAATCAAGTACACAAAGGATTGGAATGGAAGATTGCAAATAAGTCGGAACGCCAATGTGTATCTCAACCAAACTTGACCAAGATGAAGAAGGTAATAGTGTTTATGAAAAACACTATAGAGGTATGATCGGAAGCCTACTTTATTTGATAGTTAGTAGACCGGATATTATGTTTTCCGTTTGTCTATGTGATAGATTTCAATCTTGTCCGAAGGAATCACATTTAATTGTGGTAAAAAGAATTTTTACATACTTGAAAGGGACGATGAATTTTGGCCTTTGGTATTCTAAATCCACTAGTTTTGATTTATTTAGTCTTATTCTGATGCTGGCTTTGTTGGTTGTAAAATTGATAGGAAAAGTACTAGTGGTATGTGTCACTTTTTGGGAATTGCTTGGTGTCCTGGTTTAGTAAGAAGCAAAATTATATTTCCCTATCTACGGCGAAAGCCGAATATATTGTTGCTGTAAATTGTTGTGCTCAACTTCTATTGATGAATCATACCTTAAAAGATTTTGGTGCTATTTTTGATTGTATGCCAATAAGATGCGATAATACTAGTGCAATTAATATCATTCAAAATCCTGTCTTGCATTCTAGAACCAAACACATTGATGTCAAGCATCACTTTATAAGATCTTGTGTGCAAAAAAAAAGTTTGTGTTGAATTTGTGTGTACAAAGGATCAACTGGCTGATATTTTTACTAAACCTTTGCCTTTAGATCGTTTGGGCATTATTGATTTCAAAACTGTATAAATTTTTCTTTCATTCGCAAATATGCATCCGAAGGTATCTGCTCTTTCAGACAAAAATGAACTTCCTAAGAACTCTTCTCTTTGGCCTCGGACTCTTCCGATCGTCCGAACTTCTCCTCTCTCTCTTCAAACTCTCTGTAAATTCTTACGGACTTTCGAATGCAAAACATAGCCTTCATCTGAGATCGGATGCAAGATCAGACATATACCAGTTAATCAAACATCATCAAATTCTCAACCCATCTCCAATCCTTCTCTGCCAAAATTCATTGATGCCAAGACATTAGATAGGTACGCTTCCCTACTTAGCAAATCCACAATTGATCAACGTCTTGTTTCTCAAAGCCTATTTGATAAATTGTATTTACCTCTTATCAAGGAATGCTTTGGAAAACAAAACTGGGGAAATTTAATTCACCTAGATTTACCTGTCTATCATGATATGGTGTTGCAATTCACTCCTAATCTTTGGAAAGGTTCGACTGTTTGAACCTTAGTCTCTCGTGTAAATAACATGAACCTTGAAATTTCTTCCAATATCATTAATACTAAAAATGGGTGTGAAGTTCTTTCATAGTCCTGATGAAATTTCTTATTTTTTCTCAATGGACAAATGGCCTGCTATAAATACTCGTTTTGATATAGAAAAGGTCAAACAAATTTTTAATGTCAATTTTATATAGGCTTCAGAGGCCAAAACTACGCTGTTTAGTCCTGAGCTCAACATTTTATACTGCTTGGTTACTAATTTCCTTTTGCCTACTGATGGGCATCGCACTGAGCAAGGAAAAATGCAACTGTACTTATTTTACTGTGTCTATAAGGGTATTAAACTTGATTTTGGTTATCTATTCTGCTCCTTATCGAAGCTCTTTTTGACTGATACTCATAGAAACATTCCTTTTGGAAAATTCCTAACCAAAGTATTCAATCACTTTGACATTCCATTTTCTAGCACCCTAATTATTTCAACAAAGCTTATATTGAACGAAAGGGCTTGTACTTTTTTTAATGACCAATGGTTTACAAAGGCTGCATATGAGCTTGAAAAGTCTAAAACATATGCTTCCACTTCCGGTCTTGCGTGTATTAGCTCACTCTCCTCCTCAACCCTCCTCTTCCACACCTCCACTATCCCATTCCCCACACACTCACTCTTCAGAACCCTCACTTTCCCATCTATGGACACTTGTTACCTCTCTGAGCAATCAAATGAGCTCATTTCAATGCCGCACCCTTAAAAAGTTAAAGAGACTAGAGACTAAACAAACTATCCTTCAAGAAATGTTAAGTCTGGGAATGTCTGCATCAGCTCAGGTTCAATTTGCAAATATCCAGTCCCTATACATTCTCGAGTCCTCCTCTGACAGCGATGACAATGACATTGAAGATGGTGATCATTGAAATCTTGAGCTAGAAGACTGTGAGAATCCTGTTGGTGTAACCAATCCTGACAAATCCACCGCTTCTAGCGTTGATGTTGATGATGATGAAGACGTTGATGACCCATTCAACTACATCTTGCAACATCTTGATCCTCAAGATTTGAGTGAACAAGACAGTGAGGTTACTGATGATGATGCACCAGCTAAAAAGGGTACAAACGTGAGGAATGCTCTAAAAAAAATAATGATTTAGATTTCAACCCCTAGTGATTGCTGTACTAAGATATTTGTTGCACTTGTTTTATGACTTGGGTGTACTTGAAATTGTTGCACTTCTTTTATGACTATTTTTACCTTTATTTATCTTGTGGCTTGCAAAAGAGGGAGCATCTCTTTAGGGGCAACATATTTTGCTTTGATGATGCCAAAAAGGAACGAAATATGTTCAAGTGCTTTCGATTAACTGTGCGATCTTGGTTGTTGGATTTTGCTTGATGGACTAATTTTCTGCAGTATGATTGAGTTGATTTACCTTGTGGTTTGTCATCATCAAAAAGGAGGAGATTGATGACCTACAATCTTCGTTTTGATGATGACAAAAGTAATCTAACTATCTTAATTCAAGCTGTGCAGGAATTCTATTCCATTTGTTCATAACAGAGTTTTCGGATGATGTACATCATTTGAACAGCACTATGTTACTCGTACGCGCAAGCTCGTTTCCGAACAAATTTACCTCGAACGAAAGGCACTGTCCAAAAGGTTAGGCAAAGGGCAAGATTTTGAGGCACCTCTGCCGGACGCGCCTAACTTGGACGCAATGCACCGCTCGAAAAGGTTAGGCAGAGATCAGGATTTTGAGGTACCTACAACGGACGCGTCTAATTATCCGAAGAAATCTTATCGGACGTGCCTAATTGTCTAAAGGAAAAGTTACCCTGGTTGAGCACCAAACCTTTTGGACATACTACACTATTCGATGACTGAACTCATCAACATACCTGGTTCGGACGAAGGAACGAATGCAATCTCAAGCGTCCGAATGGCATCCTCAACTCATTGATATTTTAGATGGACGCTTGTTCGGACGCTCAATAATAATCTCGAACGTCCAAAACCCATAACGGCTTATTTTTTAACATTTATTATCTATCCGTTAGGAGGTCGTTGAGAGCTAATTTATTGCACCTATGAATGCCAACCCTTCTGTATTGTGTTTCATGTGAAACTTAAACATTAAATACAAGCAAATAGAAAGGCAATTTGACTGAAAATTATCTCTTTAGTGATATTGTGTTAGTGTGTACTTAAGAGTGCTTCCTTCTGTTTGACATCCTGCTCTGCCTCTTTGACTTTGAAAAACACATTTCTAAAAATTGTGTGACTCCAATTCCTAAACTCTACTTTCAAGTGCTTGAATTTGCTAGCTACAACTTGCAAGGGTTCTCCAACGCAAAGGATCTGCCAATTAGCTTCTACAATCTACAAGAAATTTGGGTGCTTAATCCACATATTTAAAAATTTAAAGGATTTTGATCCTGCATTTGGCATGTTGGATAGCTTAAGGAGAAGTGGTGAATGATCCGAACATGTCTTTAGAAGATGTCAACTGTGACTTGTTGAGCACCGATGAGGGAGGCATTGTTGCAAACAAAGCTATCCAGCTGTTTCCACTCTGCATTTCCAAACCTGTTTCCTATCCATGTGTATTTGCAACCTTGGAAGGCTAAGACTCCATCAATCCACAGTCAGAAAGGCATTCATTGAATTCCTTCATCCCTTCATAATCTAGGGAAGCTGCACTACCTTTTTATTCATTAGAGGTTGATATGGTGTTGAAATCCCCTCCCACTATCCAAGGAATATTTGTAGCATTTTGGGCAGCTCTAAGATCCGACCATAGCTTTCTCCTTTTCACCTTTGTGCACTTGGCATAAACAAATAAAGCTAATACATCTATGTTGCTATGACTCGAACAAAGTGAAACAAGAAACTAATTGGTCAGAAATCAAGATATCCATTAGGACAACATCTTTATTCCAAAACAGCCAAATTTGACCATTTGTGTCACGCCCCAAAAACGGGACCGTAACACGCCACGCTAATGGTACACCGGCCCAAAGCGCAAGGCACAAACGAACAGAGCAACAAACTTAACCGCAATGTAATAGAACCATCAAACCATTACTTAACTATAAAACCGAATATTTCATTTTACACAAAAATATACGAATTACAAAACTTGTTTCTTCTTAGTACAAAAGATGCTACAACAAAAACAAAGTTCATCAATACAAAACCTATCTAATACACTACTGGTAGGACTCTGTTAGAGATTCTGTCTCTTATACACATCTAGATGTTCTACCGAATGATGGAATCTGGAGAAAATGTAAAACACCAAACGCGGTGGAGAGTAAAAAACGAGCACCTAATTTGAAAACTTATAAATCATGTGGGGTGAGCATAACTAGCTCAGTGGATATCATAAAAGCTCTTCAAATGGGGCCAAGCATTTCGATAAAAAGAAAACATAAAGATAATAACATTTGCGAAAACCATAGACAGTGGGTCATACCTTTCATGCCATTTAAACGTCAATAAACCATAATCATAAGTAGTTTCTAAAATGTATCATGCCATTTAAACGTCGAGCATGTCCAAAACATAGCCAAAAAGATCCAATCATTTCAAAACATAGTATGCTAAAGCATAGCGAACAAATGCTTGGCCAGTTTCAATCCGGAAGCTATAATAAATAAAATAGCATGAGTATCTTTTAGGCTCAAAGGTATGACCTACAGTACTAGTCAGATCTAGTAATCTACTACACCTACTAGTCTGACCGGGAGGTCAAGTTATCCCATCACAAGACCCCGCAGTCAAATAGTTCATAACAGTCATAGCAGTCACCATGGCGTCCCATGGATGACTATAGAACCGGTTCTCCCACTGCGCGAGGTCTTGTGATCACATCCAAAATGACCTACCTAGGTCACCTAGTAGGTGTAGTAGATTACTAAATGCTGACTAGTACTGTAGAGTCTCTTATACATATCAATTGATTAACATAAAGATGTGTATATTTCATATGTAATAGTTCCAAAACTTGGTAAAAGTGCAGTTCCAAACATCATACACATTTTAAAATCTCTTATACATATCTAGATGTCCCGTATAAGAGACAGGACCAGTGGATTACTCTAACAGCCATCTGACTAGTACTTCAGGTCTGTTTGAACACATCCTAGGCGTGTCTAGGCGTGGTACCTAAAACAGATATAAGAGGACTCTTAGAAGAGATGTAGAAGTTAAAGTAATTTTGACTAGGGAAGCGAAAACTTGTCGAAACGATAGAAAACGACACCAACAGCTCTTTGTTCAAAAATGACCTTTTCACAATTTCTGACCAACTTCGACAAGCTAAAACCCCAGTCAAAACACTTAGTTAACCCCTCAAATTCGTATTACAGCTAGATTAGGAGATAATAAGATCAGTTTTCCAGAAAAACTGAAAACTTCGCCCCTCCCTAGGCTATAAGTAGGCTATCCTCCCTGCCAACAAAATCCAATTCCAAGGTATTCAAGGGACCTTGGTTACAACCCAACTCAAAACAACATATTCAACCAACCAACAAAATCCAATTCCAAGGTATTCAAGGGACCTTGGTTACAACCCAACTCAAAACAACATATTCAACCAACCAACAAAATCCAATTCCAAGGTATTCAAGGGACCTTGGTTACAACCCAACTAAAGGGTTATCAATCTAACAACATATTCAACCAACCAACAAAATCCATAAACGGAAAGATTCACCGGAGCAATAGCCGGGACTATATCAATAGCATTCCACAACAATCCATACCCCATAACCACTACAATTAACTCTATTACAACATTAGAGCAACAACCTATGGGTGGAATTCCTCTTTACTATCAAACTGAAATTTTTACCGATTAGCCACACGCATGATTCAAACATGCTTCCTATCCAACCCACTACCAAGGAAACACTTAAAACCATCAAAAGATCATTAAAGATCCTTCAAACATAACCAATTATCCAAATTATCCTAGTTGCGCCAAACTTCCGCTTACTTACAAAATGAAGGGAAATCAATTCCACTTGGTTTCAAGTCTCAATTCCTATCCAAACTAACCTTAAAACACTCTTAAAACATCATTATGTGCATAGACATAAGCATTCATAGCATAACACTCTAGGCCACATATGGAAGACAAAACCCCAACTCATAATCTTAAAATTTGGGTAATCTAACCATGGAAAGTTGTTAAAAATCAACCCCAATCACTTCCAACCTCCAAAACACTAAAAACAACCCATAACAAACATAAATCAACACATATAAGGCTGCAAAGAGGGTTTTCTCAGCCATAAAGAATCCTACAAAACTTGAAATTAAAGCTTGGATCATAAATTTCCAGATTGTTAGATAAATCGAAAAATTTGCCGAATTGAAAAACGAATAAGTTGAAGTACTTTATGACTAAAAATAATATGAAAAACATTTTAAACCAGTTAAAATCAAAGAACAAGGCTATTAAAATACTGGGTTTCACAATTTGTGTTTTATTTGCAATGATCAAAACCTAATTTGTGTGCAAAAGAATTGATCCGGGCCTTATCCAACATTGGTTCTAATAAGGCTAGGATTTTTACTTTGTGTTCTCTTACTAGCAACTTTAATCTATGAATTGAGGGTTTGTTGGCCACAACGCTTATATTCCATACTAGCACACTATCCATTTATTGGGGCTGGGTTAGAAGGCGAGATGGGGTTGGAATTAGACCTTGTTCGAATGCTTCTAGGCATGTTGTATATTCTTCTTCTTCTTGCTTTCTTCTTGGCCTTGCTATCCAACCGTGACTTTGGTGTTTCCACCAATGGTGGTGCTTCTTCTGGATCATCGAATTCAAGTGCATGAGTGATGAGTCTTCCTCTTTCTCAAAGAAGTAGCATGGTATTTCTTGCATGAATTTTGCATGTGGTAAGAGAGAATCTTTCTTGGGCAGCTCCCCTGAATTTTTAATTTGAGGATTTTGAGGGGATCTAGCTGATTTGAATTGGTCAACACTTCTCCAACCAAATTAGTTACCATTGAGTTCAAATTTGAATTCACAATCCCTTGATCGAAGGAGGTCAAATTTTCAGCACACAAATTTTGGGGAGGGTTTGTTGGTGCACCCCCTCTGGGTGAATTTCCAATTCTGCCACTAACGGTTCAGCCCCAACCAATGGCTCCACAATTGGTTCCTCCACCACTTGGAGGTCTTCTTTGCATTGATCCTCCGTCCTTGGCTATTCAACCAGCTTAGGCCACTCATCCATTATTGGTTGTTCCACAATTTGATCAACTAGTGGTTCCGAGCATGTGGTTGCACCAACATGACCTGTAGAGACACCTTCATGGGGCTTTTCATGAGCCACTCCCGAGGGACCAACAAGTTTCATTCTTTTTGATAGGTTGCCATTGCATCTTATCGTTGCTTTTGGATGAAGTTTTGGTGTGTGCCGAGGGTTCCCTTTGTGTTTTTTGCACCTTTGGCATTCTAGCCAAACAATCAACTAGAAAATGACCAATCTTGTAACATTTTTGTGCCATAATATGGAATTTCCTCATAATTTATCTTCTGCCATTTTCCTTTGTCCCCAACTCCTAGCCAAACTCTTGAAGGGAGATTGGCTAATAGACCCACTTCTACGCATACCTTGGCTGTATCGGGTTGAGTAAAGTTCTTCGTAGCCATATCTAGCTTTAAGGGAGTTCCAATAGCTTGTGCGAGGCTAAAGACTGCATGCTTTGTGAAGAAGGGTCCTGGTAGCCCTTTGAATGTAGTCCGTATAGGCATTATGGATGGTTCAATTTTTGGGGTAAATAAAGGGTGCCATTTGAGAACACACATGTAGAAGTCATTAATAAACCGCATGATCTTGAGCTAACAACAAAGAAAGGGACTGTCTCTTATTAGTCCTCCTCCAAGGCAAATCAAATGAGCACATGCTTATAGTCAAGAAAACCAATTGAAAAATCACCATTGTTTGGAAACTCTTCCTCACTGTTTCCATGTTGGGTTTTCCTTGTGGGAAATTACCCACCAGAGTGAAACAAAACGGGGCAGCAAGCCTCTAGACTTCTTCTTCTGTGAAAAATATGACTGGCTCTCCTTTGTATGATTGAAGCATCTTCAAAGGTTGATCTGGCTGCTGTATTGGTGCTTAGGAATGACTCTTACCCTTGAGAGCATCTGCAAAGGACTTTTTTTTGCCCTTTGGCCCTCTTCGGCCATGGCCGAGAAGAATGACCGAGAATGATGACAATGGATGGTGTTTTTTAGTGAGAGAAAAGTTAGAAAGAAGGAGGAGAAAAAGTTTAATCGATTTTTATGATGAGTTATTACCTCCCTTGACAGACATCTTAGTATCATTATATGCAGCAAAATTAGCATAAAATTCCCACACAACAACAAGGAGTATCACCTGAGTCCTTGCGGGTAGATGTGAAATAATTCCAACCCCGCATCCCAATGACATCGGAAATCTCTGGGGCTCTAGTGGTAGGGATTTGTATACCTTTCTCCTTGATTGCTACCCTCATCAAAATATCTGACTCGTACCTTTTTCCGGGGCATTTAGGAACTGCTCTTGAACATTCTCCTCCTCTGAATGCTCTTGAGGTTCTTGTTGTGGTGCAGCAGAAGAAGAAGCTAGCATGCATAAACAAAGAAAGGTATTTTTTCTAAGTAAATATCACACAATTACTTCCCAATTCAAAGAACAATTCAATAATTAAGCACATCAACAATTAAATGTTCAATCCATAAAAAATAAGCACAATCAAACTAAAAAAAATCAAAACTTTCTTCCAAATCAATTGCAAACCCCAAAATCGAAAAACAATAGAAATTCAATGAAATATTTACCTTAATGGGGTTTACTCTTAAAAGAAGAAAAAACTAATATGAATGGAAGGAATTAAGGAGTAATTTGACAGGGAATAAAAATTGTTGGGGGCTAAAGGGTTTGAGAGTAAAAGGAGTTTATGAGGGAACGATTGTGTTTGAATGTCAAGAAATAAAGGGTTTTGTGGTTTTTTTTAACTCGGCTTGCGAACATGCACATGATCACTCGCGCATATGCATGAGAAGCCGAATGGGGTTTTTTAGTTCAACCTCTTGCGCACATCCACAGGGTCGAGGCGCTCATGTGCATGAGTCCTATAACTTGAAATTTGGCTTTTGGATTTCAGGCACATACGCACCAAAATGGTGGGCATGTACACAAAATAACTCCCCTTAACTTGTACATCTCTTTGCTAAACCACTCAAACCAGCAATAAGACCTTAAAATTATGTTCTAGTCCGTTTAACTTGCAATTTAAGACGATATGCACAATAATGACAAGGAAACAAATGAAAATCAAGAACAAAGAAATTAAATTATAAAAGGACATGGGCTGCCTTCCTGTAGCGCCTTTATTTATAGTCTTAGGCACAACCTTCAGCACTTGAGATCAGGCATTGACTAGGTGAATGGTTTCTTGTTCCTCATTGGTGATTCCTCCATAGTAGTGCTTCACCTGGTGGCCATTAACCTTGAAATTTCCTTGGCTTCCTTTGAGCTCCACCACACCATATTGGAATGTCCACACTACTTCAAACGGCATGCATTATCTGGACTTCTACTCTCCAAGAAATAATTTGAGTATTGAGTTTATAGTAAAACCAATTCCCCGATTTTTAACTCCTTGCCCAAAATATGCTTATCATGGCATAATTTTGTCTTCTCTTTATTAAGCCTTGCATTTTCATAGGCTTATCTTCGTAATTCATCCAATTTGTTCAAATCTAAAGCCTCTTTTCCCCAGCCTCCTTCAAATTGTAGTTGAGACTTTTGATTGCCCAATATATCTTGTGGTCAATTTCAATTGGAAAATGACAAGCCTTACCGTAAATAATTCTATAAAGAGGCATACCAATTTGAAGGCGCTGTTGATATCTGCAGTATCGTCAGGTAGAATTCAACTTTGAAAGGACAAACAAACAATAATTAACAACACTAATTCACTATACTCTACTTAACTTCCGCAAGTATACGGAGTTGATAGTGGTAGAGCATGAGTGGGTATCATTCCACAAGGATTGTTGGAAGGCAATTACCAAGATTTACGGATATTTGTGTAGTTAAGCAAACTTAAACAATGGATGATGAAACTATTCTAATGAAAACCATAATTAAATGAAAGCGATGAAAACTTAATTTTAAGCTAGATTAACTAAAAAGAAAGTAAATGAAAATAACCAATTACGATATTAAGAAACTAGTTAATCTATTCTAGTAAAAGCAAGTAAAGGAAAGCACTTAATTTTAACCTAAATTAACCAAATTAAGACTAAAATTAAAAGCAAGAAAATTACCCAATTAAAAGGACTACAAATAAGAAATCTTCAAGACTAAAAGCAACCATTTCTAAACTAGAAATTGCAAAGAGTTAAACTTGAAATCTACAAGATCACATTATTTTTGGATTTTTTATAAAAATTCTTAGTCCACTACAAATTAACTAGAAATTAATGCAGGAAATTGAGAATTCTTAACTAAAAAGCAAGAAATTATCAAGAACCCTAATTTTCCTAAGAAACCCTAGATTGCAAGCAAAGAATTTTTTTACTAAATTAGACAAGAAAGCAAGTAAAAATTATATCTACGCGAAGCTTACGATTAACCCGCTTCGATTATCTATTCAAAATTTGAACTTGACAAGAAATTAAAAGTAGATCCAAGAGGCAATTAAAGATAAATTTCTATTAAAGAAGAAAGCTTGGGGTTAAAGATATCCAAAACTATCCTAAAATCTACTAACTATCTAATTCTAATCCTACTTACTTTCACTTCCTATTTTTAAGTAGCTTAAATAGTGTAGAGCTACACAAGGCAAAATTCTGGAGTTGTTGACTGAAAGTTTCCAAAATTGCCCTTACAACTTAACCCTCGGTGAGTCGAGATCGCGGTATAGACTAAAAATTTGAGATCACGATCTTGACTCTAATACATTTAAGACTTTTTCCTGAGTCGAGATCATGATATGGAAAGTTTGAGATCGCGATCTCGACTCTCTTCCCAACATTCTTCATTTCTTCCATTATTGTAATTTGGTCCTTTGAGCTTTGTTCTTTCGAGCTTCCAACATCTAATTTTTGACCTGCATAATATTAACACCATTAAGCAATTAATTAAGCTAGAAATTTAATAAGAACTTATCATATTTAATCAAGAACGGAAATACAAAAACATATGAAAGAAATTAACTAAAATCTTCAATTACTTACCCAAAGTTTGGGACTTAGACTATCAAAATGCTATAATTTAGAGAAAAATAACTCTAGTTTACTAGAGTTATCACACCCTGAAACTTAGCATTTTGGTAGTCCCGAGCAAAACAAAGATTAAAATTAAAAGAAGCCTACTAACACTCAAAAATATAAGCACCTCCAAAGTTGACGCGACACTTGATGAATCATGAGGATGTACTTAGAACAATTAAGAAGTCTCTCAAGAAACGTTCAATACTCTATGATATGTGATGTATCTGAGTGAATCAATCCAAAATTGAAATTTTGTTCTTCATAGAGGCACACATTCATTCACTGCACAAGATTTCACATCACCAAACATTACCATTCTCAAAAAGAGTTACCAAAAGTTTTAGGTCTTTCCATTTAAAACATCATTACTTCTCAAATCACAAATGTTATGAAGTTAGTCAACTATCTAGACTAGGCATCATGAAAATAGAAGTTCAATTACGAATCAACTTAGATGCAAATGTCACACATTTCGGGAATAGACCTCTAACAAGGAATAAGTAATATGAGATTAATGATAAGTATTACAAACATTTACTCCTTAACTTATTGGTATTTTAAAATGCAATTTCTAATGGCTTAATTAGGAGAAACAACACGAGTACATGTCGGAATCCCGTACTTGCCTTATTCCCAAAATATTTTTTTTCTCTTTCTTTTTTTTAATTAATTTTTTAAATCGGTCATAAACGAAGGAAAAGGAGTGAAATTTACCTAAAATTAATCTTGAATATCAATTATTCACAAGTTAGATGAACATTACCTATGCAAACACACGAAATATTCCAAAATTCATTATATTTCATTTAACTCATTTCTTTCCAAAAGATGGTTCATCAACCAAATAATATAAGTGATTTGATCAGAAACAACATTTCAAATAAATTTTCCTAAAATTTCAGCACTTCTTTTTGAAAAATAGTTATGCTAAGTTTATGAATTCTTTATGTTGCAAACGAACTACTCACTCACACAAAAATTCTTGAAATGAATCAATCATATACTTCAATCATAAAGCATTGAATATCAAAATTTATGATCATTGACTACCTAATTGATCAATTTTCCATCCTATAACCATCAAGTGGCAAGAATATATACAACATATCCATTCCCATCGCAAAGAAAGAAACACCCCCAAACTTGTCACTTTTATTTCAATTGTATGAATAAATCATCCTTCCACTCACCCAAAATTAAACATAAAGACATACCCAAAATAACAAAAACTACTCAAACCATGGTATAATTTTAAGTAAGAACTAAAATTGAGTAAAAATGATAAGAGCATCGAACCACGTCATGCATCTCATCATTCAAGTGTCAAACAAAATGAACATTCAATTCAATTCATTAATAAATGCAAAGATGGTATCAGCTTAGGGCCCTTAGTCAGCTACTGTTATTTGGCAATAATTATGACCAAATCTACAACAAGTATCTAGCAAGAAATTCCACAAAAATTCAATCCATGAGGCATCAAACTAATTAGCTACTTGGCGTCAGCTTAAGGCCATTAGCCAAATTACTAAAAAGGAAAATCAAATTACTCCAAATTAAAAGACTAAAAATAAAATAAATTGATGGTTGAAGTGATTTTGAATGGAAAAAAATATTTTTTCTTTTTTATTTTTAAGAAGATTGGAAAATTTTGATAAAAGAAGAAAAAAACTGTCCCAAGTAAATGTTCCAGCAAATCGAGATCACGATCTGGCTTGATCTCGAGATCGCGATCTCGACTCGGTGCAAGATTTGCCTTTGCAGAAGTTTGGAATTGAGATCGCGATATCAACAAAATGACCATTATGCCCCCAGAAGTTTGAATTTGAGATCACGATCTTGACTCAATTTCTGCAAAGTGTAATTTTTACACTTAGCCAAGATTGCTGAATTCTTCATCACTTACAGATTTGCAATGACAACCTGCAAACACCAAATTCACAAGTTAGGATGACGATTTTCACTCATTCTTTAGCACCAATTTTTCAACTAAATAAAACTTAGATTTTTATTTCAAATTCTAATCTAATTAATCTAAATTAAAAAAAAAACATACTAACGGAAAGCAAAACAACTAAATGAAAAACTTGGGTTGCCTCCCAAGAAGCGCTCTTTTATAATCGCGAGCTTGACTATGGCATGGACGTCATTCCAAGTAATTGAGGATGATTGACCCTCCTTTTCGACTTTTGGTTTTCACCAAAAAAGTTTTATCCCCTTTTTCTTCATTATTAAAGCTTGATTTTCGGGTTTTCCATGCACGAGTCCTTTCTTTCTAGCCTTAGCCATCGCTAGTACCCCAATTAACATCTCCAATTGTTTCTCAAACCATTTTCTTTTCTTTTTGTGCCTTCTCAATTTCTTGACATCACCATTTTGCTTATTCTTTGCAAAACTCTCTTCATCCTTCGTCAACACACATCCCTTATCTGGTGGTTTTTCCTCCAATTCATTTCTCGGATCTTCTTTTATTTCCAACACTTGCTTGAGGGAATTGCCTTGGTTAACTTTATTTTGCTCTTCATTTGACCCAGCAAGAAAAGAACTAAGAGATTAGTTAGCACATTTCTCTTCAACAATGGGAACATTGTAATTATATTCAAACACATCAAATTCAATTGATTCATTTTCAACTCGTAAGACCAACTTTCCTTTGTTTACATCATTTAATGCATGAGCGGTCGACATTTGAAAGAAAGGCCTCCCTAGAATCAACGGAATCGAATCAACGGAATCTCACTTTCTTCGCCCGTATCTAGCACAAAAAAATCAACAGAAAATACCAACTTTTCAACTTGTACAAGCACATCCTCCAACAAGCCATGTGGTTTCCTCTCGGATAAATCCCCCAATTGGAGTGTGATATTAGTTGGCTTGACATTGTTGATCCCCAATTTGTCATAGATGGCCTTTGGCATGATATTTATGCTTGCTCCCAAATCACAAAGTGAACGATGCCATGTTTTTCCTCCAACATTCACTGGTATCATGAAACTACCGGGATCCTTGAGTTTAGGGGGCAACCTCCTTTGAACAATGGCACTACATTGGGCATCAAGACATACTTTCTCATCATCATCCCACTTTCGCTTCCTTGCCAAAAGATCAGTCATGAAACAAGCATAGTTGGGCGTCTTGGTAAGGACATCGACCAAAGGAATGTTGACATTAATCTTTTTCAACATATCCAAGAAATCGGTTGAATTGCTTGTCTTTTTCCTCCTTTCTTTGAATCAACGAGTCGTTAAGGGAATGGCACTTTTATTGATGGATCTATCTTCAAAGGTTCCTCCACATGCTTCTTCTCGGATACCTTGATCTCATTCTTTTGTTCCTTCTTGGCTTCATCATCAATCACTTCGCTTTCATTCTCAACTACCTTGGACTTTTGTTCCTTGCTTTCTTTCTCTACCTTTTTCTTCTCCTTAGATTCAACCAATTCTTTTTCATTCCTTAGGGTTATGGCATTGCACTGCTTCTTGGGGTTTGGAATAGTATCACTCAAAAATGCCCCAATAGGTTTGAGACATATTCAACCTTGCCAATTGCCCCAATTGAATCTCCAAATTCCTTGTTGAAGCCTTCAAATTCTCATAATCTTTTTTATTCTCCTCATTTTTCCTATCCAAATCTCTTCTCAAGTACTCAGCCTCTCTTTTCCAACCTTCTTCACCCAAATTCTCTCTTGTAGCTTATTGACTCGTGTCTTGATACATGGGTTGGGAAGAATTTGCATAATGGAGAAGAGGTCTTTGTTTTCGGTTTTGAAATGAAGGGTTGGGGAAAGTTTAATTGAGTTGGGTTGGAAATTTCTTTGATGTGGCAGTTGATAAGGTCTAGATGAGAAATTCGGGACTTGAGTGTGTTGGGCATTATGAGGTGGGGAATTTGGTTGGTACGGAGGGTTGGATTGGTTGTTAGTGTTACTCTATGAGAAATTTGGGTGATTTCTCCAAGAAAGATTGTTTGTGCTCCCACAAGCTCCGGATTGGTTCCTCGAAAATGTTGGTTGATTAGCCACATAATTGATTTGCTCATGGGATCCATACGGCATCTCACATTGTCCATTGGCATGGCCGCCTCCACGAAAATCACATGTCATGCCTGATAGTGTTGGAGAAGAGGTCATAACATTTACACTACTAGGTTTCCCTAGATTCTCCAACGCCTTTGCCATGTTGTTCATCACACTCGTAAACATGCTTTGTTGTGCCAAAAGGACATCTTGCATGTTTAGATTCAATACCCCACTATTTGCATTGGCTTGATTAGCTTAGTGTTGAACCACCGTTGGAGTTATCCTTCCATGATAGTAGTGGTTGTATGCCATCCTATTTAACAACTCTTGAGCTTCTTCCAGAGTCTTTTATGAGATAGAACCATCAGCGGAGGCATCTACGATGGATTTCTTCTCTTTAAGCGAACCATTATAAAAGGTTTGGATTTGAAGCCACAAGGGAATAGCGTGATGAGGACATTTTCTTAGCCAATCTTTGAATCTTTCCCAAGCTTCACCTAGGTTTTCCCCAACATCTTGTTTGAATGATGTAAGTTCATTCCTTAATTTAGTAGTTCTTGCGGGTTGAAATGATTTCACCAAAAACTCTTGAGCAAGTTGGTTCCTGGTGGTAATTGTTCCTTGGGTATGGGATTGCAACCATGATTTTGCCCTATCACGAAGAGAAAAAAGAAATACCCTCATCCGCACACAACAGTCCGGGTGTACTCCATTAAACTTTAATGTGTCCAAGACTTCTTCAAAATTCATGAGGTGTGTGTAGGGGTCTTCATTAGGTCCACCCCCAAACATGGCATGGGCTTGGAGCATTTGGATTAGGGCGAGCTTAATTTTGAAATTGTTTGATTGCACGGGCATCCGTGCAATGCTTGAGTTTGCCCCATCAAAATTAGGCAAAGCGTATTCCCTCAATGGCCTTCCATTCTTATTTATGCCATTTCCATTCCCGTAGCCACCAATCCCATTATTTCCAACAACCTCATCTGCATCTTTTTTGCATGTTCAAATTCCCTTGATGAGCATTAGCATTTGCCATTGCGATGCTTTCTTGTTCTTGTTGTACCCTTCTCTATCTTCTAAGTTCTCTTAGCTCTTTCTCCCTTTCCTTATCTAAGCAAATGAATGGCCCTTGATTACCTCGTACCATGCACAAAAACACAACCAAGGGAAATAGTCAATTGAAATTCCAAGTCAATTCACACAAGATATCCAACAAACATAAAAATTTACAAAATTAACAGCTAAACTAAAGTGCTTAATCTACATGACCCGTAAAGTGCATGGTATTGCCAAAAATCGAAGACAATCCCCGACAACGGTGCCAAAAACTTGATTGCTTCGTTAGGTAGAATTCAACTTTGAAAGGACAAGCAAGCAATAATTAACCACACTAATTCATTGTACTCTATCTAACTTTGGCAAGTACATGGAGTTGATAGTGGTATAGGATGAGTGGATATCGTCCCACAAGGATTGTTGGAAGGCAATTACCAAGATTTACGGATATTTGTGTAGTTAAGCAAACTCAAACAATGGATGATGAAACTATTCTAATGAAAACCATAATTAAATGAAAGCGATTAAAACTTAATTTTAAGCTAGATTAACAAAAAAACAAGTAAGTGAAAATAACCAATTACGATATTAAGAAACTAGTTAATCTATTCTAGTAAAAGCAAGTAAAAGAAAGCACTTAATTCTAACCTAAATTAACCAAATTAAGACGAAAATTAAAAGCAAGCAAACTACCCAATTAAAAGGAATACAAATAAGAAACCTTGAAGACTAAAAGAAACCATTTCTAAACTAGAATTAGAAAGAGTCAAACTTGAAATCTAAGTATTTTTGGATTTTTGATAAAAATAGAGAAATCCCACTAGGAATTAACTAGAAATTAATGCAAGAAATTGAGAATTCTTAACTAAAAAGCAAGAAATTGTCAAGAACCCTAATTTTCCTAAGAAACCCTAGATTGCAAGCAAAGAAATTCTTACTAAATTTGACTAGAAGGAAAGAAAAAATTATATCTACCCGAAACTTGAGATTAACCCACTACAATTATCTATTCAAAATTCGAACTTGACAAGAAATTAAAATTAGATCTAAGAGGCAATTAAAGAGAAATTTCTCTTAAAGAAGAAAACTTGGGGTTCAAGATATCCTAAACTATCTTAAAATGTACTAACTATCTAATTCTAGTCTGAGGGTCTACTTACTTTCACTTCCTATTTTTAAGTAGCTTAAGTAGTGTAGTGTTACACCAGGCAAAAATCAGGAGTTGTTGGCCGGAAGTTTACAAAATTGCCCTTTCAACTTGACCCTCAGCGAGTCAAGATCGGGATATGGAAAATTTGAGATCGCGATCTCGACTCTAATACATTTAAGACATTTTCCCGCGTCGAGATCGCGATATGGAAAGTTTGAGGTCACGATCTTGACTCTCTTCCCAGCATTCTTCATTTCTTCCATTATTGCAATTTGGTCCTTTGAGCTTTGTTCATTCCAGCTTGCAACCACTAATTTTTGTCCAGCATAATATTGACACCATTAAGCAATTAATTAAGATAAAAATTTAATAAAAACTTATCATATTTAATCAAGAACGGAAATACAAACACATATGAAAGAAATTAAGTAAAATCTTCAATTACTTAACCAAAGTTCGGGATTTAAACTATCAAAATACTATAATTTAGAGGAAAATAACTCTAGTTTAAGCTAGAGTTATCACCTATATGCCCATAACGTGTCAATAGGCTTCTTAGACTAGTCCTTTCTTGAAGAATTCACGATTTTCTCAAGAATGTGCTTCAACTCCTGATTGGATACTTCCACTTGTCTGGAAATTCACGGATAATATGCTAGAGCTATTTTCTGGGTGACTCCATACTTGGACACGATGGACTCAAAAAATGAATTTTTGAAACGTGTTCCACCATCACTTATGATGGCTCGTGGGACACTAAACTTTGAGAAAATGTTCTTTCTTACAAAATTCACCACCTCTCGAGCATCACTGTTCGGTAGTGTCGCTGCTTCCACCTACTTTGATTCATAATTCACTGTCGCAAGGATTAATTTATTATTGTGTGATGGTGGAAAGGGGCCCATAAAATCACTACACCATACATCAAAGATCTCACAAACTAGGATATTATTGAAAGGCATTATATCCCTCCTAGAATAGTTACTGGCAAGTTGACATTGATCATATTGAAACACAAAGTCTCTTGCATACCGAAATAATGTTGGCCAAAAAAGTCCAATTTGACGGATTTTTGCTACCGTCATTTGAGAGCCATGATGCCCTCCTATCGGTGAAGAATGACTGTGGTATAAAATTTTTTGAGTCTTACTTTTTGATATGCATCTGTGGATCACTTGATCCTTACACCATGGGTAAATGTAATTGTTTGAGTCACTTGATCCTTCATCCCAAATGTAATATTTCATCTCTGAAAAGGAACTTTTTCCATTTATTGGAATACAAATGGATGGAATCACCTTGGCCACGAGGAAATTAATAATATCCACACACCAAAGTGTGCTACTATCCAATCTCATTAAGTGCTTCGCTGAAAAGGTCTTATTAATTAACTCTTTCTCAGTGATCTTTGCCATTGGTCCTTCTAACCTTGAAAGATGATCTGCCACTGTGTTTTTACCCCTTTCTTATCTATGACCTCTCAATCAAATTCCTGCAACAGTAAAATTGACTTGATTAGTCAGATAGTTTTAGCCACATTCTGAGTTAATAGGTATTTAAGAGTTGAGTGATCTTTATGAACGATCACCTTATTACCTATGAGATATGACCTAAACTTATCAAATGCAAATACTACTGCTAGAAACTCCTTTCAGTAGTGGAATAGTTCACTTGAGCTTCATTAAGGGTACAATTGGCATAGTATACAACATGCATAGCTTTATCTTTCTTTTGACATAAAATCGCTCTCACGGCATAGTCACTTGCATCACACACTAACTCAAAAGTAAATTCCAATTTGGAGTGACTGTGACTGGTACGGTAATCTAGGCTTTTTTCAATTTAATAAAAGCAGGCAAACATTCATCATTAAAATAAAAAAGCACATCTTTTTACAACTTTAACAAACATCAACAAAAATCGTCGTCCTTCACATTAGTAGGAGATGTTATTTTTCAATGACTTCTACTTTAGACTTGTTTGCTTCTATACCCTTAGTAGAAATTTGATGGTCTAACACAATCCCTTCCTTTACCATGAAATGACACTTTTCCCAGTTTAGAGCCAAGTTGGTAGACTCACATCTTTCTAAAACACAAGTAAAATTATCCAAACAAGAATAAAAAGAATCACCAAAAACACTAAAGTCATCCATGATAATTTCAATAAAATTTTCAATCATGCGATTGAAAATAGCAAACATACATCATTGGAACATACAAGGAACATTGCACAACCCAAAAGGCATATGCCAATAAGCAAAAGTTCCATAAAGACAAGTAAAAATGGTTCTCTCTTGATCTTCAGGGGCTATGGCTATCTGGAAATACCCTGAATAACTGTCAACAAAGCAATAAAATGCATGTCCTAATAAGCACTCAAGCATTTGATCAATGAATGGCAGGGGCAAGAGATCTTTCCTAGTGGCTTCATTAAGTTTCCTATAGTCAATGTACATCCGTCACCCTATCAGTAATCTAGAGGGAATTAGCTCTTTTTTCTCATTTATAACTACTGTGATCCCTTCTTTCTTTGGCTACACTACTTGAGTCAGCCTCACCCATTCACTATCACTTATAGGATACATGATCCCGACTTCCAATAATTTCAAAACCTAACTCTTAACTAGCTCTTCCAGAGCAGGATTTAGCCTTGTTAAAGGTTGTCTAGTCGGCTTGTTATTATTATTGGAGTATTTGTGTATGTATACTGAAGGGCTTATTCCTTTTATGTCCTCAATGCTCCATGCAATTGCCCCGCGATGGATTTTCAGAACAAAAATCAATTTTACTATTTCAACATCTGAAAGTAAAGCACTCACAATGATATGATATGTATCATGTTCTCCAGAAAAAATATATTTGAGATTAGAAGGAAGTGGTTTAAGTTCAACCTTAGGGGCCTCATTGGTCGGAGACCCCCCTTTACCTTTACTCTTCAAAGTATTTTGTTCTGTAGCTTCCTCCAAATCTTCCTTTTGAATGCTCTCCTGTTCACTAGACTCCATTTCACCTTCAATGATGTCTTCCATGTCCATGGTGTCATTCTTTGTCTATAGATTTCCTATAAAAATCCACAGCCAAATCATCAAAAATATCAACACACATCACATCATCATATTCAGTAGGAAATTTAAAAGAATGAAAAACATTAAATGAAACAATATCATTATTGACTCTAAATTGTAGTTTTCGTGCTTGGACATCTACAATGTCACGTCTGGTGGCCAAGAAAGATCTTTCCAGAATTAACAGGGTCACCACATCTTCCTCCATGTCGAGCACTATGAAATTTGCCAGTAGGAATACTTTACCCACTTTGACAATGAGATCCTCGACCACTCCTATCGGTTTTCTTACACTTCTGTCGGCCAATTGAAGAGTGACGTTTGTCTGTTTCAATCTTCCTCCATTCAACTTTTTATAAGTAGGGTGAGGAATAAGGTTGATGGAGGCACCCAAATGACAAAAGGCTATTTGAAATTTCACCACTCCAATCTCGCATGGAATAGAAAATGAGCTAGGGTCCTTGAGCTTTAGGGGAAGATTCTTTTGGGTTCTTATCATAGCAATATATTCTTCATTTAAACACAAGATCTTATCCCCCATTTGCTTCCTCTTGCTTGACAAAATCTGCTGCATGAACTTGTCACAACTAGGCTTATAGCTTGAATGAAAAGAATGTTGATCTGAATCTTTTTAAAAATCTCCAAAAATCTTTTAAATTTTTTTGTTTTCTTATCATGTTTCAGTGTTTATGGGGAAGAAATGCTTACCTGTTTACCTGGTGAAGCCAAGGGGTTCTTGATTTTATCTTATTGGTCAAGGGCTCTGGTAGGTCCTTCTTGATCATCATTGCACTTAGATGACTTTCCCTTTTTCTTTGCCTCTTTTCTCTCCATGGTTCTCGCATCATCATCTTCAACTCCTCTTGTCTCCAAGTTTCTACCACTCCTTAAGGTGACTGCTTGAACATGCTTTCTCCCATGTGTATTATCCCTTGGGTTCAGAATGGTGTCATTTCGTAATGCCCCAATCGGTCTCTCATTATTTTGCTGAGCTAATTGGTCCCAATTGAAGTTCCATGTTCCTTGTAAAATCTCAAACTTCTCATATTGTCCCCGTAAAGCTTCCAATTCCCTCAAATTACTTTGTCGGATTGATTATGGGTTCCATGTGAAGGATAATTGAGATTTTGGACATTTCTTTGGTGAGGTGGTTTATACGGTCTAGAGGATGAAGCTTTGTTAAAAAAATTTTGTTCTGGCTGGTTAGATAGGAAAGATGGATTTTGAACATTGTTCTGATTACTCCAAGAAAAAATTGGATGTTTACACAAAGATGAGTTATAGGTACTACAATAGGAATTAGGTTGATTACTTGACATTGAATTTTGATTTGAAATAAACTAAACTTGCTCACCTTGCATCATGGGTGCTTCACAAAGGCTATTTTGATGATTTCCTCCATAAAAGTCACAATTCAAAATCTTTTGAGGTGTTGAATCAATGGAGTTCACCAGACTCCTTCCTATATTTTTTAGGGCCTTTGTCAGATTTGTCATCATGTTCAAAGTTGTACCTACATCACACCTTGTTGAGCTAAGAAAGCATCATTGAAATTAATCATTCTTCCTTGTTGGGGATTGACTTGATGCACTTGTTGTTGTGGTTGTTGCCCAACCAAAGGAGCAATTGTGCCATGGTAGTAGGAGTTGTGCCATTCTTTCTAAAAGTTCTTGTGCTTCTTCCGGAGTTTTAAGAGGAAAAGCATCTCTTGCGCTTGCATCGACAATCAATCTCATCTCTGGAAACAATCCAATGTAGAATATTTGTACCTATAGCCACAATCGAATAGCATGGTGTGTACACTTTCTGAGAAACTCCTTCAAGTGCTCCCATGCTTCACTTAAGCTCTTCCTAGTGGTTTGTCTAAAAGAAGGAATATCATTGCAGAGCTTCGCGGTCCTCGATGTTGGAAAGTACTTGGCTAAAAACTCATAAGCCAACTGATTCCTGTTGTGAAAGTACCTTGCTCAAAGGATTGTAGCCAAGCCTTTGCCCTATCTCTCAAAAAAAATGAAAAGGCCCTCATTCTAATACAATCTGGATGCACTCCATTGCATTTGAATGCGTCAATAACTTCTTCAAAATTTACCAAATATTCATAGGGATCTACGTTTGGCCCACCTCCAAATATAGCATGAGTTTGGAGCATTTGAATCAAGGCAGGTTTAATTTCAAAGTTATTGGCTTGTCAGGCATATGGGCAATGCTAGAACTTGGCCTCTCAAAAATTTGGTATCGCATAATCTCTAAGAGGTCAAGAATGAGCATTAACTCTATTACCATTTTTTCCAGCTACCTCTTCTTCTTTCCCAACGTTGCAGTTCGGAATCCCCATTGTATTCTCTCCTTGGTTTGATTCTTGTTGTTTCTTGTGTTTTTGGTTAGAGATCATTCAATCTCCAATTCACCGGGATGTCGCGGTTGTTTGGAAGAATGAGTATTTACCATAAACTACAAGAAAGAGACCAAAGTTTGAATATCAAAGCACGATCCAAAAGAAAAAATTAAAAACAAAAAACAATTCAGTAAATAATTAAAAGAAAATAAAACGTCTAATCTAGTAAGGCTCGCTAAACTTAATATTGCTACCACGAATAATCTCCGGCAATGGCCCCAAAAACTTGTTCGGGTAAATAATTGATTATGTCTTTTAGTTCACAAACAAGTAATAATGAAGCCTTAATAACCCTAATCAACACTTACATGCTCACAAGGATACAAGGTAAGTTTGTAGATTGGCTAAGGATCATTCCCGTGAGGATTACCGAGCAATTACTAGGTTTCACAAACCTATTTACTAGTTACACAAATTAAGTAAAAGATTTTGTTTTCTATCTAACTAACTTAATTCTGGGCACTAAGAGGGTTAAAAATAAGAACGATTATGAATACTAATTAAATCTAATAAACCAAACAACTATAACGAAACCAAATTTCAATTAATAAACTAGAAGAGTAAACACAATATGATTAAATTTAAACTAAGAAATTGCAATAAAGAACTAGAATTGAATTGAATATAAGAACAGCAAACTCAGTAATCGTAGCCGAAACAAAAGTTGATGAATTTTGAAATCTTGGCAAGAAATTAAAACCCTAACCCTCACTAAGCTATCTAATATTTTGTCGACTCTAATGATCTAATCTCTAACTATCTCTACAATGGGGTATTGATAGGAATATTAGGGTTAAATCCTCTCTCTAATGATAGATACATGAAAGCCCATGAAAAGGAATCCAACCAAATGAAAAAGGCTGCCAAAATAACAAATTTTGCTGGAATACGTTGCATCATGAGCACATGCAAACAAATGCTCATGCCTGTGCACAATTTACATAACAAAAAAATTTTCTCACTGGAGTTTACGCACATGCGCAAGGAATTTCTCGTGCATCTACGCAAATTCAAGTGCACCTATCTCAAATTCCACCTCAATTTTGACCTTGATGCTACTGGAATTTGATAAAACTCAAACCATATAAGTTGTAGCTCTCTCTCTTAGTTTTCCAATGCATCTTTAATCTACTCAATATCAAATCTCAAACAACAAAGTTATGGCCAAAGTACCAAACATTGTCAAATTTCGCTCATCGCAGGTGTATGTTTTCCATGCTTATGAATTTTCTCCAATCTTTTGATCCTTTTTGACTCCTTTTTCATTTCAAAACTACACAAAGTAAAAATAAAACAATTAACTTCATAACTAACTCGAACATTGCTTGCATCACATGAAAACATAGTAAATGATAAATAAAATATAAGATATTTATGAGCTTATCAAGTGGGTCTACAATTAATTGGATTATAATTAATGGTGATTCTATTCCCATATTTCAACCTAATCCTAAAACTTTCGATAAATGAATCCCATCTAATTAATGTAAACATGGTCGTGAAACCTTCTACTAACCTACCCAATTAATCCGAGTCATTAATTTTTTGGAATTTGAATTTCCTTTCTAGAAACTTGATGAATCAACTAATTAAATTTGTCAACCTGAACTAGATTAATTAGCCTAATGAATTAACATTGATCCATTAAAAAAGGTTCAAAATCATTATCCCCTCAACCAACCTAACCAAAACCAGGGTTAGCAATTCCTTTGAATTGTCTATTTATGTTAATTATTAGCCAATTACTGTAACCTTTAATGATTAGCCCTCAATTCGTTTTTCCCATGAATGGTTGCATCACTGGCACCAGAGCCCTAACTAATTTAGCAACTCATAACATGCGGGAATGGAAATAAACCATTGGAATGGAATGTAAACATACTAATGTGATAAATGATAGTAAATAGAATAATTGAAAATAAAATAATAAAAGGCATGGAATTGAAAGAATTGCAAAAGTTCTTGAAATTAATAGCTTGAATGATCCACAACTTGAGAATTAACCCATGGAATTGAAGGATCAATTAACCAAATTGTAGTTCAAAATCCTTGAAAAAAAGCCTAAATATAAAAGTCTGAGTATCACTCTCTTTCCTTGTACAAGAATTGAGAGTAATTATAAGTAATGTGATGGACTGACTAGGTTAGCACCAGCGACAGCAGTTAAATATGCCTTGGTCAGCTACGGACAGTGAGCCAACTACATCAATGGTACATCATTCTATATCAATTGCTGTTAGCGGCAGTGCTTTTGTTTCAACCACTGTCAACAACTGAATGGTACTCGTTCAGTTGCTCTTAGCGACTAGTCTTCATCAAAACTCACTTTGATCCTCGTTTATTCACATCTAGTCTTTTCCGTAGCTGCCAAATGACATTTTCACCCCTTACTCACTGCATGTCACACAAAATCACATAAATAGATAATATAACAACAAAAACAAACATTTGACTATAAAAATGATAAAAACTAACATGAAAACTCTCAATTCTTAAATATTACCTATTTAACCTTAAAATAGGATGAATGGAACTAATACACCAAAATTTAACAAAACTCACACAAAAATAATGCTAATTTTAGACTTGTCATATGGAAAGAGAACAGAAGGTGTAGTCTATAAGAGTTTGGATAAGAGAATAATAACAAGAAAATATATTGAATCATTTTTAGACTTTATTCCTACCAATTTTGCTAGACCAAAGATGTTTACATTTTAAATGTTTGGGTAAAGCATGGTTCTTAATTGAAGATTGCTGAAAGTAGCTGGAAAGTCTCTTCTTTAGGTACTCCATTGCAATTTTTTCAGCTAAATTGAAAAGATTAAAATTTGATTTGAAAAGATGGAACAAGTTACACTTTAGGGATATTTTCAAGAAGATCAAGGATGCTGAGGGGGAAGTATCACAGAAGTAGTTCTAGTTTCAATAAAACCCTAACTAGACATTGTAGGAGGAACTGGCTCATGTGCAAGCAAAATTGATCAAATCATTAGCAGAATAGGAAATTTTTTTGATGTAAATAGTAGGCATAAATTGTTTGCAAGAGGGGGACAACAATTCTAAATTCTTTCACTCCCATCTTGAAGCCAAAAGAAAAGTCTTTGTATTTGGAGGATTAAGGATGCTGATGGAGACTGGATAGCAGACATCGTTAAAATTAAATTCTTCCTGTCGAAGAGGCAGCGAATATTTTTAAAAGATATGCACAGCTAAGAATTCAACTTGTTGGCGACTTCCTGAGGTGTATTCCTCATTTGATATCAAAAGAGGATAATCAATTAGTGGTGTCAATTCCAAAGATTGATGAAGTCGAAGATGCTGTGTTTTCTGTCAACGCAGATAGTGCACCTTGGATAGATGGATTTCATGGAGTCTTCTTTGTTGGTCCCAAAGCAATCTAAGAGTGGGGGTGAATTAGGTTTCTTAAATAATATACTTTCAAAAATATTGAGATTTTCAAATTAAATGTTGATATAATAAAATCAATAGAACAGTAAGGTAAAGAGAGAAAAATTAAACAACCAATACTTCCAAGCTAGCAAGTTTGAAGTATTCAATCACTAGAATGCTTCACATACTTGGTGAGCCAATAATCTTTACAAAGTTGGGAAGTTCTTGCTCACACTAAAAATCTTTTAGTTGAGCCAAGAATCTTACTTACAACCACACTTTCATACAAGATGTATTATCACTCCACTCAAAGTTGAATTGCACTCACAACTGCACACTAATACAACAAAGCACTATTGTCAATTTGCACTCAAATTGCTCTTTTCTAAGGCTTGTATTCAATGTATTAGATGATCTTTTCTCTTTTTTAAAGCAACTATTTATAAGAGCAATAAATAGTGGTTGCAACTACTTCCTAACGGCTAAATAATAAATGCACAAAAAGTAGCCGTTGGGGTTTCGGACGTTCAAGATATATTGGATGCGTCCGAAACAGCGTCCGATCTTCTTACAGTTGTTGAAGAGCTTCGTTCGGACGTCCGTGCATGCGTCCGTTCCTTCGTCCGATAGAGGCTTCAGACGGTCATGTTCGTCCAAAAGAGAAGCAGTAGGATCCCATTTCTTTCTGCCAGTTCGTTCGGACGGTGCAATGCGTTCGAGAAGTTTTGACCTAGTTCGGATGGTTCAGTGGGTCCGAAAGCCCTATTTCCTGCAAAAACTTATTTACAGAGTTAAGTGTTTACGTTTGTTCTTGTCATCATTAGAATAAGGTTTGGAAAACATCAATCTCCCCCTTTTTGATGATGACAAACCTTTATGTAAAAATAGTTGGATATGACTAATCATTTTGCAATATAGCACAATTGGATATCAATCATTTTGCATAGCACAATAGTATAGAGAAGACCACTACCCCTTTTGACATCATCAAACAAAGCTCCCCCTGAGAATATGCAAGTATTTGACAGAAATTTAACAATTTTCATACATTCAACTTAAAAGTTTAAGAGTTCTAAAGTCAAGGAAATACAAAACCAATCTACAGGAAGTTCTAACAACCAAAGAAATGATGAAAACAAAATACAAATCTCAAAAGAACTAATGCGAGTCATTTCGCTTCTTGGAGCACTTTTCAGTCTTTTGTCATTTGGATGGAACATCTTCATCGGTGGCTTCACTGTCTTCGTTATTAAACCCCAATAGCGGGCCATTTGTCTAAAGAAAAGAAATAGGAGAAATCATTGGGGTTTGAGACTAAATCACATTCAAAATTGGTGTTAATGATGTTGGATGAAATCTCAAGATTGGTGCTGTTAACACGAGAAATTAGAGTGCGAACAGTAGGGCCTTTCCGAAGATTGGTGGTGAATTGAAGCACCATGTCATGACATACAGGTAAATCAATATGCACAAGATGACCCCAATTTTGTTTTTCAAAAAAAGATTTGACAATGTGAAGATTATACTCATCAAATAGACTTTGAGAAGCAGGACGTTGAACGATTATAGATTTACTTAAAAGGGATGTATACCGTTCGGATGCCTTGGCATCGATGAATTTTGATAAGATTGGATTTGTGGAGACTTGGGGATTAGCTGATGATTCTCCTCGTACTGGAGCCTTTCCTTTAGTTTTTCGTCCCCGATTTGCTGTAGAAGAACCTCCGCGAGATTTAACCATTGTGATGGAAGAAAAAGAAATGAAGAAAAATTTGAAATTTTTGAAGATTGGCGAGAATTTGAGGAAATGAGATGGTGGATGGGGGAAATTAGATGTGATTTAGGTGAGAAAAGCTTTGGGGAGGATAATTTTAGAACCAATTTTGGAAGAGAGAGTAGGAATTTGGAGGGGGTGGTGAAGAGACAATTTTTACCAGAGGGTTTTTGGGGTAGGTGGTGAGTCCGAAATGGGGAAGATGGATGGTTTTAATCAAACAGGGAGACATTTCGGATGGCCGAAAGTTTGGTGTGCGTTCGATGATGCGTCCGAAAATTGAAGAGCCAGTGCGTCCGATGTTCTTTCGGACGATGGTGCGCGTCCAAAAGATTTCCAGAGAGTTTGGTGAATAAAATGAATATCGTTCGAACGATTATGAGCGTCCGAGAAATAACGGAATCTTTCGGACGATCCAGAGCGTCAGAAAGAAAAGTTGTTCGGACGAAGGAGTGCGTCCGAACTAAGAACCTATGCCAAATTGATCTGTAAAATCCCCAAACATTTTCTGAGCGATTCAAAGCGATCTAGAGCTAAGGGTTTTGTAAAAATATCAGCCAACTTGATCTGAAGTAGGCACAAAATCAACACGAATTTCCTTTTTACAAGCAAGGTCTCTAATGAAATGATGATTAACATCAATGTGTTTGGTTCTAGAGTGCATAACGGGATTTTTTGTGAAATTAATTGCACTAGTGTTGTCACACATTATAGGAACACAATCAAAAAATACACCAAAATCTTTCAGAGTATGTTTCATCCAAAGAAGTTGAGCACAACAATTTCCAGCAGTCTTTGTATTCGGCTTCAGCCGTCTGTCTCTTATAGAATTTTGTTTTTTACTAAACCAAGACACAAGACAAATTCTCAGAAAATAACACATACCACTGGTACTTTTTCTATCAATTTTACACCCAGAAAAGTCAGCATCAGAATAACTAATCAAATCAAATGTAGAGGACTTTGGATACCACAGACCAAAATCCATTGATCCCTTTAGATATCTAAAAATTCCTTTAACAGCTATCAAATGTGATTCTTTAGGGCAAGATTGAAATCTAGCACATAAACAAACTACAGCAAACATGATATCTGGTCTACTGGCAGTTAAGTAAAGTAGACTTCCGATCATACCTCTATAGTGTTTTTCATCAACACTGTTACCTTCTTCGTCTTTATCAAGTTTGGTTGAAGTGCACATTGGCGTACCAACTTGTTTGCAATCTTCCATTCCAAATCGTTTGAGTAGCTCCTTTGTGTACTTGATTTGTGTAATAAACATTCCTTCCTTAGTTTGATGAACTTGTAATCCGAGGAAAAATTGCAACTTGCCCATCATACTCATCTCAAACTCTTGTTGCATTAAATGTGAAAAATCCTTACACAAACTTTCATTAGTTTCTCCAAAAATAATATCATCAACATAAATTTGAATGATTAACAAACCATTTAAATCCATTTTTGTAAAAAAGGTGGTGTCAACTACACCTCTTTTGAAACCATTTTCTATCAAGAAATCACTTAATCTTTCATACCAAGCTCTTGGAGCTTGTTTCAAACCATATAAAGCTTTGGAGAGTAAATTTGAAAACATAATTTGGAAGATTTTTATTTTCAAAGCCCGGAGGTTGTTCGACGAAAACTTCTTGATCGATAAAACCATTTAAAAAAGCACTTTTGACATCCATTTGAAATAATTTGAAATTATTGAAACATGCAAATGCAAGAAACATGTGAATGGATTCTAATCTAGCCACGGGTGCAAAGGTTTCATCAAAGTCAATACCTTCTTCTTGAGCATAACCTTTTGCAACAAGTCTAGCTTTGTTCCTTATGATTTCACCTTTTTCATTTTATTCGTTTCTAAAAACCCATTTAGTACCAATAACGGGATGAGAAGAAGGTCTTTCAACCAAGGTCCATACATTATTTTTCTCAAATTGCCTAAGTTCATCTTGCATAGCATTAACCCAAGATTCATCACTCAAAGCAACATCTATATGTTTAGGTTCAATGTGAGAGAGTAATGCACAATTACTATTCAAAGGTTTATGAGAGCGAGTAGTTACCCCATCGGATAGATCACCAAGCTATGATTAAATCTTGAGGATGACTAGAGACGAATCTCCAAGCTTTCGGAAGATCATTTGGAGTATCCTCATTCTTTTCATCATCGATTTGATGGTTGTTGACATCAATGCTTGATGTGATCTCTTGATGATCTTCATGAATAACGAGCTTTTTGAGCTCCTTTAAAATACCTACATCTTCATCTTCACATAAATTCTTTGAGATAACATCATTAGTTTCATCAAATGTAACATGCACAACTTCTTCAATCAAAAGCGTTCTTCTATTGTAAACTCGGTATGCTTTCTTGTCACTAGAATATCCTAGAAAAATTCCTTCATCCGATTTTTTGTCAAATTTTACAAGGTTTTCTTTGATTTTTAAAATAAAACATTTGCAACCAAAAACTTTGAAATAGCTCACAACGGGTTTTCTACAAAAAAGGAGTTCATAAGGAGTTTTATTTAAAGAGGATCTTAATAAAACTCGATTCATGACATAACAAGCCGTGTTGACCGCTTCGAGCCCAAAAGTATTGTGGTATGTCACATTCACTAATCATAGTTCTAGCCGTTTCTTGAAAAGTCCTATTTTTCTTTTCAACAACACCATTTTGTTGAGGGACTCTAACAACTGAAAATTCATGAAAAATACCGTTGTGATCACAAAAGTCGAGAAAACCCCCAAATTTAAATTCGGCACCATTGTCACTCCTTAAACGAACAATTTTTTTATCCAATAAATTTTGAATTTTGGTAAACAATTTTACAAATTTTTCAAATGCTTCATTTTTGTGAACAAGAAATATTACCCAAGTAAACCTAGAATAGTCATCTACAATAACAAATGCATATTTGCAACACCTAGACTAGCATATTGAGTAGGTCCAAATAAGTCTAAATGCAACAATTCCAAAGGTTTATGAGTAGACACAAAATTCTTTGGTTTCAAGAAACTTTGACTTGTTTACCAAATTGGCATGCATCACAAATTTTATTTTTCAAAAATTTTAGTTTTGGCAAACCTCTTTACCAAATCTTTCTTGGCAAGTTTTTCAATTAAATCCATATTAAAATGACAAAGTCTTCTATGCCAAAGCCAAGGATCATCTATGGAAGCGGTAAGACATTTTACATTGCTATTGCTAATTTTATCAAGATGAATCACATAAACATCATTGTGCCTAGTGCCCTTGAATAAAACAACATGATTTTTATCAAGGATAAGACATTCATGCTTGGTAAAAAATACATATAAATTTTTGTCACAAAGTTGACTAACACTTAATAAATTATAGTTCAAATTATCAACAAGAAGCACATTCTTAATCAAGGTTTCACCATTTTTACCTACATCACCAATGTCGATTGATTTTACTTTATTGTTATCTCCAAAAGTGACTTTTCCACTGTTTTTGGATGTAAGATTTGTGAAGAGAGAGGCATCACCTGTCATGTGCCTTGAACATCCACTATCTATGAACCACTTAGCATTGTTGGTGATGTTAAGTACCTACACAATAAATCAATGTGACCTGATAACTTTTGGTACCCATATTTTCTTGGGTCCATTTGAGTTAGTGAAATTGCTTTCTATCCATGCAACTTTCATTTCAAGTTTTTCATTCTTCTTGACATAACACATATTCTTAACATGTCCATGTTGTTGGCAATATCTACAAATAATGCTTTTATTACCATATAAAGAAGATTTTGGTTTTACAATACATAAGTCATCCCTTTTAAACATGACAAAAATTTTGTTGATTGCTACATTTCTATTTCTTTTCAATCAACAATATTTTCTTTCTTTCTAGTTAAGAGAGCATTCAAATCATCCATTCTTTTCTTCAAGGAGGCTTGTTCTTCCTTGACCTTTGATCTCACATGCATTCTTTTCTTCAAATCACGATTTTCTTGTGATAGCCTATTGTTTTCATTCACAAGTTTAGAGTTAGCATTCAATAAAGCATTTGACTTTTTAACTAACTCCTTATTTCTAGCATATGATTCTTTTAAGCTATCATGCAATTTTAAAATGAAAGCTTCAAGATCATCTTCACCATTTTCATCGTTAGAGTCATAGTTAGAATTTACATCATCATCTCCAATGGCCATGAAGGCCATTTGTGCCGACTCCATTTCTTCTTCAACTTCTCCTTCGGAGTTGCAATCATCCCATGTGATTTGAAAGTTGTTGAATCTTGGTTTTCTTCCTTCCTTCTTTTTCTTGGAAGGACACTCATTTGCAAAATGTCCGAGTTGACCGCATTCAAAGCATTTATCATTTTGCTTCTTCATTTCAAGCCTTGACTTCCCTTTGAAATTATTTGTGTTTGTAGCTCCACCTCTTCTCATTCTTCGTTTGTTGATGTAATGTTTAAGAAATCCTTTGGTAATGAGTGCAAGATCTCCTTCATCAAGATCTTCATCTTCTAGATTGATGGAGCTGTTTTCATCTTCCTCTTGAGAGGTCTTTAAAGCAATGCTCCTTCTTGGCCTTGCTTCTTCATCATCCACTACCTTGGCCTTTAACCTTGAGTTCATAAGATTTAAGAGAATGGATTAGCGATTCAATAGGCATCAAATTTAAATTCTTGGCTTCCTCTATTGCAATTGTTTTGGCATCCCATTCTTTGGATAGAGTATTTAGGATTTTTCTATTTTTTTCACCCAATGAGTACTCCTTACTCAAGGCTTCAAGATCCTTTATAATGTCATTGAACCTACAGTACATTTTGTCAATGTTCTCATGTGGTTCCATCTTGAAGGACTCATACTTGGCAAGAAGTAAGGATTTCTTTTGCTCACGAACATCATCGCTCCCTTCATGGATTTCCTTCAACTTATCCCATATTTCTTTAGCGGAAATGCAACCCTTCACGCGAGTTGATTCATTTGCATCCAAGGTGTGAAACCCAGTATTTTAATAGCCTTGTTCTTTGATTTTAATTGATTTAAAATTTTTTTCATATTATTTTTAGTCATAAGGTACTTCAACTTATTCGTTTTTCAATTCGGCAAATTTTTCGATTTACGCAATTTCGGTACCGGCGGGTAAACGGGTCAAAAGTTGGATTAAGTGTAATTAGTGCATTGTGGTGTGTGAGTGTTGTAAGATGGCTGATTTATAATGTTAATTTAGTAGCAAAAAAATTAGTTTTTGGGTTAAATAGTCAACTTGGAGACTATTTGGTCAATGGGTACTATTTGAGTCAACTTTGGAATTCTTTTTAAGTCTTCTTCTTGTTATTTCTTCTCCATTTTCTTCTAGCTGCTGGCCGAACTCTCTTCTCCATTTTTCCCCAAAAAATTTTCTTGGATTTCAAGTAGGAATCACTTGGAAGGTAAGATTTTATGTATTTTAGCATTTATAACTTATGGGCTTTATGATTCAAGCTTTAATTTCAAGTTTTGTAGGATTCTTAGGGCTGAAAATAAACCCTCTTTGCAGCCTTATATATGTTGATTTATGTATGTTATGGGTTGTTCTTAGTGTTTTGGAGGTTGGGAAGTGATTGGGGTTGATTTTTAACAACTTTCCAATTATATGGTTAGATTACAAATTTTAAGATTATGAGTTAGGGTTTTGTCTTCCATATGTGGCCTAGAGTGTTATGCTATGAATGCTTAAAGATATCACATAATGATGTTTTAAGAGTGTTATAAGGTTACCAAAACCAAAATGAGACTTAAAACCAAGCCGGAATTGATATCCTTCATTTTGTAAGTAAGCGGAAGTTTGGCGCAACTAGGATAATTTGGATAATTGGTTATGTTTAAAGGGTCTTTAATGATCTTTTGATGGTTTTAGGTGTTTTCCATTGTTGTGGAATGCTATTGATATAGTCCCGGCTATTGCTCCGGTGAATCTTTCCGTTTATGGATTTTGTTGGTTGAATATGTTGTTTTGAGTTGGGTTGTAACCAAGGTCCCTTGAATACCTTGGAAATGGATTTTGTTGGTTGGTTGAATATGTTGTTTTGAGTTGGGTTGTAACCAAGGTCCCTTGAATACCTTGGAATTGGATTTTATTGGCAGGGAGGATACCAACAACCATCAAAATCCATGCCTAATTATAGCCTAGGGAGAGGCGAAGTTTTTCGGTTTTTCTGGAAAACTGAGCTTATTATCTCCTAATCTAGCTGTAATACGAATTTGAGGGATTAACTAAGTGTTTTGACTGGGGTTTTAGCTTGTCGAAGTTGGTCAGAAATTGTGAAAAGGTCATTTTTGACCAAAGAGCTTTTGGTGTCATTTTCTATCGTTTCGCTTCGCTTTCGCTTCCCTAGTCATTCTTTAACTTCTACATCTCTTCTAAGAGTCCTCTTATATCTATTTTAGGTACCACGCCACCTACCGCCGGCGATCACGTTCAGTGATCATTGTGCAGTTTTTGATTTGATAGGTGGGTAACATAGACCCTCTTCCACTTGTATTTTGTTTAACGACTTTCGAAATATGTTTGGATGAATTTTAAAATGTGTATGATGTTTGGAACTGCACTTTTACCAAGTTTTGGAATTATTACATATGAAATCGAGACCAAGCTATTTTATGTTAATCAAATGATATCACAGTGATGTGTTTGCAAACTCTTTTGATATGAAAGCATTTTATGACTGTTTTGGCTCATAGGTGACCTAGGTATATAATTTTGGATGTGTTTGGAAATGTTTGATTTGTGGAGAACCGGTTCTATAGATCATCCATGGGACGCCATGGTGACTGCTGTGAATGTTTTGAACTAATTGACTGCGGGGTCTTGTGATGGGATGACTTGACCTCCCGGTCAAACTAGTAGGTGTGGTAGATTACTAGATCTGACTAGTACTGTAGGTCATACCTTCGAGCCTAAAAGATACTCATGCTATTTTATTATATTCTGGATTTGAAACTGTACTTGGATTTATTCGCTATGCTTTAGCATACTATGTTTTGAAATAATTGGATCTTTTTGGCTATGTTTTGGACATGCCTGACGTTAAATGGCATGAGACATTTTAGAAACTACTTATGATTATGGTTTATTGACGTTTAAATGGCATGAGACATTTTAGAAACTGCTTCATGACTATGGTTATTTTAAAACCACTAGTATGTTATTATCTTTATGTTTTCTTTTTATCGAAATGCTTGGCCCCATTTGAAGAGCTTTTATGATATCCACTGAGCTAGTTATGCTCACCCCACGTGATTTATAATTTTTCAGATTAGGTGCTCATTTTTGACTCTCCACCGCGTTAGCAGCTTTTAGATTGTCTCCAGATTCCACATTACTGGTAGGACTCTGATAATCTTCCAAGCTTCTCTTTTGTTTGGAGAGGGGTAGTGCATTAGATAGGTTTTGTATTGATGAACTTTTTTTTTGTTGTAGCATCTTTTGTACTAAGAAGGAATTTTGTAATTCGTATTTTTGTGTAAAAATGAACTTATTCGGTTTTATAGTTAAGAAATGGTTTGATGGTTCTATTACATTACGGTTAAGTTTGTTGCTCTGTTTTGTGCCTTGCGCTTTGGACCGGTGTGCCATTAGCGCGGCATGTTACGGTCTCGTTTTTGGGGCGTGACACAAGGTATTATATAACACATTCATGGCTTGCATTCAACGTCAAGTTTGCCTTGTCTTGTGGAGTGAGCTCATTCCTTGTCTTTTCTCTTCTTCTATTTGTGTGATCATCAATGATAGAAGCTTCAAATGGACCTTCATTGACAACATACCACAAATCAATGTCAATAGATTGCAGAAATATTTTTATTCTATCTCTCCAACTAATAAAATTTGCCCCATTAAACATAGGGGGCCTAGTAACGAATTCGCCCTCAAAAAATAGAGCATTGTTGGTTGCCATAAAATTTCTTTTCTCATAAGCAGTTTAAGCAATACAATGAGACCAAGCTCTAATACCAATTGTTGGTCCCAAAGCAATCTAAGAGAGGGGGTGAATTAGGTTTCTTAAAAAATATACTTTCAGAAATATTGAGATTTTCAAATTAAATGCTGATATAATAAAATCAATAGAACAGTAAGGTAAAGAGAGAAAAATTAAACAACCAATACTTCCAAGCAAGCAAGCTTGAAGTATTCAATCACTAGAATGCTTCACACACAACCTTGGTGAGCCAATAATCTTTACAAAGTTGGGAAGTTCTTGCTCACACTAAAAATCTTTTAGTTGAGCCAAGAATCTTACTTACAACCACACTTTCATACAAGATTATCACTCCACTCAAAGTTGAATTGCACTCACAACTGCACACTAATACAACAAAGCACTATAGTCAATATGCACTCAAATTGCTCTTTTCTAAGGCTTGTATTCAATGTTTTAGATGATCTTTTCTCTTTTTTAAAGCAGCTATTTATAAGAGCAATAAATAGTGGTTGCAACTACTTCCTAACGGCTAAATAATAAATGCACAAAAAATAGCCGTTGGGGTTTCAGACGTCCGAGATATATTAGATGCGTCCGAAACAGCGTCCGATCTTCTTACAGTTGTTGAAGAGCTTCGTTCGAACGTCCGTGCATGCGTCCGTTCCTTCGTCCGATAGAGGCTTCGGATGGTCATATTCGTCCGAAAGAGAAGCAGTAGGATCCCATTTCTTTCTGCCAGTTCGTCATTCGGACGGTGCAATGCGTCTGAGAAGTTTTGACCTAGTTCGGACGATTCAGTGCGTCCGAAAGCCCTATTTCCTGCAAAAACTTATTTACAGAGTTAAGTGTTTATGTCATCATCAAAATAAGGTTTGGAAAACATCATTCTTCAAATGTTCCTAGTCCATCATAGCTAAGGATATTTGTAAGGTAGTGATTGGTTTCTTTACTAGAGGTCAAGTTCCTAAAGCTATATCCAGTACACTCGTGCTGAATTCCAAAGGTGGCAAATTCTTATGCTTATGCTGACTTTAGGACAACAAGTCCTTACACTTTTGTCAGTAAAGTATTTTCCAAGATTCTTGCTAATAGATTAGGAGCTTTATTACCTAAGATTATCTCTCAAGAACAAGAGAGATTTCTGCAAGAGAGAGAGATCTCTGACAATATTCCCCTTGCTTGCGAATTGGTGGAATTTATTGATAAAAAGGCAAGATGAGGTAATAACATTATCAAACATCATATGGCAATGGCATTTGAATTAGCTTATGTCTCTTAGCTCTTTCTTTATGAGGTTGTGAGGCACTTTGGTTTTTTATTCAGAGTGGAAAGGCTTCCCATACAATCATGTTGGTGTTAAATCTCGGTCAATGGAACTCCAACTGGTTTTTTCTCTTCTTAAAGAGGAATAAGACAAGGTGATTCCCATCCCCAGCTCTCTTTATCATTGTTTCTAAAGCTTTTTAAAGAGCCATTAATCAAGATTTTCGTAATGGCAGATGCTCAACTATAAGGAATTGGGTGATTATTACTCATCTATCATATGTAGATGATGTAATAGTCTTTCTCACTTGACAAAAGAAACCTTTGCAAAATTTATTGAGGTTTATTCATTATTATGAAGGCACTTTTAGGCTACTAGTTAACATTACTAAAAGCTTTTTTATTATTTCTAAAAAGATAGAAACTGCCAGAATTAAAGCTATAGCAAGGATCACAGGTTTTTCTCACAAAACCATGCCTTTCACTTATTTGGGCTGCTCAATTCAAAAACTAAAAGGAACAAGAGACAAGTTTCCCAACCTTTATTGGAGAAAGTTAAAAGGAAGACAATGGCTTGGAATAACAAGATGCTTTCACCAGGTGGCAAACTTGATCCTCATAAAACATGTCTTGAGCTCAATACCATTATATTTACTGACTGTACTAGATATTCCAATTAGCATTACCCAAGATTTGGAGAAAAGTTTTGCTCAAATTATTTTAGGGAATGGTAAAATTTGGTGCCAGGATACATTGATTTCTCGGAATAGAAATTGTTGTCGAAAGGAGAAAGGAGGATTGGGTATTAACAGACTAAATAATGTTCAGAATGTTTTCTCCCTTTAAACTTTGGTGGAAGTTTAGAGAACAAAGGTCACTTTGGGGTAGATTTATGACTTCAAGGTACCTTTCTTCGGATATATATCCAGTTGCTAGTACCTTGTCAAGTCTTTCTTGTCCATCATGGAAAATAATGATTATGATCAAGGATTTGCCGAGAAACATATGGTAACCATTGTTAGGGATGGGAGTTCATCATTCTAGTATGATAATTGGAGTCATGAGGGATCATTGATTAACCATCATTCTGATTCTCCCCTACCTCAGAACTGACAATTGCATATGCATGAAGTTGAAGTAACTGGAACATTTCAGACATTCTTGACTCTCATCCTAACTTTGATTTGAATTTAATAGATGGTAATTTAGTTTTATTAATCTCAAGAGCTAATTTCCCAGCATGGAAGGGAGCCTCATACGAAAAGTTTGCAATGTCTTCTGCTATGAATATTTTGAGAAAGAATTACTCATAAATTTTCTCTAAGAAGATGATATAGAATAAAAAATTAACTCTCAAAAAATCTTTCATGTGGAGATTGCTTAATTCTGCCTTACCTATTGAAGAAAGAATGGTAAAGAAGGGCTTTGCTTTGGCTCATAGTGTCAATTTTGCAACTCAAAAGAAACTTTTTAGCATTTGTTCATGGATTGTGCATTGGCAAATGAAGTTTGAGTTTATTTCTCTCAAAATTCTCAAAGTTGATGTTCAGGTGAATAACATGAACCAAATTCTTAATGCCTGCTGGTTGTATGCTTCAAAACTTCTCTTCAAGGTGTTTGTTGTAAAATGCTCCCAAATATTATTTATTGGGTAATACGGAAGGCTAGATGTTCCAGCATTTTTTAAGGGAAAATTTCCAGATCAATACATGTTATCACAGATGTTCTTAGCCTTCTTAGTTCCATTTTCCAAGCTTTTCCTATTCAACTAGATGAGATGAGGACTTCATCATGATGGTTGGATCACCTAGGCAATTAAATCAGATTCCAAGAAATGTCATTCTTGGGAATTGGAAAGCTCCTTTAACACCTTATTTAAAACTTAATACAAATGGTGGAAATATAGTTGTTGTATTCTTATCTTTTTACATAGGTATATAATCACAATAATCTTTATGCTAAGCTAATGGTAGTACTTGAAGGACTTCAACTTTGTACCAAATTGCAAATTTGCAAAGTGATTTTACGAGATGGATTCCACAGTAGCCTTGAACCTCATAACTAGAAAACAAAAAACTCCTTAGAAGCTTAACAAGAACCTGCAACTAATCAGAAGGGAAAGCCTCAACTTGGACTATGATGTAGTTCACATTTTTAGAGAGGGAAATAAGTTTGCTGATTTTTTTGCTAATGTAGGTTGTGATGATTAGTGTAAAATGTTTTGTGATTCACTTTCTTTGATTAGATTAGCTAATTGAATCCTAAGAATAGACAATTTATCTTGTTATTATGTTAGGGTTTCCATTAAGAATGCTTTATGAGCTGGGGCTTTCATGTAACTCTAATTTTGGGAGGTTTTGGTATTATGCCTCCCTCTTTGTACATTTCATCCTTCATTAATAAAATTTGGGAGTGAGGGCCCTTTACTAGCGTATAGTTGGTTAAATCAGAAAAAAAATGTAGACTTAGAAGAATAGGTATTTTTCGTGCTAAATCAATTACTTATAATGGTTTATATTGTGACTTTTTGCAGGTACATGTACCATGCTCATTGGGAATATGCATACCAATACAATCCCTACCCATATGATTATTAAATTGGATGGTCCAACCATCCAACTTCATTTTCAAGCTACTAAGATTATCCTTATTCTTTTCCTACACCACAAGAACCCATCTATGAGCAAATAGAGCCCCTAGTGTGAATGAATATAGCTATAGTCTAATATAGACTCAAAGTGTGTCCGTAAGTATACGGATCGAAAAATTAATATAAAGTAAGTAAATATCATTCTCAGGTGGACTATATTAACTCTGTCAACAATTACCTGAGTGGCACAGACACAGCCCTATCTAAACAATATAATAATGAAATAATGTTGAAAATAAGAAAGAACTAAGTAATTAACTATGACAAAATCAATATAGATTAAACTACGGATTTATTATTCATTTTCCAATCCAATTAATTATGCAAATTTATTATTCCTTCAATTCCATGTTACATTTACTAATCTAAGGTTTCGGTGACAATTCAAGTTTGGCAAAACTTAACCTTTAAGATACATTACAAATCTATTAATCTGGACCAATCCACTATATGTTTGTGACTTAAAGCCCTGACTAATGCATTCATGCGACCCTAATTGACTACGAGTAGATATATTTCTAGGCATACCCACAAAATGGTTCAACCTATAGGAAGTTGTTCTAATCAAAGGCTATTCGGACCCATCTTATCCTTAGAATTCATCTGTCGATTCCAACTAAGGTTAGAGATCACTCTAGATGGTGGCCAATCATCTATAAGCATTCAGATTAATCCAAATTGTCAAATGCGTACATGTAGAATCAAAAGCAATAAATAAATATCCTTATTAATCAATCTTCAATCTTCATGGCAAAGTCCAAAAAAACCTTAGTTTAGGTTTTAATGCATATTCATAGAGTAAAATACATCAAAGTTATGAATTACAGTAGTTAAAAAAGTAAATAATGACAAAGAAGAGAAATAGGAATGAAAATGATACATAGTCTCAATCCAGTGTCTCCTGCGTGCATGATTCCTCCTCTTGGAATGTTGTTCTTCTCTTCTCCTGATGATTTTTTCCTAGCAACTGCTCTATCCGAAAACTGATGTTATGATGTTTCTGATGTCTCAATCATGTCTCTTCTATCTTAATAATAACCTTGGAACACTTATTTACTGCCCCCATTATGGTTCTATAAGTTTGGAGGTTTAAAATGGCCCTGGGAAGCCGTACAAGTCAAAAACTCGCTATATATTGATTTGGACCGACAACAGAGGTGTGGGTCAGGTCTTGAGGGTGCACCCGTGCCTAGGAGATAGTCCCTACACTTGACTCAGGTCTCAAGGGCACACTAGTGCCTTGGCCTTGTAGGTTGGCTTGTCGATTTGCACTATTTTGCTTCGTTTCTAATTTGTTTGGCCTTGGATTGATCCCAAACCTATAAAAACACCATAAAAACATAAATAGATGTATATAAATATTAAAAAAGATATAAGAAAAATATTTATACACTAAAACCTAAAAATTACCAACAACTTTTAGGACACCTCGAAAACCGACTAAAACTAAAGTTAAAAAGCATGTAAATAACTTTCAACTCAAGTTAAAAAGCATGTAAATAACTATCTTTTAGAGAGTTAATGGAATACCCATGGTCGAAAATGATGAATACAACTCAAGGGAACATCCATGGCCAACCAAACACCATTGAAGGGTATGGTGAAGAGGTTTACATGAACAGAGACTACTCATCCTTACCTGCGGGACAATGCAAGTTTGGGGAAAATGGCATTTATACAGACTCTTGTGACTGCTATGGTTATGACTACAATCAACCACCAACAACTCAAGAAGAAGATGCTAATGCATGATTGGAAAGAAAGATGATTGCCTCTATGGAAGAGTCAACGAGCACCTTTAGCTCCAAGACAAATCCATAAAGAGATTATCAGACCAACTTACCAAACTCGCAAGTAAGTTGGTTTGTAAAGCTCAAGGAACTTCTACGCCACTCATAGATAGAGATGATAGCCACCTTGAGGGTAAGTTTTCAGATGACCGAGTCACGGAACACGACCAATGAAGATGAACCAAAGGATTGCTTGCATCACCCTGTCACACATTCTGAAGAGGTGCTATTCGATATGGTGATAAAGTAGGGCTGAGTAACGAAAGATGTGGAGTATTTACTAGAAGAAATTATGGATATGATGACTACATATGCCAGCATTTTAGCTGCCCTTGCAAAATTTGGATGTGCTTCGTAATACAAACAGCTGAGCATGGACTACTACATTCTCGACAAGCCTCTGTAGCTTTACTAGGGAAGTGTTTCTTACAATTCCAACTTTTATTTATCCTTTATATGCTTTATTTTATATTCTTGGTTTGCTAATAAAGACTTGAAGTCTCGTGACTAGTTAAGCTTGCTTGTTTTATGTTGTGAATTTCCTTTGATTATGCTGAGATAATATGTGTTTAGCTCATGACAAAGATAATGGATTTTATGCTTATTTGACAAAAATGTGATTGTCATAAATTGTCAATTGAAGCTATAACTTGTTTTGCTATTTGATTGTGGAAGTGCCAGTTCTCGATACATTCCCTTTGTCTGGTATTTGAGTAGTTTAATAAGAATTGTATGGATGTTTGATTTTACCTTTCCATTTCTTGTTTATCAAATCCTTTTTCAAAATTAATGCTACATAAATAAAAACTAATTTAGGGGTTGAATTGGGTATTTCTGACTTTTCTTTTGTGATAAACTATGCTGCCCTTAGTTAATGGCCTTTTACTTTGTATTGTGGAAGCCCGTAAAGTCCTAATGACTCCCAGTTATATTTATTGTGTTAGTCGGAAAAAGGAAAATAAGTTCATAGATTTTGTGAGTAATTTCCATGACCGAAAGTGAAACCCAAGTATTAACTTGAATTTTGATTATATGATTATTGTCACATTTATCTTATATGCATATTAATCCTTATCTCATAGATTTTCAATTGTCCAAGTATGGATAAAAGTGATTCACTATTATTATGTGTAGCTATGTTTATTGGTCTGTCTTATGTGAAATTTTGTGTTTTAGGTTAGTTTCTATTTTGAAAAAATGGAAAATTTTCTAAAATTCCAAAAATATTTTATATCTTGAGTGTCTTTTTATTTTATCAGTCTCAGGATCAGACTGTTTAAAAGACTCTCTAGCTACTATATGGCAGCTTTTAGGATTTCTATACTCTCTATTCCTGAAGTATTGTAGAAGGTTACACAAACCGATTTATCATTTTTAGTTGTTTTTTTTGTTCATTAACTCTTTTGACATGTTTCAATAATTCAAAAATGTTTCAAGGAGATTTTGTATTAGAGTTTTTGGATTTAAAATGCATATAATTTCTCTTTGCTTTTTGAGTCCTTTGAGTTATGAATGTGTTATCACTATACATATATATTGCCTTGAGTAAAGGTGTGAAAATGAGATATATTTCAATGAGTGTCAATCATGATTTCCTTATGATTGATAACTTCAATTTTATCTCTTTTTTTGTGTGCTTTGGTGTGTTTAGTCCCTTTTACCAACGGTCATGTTTTTAGGAGAATAAAGTTATGTTTAGGGTGTCATGGTTGATTTTGTTTTTTAAGTCATTTTTGTAGTTAAATGTGTGTTGCATTAGCATATTTGTCTGTTCACTTTGTTTTGTGTTTTGTGTAATTGAAATGAGGGGCAAAATGGTCAATTGATAAAAGAATGTAGAACTAAAGTAAAAAAGTGAAGCAGTTGAGAAGTACTAAAGAAGACCAACCACTGACTGTGACTGAATATGCAAGCCATCCTTGACTGTGGTACAAATAGAACTTGATTTCAATCTCAACAAAGAAATGAAAGCATAACTTTTTGCTTCTTGTCTTCTTACTCATTTAGCCTGCCTTGTGGAGGTCTGAAAAGTTTCTGAAGTCTACGGCAAGTCCATGCTTATCACTCGCAGTCTGGAAATGAGCCACAAAATTGCTCAATTAATTAGGGTTTGGGTGCAGGTGATGCAATTGTTCATGGGTTGAATTAAAGTTAAAGGTTAACCGAACAATTATATTATTATTATTGGCTAATAATAACATAAATAGACAAATCTAAGGAGTAGCTAACCTTAGTTTTGTTAGGTTGGCCTAGGGAATAAGGTTTTTGAAGCTTAGTCATAGGATAGTATTAAATTGTTAGGCTAATTATTCCTGACCAGGTTGTGGAATTTATTAGTTGATTCGCCAAGTATTCTCGGCCAGAGACTCAAATTCCATACAGATAGACTTGTATTGGCTAGTTAGGCAAGAGAAGGTTTCGAACCCTAGTTAATTAATTTGATAGGATTCATTACCAAAAGCTTTCGAGGTTTGGTTGAAACGTGGGAATAGAATCAACATTAAATATAATTTAAATTAATTGATAAACAAGAGATTTTACTAAATGCAGAGTAATTGCTAGCCTAGTATTCAACCCACTTTTATCATTTGTTTACAACTCTTGTTTAATTCAATTTTCTTGAAATTCCAGTTATTTATTTATTTAGTAATTTTAATTCTAAAAATCCAAACTCTTTGCAAACTAACTCATGTCCGAATAGAAATTGGTCATATTCTCATCACCTGTTACCAGTCCTCATGGGATCGACCCTTATTCTCCCTGCTACATTGATAACCGTATACTTGCGGATATTAGTTAAATATGGGATAAGGTAATTTAATTTGTCCATGTGAATCATGTTTTTTGGCGTCGTTGCTGAAGACTATTGTAGGCAATATCAAGATACTAAAACAATTCCTACTTTAGACTTTTAGTTTTTAGTTATTTTTAATTATTTTTTCATGAGCCAGAATCCCGTCAAATTCTTACTGATTATTCTATCATATGAATTGGTGCTCTTAATGTTTTTCTTGTGCTTCATAGTTTATGTGTAGATCTGACTGAATTCTTGTAGAGTTTGATCCTAAAATTAATAGGACCTTCAGGCAATTAATGAGACAAGGGCTATAGCAACAACGATAGATAGAATTAAAAATGGTTGATGAAATAAATCCACGTCAACCAGTGATTCAACCAGGAGAACAGAAGGATATGGAAAATAATCGGAGAATTTGCGGGAAATGGACAGAATCTATGTGCTCGTAATAGACCGTCGGGAGACTACACCCAACCTGCATTGAGAAGTGGTAAAAATATTGGCGTCGAAAGGAAGACAAAAAGGAAATTGAGTCAGGTAGTGAGAAAAAGAAAGAAAATGATAGTAGTAATGGAGAAGCCAAGGTAAGGGACAATAGTGCAGCCAAGTATGAAAACCCTTCCAGGAGGAAAACTTAAGTGCAATTTACTCATCCCTCAGTAAGGATTTCATTCCCCAGCAGCCTTAAAGGTGAAGATGAGTAAAGGAAATTCAAGAGATTCATCTAGATACTCAAAAGATGGAAATCAACATACCATTCATAGAAACACTAGAAAACATACTCAAATATGCCAATTTCATGAAGTAGATATTCACCAATAAAAGGAAACTACTAGGAGATGAAATCTAATGTCTGACTAAAGGATACACCGCAACTATCCAGAATAAGTTACCTCTGAAGCTTAAGGATCTTGGTCGACTCAGATCTTTCTCCATCCCATGCATAGTTAGAGGAGTCGAGTTTAAATGAACTCTATGTGATCTTGGGGCATCCATCAATTTGATGCCTTTATCTATTTGTAGGAAATGAATGGTGGAGGGATGAAGCCTATAAACATATCTCTCCAATTGGCTAATAGAAGTGTGAAATACCATAGAAGTATTGTTGAAATGTACTAGTTAAGGTGAGAAAGTGTTATTTCCTGGCAAATTTCAGCATCCTGGACATGGAAGAAGACAAGGAGATGCCCTTGATTCTCAATAGACCATTCTTTGCTATAGGACGGGCATTGATAGATGTCTAAGTAGGAAATTACAATTGAGAGTCAATGATCAGACTATCAATTTTTTTGTTTTAACTCTCTTAAACTTCTTGCTTTTTATGATGATTTATATACTGAAAAACCTTGTTGACGACTTTTGTAGGAAAAATACTCCATAACTTTCATTGGAGAGAACATTGATTCAAGCAGAGGAAGTGGATGACCACTGACAAAAGATAAATCAACAAATGCTTGCCTAGGATGCTAGATGAAAACCTTGCCAAGCAAGAATGAAGGTCCAACCAAAGAGTTTGGTAATAAGGGTCTCCAACCAATGGACCCACAAGGTAGAGTTGAAAACACTTCCTAATTTCTGAAATATGCTTTCCTTGGTAAGACTGAAACTTTTCCAGTCATTGTTAGTGCAAAATTGTCTGATGAGCAATTAAGTGAACTATTTGTTTTTTTGAGAAAGAATAAATATACAATTGCATAGAGCATTCATGATATAAAGGGGATTAGCCTTACAATTTGCGTGCATAAAATTTTGGTGGTAGAAAACTCTAGGGCTTGTAGGCAACCTCAACGTCAGCTAAACCCCGTGTTGAATGAGGCAGTAAGAAAGGAGGTCAAAAAACTGTTAGATACTGGAATAATTTATACCGTCAGTGATAGTTAGTAGGTTAGCCCCATTCAAGTGATACCTAAAAAAGGAGGGATGACTGTAGTAGCTAATAAGACGTACATAACAAATTAATCTCATCTTGGTTGGTCACAGTTTGGAGGGTATACATTAACTATAGAAAGCTAAATGAAGCCACCTATAAAGACCACATTCCACTGTCTTTCATTGATCAAATGTTGGAAAGATTAGTAGATCATGCCTTTTATTGCTTCCTAGATGGCTACTCTGGTTATTTTCAAATTGCCATAGCTCCGGAGGACCAAGAAAAAATCACCTTCACATGTCCGTATGGCACGTTCGCTTATCGAATGATATCTTTTGGTTTATGAAATGCACCTGGTACCTTTCAAAGATGTATCTACGCAATTTTCCATGACAAGATTGAGAAATTAATAAAGGTTTTCAAGGATGATTTCTTAGTTTTTGTTCTTCATTTCGTGAGTGCTTACATAGTTTGTCATTAGTTCTTGAAAAATGTGAAGAAACAATTCTTTCCCTTAATTGGAAAAATGCCATTTCATGGTTTTATCAGTAGTTCATAGAAAACTTATCCTTGATCTCTACAGGAACCCTTTTATGATTTGTTACAAAAATATATGGCGTTTAACTTTGATGAAGATTGATTATGTGCCTTTAATTTATTGAAAAAGGCTTTAGTATCTACACCCATACTCATAGAACCTGATTTGTCTTTACTTTTTGAAATTATAATTGATGTTAGTTGACCTTGCTATAGGTGCTATCCTTTGTCAAAGAAAGGATAAGGTCTTGTGTGTCATCTGTTATGCAACTAAAATTTTTAGTGATGCTCAAATTAATTACATCACAACTGAAAAAGAGTTGTTGGATGTTGTTTTTGCTTTCGACAAGTTTAGGTCTTACTTGATTGGCTCAAAAGTTATTGTTCATACTGACAACATAGCTTTAAATTATCTATTTTCTATGGGTAATGCAAAAAAAAGATTAATTTGTTGGATTTTATTGCTATAGGAATTTGATTGGGAGGTTGTCGACAAATAGGGGATCAAGAATCTTGTTGCCAACCACTTGTCAAGACTAGAATCAACTGAAGAAAACAAGAGCAGTGACTTGTCACCTATTAGAGAGGAGTTCATAGAGGAATATCTAATGATGGTTGGGACTAACCCTTGGTATGATGACATTACAAACTATATAGTGGCTAAGGTTATCCCATCATTAGTGAGCTACAAACAAAGAATAAAATTCTTCTCTGATGTAAAGTTCTACTATTGGGATGAGCCATATCTGTACAAGAGGTGTACTGACCAAATTATTTAGCGATGTGTGGCTGATGACGAGATTGAAAGTGTACTTTGAATATGTCACTCATCACCAGCTAGGAAGCTTCATGATAATCAACTGACAATTGTTAAAGTCCTCCAAAGTGGTTTATACTGGCCTATACTATTTCAGGATGCCAGAAGATTTATTGAGCAATGTGATGAGTTCCAAAGAGCTGTGAATATATCCTACAAAAATGAGATGCCTTTGAATAATATCCCTATTGTTGATATATTCGACATGTGAGGGATAGATTTCATCGGGCCATTTTTGAGTTCTACGCAATACTCCAAAAAATACATCTTATTAGAGGTGGATTATGTCTCTAAATGGGTGAAGGCAGTGGCCTTGCCTACTAATGGTGCTAGAGTTGTGAATATATTCGTTCACCATAATATTTTCTTATGGTTTGGAGACTGTGGCTAATAACAAGCGATAGAGGTTCACATTTCAAGAACTCTCACTTTGTATCCTTACTATCCATGTATGGGGTGAAGCACAAAATTTCCCTACCTAATGACTCCCAAACTTTAGGTCAAGTTGAGGTGTTAAATAGGGAGTTGAAGCAAATTCTGGAAAAGACAGTAACCTCTTCATGCAAGGATTGGGCTCGAAAACTTGATGTAGCATTATGGGTGTAACGAATATCATTTAAAAATCCCACTGGGATTTCCCTATATAGGTTGGTTTTTGGAAAGGTATGCCATCTACTAGTAGAACTTGAGTACAAGGCGTATTGGGAATTAAGGCATTGAACTTTGATGCCAAAGCTATTGGAGAAAAAAGGCTAGCTTAAATTGTGCGAACTTGAAGATTTCTAGAATGAAGATTATGAAAATGCCTGAATTTACAAAGAAAGAATGAAGAAGTGGAATGACAAGCACATTGTGCTTAAAGAGTTCCATGTTGGTGAGAATCTCCTTTTATATAGTTCTAGACTATGATTGTTTCTAGGCAAGCTGATATCAAGATGGAGCAGACCTTTTGAAGTGGTGAATGTTTTTCCATACGGGGTGGTTGAAATATAAGGTGAAAAGTCAACATTCATAGTTAATGTGGACAGATTGAAGATCTACAATAGGCGTGCTTTCGATACTGGACTTGAAGAATTCCATTATGTTGACTAAAGGGTGGCGAACAATAAGGTCAAGCAAAGGACTTCAAAGGATCGCTTCTTGGGAGGGAACCAAAGCATTTAATTTTAATTTTTAGTTGAACTTTTATTTTTAACTTTTACCCCAAGTGAACTAAATGTTGAAAATAACTGAAAATCACTATTCATGTTTGGTTTCCAGAAGGTTTAGGTTTGGAAAAAAAAAAGGAATTAAAAGAGGAGTGCAATTGGTGAATTGGCTAGGACTGCAGGTGACCCCAAGAATTTCAATCGCAGACTGTGGGAGAAACAAAAGGGGTTCCGCAATTTGCAAGAAAATGCAACTGAAATAGCCATAGTTTGCGTCTAAAACAGAACACCAGCCACAGTCTGCGGCTGATTTAAGTTGGAGCAACCACAATCTGCTGCTGCCCAGGCGGGAAGTCAAACATCTTTTAGGCCTTGAAAACCCATTCCTTTCTTTCACAAATAAATTCTCCTTCTCATCCTCCTATCTAGGGAACATGAATGAAAAGCACAAAATCCTACTTCTTCTGCAATTTTTTTCTTCTTTTTTTTCCAATTTTCTTCAGTCTTATATTTTCAAATCATCACACTCTCTCTCTCTTTTTCTCCAATATTTGTTTTCATCAATATTAATCAACCAAAAAATTTTCCTTTACATCTCATCACATCCTTGTCCAAGTTGCGAGAATTGAATTTTCATCACATTCAAGGAGGCTTATTTGGTTCTTCACAAGGGAGTATAACCAATAGTCCAAAATTGATTAAGATTGTTCCTATCTAACTTGTGAAATTAACTTCTTGGACTATTTGGTGGAATTGCCTTGTGATTTTTTTTACTTGTGTGGTGATTATTTGGTTATAATTGTTGATTGGATATTTTGGTGAGATAATTGTTGGGATTTTTTTCAATTAAGTTGGGAGGAAATTTATTTGGTTGGCTGTTTATTTAATTATTATTTTTTATTAAATGGGGAAAAAGAGAAAGCAAATGTAGGGTACTACTTATGATGGTAATATTTTTGTTTCTTTAGAGGCTAAACAGTTGCATGATAAAATTCAAACACATGTGATCTTTTGTGTGAGTGGGGTTTTGATGTTAATCATGTAAGAATTGAAAATAATCAAGAAGTGGATGAGTTGTGACGTAAGATTTTCAATAATATTCAACGAAGAGGATGGCAACAATTTTGTAAAACTCCATATATTACCATTGTGGCAAACAAATATATGGTTTATGAATTTATTGGGAATAGTGTAGATGTTTCAAGTCATGTAGTTTAGGTTTGGGGAACACCGGTGAGTTTTAGAAAAGAAATTATAATGATCTCTACCATTTACCTACTATTCCCAACAACCAATTCAATGCATTTTTTTAGGGTAAGATTGATTATGATGAGGTTGCCAATGTGTTGACTAATGGTTGGGGTAAATGGCATATGGTGGATGGGCAACACAAGTGGATTCGGCAAAGATATTTTAATGCAGAGGCTAGAGCATGGATGCAATTTGTCTAAGCGCATATGTTGCAAACTTTACACGCCACTACTGTTAATCCTAAGAGAGCCCATTTGACTTTTGCCATTATTGAGATTTAACAATTGATGTGGGATAGGAGATTCAGTAAGAAATTTTGAGAGATGGGAATAGAAAACACAAGGCACTATATTTTTGATAACCCAGTTGTGCCAGTTTGAAGGTTTTCGGTTCCACACTACAAAGAAATAGGATGCACTAACACTGATTGATATCAAGGCTCTTCAGGCAGTTGTGACCCAAATAAGTCTGCAATGATTATAGTGCAAGCTAAGGCAAGAGGTGAAAAAATAGCTGAGGTTCCCGGCATTCAGTAGAGACCTCATAGACCACTGGTTGTACCTCTGCCTAGACCTGCAACCAAATCTAATTTCCATCCACTACTCAATACTGAAATGTAGCGGGAGCTCCTAGTCTATCGCAGCTAGTGTTTTGAGGAGATGAGATAGAAGATGGATTTCCTAGCTTGGCAGCTCAACCATCTTGGGAATTTTGATATGTCTCATTTGTCTCAGACTACTCCACCACAAGAATGGCATTATGGACCTTCAAATGATGTAGAGAGAGAAGAACAGAGGACGATGAAGGAAGGAGATAAAGCTAGTCCGTCTAGAACCACTAGAGATTAATCATCCTTTTATTTGCACAATTTGTTAGGGGATTTTTGTTTTTAATTTTTGATCAAGTTTAATCTGTTGTTTAGTTAGTTTTTGTTGAATGCCATTAGTAGTAGTCTAGTGTTGTTTAGGAAAGTGGTGGTTTAGTCAAAATTTCTTAAGGTTGAGTGTTTTAGTGTTTAGTGTTTTTTATATATCATGTAAATTTTTTATGTGATGTGCTAATGCAATGACATATTAACAGTAGGATTGATTTCTTGTTGCCAATTATACTAAAACCTAGAACAAATAGTCCACATGATTCATGTTTCACATTTTTGTTAAAATGGGCAGAAGTTTGAATTTTTGTCAAATGTGTTTCCTTGGCTATATATTCTTCAACTTACTATTATTAGAGAGGAGTAATGTGATCTATTTTGATGCCCATACTTATTTGAAGTCGATCAAATATATTTCTTGATAAATGAAATATCTAGTTATAAAATTTATAATCTTCTAATACAACTATTAACTAGATAACGCTTTGCAAGTATACGGGATCAATAGTATATTGTGGAAGTAGGGGTCGAAGATTAGACCCACAAGGATTGGTTTAGCAATTACCGGTTTTTGACTCAAACGTTATTTGAAGAAAATCATTATGGAAGAGATTTGACTAAATTAATCTAAGGACTAAAATAATAATTAATCTACGAAAGAAAATAAACAATTCTAACCATTAACCTACGAAAGCAAGTAAAGAAAGCATTAAATTTGAAAGCAAGGAAAAATATGTAACCCTAGAAAGCATTAAACAACAAAAGAATCATAAAACAAGAACTAAATAACAAAAGAAAAGGTTTAAGAATGCTTCTCTAATGAAGAATCACAAGTTCTTGGTCCAAGATTGTCAATCTTGAACCTCCTCTTCAATCCTTCTTAAAAATAAAGAAAACCCTAGTCTAATCTAATGAATTTCTATTCTAATGGCTAACTACCTACTAGTTGGTGTCCCTCCTTCAACTACCCTCATAACGAGGTATTTATAGGTGTTTGCAGGGTTTTGGTGTTCTGGGACTACAAGTACAAGTTTTCCACTGTAGTAGCTGGGCCCACGGGGCGGATTTTTCATGCAAAATAAATAACTTAACACAAGCTACCACTTTTGCAGCGCCTGGGCACGACTTCCAGTGAGTTCCTTTAATTCATCTTCAAATTTCTCCATGATACAGGCAGAATTTGGGAAAACTGAAAACATAAAAGTTGTAACTATGTCTTAACTTTCTAAAACATCTTGAATCACCTCAATTAAATATCGGACAAGAAAGTTATGCTCAATCTACCAAACTCTGTCAGAATCGCTCCTCGCCGGTGCATATTTTCCAAATTTGCAATTTTGAGCAAGATACCAATAGAATCCTAGAAAACTCAAACCAAAAAAGTTGTGGAACTTTTCCTTAGCTTTCCAAGTCATCCAAAATCACATCATTCCAAACTCAAACTAGAGAATTATGTTAGATCTTCCAAACTATATTCAATTTGCACCATGCCAGTGAACGTTTTCCTCCAATATTGTGATCCATTTTAAGTCATTCTTCACTCAAACCCGAGAAAACTCAAAATAAACTATTTTATCTCATCATTACTCAAATTACATAAATATGGAGGTAAACGACACATAAAATACATGACATTTACGAGCTTATCAAATACCCCACACTTAGTTTTTGATCGTCCTCGAGCAAAACATAGCAATAAATCACAAATATACTCAACACATTTCATCAATCTTCCACATAAATAACCAAGAACCAAATTATCATAAGAAAAACAGTCGAATGATAATAAACCGCTATACATGAATTCCTGTGTGTAGGTGTGTGCATAGCCATACAAGAAATAACTTTTAATACACAAAGATCAAATCATGCAAACCTTTTAAATTTTTCTAAACACTCCATAGCTTACTCTTCTTACATTTATCCACTATGGTAGATAATCAACTCGACTTTAATTGGGTAGGACTTTTGGCTTGTAATGTAAGGCTAGGGTATTGGCTAACAAAGAAGGGAAAAGGATAAACAAATAAGAAAGAGAGCTTTAAATTAATTTGTGCGCCTCATTAACATAAAACTTCTTTTTTGAACATTAAAACACCCATCCTTCAAAGAGCAACCCCACACTTAATTGACCTGACACCCATAATAAAATCATTCTTTTTCAATTTCAACCTTACTCACCAACATCATGTAAAAATATCACCTTTTTTTCTTTTCAAAATGGGTATTGGTGGTAGGCACTACCCGCAAAAATTATCTAAGCAGGTACTAGTGATAGGCACTACCTGCTAACACTCCAATGCAGGTGCCAGTGATGACCACCACCTGCAATATTCCAACACAGGTGCCAGTGATGGGCACCCCCTGCAATATTCCAACACAGGTGCCAGTGATGGGTGCTACCTGCTATGGTCAACAAAAATTTTTCTAACACCCATTCACTGTAAACTGTACACCATTCATTGAAACATTATCATACAACTACCTTCCATCCTTATAAAGGTAGATAAAAAATGAGTTACAAAAAAAAAACGAACAGTGCTTCTTTCATGCAAAACAAATTAAGGCTCAAATAGGTGTGTTTTAGGGATAAATTTTACGATAATGGTTGGCTGGAAAGGCTCAAACGTCCAAAGTAATGCCTACCCGCATCTTTAAATCAAATCACATTATCTAAAATTTTGCTTCGAAAATCTAATAAAGTAAGTGTTTGGAGTACAATATAATTGAATCTACCCAATTATCTTTTAGTGCCAGAAAAGCTACAACATTGTAGGGCTATTAATGCTCAAAAATTAGAAATCATGATAGGAAAATATTAACATCAATTACCGTGTTGGCCCCAAAAGCAACCTAAGAGGGCGTGAATTAGGTTGCTTCTAAAAAGAAACCTTTTAATGTGCTTAATGGAAATTCAAACTTTGTGCAACTAATAAACACTTAAGCACAAATGAATATAATAGATATTCAACAATTAAAGCTTAAAGAACAAATGTAAAGATAGAGATAGACAGTATCAAACCAAACTCCCAAACTTCTCAAACTTGGAGTATTTCCACTAGTAGTGCCTCTTCAAAAAAGGCAAAGGCAATAACCTTCTTGTACACAAAGTAGGTTCACCCTTACACCCACTAAGTCCTTCTAGTTGAGCTAAAGGGTTTTACAAAACAACCTCACTTTTGTACACTTGTTATTCCTCCACTCTTACACTTGAAGATCACTCACTACTCTACTCTTGCTCACACTAATTCCCTCTAGTTGAGCCAAGAGAACTACACTACCCAAACAAATACAGCACACAATATTTTAGCCTATTTCTTCCCAAATAGCTCTTACAAGTGTTTGTATTGAATCCAGTAGTTGTACTCTAAATTTTTTACATTTACAAACTTGGGGGAATTTACAGAAGCCCAAAAATTGCTTCCAACAGCTCTCTAACGGCTATTTTTTATTTCCTAACAAACTAGCCGTTTGGTTTTTCGGACGGCTGATGCTGTGAGTGTGCGTCAAAATGAACTAGCCGTTGGACCTTTCGGACATTTGATTCATGGCCTCTGCATCCGGTCTCTGAGGGTATTCGTTCGGACGTCCGAGGTCTCGATTGCGTCCGATCCATGCAATGTCTTCTGGAAATATGATCGGATGCTATTCAACATCCGAGGCTTCCGTTCTTTGTGTCAGACGATTATCATCGTCCGAATTGTCTTCCATTTGGACAATCATCAACGTCCGTAGAGTTTTATCGGTTATTTTCTTGATTGTGTTTGGACAATCATTTGTGTCCGAAACTCCCTATTTTTCTGCACACTTGTTTTCAAACTTTTAGTGCTATTTGTTCATCATCAAAACATGATTATCAAACTGGGGTTCAATATACCGTACTCAAGACAACTTAGTTCAAAAATTATCTTCTAGAAAATTGAAAAGACGTGCTAAGCAATTGCAAAATTTTTCAAAAATTTTAAAGATTCAACTAATTCAGACAAAAATTTTCAAAAATCTTGAAAAGCTCTCAGATCACAAGAAAAGCTAAAATATTGAAGCAAAAATTTAGCAAACTACACCAACGAAATATAAATCCAAATAACTCCCCACCCCACACTTGGTGACAGAAATAAACATTGTCCCCAATGTTAAAGAAGATAAAAGCACAAAAATAGAAAGGGAAAGCTTCTCTAGCAATGAAAAATGGTTGGTGCAAAATATCCCATCGTAACTATCTACAAGGTGAATTGAAACTTGTGAACTGCTTATAACTATACTCGATTAATCTACCATCACTGTCATTAGCTACACAAGTATAACTTAAAGCAATTCACAATCTAAAACACGTAAACTTAACTAATTATGAGGTTTAAAACCTTTATTACCCCACTGAGATCTTAAACTAAAATACATAATAACTTAACGTGTAAATAAATATAACAGAATTAAAAGAAATATGACAACTCTAGTAAACTAGAGTTATTTTCCTCTAAATTATAGCATTTTGATGGTTTAAATTCCGAAATTAGATAAGTAATTGAAGACTTTAGTTAATTTCTTTCGTATGTATTGATATTTTCGTTTTCGAATTAATTATGATAATTTTTTTTTAAATTTTTAGGTTAAAAATTTCCCAAGGTTAGAAGATGGAAGGAACAAAGCTCAAGGGACTAAATTGCAAAATGGAGGAAATGAAGATTGCTGGAAGGAGAGTCGAGATCGCGGTCTTGACTGTTCCAGACCGCGATCTCGACTCGGGAATTAGTGTTACTATTTTAGAGTCCAGATCGCGGTCTCAAAACTTCCTGACTGCGATCTCGACTCGCTAAATGCTAAGTTGTAAGGGCAATTTTGAAAACTTCCAGCACAAAAATCCTGATTTTTGCCTTGTATAATGCTGCACTATTTAAGCTAAGTAGAATTAGTTTTTGAGGAAGTAGAAAGTAGAGTAAGAGTAGATAGTTTAGAGTAGAAAGTTTTAGATAATTTTAGATAGATTAGGATAGCTTAAACTACAAGTTACCTTTTCTAAATAGAAATTTCTCTTTATCTTCATCTTAGATCTTCTTTAAATTTCTTGTCAAGTTTACATTTTTATTAGATAATCGTAGTGGGTTTTTCGTAAGCTTCAAGTAGATATAGATAATTTTTAATTGCTTTCTTATCCATTTTAGTAAAAATTTCTTTTCTTTCAAATTAGGTTTTTAGGAAAATTAGGGTTGTTATCAATTTCTTGCTTTCTGTTTAAGAATTTTTAATTTCAACCTTTAATTTCTAGTCAATTCTTAGTGGGTTTCTTTAATTCTAATCGAAAAATCCAAAAATATTTAATTTCCTAGTTTATCTTTATCAAATTTTTACTATAGAAATGAATGCTTTTAGTATTCAATTTTTTTCTTTCTTCTTTAGTCTTTTTAATTGATTGATTCACTTGTTCCAAGTTTTAGTCTTAATTAGATTAAATTAGGTTAGAATTTAAATTATAGTTTTCATTAGAATAGTTCTATCATCTGCCAAGTGATTTAGCTTAACTACACAAATACCTTTAAACCTTGGTAATTGCATCCGGCAATCCTTGTGGGAACGATCCCTACTTCCCTTTGCTACTAGTTGACAACCGTATACTTACAGGATGCCATCTAGTTAGTAATAGGATTTAGGTATTCATTCAATTATAACTAGATGTGTTAAAAGAGGCATCAAAATACTCCCCTAGTAAAGACAAGGAGGCTGCCGAGGATGTTGTAATCCTGAGTAAATGTGCTCCACTGCTTAACGCATCCGAAATCCCCAAGGAACTGAACTTCTGCATAAGTAGATTGTATCTCCCCAACCTCCTCTAGAATGTATCATTCTTCTTTCACTCCTTCTAAAACTAGCTCTTTTTCTACAAACACCCCAAATAGAACCTCCTTTATTGTACCCGGGACAAACTCACACTCATGTACCAGAAAAGTTGGTGATTCCTCCACATAAACATTGAGTGTCTCGGTTGTTGTAACTTCAACTTCTTGAGGCTCTTGGGAACCGGTTTCTTGTAAGATATTTTAGATTTGTTCTTCTTGAACCGGCACTTCACCCGTTGCTAGAGAGGTTAGAGTCCAATGTTCTTCACTATTTACCACTCCTGGACTCTGAAAAAATTGGTCGTGTAACTTTAATGATTATTGGATGCAGGTTGTTCTTCACAAAGTCTAGACATCTTTTCTTGAAGTTGAGCTTGTTCTTCTCAGAGTTTAGCACACTCTTCTCGATGTTTTTGAAATCCAATCCACAAGTCCATTGATCCTGCCTCATCATACTCTTGGATTGATTAGTGAAAGAATTGGGGCACCATTGATTCATATAAAGGCTCTGAGGGTGTAGGGAAAGAATTGGGATAACCTTGGTAACTTGAGAAAGAATTTGAATAGTTTGACCATCCCGTTTGATAATCATAAGAGTAGGGAGGATAATCATAAGAAACATGCTCATTGGTCATGCCTCCATAGTTATAAGGATGATAATATCCTTGACATGAGTTATTCCAATTCATTCCTTGCATGTTCTTGTAAGACCAAAAAAAAAAAAAAAAAAAACAAGCGCTAAAACAGAAGCACACAAACAAGAAAAATGGTAGAATTTAGACTAGTAGTTAGCCAAAACTATCCACTAAAAGAGAAAATCTTGTTTTTTTGGCTTTTTTTTTTCAAAATATTGAAAACACACAACGAAACTAAAGAAAATAAAACTAATTTACACTTCAAAGTAGTATTTTCTCAAATTTTACCGATATTGCCAAAGACCCAATCCCCAGAAACGGCGCCAAAAACTTGATACGTGAAATATCTAGTTATAAAATTTATAATCTTCTAATCCAACTATTAACTAGATAACACTCCGCAAGTATACGGGATCAATAGTATATAGCAGAAGTAGGGGTCGAACCCACAAGGATTGGTTTAGCAATTATCGGTTATTTGACTCGAACGCTATTTGAAGAAATCATTATGGAAGAGATTTGACTAAATTAATCTAAGAACTAAAATTATAATTAATCTATGAAAGCAAATAAACTACTCTAACCATTCATCTACGAAAGCAAGTAAAGAAAGCATTAAATTTGAAAGCAAGGAAAAATGTGTAACCCTAGAAAGCATTAAACAATAAAAGAATCATAAAACAAGAACTAAATAACTCAAGAAATAAAAGGTTTAAGAATGCTTCTCTAATGAAGAGTCACAAGTTCTTGGTCCAAGGTTGTCATTCTTGAACCTCTCCTTTACTCCTTCTTAAAAATAAAGAAAACCCTAGTCCAATCTATTGAATTTCTATTGTAATGGCTAATCTAACTACTCGTTGATGTTCCTCCTTCAACTACCCTCAAAATGGGGTATTTAAGGGTGTTTCTAGGGTTTTGGGGTTCTGGGATGATAAGTACATATTTTTCCTAGCCATCCAACGGGGGGACTTTTCTTGCAAAATAAGTCACTTAACACGACCTACCACTTTTGCAGCGCCTTCAAGTGAGTTCCTTCACTTCATCTTCAATTTTCTCCATGATGAAGGCTGAATTTGGGAACACTCAAAACATAAAATTTGTAGATCTATGTCCTAGATTTCTAAAACATCTTGAATCACCACAATTGGATATTATAAAAGAAAGTTATACTCTATCTACCAAACTATGTTAGAATCGCTTCTCGCTCGGTGCATATTTTCCAAATATGCAATTTTGCACGAGATGCCTATAGAATCCTGTAAAACTCAAAACATAAAAGTTGTGGAACACTTCCTTAGCTTTCCAAATCATCCAAAATAACTTTATTCAAAGCTCAAAGAAGAGAATTATGTTTGATCTTCCAAACTATATTCAATTTGCACCACGCCAGTAAACGTTTTCCTCCAATATTATAATCCATTTTAAATCATTCTTCACTCAAACCCGAGAAAACTCAAAATAAACTATTTTATCTCATAATTATTCAATTATTACTCAAATTACATAAATGTGGAGGTAAACGACACATAAAATATATGACATTTACAAGCTTATCAAATACCCCACACTTAGTTTTTGATCGTCCCCGAGCAAAAAATAGCAATAAATCACAAATATACCCAACACATTTCATAAATATTCCACATAAATAGAGAAGAAACAAATCATCATAAAAAAAATATTCAACTGATAATAAACCTCTATACATGATCCTAACAAGATTCTTGTGTAGGTGTTGGCGTAGCCATACAAGACTCGACTTTAATTGGGTCGGACTTTTGGCTTGTAATGTAAGGTTAGGGTATTGGCTAACAAAGAAGGGAAAAAAGGATAAACAAATAGGAAAAATAGCTTTAAATTAATGTGCGCCTCATTAACATAAAACTTCTTTTTTGAACATTAAAACACCCATCTTTCAAAGAGTAACCCCCCACACTTAATTGTCCAAAGACCCATAATAAAATCATTCTTTTTCAATTTCAACCTTACTCACCAACATCATGTAGAGATATCACTTTTTTTTCTTTTCAGAACAGGTACAAGTGGTAGGCACTACCCGTAAAAATTATCTAAGCAGGTACCAGTGATAGGCACTACTTGCTAACACTCCAATGCAGGTGTCAGTGATGTGCACCACCTGCAATATTCCAATGCAGGTGCCAGTGATGGGCACCACCTGCAATATTCCAACACAGGTGCTAGTGATGGGCCCCAACTGCTATGGTCAACAAAAATTTTTCTAAGTAGAACACCCCTTCACCATAAACTGTACATCATTCATTGAAACATTATCACACGACTACCTTCATCCTTATAAAGGTAGATAAAAAATGAGTTAGGAAAAAAAAATTGAACGGTGCTTCTTTCATGCAAAACAAATTAAAGCTCAAATAGGATTCTAGGGATAAATTTTACTGTAATGGTTGGCTTGAAAGGCTCAAACGTCCAAAGTATTGCCTAACCTCATCTTTAAATCAAATCAAATTATCTAAAATTTTGCTTCGAAAATGTAATAAAGTAAGCGTTTGGAGTGCAATATAAGTGAATCTACACAATTATCTCTTAGTGCCAAAAAAGCTACAACATTGTAGGGCTATTAATGCTCAAAACTTAGAAATCATGAGAGGAAAATATTAACAACGATTACCTTACTTATGACAACTTTGTTGAAAAATTATCTAATAGAAAATCGAAAGGAAATGCAAAGCGATTGCAAAAATTTTGAAAATTTTAAAGATTCAACAAATTGGGACTTGTAAATTTAGAAAGTCAAAAATTTTCAAAAATCTTGTAAGGCTCTCAGATCACAAGAAAAGATAAACTATTGAAGCAGAAATTGAGCAAACTACACCAACGAAATATAAATCCAAATAACTCCCCACCCCACACATAGAAATAAACATTGTCCCCAATGTTAAAGAAGATAAAAACACAAAAACAGAAAGGGAAATCTTCTCTGGCAATGAAACTTGTGAACTGTTTATAACTATACTTGATTAACCTACCATCACTGTCATTAGGTACACAAGAATAACTTAAAGCAATGCACAATCTAAAACACCTAAACTTAACTAATTACAAGGTTTAAAACCTTTATTACCCCACCAGGTTGTTAAACTAAAATACATTACAACTTAACGCGTAAATGAATAAAACAGAATTAAAAGAAATACTCCCCTAGTAAAGCCAAGGAGGCTTGCTGAGGATGTTGTAATCCTTAGTAAATGCGCTCCACTGCTTAACGCATCCAAAATCCCCAAGGAACTGAACTTCGGCACTTTAATTAAGTAGATTGTATCATCCCGACCTCATCTAGAATATCATTTTTCTTTCACTGCTTCTAAAACTAGCTCTTTTTCTACAAACACCCCAAATAGAACCTCCTTTATTGTACCCGGGACAAACTCACACTCATGTACAAGAAAACTTGGTGATTCCTCTAAGTATTTAGTGTCCCGGTTGTTGTAACTTCAACTTCATGAGGCTCTTGGGAACTGAATTCCTGTAAGACATTTTCAAATTGTTCTTCTTGAACCGGCACTTCACCCGTTGCTAGAGAGGTTAGAGTCCAGTGTTCTTCACTATTTACCACTCCTGGAATCTGAAAAAATTGGTCGTGTAACTAATTATTGGATGCAGGTTGTTCTTCACAGAGTCTAGACATCTTTTCTTGAAGTTGAGCTTGTTCTTCTCGGAGTTTAGCACACTCTTCTCGATGTTTTTCAAATCCAATCCACAATTCCAATGATCCTGCCTTATCATACTCTTGGATTGATTAGTGAAAGAATTCCTGTTTATAAGGGGGCACCATTGATTCATATAAAGGCTCTGTGGGTGTAGGGAAAGGATAGGGATAACCTAGGTAACTTGAGAAAGAATTTGAATAGTTTGACCATCCCGTTTGATAATCATAAGAGTAGGGAGGATAATCATAAGAAACATGCTCATTGGTGATGCCTCCATAGTTATAAAGATCATAATATCCTTGGCATGAGTTATTCCAATTCATTCCTTGCATGTTCTTATAAGACCGACAAAAAATAAATAAATAAATTACTCTAGTCTAATCTAATGAATTTCTATTCTAATGGCTAATCTGACTCCTAGTTGATGTCCCTCCTTCAACTCCCCACATAATGGGCTATTTATAGGTGTTTGTAGGGTTTTGGGGTTCTGGAATGACAAGTACATGTTTTTTCACGTAGCCGGGCCCACGGGGAGGATTTTCTTTCAAAATAAGTCACTTAACATGAGCTACCACTTTTACAGCACCTGGGCGCAACTTCCAGTGAGTTTCTTCATTTCAAAGATATTCAATTTTCCCCATCATTCAGGCCGAATTTGGAAAATTCAAAACATAAACGTTGTAGACCTATGTCTTACCTTTCTAAAACATCTTGAATCACCACCATTGGATATCGAACAAGAAAGTTATTCTCAATCTACCAAACCGTGTCAGAATCGCTCCTCGCCGGTGCATACTTTCCAAATTTGCAATTTTGAACTAGATGCCTATAGAATCCTGTAAAACTCAAAATATGAAAGTTGTGGACCTCTTCCTTATCTTTCGAATCATCCAAAATCACATCATTCCAAGCTCAAACAAGAGAATTATGTTTGATCTTCCAAACTATATTCAATTTGCACCACGCCAGTGAATGTTTTCCTCCAATATTGTGATCCATTTTAAGTCATTCTTCATTCAAACCCGAGAAAACTCAAAATAAACTATTTTATCTCATAATTTCTCAATTATTACTCCAATTACATAAATATGGAGGTACACGACACATAAAATATATGGCATTTACGAGCTGTTATCAAATACCCCACACTTAGTTATTGATGGTCCTCGAGCAAAACATAGCAATAAATCACAAATATACTCAACACAATTCATTAATCTTCCACATAAATAAACAAGAACCAAATCAACAAAAGAAAAACAGTCAAATGATAATAAACCATTGTACCTGAATTCCTGTGTAGGTGTGTGTGTGTCCATATAGGAAATAACTTCTAAAACACAAAGATCAAATCATGCAAACCCTTTAAATTTTTCTAAACACTCCATAGCTTACTCTTCTTACATTTCTCCACTAATGTAGATAATCCACTCGATTTTAATTGGGTAGGACTTTTGGCTTGCAATGTAAGGCTAGGGCATTGGCTAACAAAGAAGGGAAAAAATGATAAACAAATAAGAAAAATAGCATTAAATTAATGTGCGCCTCATTAACATAAAACTTCTTTTTTGAACATTAAAACACCCATCCTTCAAAGAGTAACCCCATACTTAATTGACAAAACACCCATAATAAAGAATCATTATATTTCAATTTCAACCTTACTCACCAACATCATGTAGAAATATCACATTTTTGTCTTTTCAAAACGGGTACATGTGGCAGGCACTACCCGCAAAAATTATCTAAGCAGGTACCAGTGAGAGGCACTACCTGCTAACACTCCAATTCAGGTGCCAGCGATGGGCACCACCTGCATTATTCCAACGCAGGTCCCAGTGATGGGCACCACCTGCAATATTCCAACGCAGATGCCAGTGATGGGCACCACTTGCTATGGTCAACAAAAAATTTTCTAAAACCCCTTCACTGTAAACTGTATACAATTCATTGGAACGTTATCACACAACTACCTTCATCCTCATAAAGGTAGATAAAAAATGAGTTAGGAAAAAAAAACGAACGGTTCTTCTTTCATGCAAAAGAAATTAAGGCACAAATAGGGTTCTAGGGATAAATTTTACAGTAATGGTTGGCTTGAAAGGCTCAAACGTCCAAAGTCATGCCTACGCTCACCTTTAAATCAAATCATAAAATTATCCAAAATTTTGCTTCTAAAATGTAATAAAGTAAGTGTTTGGAGTGAAATATAAATGAATCCACACAATTATCTCTTAGTGCCAAAAAAGCTACAACATTGTAGGGCTATTAGTGCTCAAAAATTAGAAATCATGATAGGAAAATATTAACATCGACTACCCTACTCATGAAAACTTAGTTCAAAAATTATCCAGTAGAAAATCGAAAAAACATGCAAAGCGATTGCAAAAATTTTAAAGATTCAACAAATTGGGACAAAAATTTTGGAAAGCAATCGGATCACAAGAAAAGCTAAAATATTGAAGCAAAAATTGAGCAAACTACACCAACGAAATATAAATCCAAATAACTACCCACCCCACACATAGAAATAAACATTGTCCCCAATGTTAAAGAAGATAACAGCACAAAAATGGAAAGGGAAAGCTTCTCTGGCAATGAAAAATGGTTAGTGCAAAACATCCCATCCTAACTATCTATAAGGCGAGTTGAAACACGTTGGGAACTGCTTATAACTATACTCGATTAACCTACCATCACTGTCATTAGCTACACAAGTATAACTTAAAGCAATTCACAATCCAAAACACATAAACTTAACCAATTACGAGGTTTAAAACCTTTATTACCCCGCAGGGTTGTTAAACTAAAATACATAATAACTTAACGCGTAAATAAATAAAACATAATTACATGAAGTACTCCCCTACTAAAGCCAAGGAGGCTTGCTGAGGATGTTGTAATCCTTAGTAAATGCGCTCCATTGGTTAACGCATCCAAATTCCCGAAGGAACTGAACTTCGACATAAGTAGATTGTATCTCCCCGAGCTCCTCTAAATTGTATCATTCTTTTTTCACTCCTTCTAAAACTAGCTCTTTTTGTACGAACACCCCAAATAGAACCTCCTTTGTTGTAACCGGGACAAACTCGCACTCCTGTACCAGAAAAGTTGGTGATTCCTCTACATAAGCATTGAGTGTCTCAGTTGTTGTAACTTCAACTACTGTCTTCATGAGGCTCTCGGGATCCGGTTTCTTGTAAGACATTTTAGATTTGTTCTTCTTGAACCGGCACTTCACCCGTTGCTAGAGAGGTTAGAGTCCAGTGTTCTTCACTATTTACCACTCCTGGAATCTGAAAAAATTGGTCGTGTAACTAATTATTGGATGCAGGTTGTTCTTCACAGAGTCTAGACATCTTTTCTTGAAGTTGAGCTTGTTCTTCTCGGAGTTTAGCACACTCTTCTCGATGTTTTTCAAATCCAATCCACAATTCCAATGATCCTGCCTTATCATACTCTTGGATTGATTAGTGAAAGAATTGGGGCACCATTGATTCATATAAAGGCTATAAGGGTGTAGGGAAAGGATAGGGATAACCTAGGTAACTTGAGAAAGAATTTGAATAGTTTGACCATCCCGTTTGATAATCATAAGAGTAGGGAGGATAATCATAAGAAACATGCTCATTGGTGATGCCTCCATAGTTATAAAGATCATAATATCCTTGGCATGTAGAGTTATTCCAATTCATTCCTTGCATGTTCTTATAAGACCGACAAAAAATAAATAAATAAATTACTCTAGTCTAATCTAATGAATTTCTATTCTAATGGCTAATCTGACTCCTAGTTGATGTCCCTCCTTCAACTCCCCACATAATGGGATATTTATAGGTGTTTGCAGGGTTTTGGGGTTCTGGGATGACAAGTACATGTTTTTCCACGTAGCCGGGCCCACGGGGAGGATTTTCTTGCAAAATAAGTCACTTAACACGAGCTACCACTTTTGCAGCGCCTGGGCGCGACTTCCAGTGAGTTCCTTCACTTCATATTCAATTTTCCCCAAGATTAAGGCCAAATTTGGAAATTCAAAACATAAACGTTGTAGACCTATGTCTTACCTTTCTAAAACATCTTGAATCACCTTCAAGAGACAAGAAAGTTATTCTCAATCTACCAAACCGTGTCAGAATCGTTCCTCAGCGGTGCCTAGTTTCCAAATTTGCAAGGATGAAGGTGTCATCCGTATGAGAATCTTAAGAAAAACCCAAAACATAAAAGTTGGGAAGATCTTCCTTAGCTTTCAAATCATCCAAAATCACATCATTCCAAGCTCAAACAAGATAATTATGTTTGATCTTCCAAAACTATATTCAATTTGCACCACGCCAGTGAACATTTTCCTCCAATATTGTGATCCATTTTAAGTCATTCTTCACTCAAATCCAAGAAAACTCAAAATAAACTATTTTATCTCATAATTACTCAATTACTACTCAAATTATATAAATAAGGAGGTAAATGACATATAAAAAATATGACATTTACGAGCTTATTAAATACCCCGCACTTAGTTTTTGATCGTCCTCGAGCAAAACATAGCAATAAATCACAAATATAGTCAACACATTTCATCAATCTTCCACATAAATAACCAAGAACCAAATGATCATAAGAAAAACAGTCAAATGATAATAAACCCCTATACATGAATTCCTGTGTAGGTATGTGCATAGCCATACAAGAAATAACTACATTTGAAGTTTAAAACACAAAGATCAAATCATGCAAACCCTTTAAATTTTTCTAAAGACTCCATAGCTTACTGTTCTTACATTTCACCACTAATATGGATAATCGACTCGACTTTAATTGGGTAGGACTTTTGGCTTGTAATGTAAGGGTTGGGTATTGGATAACAAAGAAGGGAAAAAAGGATAAACAAATAAGAAAAATAGCTTAAACTTAATGTGCGCCTCCGTAACACAAAACTTCTTTTTTGAACATTAAAACACCCATCCTTCAATGAGTAACCCCTCACTTAATTGACCAAACACCCAAAATAAAATCATTCTTTTTCAATTTCAACCTTACTCACCAACATTATGTAAAAATATCACCTTTTTTTCTTTTCAAAACGGGTACTAGTGGTACGCGCTACCCGAAAAAATTATCTAAGAAAGTACCAGTGAGAGGAACTACCTGCTAACACTCCAACTCAGGTGCCAGCAATGGGCACCACCTGAATTATTCCAACACAGGTGCCAGTGATGGGGCACCACCTGCAATATTCCAACGTAGGTGCTAGTGATGGGCACCACTTGCTATGGTCAACAAAAAATTTTCTAACACCCCTTCACCGTAAACTGTACACCATTCATTGGAACATTGTCATACAACTACCTTCATCCTTATAAAGGTAGATAAAAAATGAGTTATAAAAAAAAAATGAACGGTTATTCTTTCATGAAAAAGAAATTAAGGCTCAAATAGGGTTCTAGGGATAAATTTTATAGTAATGGTTGGTTTGAAAGGCTCAAACGTCCAAAGTCATGCCTACCCTCCCCTTCAAATCAAATCAAATTTTCTAAAATTTTGCTTCGAAAATGTAATAAAGTAAGTGTTTGGAGTGAAATATAAGTGAATCTACACAATTATCTCTTAGTGCCAAAAAAGATACAACATTGTAGGGCTATTAGTGCTCAAAAATTAGAAATCATGATAGGAAAATATTAACATCGACTACCCTGCTCATGACAACTTAGTTCAAAAATTATCTACTAGTTCAAAACCAAAAAGACATGCAAAGCGATTGCAAAAATTTTAAAAAATTTTGAAGATTCAACAAATTTGGACAAAAATTTTAAAAAATCTTGAAAAGCTCTCATATCACAAGAAAAGCTAAAATATTGAAGCAAAAATTGAGCAAACTACACCAATGAAATATAAATCCAAATAACTACCCACCCCACACATAGAAATAAACATTGTCCCCAATGTTAAAGAAGATAAAAGCACAAAAATGGAAAGGGAAAGCTTCTCTGGCAATGAAAAATGGTTAGTGCAAAACATCCCATCCTAACTATCTATAAGGCGTGTTGAAACTTGGGAACTGCTTATAACTATACTCGATTAACCTACCATCACTTTCATTAGCTACACAAGTATAACTTAAAGCAATTCACAATCTAAAACACATAAACTTAAGCAATTACGAGGTTTAAAACCTTTATTACCCCGCCGGGTTGTTAAACTAAAATACACAATAACTTAAAGCGTAAAAAAATAAAACACAGTGAATTAAATGAAGTACTCTCCTAGTAAAGCCAAGGAGGCTTCCCGAGGATGTTGTAATCCTTAGTAAATGCGCTCCGTTGGTTAACGCATCAAAAATACCCAAGGAACTGAACTTCGACATAAGTAGATTGTATCTCCCCGAGCTCCTCTAAATTGTATCATTCTTTTTTCACTCCTTCTAAAACTAGCTCTTTTTGTACGAACACCCCAAATAGAACCTCCTTTGTTGTAACCGGGACAAACTCGCACTCCTGTACCAGAAAAGTTGGTGACTCCTCTACATAAGCATTGAGTGTCTCAGTTGTTGTAACTTCAACTTCATGAGGCTCTCGGGATCCGGTTTCTTGTAAGACATTTTAGATTTGTTCTTCTTGAACCGGCACTTCACCCGTTGCTAGAGAGGTTAGAGTCCAGTGTTCTTCACTATTTACCACTCCTGGAATCTGAAAAAATTGGTCGTGTAACTAATTATTGGATGCAGGTTGTTCTTCACAGAGTCTAGACATCTTTGATCTAGATGTGTTCTTGAAGTTGAGCTTGTTCTTCTCGGAGTTTAGCACACTCTTCTCGATGTTTTTCAAATCCAATCCACAATTCCAATGATCCTGCCTTATCATACTCTTGGATTGATTAGTGAAAGAATTGGGGCACCATTGATTCATATAAAGGCTCTGTAGGTGTAGGGAAAGGATAGGGATAACCTAGGTAACTTGAGAAAGAATTTGAATAGTTTGACCATCCCGTTTGATAATCATAAGAGTAGGGAGGATAATCATAAGAAACATGCTCATTGGTGATGCCTCCATAGTTATAAGGATGATAATATCCTTGGCATGAGTTATTCCAATTCATTCCTTGCATGTTCTTATAAGACCGACAAAAAATAAATAAATAAATTACTCTAGTCTAATCTAATGAATTTCTATTCTAATGGCTAATCTGACTCCTAGTTGATGTCCCTCCTTCAACTCCCCATAATGGGATCTTGTCCATGTTGAAGGATATTATCATCCTTATAACTACAGGGTTTTTCTTACCTACATGTTTTTCCACGTAGCCGGGCCCACGGGGAGGATTTTCTTGCAAAATAAGTCACTTAACACGAGCTACCACTTTTGCAGCGCCTGGGCGCGATTTCCAGTGAGTTCCTTCACTTCATATTCAATTTTCCCCAAGATTCAGGCCAAATTTGGAAAATTCAAAACATAAACGTTGTAGACCTATGTCTTACCTTTCTAAAACATCTTGAATCACCTTCAACCGGACAAGAAAGTTATTCTCAATCTACCAAACCGTGTCAGAATCGCTCCTCACCGGTGCCTAGTTTCCAAATTTGCAATTTTGAACGAGATGCCTATAGAATCCTATAAAACTCAAAACATAAAAGTTGGGAAAATCTTCCTTAGCTTTCAAATCATCCAAAATCACATCATTCCAAGCTCAAACAAGATAATTATGTTTGATCTTCCAAAACTATATTCAATTTGCACCACGCAGTGAATGTGTAAAAGGGGTAGGTTGTGATCCATTTTAAGTCATTCTTCACTCAAATCCAAGAAAACTCAAAATAAACTATTTTATCTCATAATTACTCAATTATTACTCAAATTATATAAATAAGGAGGTAAATGACACATAAAAAATATGACATTTACGAGCTTATTAAATACCCCGCACTTAGTTTTTGATCGTCCTCGAGCAAAACATAGCAATAAATCACAAATATAGTCAACACATTTCATCAATCTTCCACATAAATAACCAAGAACCAAATGATCATAAGAAAAACAGTCAAATGATAATAAACCCCTATACATGAATTCCTGTGTAGGTATGTGCATGGCCATACAAGAAATAACTTTTAAAACACAAACCCTTTAAATTTTTCTAAACACTCCCTAGCTTACTATTCTTACATTTCACCACTAATGTGGATAATCAACTCGACTTTAATTGGGTAGGACTTTTGGCTTGTAATGTAAGGGTAGGGTATTGGATAACAAAGAAGGGAAAAAAGGATAAACAAATAAGAAAAATAGCTTAAACTTAATGGTGCGTCTCCGTAACAGAAAACTTCTTTTTTGTACATTAAAACACCCATCCTTCAAAGAGTAACCCCTCACTTAATTGACCAAACACCCAAAATAAAATCATTCTTTTTCAATTTCAACCTTACTCACCAACATTATGTAAAAATATCACCTTTTTTTCTTTTCAAAACGGGTACTAGTAGTAGGCACTACCCGAAAAAATTATCTAAGCAGGTACCAGTGACAGGAACTACCTGCTAACACTCCAACTCAGGTGCCAGCAATGGGCACCACCTGCATTATTCCAACACAGGTGCCAGTGATGGGCACCACCTGCAATATTCCAACGCAGGTGCTAGTGTGGGCACCACTTGCTATGGTCAACAAAAATTTTTCTAACACCCCTTCACCGTAAACTATACACCATTCAATGGAACATTGTCATACAACTACCGTCATCCTTATAAAGGTAGATAAAAAATGAGTTATAAAAAAAAAAACGAACGGTGCTTCTTTCATGAAAAAGAAATTAAGGCTCAAATACTTGGGTTCTAGGGATAAATTTTATAGTAATGGTTGGTTTGAAAGGCTCAAACGTCCAAAGTCATGCCTACCCTCACCTTTAAATCAAATCAAATTTTCTAAAATTTTGCTTCGAAAATGTAATAAAGTAAGTGTTTGGAGTGAAATATAAGTGAATCTACACAATTATCTCTTAGTGCCAAAAAAGATACAACATTGTAGGGCTATTAGTGCTCAAAAATTAGAAATCATGATAGGAAAATATTAACATCGACTACCCTGCTCATGACAACTTAGTTCAAAAATTATCCAGTAGAAAATCGAAAAGACATGCAAAGCGATTGCAAAAATTTTAAAAAATTTTGAAGATTCAACAAATTTGGACAAAAATTTTAAAAAATCTTGAAAAGCTCTCATATCACAAGAAAAGGTAAAATATTGAAGCAAAAATTGAGCAAACTACACCAACAAAATATAAATCCAAATAACTCCCCACCCCACACATAGAAATAAACATTGTCCCCAATGGCTAAAGAAGATAAAAGCACAAAAACGGAAAGGGAATGCTTCTCTAGCAATGAAAAATGGTTGGTGCAAAATTTTCCATTCCAACTATCTACAGGGAGAGTTGAAACTTGGGAATTGATAATAACTATACTCGATTAACCTACCATCACTATCATTAGCTACACAAGTATAACTTATAGCAATTCACAATCTAAAACACATAAACTTAACCAATTATGAGATTTAAAACCTTTATTACCCCACCGGGTTGTTAAACTAAAATACATAATAACTTAACGCGTAAATAAATAAAACAGAATTAAATGAAGTACTCCCCTAGTAAAGCCAAGAAGGCTTGCCAAGGATGTTGTAATCCTTAGTAAATGCGCTCCGTTGCTTAACGCATCCAAAATCCCATAGGAACTGAACTTCGACATAAGTAGATTTTATCTCCCCGAGCTCCTCTAAAATGTGTCATTCTTCTCTCACTCCTTCTAAAACTAGCTCTTTTTGTACGAACACCCCAAATGTCACATTATCCTTAGTATCCTTAAAATAAATACTCCCTTAGATGCCTATAGAATCCTGGAAAAGTCAAAACATAAATGTTGTGGAACTCTTCCTTATATTTCCAAATCATCCAAAATCACATCATTCGGCGCTCAAACCAGAGAGTTATGTTTGATCTTCGAAACTATATTTGATTTGCGCCTCGCCAGTGAATGTTTTCCTCCAATATTGTGGTCCATTTTAAGTCATTCTTTACTCAAGCCCGAAAAAACTCAAAATAAACTATTTTATCTCATCATTACTCAATTATTACTCAAATTACATAAATACAGAGGTAAATGACACATAAAATATATGACATTTACGAGCTTATCACAAACCAATTGTCTAAATAGAAATTGGTCTAGATTCTCGATTCTTGTTACCAGTTCTCATTTGATATACCCTTATTTACCCTACTACACTGATAATTGTATGCTTTCAGATATTAGTAGAAATGTAGGATATAGTAGTTTAACTTGCATACTTCCACTGTGGATCAATGATATTTGTTTTGTTTGTGACATTCATTTGAATTTTGTTTTTTATACTTGTGAAGTATGAGTAAATTTTGAGCCAATAAAATGATTTAGTTAAGTTCTTGGGACTATTTGAACCAAAAAACAACTTAAATGTCATATTATCCTTAGTGTCCCATTTTGAACCTTATTTATTTCTTTACCATCTTATTTAGCTAACATACTCCTTATACTTTTATCCTTCATTCTACCCATCACCTTGGTAATTAGTGTTGGTGGTGTACAACATCAGTATTATATGCACAAAGTTATGGATGGTAGGGAAGAATATGAGTTGTGTTTGTTGGGAAAAATTGTAAAGTTATATATCTTGTTTGATGCAATTCACCTATGTTTATAATTTGATGAAAAAAAACAAGGAAAAAAAAGAAAAAAATGTTGAAAAAGAAAAAAGGAAAAAATTGAAAACTAATAAAGAAGGACAATTCCTTCTACATTGTGTGAAATGTTGTCAATAGAAAGAAGGAAAATTTTCTTCTAAGTGTAATAAAAAAAAAGGTGCATTTTTTTTGCTTCTAAAGTGGCAGTTGGTTTTTCTCACTCCAGAATACATCTTCTTCCTCATTGAGTCTCGACCATGGCCGAGAAAGAAGCCCTGCAGCCTTCGGCTAGAGGGCAACCAAGATCCTTTGCAAAGGTCAGTCAAGGCAAGCAGCTTTCAACAAAAAATCCAATCCATCAATTGGACAAACCACTGAAGCAACTGCAATCTTACAAAGGTGAACTGGCTAGTTTTTCACAGATGAAGAGGTGCAAGAATTGGCTATTCTATTTCGACTTTCTCTGGTAGGCAATTTTCCTCTAGAAAGGCCGACTAAGGAAAGAGTTCATAAAAGCTTCCAAACAATTAGTTTCAAGAGTCCTTTCACAATTGGATTATTGGATCATAAGCATCTTTTAATTCGGTTTTCATTAGAAGATGATTACTTGAGGTGCTAGCTTAAGGGCACATGGTTCATGAATGGATTTTCCATTTATGTTCTAAAATGGCTTCTGCTCTTTACATCGATATTGAACCTGCAATTTTTCCTATTTGGATCACATTAGAAGGTTTACCAACTTTTTTTTTTCAATAGACATTTGGTTTTCTCGTTGGCTCAAGCCGCACTCCATTGAAGTTGGATTTAGAAATGGAATACTTCACCGGGCCAAACACTGCAAAAGTATGTGTAGAAGTAGACTGATTATCTAAATTACCTTCAAGACTTTGGTTGGGTAGGGGAGAAAGGAAAATGGAAAAATATTTTCTACGAGGATCTCCCACAGTACTGCAAAAAATGAAATAAAATTGGCCATGATTTGGCCGAATGCATAGTGGGGGTTTCAACTTCACACAACAAGAAGAATGTTGAGGATACTAGACAAAAGAAGAAGCAACTGATGGAAGTAGATGAGAAAACCACACAGAAGTCCCAACCAGCCCAAAAATAGGGAAAATAAACCAAAAAATGGATGCCAATCGCAAATCCAGAAGCTAGTCCATCTGGTGTGGCACATGAAAATGATATAGATGGTGGCCAAGCAATCAGTCCAGAGGCTTCCCTTGTGGGAAAATGGCCACTAACGGGGTGCTCGAGATGGAGCAGCTGGTCACAACACTGGAGGAGCGGGAAACTAATCAGCCACAAGTCAAGGATATTCAAAATTCATATTCCTCAATTGGTGGAAGTGGTTCAGCCATTATCTCTCCAAACCAATTTCAAACTTCAAACCCTATTTTTGAGGGGAATAATCTAGAGGCAACAACCACTGACTCGGCGAATGATCCACAAAAGCAGCCCCCAAATCTGGAACTAACGAATTGTGCTCTTATAGCTCAAATTTCGAACCAACCTCATTTGGTGGAAGTTGATCAAGATGTTTGGTCCTCTCATGCAAATTCCACTTCCCAAAAATTGTCTACCTCATCCTTGCGAACTCAAGCTGTTCGGCTAGCTCAACTTTTCCATATTCTAAGACTACACAAGTTGTTCTAGGCATTGGTTCTCGGTTCTCTTCAACAAATTGTAGTTCAAACAAACCAACATATTGCGACTCAGACGATAGAGAACTAATTAACGAGATGCCAGATAAGTGGATATTTTTCAATTCTGAGGCAAGAGAAGACCAGTAATGGATTGTTTCAGACAACCAGTTAATTTAACTCCTTTCTTTTCAAATTTGGGATCTCCAAAAGAATGCCTTTCTCCTTGGAAGATCTATGAATCATTTGTAAAATGGTAGGAAGGAAATTGAAGTCAATGGTATAGCAAAAGGAGTCTATGCAATATAAAAAAGTCCTAGCAAAGAGAGGAAGAAGGCACAAAGGTTAAGGTGATCTATAAAGAACACATAAAATGTCAACTAGAAGTTTTAGTGAACTTCCAAACTAACATTATTCACTCAATCCCAAGTTACATGGCCCTAGCAAAAAAGGACACCAAAGATATTTATGGTGTAAATAGTTATAGGAGGTTTTGGCCTCGTTTCCCTCATTTGTACAATTTTTCTTTTTAATAAAAGGGTGCCAACCCCCCACCTTTAGGTGATTTTAATTTTAAAAAAAAAAAAAAGAGTAGTTTAAAGTGTTGCTTCATTTACTTGTTTTCCTTGGATTTAATTTGGTTAATTAGTGTTTGTTAATGGCTTTCTTAGTTTAAATCTTTAGTAGTTAGTTAAAATTCTTTTCTTCATTTGTCTAAATAGCACAAAGACCTCATATACCTAATAATTGCCACAACAATCCTCGTGGGAACAATACTTACTCATCACTAACTATAAACCTACATTGTATCCTTGAGAGTGTGAAAGTGAAGATTAAGTGTTGTTAGAGTTTTTATAGCCTGTTGATTGAATTATACACTTACCCCATCCCGAACAAGAACAAGCATACTAGCACCAATTGGCATATTTCAAAGACATTGCTTCCACTTGCCTTATTGATTGTTCTAATAGCATACTTTGAAGGTACGACATTTGTGATGCCGATTCCTGTAGTCGTCTTATTCCTAAGAGAAAATCATTTGCTTTTGATACTTTTGCATAACAAGGATCCTAAGCCAAGGAAGAGAAATGAAACGCACCCAAGATCATATCAAGAATTAGTAACGTATAAGATAGATCTAATACTACCAAAATGCAAAACACACAATTGGCCTAACTCTTCACCAACCATTTTAAAATATTTTTCCAAAAGAATAGCTGGATAATGATTAGAACTTTTGATCATTGAACAAAAGATATTCCAAATAAACCGTTTCTAAAACCAATTAGCACGTTACTCTCTTTTTAACATCAAGAATAGTTAGTTTTTGAAACAAGTAATCGCAACAAGAACTATCTATATTTCCAACTAAAACGAAATCACCAATTCAATGCTACAAATTATGTGCTACTATTAGGTCAATAGAACCATTGAGCACCAAAATGATCCTATTTCTATCCAACTATCAAAACTTCTATCCACAAAACAAAACCATTACAAAAGTCAAATAAGACTTTATAACCCATCACTGATCTTTTCAACTGTTTATTCAATGATGAGTTGTAAACTCATCCTACCACTCACCCATATCATAAGAAATAAAATACTACAAAAAAGTATATAAAAGCATAATGTAGCATACTGTAATATTAGCAAATGATTTTCAACTTTACTTGGGCAATCAAAAAGCTCATATAGAGATGGACAATATATCAACTAACAGAGTGTGAATGCAACCAATTAAGTACAAGTTGAACTCAAAACCATGGATCCATCTTTAACCAAAAAAATTCATCAATAATAAGCACAATACCGAACAAGGCTAAGCAAAATGAGCAACTTCAAATAGATCATATAAATGCAAATCAATTTATCTCATGAGTCTTAGGGGTTTAATTTCCTTCTATAACCAACATAGCTACACCAAGTAGGGGTGATTGAGGCTTCACGAGGCCTAAACAATCGAAGAAAAAAGAAAAATACGCCTAAGGCCACGGGATTTAACAAAACACAAATGGTTATCTAAATGCCCAACACATCCCCCCAAAGCTTAGTTTCACACAAAATTGGTATCCAAAAGGCACTCAAAACCAAAGGCTACTCTAGGATATTCAAAGCATTCATATGAATTTCTCAAAATAAACTCAAAACAATTAGCAAATGAGCTGCGTCAACCACTAGAATATCCACAATCATATGGTAAAATTCAAGTCCAAGTACAACCAATAAAGCATAAATAAAAATCACATATCACACAAAGTCCTACATTGCCATCAACATTGTCATCAACAACCAAATTTCTCCAAGTGAATTAAAAATCATTTACTAACATCGAAACATAAATAATCTAAACAAAGCAAACAAGCCTTTATTTCCTATTGAGTTCTTAACCTAAAACATAAAGCTTAAAAATCAAAAAGGGAAGAAGTAGTTCCTTAACAACACAAAGGAGGCTTCTCAAGGTTGTCAAAATCCTTGGTGAACTTGCACCATTTCATATTACATCCAAAGTTGCTTGGACATCTTAAACTTTGGCAATTTTAATTTACAGCTTCCTCGATCCACTCTTGAAAGTAACCTTGTTTTCTATTCCTTGAGCCACATTTTTTCCTACAAACACTCCATAGAGCGCGGTGTCAAACACTCAAAAGCTACTAGAATCGAAATCGCGCTCACAACTGTGGTTTGAGATTTTCTAGGGGCAAAAATGCCCAGAACTAGGCTATTTTGTGGTTGGAACTTGTTCCTTAACCTAGCACTATATACAGCACATTTAAGCCTCTTTATTCACATATTTAGAGTGTGTTAGTAGGTGTTAGTGAAGGCTAGTTAGGTCTTCCTTTTCCTTCCCACCTGGGTAGGATAATCCTAGATTAGATGTAGTTTAGTGGTAATTTTTAATCTCCTAGTTATGGATTGAAGACCATTAATGTAAGATCTTTTATGTTTATGTTTAATCTCCTTTAATTTTTTTTAATTTAGTATAGTTTAGTCTACTTGCTTGTTTACTTGCTTTATTACATTAGTTGGTAGATTAGTTTATGGCCTTCTTTAAATATACAGTTTTGAATACTTTCCTCGTGGTAAATTGTAGTTAGGATGTTGAAATGCTCTCTTAGAACATTATCGTTTTACAAGCTTTCTTTAAAATGCTTTCTTTAAATTTCTTGTCTTTAATTAGGCACTAGATAGTTTGGGTTAAGGTTTGATGATGCCAATTTCCTATGGTCTTGAATGATTAGTTGGTTGAATGATTAAAATGGTGGATAATTGGGAAGTAGTAAATGGTTCGGTTGCTCAGTGAGAGGGAAAGAATCTCCACTGAACCATGTCAGTGAGGTTAATGCTACAATGAGCATTGAGTGTTAATTCTTAGACGGGTTTATTACTTGATTAGGACAATTAGTAGTCAAGCCAAGATTCTGACTTTTCTAGGGTTGTCCTGTAACTCCATGAGGAAAATTGGACTAGCATCATGAGCTGGTCCAAGTGATTAATTCATAATTGGGAAGGAATCCCTTGTTAGACCCATAAAGCTATTTGATCCAATCAATTGATTAAACTCCAGGAATCTCTGGCTAATCGAACACTAACCCATTTTAAATAGCTTTCTTAGCTACTTTATCTTTAATTATAGTACAATCTTTTCTTAAATTAAACTCTTCAAATAGAAATCCAACCAAATAATTTGTAATTACCTACCAATCCTTGCAAGTTCAATCCCTACTTCTCCTTGCTACTATTTGACCCCGTATACTTGCAGTGCACCATCTAGTTAGTTGTAGGATTTAGGTATTTTATAAATTTATAACTAGTTGTGATTGTTGTCATCCATCAATCTTGCCTCATCAACTTCTTGGATGGGTTGGAGAAGGATTTGGGCTCCACTGGTTCATAAGAAGGCTCTTGAGGTAGAGGGAACGAATAAGGATTTTTTTTGGTAGTGGTCATAAGAACGAATATGGATGGGTATGCCATCCCATTTCATAGTCTAAGGGGTAGGGAGAATAATCACAAGAAACATACTTATTGGTTACGCATCCATCATCGTAAGAATGATAATATATAATCCACGCTGGTTCTACAAGTTAAAATTTCCTAATCCCGTGTTTCCACTAATATCAGTAAATATGCAGTTATCAATGTAATAGGGTGAATAAGGGTTAATCCCACGAGGACTGTAACAAATGCCGAGAATCTAGCACAATTTATATTTAAATAATTGGTTTGCAAAGGATTTGGATTATACAATTAAAATGCAAAAATAATTAAAAGAATAAAATTAGAAAGCAATTAAATTGAATTGAGGTTGCAGGAATGGATAAAAATGGGTCGAATGCTAGGCTAGCATTTATCTTGGGTTACTCAAATCTCAGGTCAATCAATTAGTTTAAATTATAATTACCGGATATTCAATTCCCATATTTTCACCCAATCCCGATGTAATCGGTAATTGAATCCTATCAAATTAATTGACTAGGGTTCGAGAAACTATCTCATGCCTACGTAATCAATTTGAGTCATTATCCTCATGGAAATCGAATTTCTTTCTGGGCACACTTGGCAAATCAACAAATTAATTCCAGAATCACTCTTAACTAGGATAATTAGCCTAATAATTTAACACTGATCTATGATAAAGGATCAAAAGTCTTATTTCCACGGCCAACCTAACCAACTCTAACAGTGATCAATCTCTAAAATTGTCAATTTATCTCAATTGTTTGCCTATTAAAATAATTTTACAATTAACCATTAATTCAATATACCCATTATAATTGCATAAGTCATACCCGAACTCTAATTAATTTAGCAATTCATGATATGTGGAAATGAAAACAAATTAATTGAATTGATTGCAGACATATTAAATTTACAAATAAACATAAAAGTGCAATTGAAATTAAATAAATGAAAGACAAGTTACTGGAATCGAAATTATTGTAAAAGTACTTGAATTAAATGCCTTGAATGATCCACAAGTAAAAAAATTAATCTACAGAATTAAAGAATTAAATAACCACAAAAGTAGTCTAAAACCCTAGACAAAAGATGAAAAAGAAAGTCTAAGAATCGCTCTATTTGAGCGTTCTCAGTTACAAAATCCCTTATTTATAAAAAACGTTGATACGGCCCAAGCTCAAATCAACCCAACCACAGTCAATAATTGAATTGTTGCTGTCCAGGTGTCAGCAGGTCAGCCATTAACAACGAGTGAAATAATGCAATCAGCAGTAGTCAGAAGACATGGTTGCGGCTGATTAGTCGTAGTCCAACCACAGTCAGGGATTGGTTCTTTTCCAGGATTGCTTCATCTTCTTTTTCTTCCATTCTAGCCCTTTGCACTGCTACCAATTGACCACTTTGTCCCTAGTTCACCTGCATAAAACATAAAACAGCATAAATAGACAATTATACCAACAAAAAGACACATTTAACTATAAAAACAACTTAAAACGACATAACTACTATGAACATCCTAAACATAAATTAACTAAACTAAAACACAACAAATATGACTAAATACACTAAAACTTATGACAAAAGACACACAAAAAATAACTTTAAATTTAGAATTATCAACTCTCCCCAACTTAGTATTTTGCTATTAAGATGTCCCAAACAAAATTAACTAGTCATAACCCAACACAAATACAAAATACGAATAGGAATGACAATTTCAAAGTTGGATTTATCTACTTGACTCATCAACCTAGTCCACATCCAACCAATCACATAGAATCATGTCCCAATTTTGCTCACACAAAGAGTCCATCAGAACAAACGTCAAATACACTTTCTCAACTATAAGTACAAGAACGTACATTTATCAATATGGGCCACATCACATAGCAAATTTATCTACCAACAACCAATTCAAAAGATGTATAAAATTGAGCATCTATAACCATCACGAAGGTAAAAAATGATCAATAGGCCTTAACATTCAAACACACAAATTTATACAATAGCTAACTATTAGAGAATCATTACACTTGTTTAACTCAAAAACAACAATATAACCTTTCGTAGTTCCTTTATGACCAACTTCTATTTGGCTCTTTATTTTATTTTTTCAGGCTTAGCAAGATGCATTTTCAGGCAAGCGGCCTCATACTGATTCTTGTTTCTTACCATGCTTATGCATTTTATGTAATGTAAGACACTTTTTCATTTCAGTTATTTTTTTTTATTTAAGCTTATTGAAGCACTTAGAGCACTTAAGGAACTAGCTGCAGGAAAAGGGTTATGTTAATGTAAATCAATTAAACAAATGTAATGAAGCCTAATACCCAGCTATGCAAAAACATGCAAATGAAACACAAAAGCCTACGTCATGTCCTACTCTATCTTGCCAAACAACTACAAAAATTCAATTCCAACAACTTCAATTTGGCATGGGCATCAAAATAAATCACGTGACTCTTCTCTAATAGCAATAAGTTCAAATACTTATAACCAAGAAAGTACAATTGACATAAGTTCGAACTTCTACCCATTTTAAACATAATCATAAAACATGAAACACGCGAATTTATAATCTTAGGTTTTCTTATTGTTGACAATTAGAATTCAATCTTACTATTAATATGCCATTCCATTAACACAAGACTTAAGAAATGACAGTACATCATCAAAAAAAATACTAAACACAAAAATAACAAATCATAGACATTCAACTAAATGACCACTTGCCCACACAACACTAAACGTCAACAACTAAACAAGGCAATTAGGAAATAACAAAAACTAATTAACAAGAACGTAAAAATAAAAATAAAAATAACACTCCCTTGACAAATTTGAGAAAATTATTAAGAGATCAATATTCATCTGTCTTGGATGGCCCATCATCATTTCCTCCTTTCTTTGTCCTCGGCCTCTCTCTCTCCACATCATCTAGTGGTTCATAATGCCATTTCAGTGGGAGAGTGGTCTGCGGCAAGTGAGTTATATCAAAATTCCTTAGGTGATTGAGCTGCCATGCCAGGAAATCCATCTTTTGTCTCATCTCCCTCTGTATCTCATCATTAAGCAGAGGATGGAAAATAGAATTGGAAGAAGGCTTGTGCAGGGGTACAAGAAATGGTCCCTGAGGTCTCTTTTGTTGATCTCCTTGTCCCTTCTCGCTACTGGTTCTCCCCATGCTCCCAGCTTGCACAATGATAAAAGCGGATTTATATTGGTGAACGATCACCTGAAGAGCATTGTCTTCAATTGGCATCCCATTTCTACGTGGTCGCTATCTGCATACCTACAAATTGGCACAATTGTGTAATCAAATTAGGAAAGAATAATTCCTTATGCTTCCTATTCCCATTCCTTAGAATCCCTTAAGAAATTTCTCGTCCTATGTCAATGGTCATCCCCTCCATTACGGAAAAAATATGGCAAGTCCAGTTAGGATTAACATCAGTCATGTGTGAAGCAAGTACAATGTGGGAACAAACTCCTGCATCCAAACTCTAGCCTCCACATTCCAATAATTTAACCTAATCCACTTTCACTGCTGCTCTTCTATATCCCAATATCCCCACCATTAGTTGATCTACAATAAACCTCATTATAATCAATGTCACCTTCTAAAACTAAGTGAATTGGTTGTTGGAATTGGTGGGTAAATGGTATATCTCATATTCTCTTATCCACATAATGAATTCAATGAGGTGACTCACCGGAATGTTCCTAACCTTAACAACATAGTCCCTCGCCTTCAAATTTTTTCCCATGAATTTATAGACTATATTTTTATTTGCCACCACAGTAGAGGTCTTGCAAAAATGTTTCCACCCTTTCCTTGAATTTTGTTAAAAAATTTAGACGCAATTCATCGACATCGTAATTGTTTTCAATTTTGACATGACTTAAATCTATCCCTACTCATACAAGGGACACACTCTATTTTGCAGATTGTCATGCAATTTCTTTGCCTCAAGAGATACGAAAACATTGTCATCAAACGAATTATTATCGATTCATTTTCATTTCTTCCCCATTGAGCAATTTAAACAATCAACAAAACAATTATTTTCCGTAACTTGATCAACAAATAATCACAACAATTGCTTCAACAAATTAAACCAACAATCAACCATGACACACAAGCAACGTAATCACAAAGAAATTCCAACTAACCAATCGAAGAATTTATCTCAAAAGGAATTAGGAATAATCTTTCTTGAAACCCCGATACTGTGTAATACCCCTTTGTGTTGAACAAATTAGTCCCCTTCAAATTTGTGTGGTTGATTCCTCCAAAATTTGAAGCAAAGTTGTTGATAAAATAAAGGAAAAACTTTTAGCCAATGATAATGAAGAAAATTAATTTGTGGAGAAGAAAGAGACGAAGAAAAGAGGAGAAAATCTTAGAATTTTGATTTAAGAAGAAGAAGAAAGAAAGTGGGGGTTTTTTCTTCTTTTTTTTCTTTATATTTTGAATAGCCTAAGGGAGAAAAGAAGAAAATAGAAAGTTTGGGTTTTGGAAAATAAACTAGAACGAAGGGTTTAAAACCTTTTTAGTTCCTGCCTGGCCTAGCCATAGTCAGTGGGTGGACCACACTGTACCAACCACTAACTATGGTTAGCTTTCTATATCAGCTGCAGTTACCGGTTGATTACCTACAGACTGTGGGTAGCATTCTGTTTTACCCATAGTCAATGGGTAAAAGTTGGCTTTGGTCAACCACTGCAAGTGACTGACCTTTTCCAGCTAGCTTTCCAAACCATTTTTTTTTGTAGTTTCATCCTTTCTCATTAACTTCAAACCCTACAAAACAAATAAGAAAAGTGACAATTAGCCATTATCAGTTTTTATTCAACTAATATAAAAATTAAATTGAAAAATTAGACTAAAAAGTAAGGAATTGAAACTAAAATCCTTGGGTTGCCTCTAGAGTAGCACTAGTTTAAAGTCATTAGCTTGATTTTACTACTTTTCATGACCATTTATTTGACAAAATGGACTTCTTGAAGTCAATTGTCAAAAGTACCTCCTTGGTTAATCCTCAATCTATCACTTTTCTTTTGACCATCGTCTCGAGCATAATCAAACCGCCTATTGAAATATGCCTCTTCTTCTTCCATCATATTGAGCACAAATGACTCTTCACAAGCCCACAAAACTACTTGATCCTTGGCAACATCAATTAATGCCTTTGCAGTAGCCTGGAAAGGCCTATCTTCCAAAAATGATAGAGATGACATCCACATCTTCTTCATCCATATCCATCACAACATGTCAACCAAAAATTGAAGTTTTCCCACTTTGACTAGCACATTACGTATCTCCCCTAGTGATTCCACTTTGCTTCCATCTACTATTTGGTCACTCTTTTCGAGACCTCTCAACCCTATACTCCTATAAAACAGTAAAGGCAAAATATTTATAACCTCTTCTAAAACATATAGGGTTCTATCAAAGTAAACATCACAAATGAGACAAGATGTGGTGAAGATTCCCAAATCTTTCTTCTTTTCAAGTTATATATTTCAAAGTTGCTTGTTGCATATAAATGCATCAAGCAACATCTCATTGATACTCCATTGCCTAAGTCTCTCCTTCATTTGAGCACATTCCTCTGCTTCTTGTAGAATTTCTGCCTATGACATCCCCTTGGTTTCATATTTTAAAAAATCAATATATTTTTCGTGTCCAAACACCTTCAATAGATCATGAATCCATGGAGATTATGGAACTTGGCCTCCATACTTGTTGAGAAAGAGCATATGAGTTTTATTGAAAATGAACCACCCTTCAATTTCTCTCCACAGTGTCTTCTCATATATGATTCACACTTCCAAATGTATTGGGCCTTTCACTCGCATAAAACTTATTAGCTCTACTCAATTTCTAGTGGTTATTGCATCAATAGTGCTCTTACCAACTATCTTAAATATCACCTCTTTCATTCATTCTTTTCCCTCATATATTATAATTTCTTTTTCCTCCTTGTGTGACTTGGAAGGAATTTCCTCTAAGATTTTGGTTATCGCCAAGTGCTTTGACAGAGCATTGTCCAGTAGAGATTAAAAGTCTTCTTTCCAACAAATATATTAGAATTATCATCAATCATTTTAATTACCATAACGTCATCATAAATAGAAGTTTAAGAGAGTTAAAAATAGAAAAATTAATTGTCTGATCATCGACTCTCAATTGTAACTTTCCCTCTTGGACATCTTTTAAGGGGGTCTGCTCGTCCCATAGCTAGGAATGGTTTGCCAAGATTAAAGACATCTCCTTGTCTTCTTCCATTTCCAGAATGATGAAGTCTTTCGGCAAGTAACACTTTCCCACATGAACCAGTACATCTTCAATAATTCCCTTCGGGTGTTTCACACTTATATTAGCTAATTGGAGACACACATTTGTAGGCTTCATCCTCTACCATTTAGCTTCCCATGAATGGATAAACATATCAAATTGATAGATGCCCCAATATTACACAAAGCTCTCTCGAATTTGGCTCTTCCAACAGTGCATGGAATGGAGAATGAACCAGGATCCTTAAACTTTGGAGGTAGTTTCTTTTGGATAATTGCACTGCATCCTTCAATCAAGCCTAATATCTTATCCAGAACCATCTTCCTCTTGTTAGTCAACATTTGTTTCATCAACTTGACATATTTAGGCTTGTTCTCCACTATTTCCATGAACGGTATGTTAATTTCCACCTTTTGAAGATCTCGAAGAATCAATTGTTCTTGAACTTTTTTTGGTCATCCTCACCTTTGAGTCTTCTTGGAAATGGAATTCTTATTGATGGTTGAGTAATAGACTTTAGTTTCCCTCTTTGAAGGAATTTTGTACTTTGCTACTCTATTGTTCGTTACCTTAGCATATCCATTACTTCTCTCCTCATTCTTATTTTGCTTATTTTCTGACTCAATCTCCTTTTCATATTCTTTTTATACTCCAATAGCTTTACCACTTCTCAATGTGATCGCCTTTGCATGCTCTCTAGGGTAATCCACAGTGTCACTTGGTAAAGTTCCAAGTGGTCTCTCAGCCATGCTCCTTTCTAATTACCCCACTTGTTTCTCCAGATTTTTGACTGAAGCTATCAAATATCTAACTAAATATTCTATTCCCTTCACTCTATCATCATTGGATTTCATGTATTGAGCAAGAGTGTTATCCACATTATTTGGTGCTTGAAGCGGAGTTGCATGTATTTGTTGCTGTAGTTGCTAATACGGCTGAACCTCTTAATGGGAGGCAAACATTTGAATTTTGATTTTATTGATTACCCCAGGATAAATTTGGATGATTCCTCTATCTTGGATTGTATGTGTTACTAAAGGCATTATTTTGATTCCTGTAATGATTCTAGTTTTGGCTTTGACTCCCCATGCAGTTCACTTGCTCTTGACCTGCAAAAGAAGAACTAGATGATGTTATTGTACTACGTTGGCTATTAGGGTGGTTAGCTAAACAAAATTCGCAGACGAGTAGCTGCATTGTTGTCACTGCTTTGACTTTCATCTCCTCCATCTACTTAGTCAATGATCCCATTTGTCTGTCCATGACTTCTTGATTAGCCAACATTGCATCCCAAGAATTCAACTCATGCACTACTCTTATTTGCTCTAAGGCTTGTGCTACTAAAGAATTAAAATAATTCTTGGACATTTTGTCCAACAACTTTGTAGCCTCTTCTAGAGTCTTATTCAATATAAGGGACCCATTTGCTAAAGCACTAACTGATTCATGATTACTGATTCCTTGAAGCATCCCATTATAGAATATCTCCATTTGCATCCCATGATGTGCACACTTATTTAGCAAGTCATTGTATCTTTCCAAAGCTTCACTAAGGTTTTCTCTTTGTTGTTGGCTAAAGAAGTTATATCACTCCTTAGTTTAGCTATTTTTAATGGGGAAAAACATTTTGACACCAAGGCTTGTGCTAAAATGTCCCAAGTCGTAAAAGTCCTCTACTTATAACCTTGCAGCTACAATTTTGCCTTATTCCTTAATGAAAAGGGAAATAATCTCAATTTAAATGCATTCAATGACCCACCATTCTATTTGAAAGTATCAAAAACTTCTTCAAAGTTGATTAAATGGCAGTTTGGATCCTCACTTTGCTGTCCCAAAAATATTTCATGTTGCTGAAGCTTGGATATTAGACTTGGGTTAATTTCAAAGTTATTTGCCTAAATTGGAGGCAGCATGAAATTGGACTGAGATCCTCTAAAATTATGTTGGGTGTAATCTCTCAACTACGGTCTGTTATTACGTGGAGGTAAGTCATGAACATTATCCTCATATTCTCCATCATTCTTTACTTGCTATCGATTAACTGGTGGTATTGCTTCTTGTCCTACAGGTTGACGTGGAATCCTTTTGTCAGCCATATCTACTTGTCATAGCTGTAAAACCAATCTCCTAAGTTGCCTAAAAGTTTTGTCAATTTTCGGATCAAACTTTGAAAGAGTTCGATCAGATCTATGGATATACTATCAAGCACAAGGAAACCGTTACGAGCACCATTTTAAATAACACAATGACCAATAGAGATTCAATGGAATAATGGTCCACAAAAAGCAATTAAAAACATATAAACCAAAAGTAGGAATTGTTTTAGCGTCTTAATATTGCTAACTACAATCCCCAGCAAGGGCGCCAAAAATTTGATCCACGGTGGACAAGTTAAAATTTCCTTATCCCACGTTTCCACTATTATCCACAAGTATACGGTTATCAATATAATAGGGTGAATAAGAGTAGATTTGGACAATATCCAATAAGGATTGGTACAAGTACTAAGATTCTAGCACAATTTCTATTTAGACAACCAGTTTGCAAAGGATTTTGATTTTACAATTAAATTGCAGAAATAATTAAAGGACTAAAATTAGAAAGCAATTAAATGGAATAAAGGTTGCAGAAATGAAAAAATATGGGTCGAATAGCAGGCTAGCAATTGTCTTGGGTTACTCAAATCTGAGGGCAATCAATTAGTTTAAATTATAATTAATGAAGATTCTATTCCGATGTTTCAACCCAACCCCAAAACAATCAGCAATTGAATCCTATCAAATTAATTAACCAGGGTTTAAGAAACCATCTCTTACCTACCTAACCAATTTGAGTCATTATCCTCATGGGATTCGAGTTTCTTTCTAGGAACAGTCGATAAATCAGATAATTAATTCCATCAATCGAAACTGGAATAATAATTTAACACCAGTCTATGACAGAGGTCAAAAGCCTTATTCCCTTGGACAACCTAACCAATTCTAGAAGAGGTGATCAATCTCTAAATTATCTCTTTATATCAATTAGTAGCCTATTAATATAATTTAACGATTAAGCCCTAATTAGATTTACCCATGAATAGAATTGCATCACCTGCACTTGAATCCGAATTAATTAGCAATTCATAATGTGCATAAATGAAAACAAATTAACTGAGTTTATTGCAGACATATTTATTTAATAAATATTGATAAAAGTTGCAATTGAAATTAAATAAATGAAAGACAAGTTACCAGAATCAAAAGTATTGCAAAAGAACTTGAATTAAATGCTTTGAACTATCCACAAGTCAAAAAATAACCTAAGGAACTCAAAAATTAAATAACACTAAAATTAGTCTAAAAAAGCTAAAAAACAAAGTCTGAGAATTTCTCCCTTTGAGTGTTACATAATTACCCTATTTATAAAAAAAACATTGAAAACACCTAGGCCCAAATCGGGCCAATTGTATTCAGTGTTTGAATTCCTGCTACCCAGGCACATTCAGCGGGTCAGTCGTTGACACAATGAGTGAAACATTGTAATTAGCTACAGTCAGCGGGCATAGTTATGTTTCAGCTGCTGATAGTGGCTGATTAGTCGTGGTCCAGCCGCAGTCAATGACTAGCTCTTTTCTAGCATTGCTTCATCTTCTTGTTCTTCCATTTTTAGCCCTTTGCACTGTTGCCAAATGATCATTCCCCAGTTCACCTGCACAAAACATAAACCAACATATATAGATAACTGTACTAACAAAAACACATATTTAACTGAGAATATAGCTTAAAACGACACAACTACTATGAACATCCTAAATATAACTTAAAAAACTTAAAACATGACAAATGGGACTAAATATACAAAAACTTAAGATAAAGACACACCAAAAATAACTCTAAATTTAGAGTTATCAATATCCTTGGCATGAATAGTTTCAACTCATTCCTTGGATGTTCTTGAATAACAAACAACAAAAATGACAAAGAAAAAAAAGAAGCTAAAATAACAAAAGCAACAAGAAAACTATGAAGGTTTAGACTACTAGGAAGCTATTCTAAACTATCCATCACAATGAAAATCATTTTGGTTTTCTCAAAATAAGAGCACAACTATAAAAATGAGAACTCTTTTGGTTTTTCAAATATGTGGAACAACTATACAAGAAAATAAGGAATCTCAATCTAGTATTCCAACCAAATTATGTTGATATCGCCAAAAACCAATCCCTAATAATGGCGAGAAAACTTGACGTGAATAACATCTAAGTCTACATTTATAGACACCAAAATCCTACTTCTAACTAGATGACACACAGCAAGTATATCGAGTCAAATAGTAGTAAGTAGAAGTAGGGATCGAACCCAAGAATATTGGTCGGTAATTACCAATTATTTTGTTTAATTACCATTTTAAGAGATGATATTTAGAGAAATTTAAGTAAAACTAAATGGAAGAAGGTAAAAGTGAATGTAAAAATGTTTAGAGTTCGATTAGCCAATTCCTAGAATTTAATCAATTGATTGGGTCAAGTGGTTCAACGAGTCTAATTAGTATTTAATTTGAGAGCTCACTCCCAACTATGAATCAATCCGTTGGTCCAGCTAATGATTCTAAGTCATTCACACAATATGGAGTTATAAGAATCAACTACGAAATACGGTATCTTGACCCGAATACCACTCGTCCTTGTCTAGTAAAGGTTTGGTCTAGGAGTAACACGCAACTGTCATATCTAGTGTTAAACCCATGAAACAAGTTCAAAGGTTGGCTACCCTCCTCAGATAGATCTCAAAATACCAATTACAACCTTTTTCCACCACCTTTCACCATACAGTCCACCAATCAATCAATACCTATTTGAAATTAGCATCATCAAAATTTAACCCAAGGCTAACTAATGCACTAAGTAAACATTATCACTAAAGAAAGCATTTTTAATAAAGCACTTAATAGAAGGATGTGTAAATGAAGCATTTCAAGAAAGCAATTAAATATCATAAACTACAAATAATCACTAAGAAAGAACACTTAAAGAGAGCTCACAAACTAAACTAAGCACTAAAGCTAAGAAAGCCTTTAAAGGGAAGCAATTAAACTAATTAAACTAAGGAAACATGAAGTTAAACATTAATTAAAATAGTTTGAACATAAATAAAGAACTTACAACTAAAAAGGTTCTATCTTCAACAAAGAAATTAAACTAAACTTGTGGAACACTTGAAAATGAAACCTAAGCTAAAGGTCCCTAAGTAGGAAGGAGAAAATTCTAAACTACACCTACAAAGACACGACTAACTTCGAGAAAAAAAGGCCTAAGTGTGCTATTTATTGTGTTAGGGTTAGGGAAGAAGTTTTAGCAACTTTTTGGCTTGATTTGGACCATTTTCCCATCAAAAAACTCGGATTGCAATATGGATTTTGTAAGAATAAGAATCCATAAAGCAGTATGGAATCTACTCTAGTACCATATATTTTGGACCAAAAATTTTCGTTCGATATCCGATTGATACGCCGTATTTTTCATGCAAGCCTATCAAATAAAATCACATTAATAATTATAATAAACACTCAATTCTTGAAATAACTCCTAAAAACTTAAACAAAAGTAACTCAAAACCAAAGACGAACAAAGACGAATGAATACCCTAATTGTCAATGGAATTAGGTTAAAGACACAACACAAACTCTAAATACAAGAACATAATAAAATAAGATAATTAACACCTGAATAATTAATAAAACACTTAATAAAAATATACTATCAAATTATAACATATAAAACAAAAAATAGAAAAAAAAAACACACTTTTAAACACTGAAAATAATCACAATTAGTACAAAAACTAATAAATTTAATGTACTTATAACTCTAATTTTTTATCGTTATCATGGCATTATGCTTATTTTTTTATTAAGGATTTTTGGGAGTTTCCTAATTTTTGCCCGAAACTTAAGCCTCCTTAGCCTGAAACTTACCGTAACCCTACTGGGCACTTAGAAACTATAAATAGAGCTAATTAGAAGCCATATTCCCAAGCCTAGATAGCCTAGCCTACTTCTCTTTCTTTTTTCCCCCTATTTGGGGGACAAGAATTTCTAATTCTAATTCTCTTTTCAATATATGTCATGGTATTGTTGGATTCTTTTGTTAAAGATTGTTTCTTTTTATTAGTAACTACTTCTTTTATTCTTTATTTACTTGTTTTAATGATTAAATACATGCTTTTTTGGGGTTTACAAATATTTCTTCCATGCTTCCAATCCAATACTTTCTTTAATTTCATTCATATATTAATAAGTAGAGTACTTTAATTGCTTTTATTAAATTCTCTTGTGTTTTTGCCTTCAAACATGTTCTACTTTTATTAGGATTAGATATGGATGATTCAAAACCCATGGATCAACTTGAATGAACAATTAATTGGAAAATCTACTGATGCCCTAACATCTAGTTATAAATTTAAAATATCTAAATCCTACTACTAACTAAAAGGCATCCCGCAAGTATATGGTGTCAAATAGTAGAAAATGGAAGTAGCAATCAAACCCGCGAGGGTTGGCTGGTAATTACCAATTGTTTAGTTAGATTGTACTATTTGAAGAGTTTGAGTAAAGAAAATTTTTAATTAAATCTAAATCTAATGACTAAGAAAGAAATTTAACGTGTAACTAAATGAAACGAAGAATTAAAAGAGGATCGAGCTAGGAAAAATATCCTTTCCACTACAGCAATATCATTCTAATTGGTCATTCAACAAATGGGTCCAATTAGGGGTTCATTCCCAACTATGAATCACTCTCTTGGGCCGACTCATGATTCTAAGTCATTTATACGTCATGGAGTTCAAAGAACCAATTAAGAAAAGTGTTTCTTTCCCCGACTACCACTCTCCCTAATCAAGAAAAGGGTCGATCTAGGATTAATATGCAACTCTTGTATCTAGTGTTAAATACACAATTTAAGTTCAAAGTATGGCCATCCTCCGCACATAGCTCTCAAAACACTAAATACTACCCAATTTTCTGTCACTTTAAGAACATCCAATTGGAACAACTCACACAAGTAGAAATTACAATTTCTTAGCCCAACTCACCAACTAACAAATGCATAATTAAAGGCAAGAATTTAAAAGAAAACATTTAAAGAAAGAAATCAAAGAATGCTTGTAAAAGGATAGCATTTTTGAAAAAGAAATTAACTAATATAAACTATAAATTACAACTAAGAAAGCATAATTAAAGAAAGCCCATTAACAATTAAACTAGGAAAGCAATTAACAAAGCAATTAAAGGAAAGAAATTAAACTAAACTACCCTAAATTAACACAATGCAGAGGAAAGTAACATAAAAGTAAAAAAGGCTTACATTAGGAGTATTTAATCTTCAACTTGGAAATTAAAATTACAAGAAAATAAATTCTAATCTAAGAAAACCTTGGGGAGCAAAAAGAAAGAATCCTACGTTAATACTTTCTACTCTAGCCTACTCCTACCTAGCTTTCTTAGCCTCAAAGAAGGCTTAAAAGGAGTATATATAGTGTTAGGGTTGAGGGGAATTGGATGCAACACGCAACAGCTATGAATTGGAATTTTTCTGCCCTAGTGTATAGAGAGGATTCGGACCACAATATTGATTTTTTCATCATTAGAATCAATACTGAAGTATCGATGAAAGCTTAGACTTGTAATACAAAGGCTTAGACTCGCAGTATAATTTTGAAGAAAGCTAAAATGATACCACAGTACCGACTGGATCAATTCTCTGTTTCACACTAGAAGTCTCCAACATATGTCCAATTGATTCGCCGTTTTCTCCTACTAATTCCTAACACAAAAATTATGCCTAATAAGTATAAAAACACCAATTAAACACATCCTAACATATATTAACACATAAAAGTAATAAAAAACATATCCTAACACAGATTAACACATAAAAGTAAAAACAAAAATAACACACACTAAAACACTAAGAATATTCGAAACTAATACCAAAACCATTATATTTAGGGTACATATAACTCTAATTTCCTTGATTTATCTTCTACATACTCATGTAATAATCAATTAATCATGACAAGTTAAGAACATAATTAACCGTTAATTTGGTTGGTTTTGACTAAGGTGATAATGAGAGTTAATCCTCTACCATAGACTATTATTAATTGTTAGATTAGGTTCAATTTGACGTTCACAGATGACGTTCAGAAGTGAATTCTTTCCTAGGAGCCTGGAATCTAAAGGCAGAAAAGAAGGTTTAGGAACCTTCTACTGAACCGATCCCTCTCGAATAGACTAGTAGATCAGAAAGATCCATTCGATAATGAACTATTGGTTCTAAGCCATCTTTGGTGATTAATCAACAATTCAAAGCCCACAACTTTTGCTAGTTTTAGTTCTTACTTTAATTTTAGTTAAATCTCTTTCATTGTCATGTCTTCAATTATGTTCTAGCCAAAGAACTGATACTTGTGATAAGTTCATAATTGTATCATATTTTATGTGTCAAACACCACATTTTTATGTGTTATCAGCAAGATTTGAGTTATTATTGAGATTAATTTGGTTATTCTCAGTTTTTGTAGGGTTACAGTGAAAAATAATCGAAAAAGATGGAAAACTGATGAAAGAAAATGCTTAGTACGGGACATGCACGAGTACGAAGTCATTCTAGACACTGTTTTGTATTTCAAGTATAACTTTTTATCCCGAGCTTTGATTGAGGTAATTTAAGATGCATTGGAAATCTAAGGGATAGATCTACAAATTTTGTGTTTTACACTTTCTCAAATAACGTAAGCATCAAGGTCAAAATTGAAGCCGAATGTGGAGCACAATTGAGGAAGCCAGCGCACATGTGCACTACATCCAGAAGCAAAAACCTCAGAAGTTGCTCGCGCGCACATGCACGCTTGGATCCCTGCCCATGTGTGCGGAGGACGAAATATGCCTGGAACTTGCTGCCTCGGGCGCACATGCGCGCGAAGACCTCAGTGCATGTGCGCAGAGGGCAACAGGAAGCATATTTTTGAGTTTTTTGATAGATTTTTTCAGCCGGCAGGACTCTTTTTGACCTGATTTCACATTCTTATCTATAGGCATTATTTGTAACCCTAAATACTCATTATAAATACTTATAACCCAATTTAGGGTGAGAAAAAGGGATCGACACTTTTATTTTCTTTTGGCTAGGGTTTTTAGCAGTAGAAATTCCTCTTTATTCTTTCATGGCACTTTGTACCTAAACCCATTTCTTGGTAGAGGGACTTGAAGCCATGGTCAGTTCTACAAAGTTCTGAGACATCTTGTGCTTGAATTATTAACTTTTATCTCAAGTATTGATTATTTTTCTATGATTAAATTTATGGTTGTTCTTTTTAACTTGTTATTGCTGCAGAATACTAAGTTATTAGAATTAATCTACTGCTAGATTATTTTAACCGCGTGTGCTTAATTCAATCTATGAAGCAACTAAATTTGATAATTACTGGATTTGTGTTATTGAATTTAGGGAAATTAATCATCTAATTAGCATAACCGTGTGTGTTTATGTTTAATTAGTCTAATTGTTCTTGTTGATCTTAATGCTTCTATTAATTGATCTTTGGCGCGTTTCTGGGTTAAATTAATAGTTAGGGTTAATTCGGATAGCATGTTGAAAGTTAACCAACTTTAGCAAGAAATAAGAATCAACTTTGAATTGGTATTCGTTCGGGTTAATTCTTCAATTAGTGCTTGATATAGAATTGAATTATTTTGTGTGTCAAGGATTGACTAGTGAAATTGCCATGGTGGATATGACCAAAATCATGACTTTTCTTACATCGAATTTTCTTCAATTATTTTATTGTTTTAATTTTAGTTAAAAGTATTCGAACCCCCTTTTTTCCATTTAGCATGAAAATAAACTCTGTTCTCTGTGGGACGACCTAAACTCAGCGCTACTACATATTGAGAGTTGTTAATTTTGGGTGCTTACGACCGCATTGCAACTCGGCATTATTATATTATTGCACACCAACTTGTGTAACAATGCCTTGTGGATTCGATCCCAACTACCATAATATACTCTTCAATCCCGTACACTTCTGGGGCTTTATCTAGTTATTAGTAGAATTAGGTTATTATAAATTTTTTAACTCGATATTTCCTAATTTATGTATCAAGCTTTTGCCATCATTTCTGGTGATTGGGTCTTTTGAAATACAGGTATAATTTTGCAAAATTACTACTTTGAAGTGTAATTTGTGTTTTATTTATCTTAGTTTCATTGTTTGTTCTCAAAATTTTGAAAAACAAAAAAAAAAAAAAAAATCCATTTATGCGTTTTGTGGCTCTTTTATAAAAAAAAAATCAAAATATATATTCTTCTTTCGTGCATAGTTTAGGCTAGCTACTAGTCTAAATCTCCTTCTTTTTTTTTGTGTGTATTTGTGTTTTATTTTATTGTTAATAGTATAAGAGCAAATTATGAATTGAAATCAATCATAGCTAGGATATTATCATCCTTACAATTATGGGATATAACCAATGAGCATACATTTAATTATCAAATGAGGTGTTGTGATGCCTTTTTTGTGAAAAAACCTAGTTATATATCATTTATGAAAACACCTAAATCCTACTACTACATAGGTGGCATCCTACAAATATACAGTTGTCTACTAGTAGCAAGTGAAAAGAGGGATTGTACCAACAAGGATTAGTCGGTAATTACCGATTATCTTGTTAGAATATTACTAGTTGAAGTGATTTATTAAAAGAATATTTAATTAAAACTAAAAGTTAAAGAAACTAAGAAAGCAATTTAAAGACTAGAAAAACAATTTTAAAGTGATCATTAACACTAAGGAAATCATTTTAAAGAAAGCAATTAAAGAAGGTATGTAAAAAGAAGACTGTTTAACAAAGCATTTAAAGAAAGCAAGTAACAGAGAAAGAATCTTAAGGGAGCAATTAAATTATCTAAACTACTAATTATCACTAAGGTATTATATGTTAAAGAAAGTACATTAATTAATCTACCCTAATTAACTAATCTAGAATAGAAATTGCCACTAAGAAAGCATTTTTAAGGAAAGCCATTAAACTAATTTACCAATTAATCTTAGAAATCAAGTGAAGAAAGCAATTACATGAAAACCCGATGAACTAACTCAACCAATTACTGTTATCAAGAAAACAAATAAAAGAAAGCATTTAAACTAAACTACATTAATTTAACACAAAGCAAATAAAAGAGCAAAGTGCCTATTTGGTCACTCAACTACGCTCCCATTGTCATTTTAGTCACTAAACTTATTTGGTGGCCGAAAAGGTCACTAAATTTCTAAAAATGTTTCTCCATAGTCACTCCGTTTATTTCTTCATTAACTGCTCTATTAGTCAACAATGTGACACTCACATGCATCTCATCTAGAACATTTTTGTCCCAAAAAATCCCTATTCTTCAACACTTTCCCCACCTTCTTCCTACATATTTGGTCATGCAGCACCTCCCACCACAACCACTACTACTACCTACACACCAATCGCTCCTCACAGGTTATTTTTTTCCTTTTATTTTTACTTCTGTCAATTCACAGTGAAGCTAATAACCCAAACCTATGCCCCAACCAATAATAGCCACCATTACCTCTACCTCCACTGCCGCTACCACCACCTCCACCACCACTTTTCCATCACAATCCAAGAACATCATACTTTTTCTAAGGGAGTATCGGATCTATGCTAGTGATAGTATTGAAAGTAGTGGAGGCTATGATGTCATGAGCGGCACAGAGGAGAGCTTTGTTCTTCGAGGTAGGCAACAATCTCTTCAGACATCATTTGGAGCTTCATCTCCAAATCCGCCCAAGTGTGTGCCTAAAGGATCCTGAGGGTTTCATGACTGGCAAAAGCCATTTATCCATTTAATAGGGTTGAATTTCTCGTCGGAGGATGCACTCAAATCCACCATCATCTTTGTAGATCCCGGTGTCAATCAATAATCAGGTTCACCCCAAAAATGTTGAATGGTTGAATGGTCTTGTGAAGTATCTAGACTATGTTTACTTGATTTTGATTCCAAATTCTTTAAACTTTGGTATGGGGTTGGTAGTGTTAAGGATATGAAGAAGGCCTACAATAATATTTGAAGAGGTTTATCCTTAAAAAAGTATGGCCGTAGGTGCATAGAAGTTTTTAATTGTAATTTTTAAAGGCTTCAAGTATTTGAGTATTAAAGAAAGACGATTGGTGTGTTTTTGGTGGTTGGATGTGGTGCTGGACTGAATATGTGGGAGGAAGGTAGAGAAAGTGTTGAATGACAGGGATTTTTTTTTGGGACAAAAATATCCCAGACGATACGCACGTGAATCACACATGAGCGGACTAACGAAGCAATTAATGAAGAAGTACATGAAGTGAAACCTTAGACATAGTTTTGGAAGTCTAGTGACCTTTTCGACCACCTAACAAATTTGGTAACTTAAATGACAACCAGAGCATAGTTTGGTGACCAAGCAGGCACTTTGCTCCAAATTAAATTAAACATTATTTAAAGAAGTCTTACACTAGGGGGTCTTCAATTAACGACTAGGAATTTAGAAATTATAATAAACTATATCTAATCTAAGAAAATCCTCCCTAAATAGGGCAGAGAAAATAAGAACTACGCTAGCCTAATTCTATGCCTAACTGTGTCTACTTATCATGAGACTGTATACTAGCCTCCAAAGAAGCTTAAATGGTGTATTTGTAGTACTAGGGTTAGAAGAAATGGTTGCAACAATAAATTGCCCTGAGCTAAACGTTTTTGCCCCAATCAATTCTTGGATCGTGCTCCATCACCGCGGTATTGAACATTGTCTCATAACCGCAATGACCAATTTTTTCTTTATTTTTATGATGGCGGGGTCGAGTACTCAAATTCACTTCCCTTCGACATGCAATTATAAAATTTCCTTCTTCAATTCTATCACCACAGTTATCAATTACTTGGTCTAACCCCCTTTGACATTGTAGTCATGGATGTTTGTTCTTCAAATTGGTAACTCCAGTGACCAACAAAAGTTTGCCACTAGATAAGATGTACAGTAAGAACATTTCCTAAGTACCGGTCACCGCGGTGACCAGTTTGAAGAAGGGAAAGCAGTAGCCGTGGTCACCAATACCTAGCTTTTTCTCAAAATTTAGCTTGGCTTCATTATCTAATTATGGCTTGATTTGGAACATCATTTGTGATCCGATTGTCGTGCGGTATTCTCTGATCAAACCCTACACATAAATACATTGTATTAATTACAGTACAATACTAAAATAACATAAAAACACTAAATTAACACAAACTAATACATCCCAAAACATAAAAGCTAAAACAAGTAAAAACAACACTTAAACCCTACAAATACTTAAATTTTGGGTACATATAACTCTGATTTTCCATAGTTATCACATCCCCAAACTTAACCTTTTGCTCGTAGCAAGTAAAATAATGATAAGAAAATAACAACTAAAAAAACTAACACAAAACACATAACACCAACAACAAAATTGAAATGTTGATTTCTAGTGCACTAGTTAAACGTGGAAATGGAGTTTCAGCTCAACAAACTCAACATTTTCATCGACCTCTTCAGTTGCAAAAATATACTAGTTTTGATCAAAAAAATTACTGACTTATGAAAAGTTAATTGAATACCAATTCAAATATATGTTGATCTAGAACAAACAACTAGACAAGTTTTCAAAAATTTCCCTAAGTATAGAAAGATCATTAAGACTTGTTTTAAAAAGCAGGAATTAATGCCAATAAACACACAAGGATATTTGTTGGCACCTCAAGGTTTAGCAAAAGACATCAGATGAAACAATGCTTTACCCTAGACTCACTAATACCCGTTAGCCTAGATTAAGGATCATTTAGCACTTTTAAAGCTTGATATGTAGGTTAAGGTAATAAGATAAGATGAATTTGGATAAGAGTGATTTCAATTACCTTAGTCATGCCAACCCAAACTCTTGGACCACTATTCCATACAAAAAAAGTCCTAACATTACTTAAACAATAAACACTTGAAAGGCAAAAACATATTTCTAACTAAATTAACTTTTGAAGGCAAATTGAACCTTCTTTATTGAGTAAGAACAAAACACTTGCAATTCTTTGCTTTTCTCTTTTTTCCATTTTCATTTTTCTGCAATAACAATAACAAAACATAACAATTACAAAAGGCGAAATATAATTTGAATTTATACCATCCATTCCCCCATATACATACAAAAACTCTTTATGAACCACCTTCACACAATAAACTATTATATTAAAGAACTCAAAGAGACCAGTAATGACTAAGGTGATGGGTTCAAGAGAGGATAAATAAACAAAGTGGAGTGGTTAAGTTATGTTGTTAACAAAGAAACTAGGCAATAAGGCTCAACGGGGACGCTGGAGATAATATTGATATAATGCAGGCTTTTGCCTCAAACGGTCCAAGAAATGCCTAGATCATTTCCAAAATCCAAGTTTCACGAGTACTTTGCAAAAACAAAGGATATACATTACCCCAATAAATGTCCTAAGCTACCTCAAAAAAACCCACATACGAATCTAGTTCGCTTTACTCAATTCTCTGTCTTCGTTTGTGATCATGTTGGGCAAAAAGTAGCTGTAGAGGAGTGGCTATGAAATGGCAATTCCCATTGCTCGTGCTGGAAGACTGTCCATCCATTAATCACTATCCCATGCCCTTGCTGTCAAGTGCTGGAGACACTCCATTCATCATGTTGTTTGGAGCTTCAACTCTCATTCCCCGGTCACTAGTCTACGATTGGCAGTACCACATAATTGTATATGCAAGCTCGTGCAAAATGACCAAATGATGGCCTAACTCATTTCAATCTTTACTTAGAAACAATTTTAAAAAATCTAGATGCGTGTAAACTAAATCATCAATCAATTGAAATTGGCATTGAAAAAACACTTACGGAAAAAGTAAAGTTTGAGATAAAAACTAGTTAAGAAAAACATTTTATGAAGTATTTGAAAACATGGTTGAGTTTCAAGGGTTAAATCCCATTTTTCATATGAAGTGCAGTCTATTATTCAACATCCAATTTCAACTTTCACAAAGAACAAAAACAACAGCATTGCAATGAATAAGACAATAGATACTACCACACTTTTTACATTAATTTAATAATGAGTACAACTCATCCTACCACGCATCCACATCACAAAAAATAAAAAATATTATTTATAGGTAAAGCGTAAAAACACATAAGATACTAAACAAAGAACTTGGCAATGATTTTGAATTAAACTTGATGACATGCTGTCGTAGGCACCCAAAAACTAATCGAATCTATTCTTACTAATGTAGGAATGGTGAGTCTAGTCATTCCATAGAAAACGGGTGTTATTCTTGTCCTCAAAGGAAAAATGGGGGTTTTGAACAATTTCAAACTAAAAACTAAAGAAAGAAATAAAATTGAAGAGAGTTCAATAAAAGAAAGATCTTGGTTCTGGTCACATCAACCAGGGAAATTCTATCAATTAATCGACACCAAAAGTAATTCAATTTTTTATACCAAACATTAATTGAAGAATTAACCTAAATTCCAATATAATGTGGATTATTATATCTTTTCCTAAGTTGGTTAATCTTCAACACCCGATCCAATTAACCCTAACTATTGATTTAATCCAGACGTGCCAAAGATTAATTAATAGAAGCATTAAAACAAACAAGAACAATTAGGTTACTTGAAAAACATAACATGATTACACATGCGGTTATGTCAATTAGTTGATTATTTCTCCTAAATTCAATAACACTAATCGAGCAATATTAAATTTAGTTGCTTCATAGATTGAATCGAACAAAGCAGACAAAACAATAGTTATAGATTAATCCTAATAACTCACTATTCGACAACAATAATAAATTAAAAATAACAATCATAAAATTAACACGTAAAAATAATCAAGACTTGATAACAAAATGAATAAATTCAAGTACAGAAGTCTCACAATTTAATTCAACCAACCATGGCCTCAAGTCCCTCAACCAAGAAAGAACACACAACAATTTTTTGCTAAAAACTCATGATAAAAACTAAAGAAAAGAAAGTCGCTCTCTTCTATTCACCCTGCATGGGGTATTTATAGTGAATATTTGGGTTACAATCCCTACCCTAGGTAAGAACGTGAAAGCGGCTGAAAAAGAGTCTAACATGATGAAGAAATCTGCCAAAAATTAAAAATTACAAAACCCTACAAGCCTAGTTCGCGTGCATGTGTAAGCTTTGCTTCTCACACATGTGTGCGAACACCAATTCTAGAACTCTGCCTTTGGAAATTGCGCACGAGCGTGACTAGATGGTTGCGCACATGCATGAAACCCTGATGTTGTGCTTCACCTTCAGTTTCGATTTTGACCTCGATGCTCTTAGAATTTGGAAAAGTGTAAAACACAAAAGTTGTATCTCTCTTTCTTAGCTTTCGAATGCATCTTGAATCAAATCAATCAGAGCTTCCACATTAGCTCTATGCTCACGCACAATTCGTCCTTAGAATTCTTCCCATCTTTTTCAGCCCTTTTTGCACTTCAACCCTACAAAAACTAAGAATAGCCAAATTAAGCTCAACCTTAACTCAAATATTGCATACACTACATAAAAACTCGATAAATGACATATAAAATATAGAAGAATTATGAGCTTATCAGTTTACCCCATACTTAACCTTTGATTGTCCTTGACCAAACATAAAATTAAAACAATTAAGCTCCATATCCAAATTCCACCCAACATATTTCCTCAAGTATCCACATAAATAACGAAAAACCAATCCTTCATTTGGAGTAGTCCAAGAACTCAAGAGCTCAAATTCTAATAAAAACCAAAACATGAGATTCGTGTATGTGTCTGCAGCCATTCAAAAACTCAGATTTGAAAACACTTAGATTAAATCATGCAAACCCCTCTAAATTTTTCTAAACACCCCAAAGTTTACTCTTCTTAGACCTCTCCACTAATCTAGACAACCGATTCAATTTGAATTAGGTAGGACTTTTTGGCTTGTAACGTAGGTTAAGGTCTTGGCTAATCAAAGAAGGAAAATGATATAACAAATAAGAATGAGAGCTTTAAAGTAATGCCAACCACACATTAAAATAAAACTTCTCTTCATATATGAAAAATCATACATCCACAACCCCACACTTGAGTAACAAACACCCAATAAGAATTCTAAACAGACAATAAGTAAAGAAGTTCCCCTTCTTTGATTTGGCCTAGACAAACATGCTAACATTCCTTCGGACATTTATGCATCATATTATTTATTTTGTCTACTCATAGTATAGGTACCAATGGTAGGCACTACCCACAACATATAAATTCACAAGTACCAGAGATGGGCACCACCTAGAAATATAGGTACCAGTGATAGGCACGACCTGTATATATATTAAGAACTTTCATTAGTTTTTCAATTCAAAAATTTTTTTAGTACCCCATTTTGCACCATAAATGTACACCACCCACTCTCACAATCTTCCACACTCATTCACTACCCTCTACCTGTTGGTGCCAAAGCAACCTAAGAGAGGGGGTGAATTAGGTTTCTTAAAAAATATTGTCACGCCCCAAAAACGGGACCGTAACACGCCGCGCTAATGGTACACCGGCCCAAAGCGCAAGGCACAAACGAACAGAGCAACAAACTTAACCACAATGTAATAGAACCATCAAACCATTTCTTAACTATAAAACCGAATATTTCATTTTACACAAAAAAATACGTAATTACAAAATTCCTTCTTAGTACAAAAGATGCTACAACAAAAACAAAGTTCATCAATACAAAACCTATCTAATACACTACCCCTCTCCAAACAAAAGAGAAGCTTGGCAGATTATCCGCAGAGTCCTACCAGTAATTTGTTGTAGCTTTGTATAAGAAAATCTAAAAGCTGCTAACGCGGTGGAGAGTCAAAAACGACATTCTAATCTGAAAAATTATAAATCACGTGGGTTGAGCATAACTAGCTCAGTGGATATCATATCTAGCTCTGTATATGGAGCCAAGCATTGCGATAAAAGGAAAACATAAAGATAATATTATCTTTATGTTTTGTTTTTATCGCAATGCTTGAATCTGTTATCATTTATGATATCCACTGAGCTCGTTATGCTATAACCCACGTGCTCTCTTATACACATCTAGGCATGTCCAAAACATAGCCAAAAAGATCCAATCATTTCAAAACATAGTATGCTAAAGCATAGCGAACAAATCCAAGTACAGTTTCAATCCAAAATATAATAAAATAGCATGAGTATCTTTTAGGCTCAAAGGTATGACCTACAGTACTAGCGATCTAGTAATCTACCACACCTACTAGTCGACACGGAGGTCAAGTTATCCCAACACAAGACCCCGATCAAATAGTTCATAATGATCATAGCAATCACCATGGCGTCCCATGGATGACTTGGATGTGTTCTCCCCAAATCAAACATTTCCAAACACATCCAAAATTATATACCTAGGTCACCTATGAGCCAAAACAATCATAAAATGCTTTCATATCAAAAGAGTTTGCAAACATATCAATTGATTAACATAAAATAGCTTGGTCCCGATTTCATATGTAATAATTCCAAAACTTGGTAAAAGTGCAGTTCCAAACATCATACACATTCTAAAATCCATCCAAACATATTTCGAAAGTCATTAAACAAAATACAAGTGGAAGAGGGTCTATGTTACCCACCTATCAAAGCAAAAACTGCACAAATGAATGTGTCACTGAACGCGATCGCCGGCGGTAGGTGGCGTGGTACCTTGCTATAAGAGGACTCTTAGAAGAGATGTAGAAGTTAAAGAATGACTAGGGAAGCGAAAACGACGCGAAACGATAGAAAACGACACCAACAGCTCTTTGGTCAAAAATGACCTTATCACAAATTCCGACCAACTTCGACAAGCTGTCTCAAGCTCAAAACACTTAGCTAACCCCTCAAATTCGTATTACAGCTAGATTAGGAGATAATAAGCTCAGTTTTCCAAAAAAACCGAAAAAAACTTCACCTTCCTCTAGGCTATAAGTAGGTTATCCTCCCTGCCAACAAAATCCAATTCCAAGGTATTCAAGGGACCTTGGTTACAACCCAACTCAAAACAACATATTCTAACCAACCAATGCATGACGGAAAGATTCACCGAGCAATAGTTGTGGACTATATCAATAGCACCCCACAACAATCCATACCCCATAACCACTACATGTAACTCTATTACAACATGTTAGAGCAACAACCTATGGGTGGAAGACCTCTTTACTACCAAACTGAAATTTTTACCGATTAGCCACACGCATGATTCAAACATGCTTCCTATCCAAACTAACCTTAAAACACTCTTAAAACATCATTATATGCATAGACATAAGCATTCATAGCATAACACTCTAGGGCCACATATGGAAGACAAAACCCCAACTCATAATCTTAAAATATGTAATCTAACCGTGGAAAGTTGTTAAAAATCAACCCCAATCACTTCCCAACCTCCAAAACACTAAAAACAACCCATAACATACATAAATCATAACATATAAGGCTGCAAAGAGGTTTTTTTTGCAGCCATAAAGAATTTACAAAACTTGAAATTAAAGCTTGGATCATAAAGCCCATAAGCCATAAAGTGCTAAAATACATAAAATCTTACCTTCCAAGTGATTTATACTTGATATCCAAGAAAATTTTGGGGGAAAATGGGGAAGAGAAGTTTCGGCCAGCAGCTAGGATCAGTGGAAATGAGGAAGAAACAAAGCAAGAAGAAGACTAAAAAGATTCCAAGGTTGACCCAAATAGTTCCCATTTGACCAAATTGTCTCCAAGTTGACTATTTAACCCAAAAACTAATTTTTGCTACTAAATTAACATTTTTTTTTTCTAAGTAATGTGTAGCCATCATACAACACTCACACACCACAATGCACTAATTACACTTAGTCCAATTTTTGACCCGTTTACCTGCCGGAACCGAAATCGGGTAAACTGAAAAATTTGCCGAATTGAAAAACGAATAAGTTGAAGTACTTTATGACTAAAAATAATATGAAAAATATTTTAAACCAGTTAAAAATCAAAGAACAAGGCTAGTAAAATACTGGGTTTCACAAATATACTTTCAGAAATATTGAGATTTTTCAAATATAAATTGATATAATAAAATCAATGGAACATTGAAGTAAAGAGAGAAAATTAAACAACCAATACTTCCAAGCTAGCAAGCTTGAAGTATTAAATCACTAGAATGCTTCAGCACACTTGGTGAGCTAATAATCTTTACAAAGTTGGAAACTTCTAGCTCACACTAAAACTCTTTTAGTTGAGCCAAGAATCTTACTTACAACCACACTTTCGTAAAAGATTATCACTCCACTCAAAGTTGAATTGCACTCACAACTGCACACCAATACAACAAAGCACTGTAGCCAATTTGTACTTAAATTGCTTTTCTCTAAGGCTTGTATTCAATGTATTAGATGATTTTTACTTAATGTCAAAGCAGTTATTTATAATAGCAATAAATGGTGGTTGCAACTATTTCCTAACGGCTAAATAATAAATGCACAAAAAGTAGCCGTTGGGGTTTCAGATGTCCGAGACATATTGGATGCGTCCAACGATGCGTCCGATCTTCATGCCATTGTTGAAGAGCTTCATTCGGACGTCCGTGCATGCCTCCGTTCCTTCGTCCGATAGAGGCTTCAGACGGTCATGTTCGTCAGTAGGATCCTATTTCTTTCTCCCTGTTCGTTCAGACAGTGCGAGAACATACAATGCGTCCGAGAAGTTTTGACCCAGTTCGGACGGTTCAGTGCATCCGAAAGCCCTGTCTCTAGCAAGAACAAATAACAGACCTGCAAAAACTTGTTTACAGAGTTAAGTGTTTATGTCATCATCAAAATAAGGTTTGGAAAACATCAATCTCCCCCTTTTTGATGATGACAAACCTTTATGGAGTAATCATGTAAAAACAATTGGATATGACTAATCATTTTGCAATATAGATGACTACTCCCCCTTTTGACATTATCAAACAAAGCTCCCCCTGAGAACATGCAAGTATTGAACAAAAATTCATGAACAAAAAGCTTCATATACTCAACTTAAAAATTTAACAGTACTTAATTCAAGGAAATACATAGAAGGGTAAATCTACAGGAAGTCCTAAAAAATAGAGAAATGTTAAAAACTAAACACAGATGTCAAAAGAACTAATGCGAATCATTTTTCTTCTTGGAGCGCTTTTCTGTTTTTTGACATTTTGATAGAACATCTTCATCGAAGTGGCTTCACTGTCTTTCTCTTCTCCGGTGCAGCGTTGCATGATGAAATCAAACGTGTCGTCAACATCCTCATCGCCGTCTTCATCATCATTTGCAGCTCCTTGAGTATTAGCAGCTTCTTCGTCGTCCTCACGAACATTTCCATCTTTATTTTCATCACTGTCGGAACATGAGTCAAGTGGATATTGTGACTGAAGATTGGCAAATTGAACCTGAGCCGAAGCAGACATGCCAAGGCTAAGTGCCTCTTGGATAATCATCTGACGAGTTTCAAGTCGCTTTAACTTTCGATTAGTGAGACGTTGCAAGGAACTAACTTGAGTACTCAAGGAGGTGAGAAGGCCACAGATATGAGAAAGTGGTGTTTCAGAGGTAGATGGATGAGGATCATGGAATGGTGGAGGTGGTTGAGGAGGAGGAGAATGGGGAATAGCAAAATCAGAGGTGGAGGCATGGGATTGTGAATGTGGAATATCAAAGGCTGCCTTAGTTAACCATTGATCGTTGAAAAATACCGGACGCCTTTTCGTTCAATATAAGATATGTTAAAATAAGGAGAAAATTGTTTGTTTCCGCTGAAAGGAACTTCGAGGAAATCAAAAATTTTGGTGAGGAATTTTCCAAAGGGAATGTTTATTCGGGTATCAGTAAGAAAGAGTGCCCATAGGGAACAAAAGAGATACCCAAAATCAAGAGGAATGCCCTTGAGAGCACAAAAAAACAAGTAAAGCTGCATTTTACCGGGCTCAGTACGATGCTCGTCAATTGGCAATAACAAATTTGTGTCGAGAATGTATAGAATATTTAGTTCAGGAGTAAGCAATGTGGTTTTGGCTTCCGAGGCCTGTTTAAAATTGATGTTAAAAATGGCCCTCACCTCATCAATGTCAAATCGAGTATCAACAGCGGGCCATTTATCTAAAGAAAAGAAATAGGAGAAATCATTTGGGTTTGAGACTTCACATTCAAAAATAGTGTTAATGATGTTGGATGAAATCTCAAGATTGGTCTTCATAACACGAGAAATTAAAGTGCGAATAAGGGGCCTGAACGAAGATTGGCGGTGAATTGAAGCACCATGTCATGATATACAGGTAAATCAATATGCACTAGGTGACCCCAATTTTGTTTTTCAAAACATGATTTGACAATGGGAAGATTATACTCATCAAACAGACTTTGAGATGCAGGACGTTGAACGATTATAGATTTACTTAAAAGGGATGTATACCGTTCGGATGTCTTGGCTATAAGGAGGAAACTACGGCATGGCCTAACAAGCTCATCCTAAGGAAGGAATTTAAAGCTGGTGATTTGGTGCTACTTTACAATTCAATGCTCAAGTTGTTCCCGAGATAACTCAAGTCAAGGTGGAGTGGCCTCATTGAAGTGGTTCAAACTTTTGCCCATAGAGCGGTGGAAACAAAAGGGAAAGAGGGAGCTTTCAAGGTTAATGGTCATCAGGTCAAACCCTACCTTGGAGGAATCATTGAAAGCGGACGAGAGATCGTCCAACTTGCAAGAAAGAATTGTTGAAGCCGTGCCATAATCACGCTAGTGACTATAAAAGAGTGCTTCTTGGAAAACAACTCAAGTCTTTGATTTAATTATTATTGTGTTTTTCTTGGTGTGATTTTTCATTATTTTAATTTTGAGTAAGTTAGTTTCAATTAGATTAGAATTTTAGTTAAAAATCTATGGTTTATTTAGGTGAATAAATGGCTAAATAATGAGTGAAATTTGTCATCCTAACTTGTCAATTTTGTTTTTGTCGGTTGTCCTTGCAAAAGGAGAAAAGTGACGAAGAATTGAGCAATCTTGGCTAAGTGTAAATATTACACTTTCCAAAAATTGAGTCGAGATCACGATCTCAAACTCAAACTTCTAAAGGGCATAATGGTCATTTGGTTGAGATCGAAATCTCAAATCCAAACTTCTGCAAAGGCAAATTTTGCACCGAGTCGAGATCGTGATAACGAAATCGAGATCACGATCTCGAGACCAAGCCAGATCGCGATCTCGTAATGCAAAAACAATTTTTAAAACTCTTCTTCTTCATCTTACGATCTCCAAGCCTTGCAATTGAAGTTATTTTGTGAATGATGAACAATTTCTTTGATTCTTATGACATTTGCACCATGACTTTTGATTACCTTTATTTTATTTTACTTTCAGTCTTTTAGATTTGAAGTATTTTAGTTTTTCCGTTTGAAGTAGATTGGCTAATGGCCTTAAGCTGACGCCAAGTAGAAAATTATTTTGATGCTTCTTGGATTAAATCTTTATGAAATTTCTTGGTATATACTTGCTTTGGTCATGATTATTGCCAAATAAGAGTAGCATGGCTAAAGGCCCTAAGCTGATGCCATTTCTGCATTTATTGATGGATTGAATTGGATATTGATTTTTATAGAGCTCAATTGGTGAGATGCATGGCACGGTTTATTACTCTTAGCATTTTTGCTCATTTTTAATTCTTTGCTTAAAATTAGGTCTTGGTTTGAATAATTTTTGTTATTTTTGGACATGTCTTTATGTTTCATTTTGGGTGAGTGGAAGAATGATTTAATCATCAATCGGAATAAAAGGGACAAGTTTGGGGTGTTTATTTTCTTTCGTGTTGGAATAAAATGTACATATTTTTATCACTTGATGTATAATGGATGGACCCATTGATCAATTGGGTACTCAATGATGATGAATTTTGACATTCAATACTCTATGATGGAAATATTTGATTGAGTCATTCCACAGATTTTTGTGTGAGTGAGTAGTTCGTTTGCAACATAAAGATTTCATAAACTTGGCATCACTATTTTTCAAAAATAAGTGCTGAAATTTTAGGAAAATTTATTTGAAATGTTGTTTCTGATCAAATCGCTTATATTATTTGGATAGATGATCTGTCTTTTGGAAAGAAATGAGTTAAATGAAATAGAAGGAATTTTGGGACATTTTGTGTGTTTGCATAGGGAGTGTTTTTCTAACTTGTGAATAATTGATATTTGAGATTAATTTTAGGTACATTTCACTCATTTTCCAGAATCATCTATTGGTTTGGGACCAATTGTCAAAAAAAAATGTAGGAATAAGGCGAGTACGGGATTCCGACATGTACCCATGTTGTTTCTCCGAAATAAGCCATTAGAGTAGTAATAAGGTGAGTACGGGATTCCGACATATACCCATGTTGTTTCTCCGAATTAAGCCATTAGGAATTGCGTTTTTGTATACCAATAAATTAAGGAGTAAATATTTGTAATACTTATCATTGATCTCGTATTACTTATTCCTTGTTAAAGGTCTATTCCCGAAATATGTGACATTTACATTTAAGTTGATTCCTAATTGAACTTCTATTTTCATGACGGCTAGTCGAGATAGTTGACTAACTTCATAATATTTGTGATTTGAGAAGTAATGATGCTTTAAATAGAAAGAACTAAAACTTTTGGTAACTCTTTTTGAGAATGGTAATGCTTGGTGATGTGAAATCTTGTGCAGTGAATGAATGTAAGTACATCCACGATTCATCAAGTGTCACGTCAATTTTGGTTGGTGTTTATGTGTTTTAGTGTTAGTAGGTTCCTTTAGTTTTTGTTTTGCTCGGGACTAGCAAAACGCTAAGTTTGGGGGTGTGATAACTCTAGTATACTAGAGTTATTCTACTCAAAATTGTAGCACTTTGATAGTATAAATCCTGAATTTTGAGTAATTAATTGTAGGTTTAAGTTAATTCCTTTCATATGCATTTATATTTTTGTTCTTGTTAAATACGTTAAGTTTTTACTAAAAAATTAGCTTAATTAATTGTTTAATTATGTTAATTTTGTGCAAGTCAAATATAGAAGTTGGAAACTGGATTAAACAAGCTCGAGGGATGATGCCTCTTTTAACACCCTAGTTTTAAATCAATGAAATCACCTAAATCCTATCACTAACTGGGTGGCATCCCGCAAGTATACGGTTGTCAACTAGTAGCAAGGGAAGTAGGGATCGTTCCCAAGAGGATTGTCGATGTCAATTACCAAGGCTTTAAGAGTGAATGTGCAGTTAAGCTATCAAATCAATTAGTGGATGGAAGAACTATTCTAATGAAAGCTATAACTTCAATTCTAACTTAATTTAATCTAATTAAGACTAAGATTTAGAACAAGTGAATAAATCAACTAAAAAGACCATAAAGCAATAAAAATTGATTACTAAAGCACTCATTTCTAAAGTAGAAATTAGGAAAAGATTAACTAGGAAATTAAATATTTTTGGATTTTTCAATTGGAATGTCTCTTACCCACTAAGAATTAACTGAAAACTAAAACTAGAAATTGAAAATTCTTAAATTGAAAGCAAGAAATTGATAAGACCCCTAATTTTACTAAAAACCCTTAATTGAAAGCAAGGAATTTTTACTAAAATGGATAAGAAAGCAATTAAAAATTATTATCTACTTGAAGCTTACAAAAAATCCACTACGATTATCTAATAAAAATGTAAACTTGACAAGAAATTTAAAAATGATCTAAGATGAAAGTTAAGAGAAAATTCTATTAGAAAAATAACTTGCAGTACTAAGCTATCCTAATCTATCTAGAATTATCTAAAACTCTCTATTCTAAACTATCTCCTCTTCTTCTAATTAGCTTAAATAGTGCAACAATATACAAGGCAAATATCTGGGTTTTTGGGCTGGAAATTACAAAATTGCCCTTACAACTTAACATTTAGCGAGTCGAGATCGCAGTCTGGAAGTTTTGAGACCGCGATCTCGACTCTAAAATTTTAGCACTAATTTCCGAGTCAAGATCGCGGTCTGGAATAGTCGAGACCGCGATCTCGACTCTCCTTCCAGCAATCCTCATTTCCTCCATTTTGCAATTTAGTCCCTTGAGCTTTGTTCCTTCCAGCTTCTAACCTTTAATTTGTAACCTGCATAATATTAACACCATTAAGCACTTAATTTAACTAAAAATTTAACACAAAAACTATCACAATTAATTCAAAAGTGAAAATACAAATACACATGAAAAAAATTAGCTAAAATCTTCAATTACTTATCTAATTTCAGAATGCATTTAAACTATCAAAATGCTATAATTTAGAGGAAAATAACTCTAGTTTACTAGAGTTATCATACCCCCAAACTTAGCGTTTTGCTAGTCCCGAGCAAAACAAAGATCAACAATAAATGAAACCTACTAACATTCCAACATTTAAACACCCCCAAAGTTGACGTGACACTTGATGAATCATGGATGTACTTAGAACAATTAAGTGATCTCTCAAGAAATGTTCAACACTACGTGATATGAAAAATATGAGTAAATCAATCCAAAATTGAAATTTCATTTTACAAAGAAGCACAAATTCATTCACTACACAAAATTTCACCTCACCAAGCATTACCATCCTCGAAAAGAATTACCAAAAGTTTTAGTTCTTTTCATTTGAAACATCATAACTTCTCAACTCACAAATATTATAAAGTTAATCAACTTTCTCGACTAAGCATTATGAAAGTAGAAGTTCAATTAGGAATCAACTAAAATGCAATTGTCACACATTTCGGGAATAAAGTCCAGTAACCTCTAACAAGGAATAAGTAATATGAGATTAATGATAAGTATTACAAACATTTACTCCTTAACTTATTGGTATACGAAAAATGCAATTCCTAATGGCTTAATTCGGAGAAACAACATGGGTACATGTCGGAATCCCGTACTCGCCTTATTACTACTCTAATGGCTTATTTCGGAGAAACAACATGGGTACATGTCGGAATCCCGTACTCGCCTTATTCCTAAATATTTTTTGTTTCTTTTTTTTTTTCACGGCCCTAAACCAAGGAAAATGAGTAAAATGTACCAAAAATTAATCTCGAATATCAATTATTCACAAGTTAGAAGAACATTCCCTATGCAAACACACGAAATGTCCCAAAATTCCTTCTATTTCAATTAACTCATTTCTTTCCAAAAGATAGTTCCTCAACCACATAATATAAATGATTTGATAAGAAATAGCATTTCAAATAAATTTTCCTAAAATTTCAGTACTTCTTTTTGAAAAATAGCAATGCTAAGTTTACAGTTATGAATTCTTTATATTGCAAATGAACTCCTCACTCACACAAAAATTCTTGAAAAGAATCAATCATATACTTCACTCACAAGGTATTGAACATCAAATTTATCATCATTGAGTACCTAATTGATCAACTTTCCATCCATTAATCATCAAGTGGCAACAAAAGAATATCTCAAATGACCATTTCCGACACAAAAAGATAAACACCCCCAAACTTGTCTCTTTTATTCAAGTTGATGCATAAATCATCCTTCCACTCACCCAAAATTAAACATCAAGGCAAAACCCAAAAATAACGAAAACTAAAACTATGTTCAACTTTTAAGCCTAGAATTAAAATTGAGTAAAAATGTTAAGAGCAACCATGCCATGCATCTCACCAAGTAAGCTTCAAACAAAATCAATATTCCATTCAACCCATCAACTAATGCAAAGATGGCATCAGCTTAGGGCCCTTAGCCATAATACTTTTATTAGGCAATAACCAAACTTCACCAAGTGTCAGTGATTTAATAATCCAAAAGAAATTTCATCCATAAAGCATCAAAATATATCACTTGGCATCAGCTTAAGGCCATTAGCCAAACTACTTGAAAGAAAGAAAAACTGAAATACTTCAATCCCAAAATTGAAAATAAAACAAACATAATCTAAAGTAATTAAAAGCTATGGTGTCCAATGAAAACAGCGAAAATCATCAACATCCATGAAATTAATTCAATGATCAAGGTTGGTCTTTTTCCATGCTCAAACAAATGGTGGCTTTTTCTCTTCATTCCATCTCGTCTTGACCTTCTTCTGCATCACTAGGTTGGGCCTCCTCGTGACCATCATCTGCTTCTCCTCTAGTCGCACTCGCGTGGCTAGATCCCTCGTGATGTGTGATGGCCGCCGGCGGTGTGTAATATTGTCCATGAGGTGGACCAAAGTGCCATGCCGGAGGAGATGGTGGCTGAACCCAAGTACCTAATGAAGTCACCCTTAATGCTTCTCCAATGATGGTCAAGTTATTTTTGATATAGGTGCAACACCACTTGGCTATAAGACCAGTATCCCTGCAGATCATTCCTCTCTTCTTCACTTACTGGAGCATTGAAACTACACCCGGGGGTATCGGAATCATTGACGTTCTCTGAGGTGGTGGAGGCTGAGGCTGTGGATGTGGCTGAGGCTGGGCGGGTTTCTTCTCTTGGTAGTGCTTCTCATATTCCCTCACCATCCTATAGACATATTCCCTATTGATCCTACCTCTAGGATGTGTCAATAACTCTAAAGGACCAATTGGGCAACCCGCTATTGTGCACAGATGGTGAATTAAACTAGGGGCGTAAAATATGGGTCGTCCCGACCTCCCACTTTCTAAAAACCCTTGTCTAATTAGGTGACCAATATTCACCGGGATCCCAGTCATGATGGCATAGATTAAGAGTACCTTGTCTCTCTGGATAAAGCTCAATGCGTTGGACCCCCAAATGCGGCTTACTAATGAAATAAAACCACAACTTAGCCACTAATGAGAGTCCTTGACGAGTGTTATAAATTTCAATTCCATGCTAGAAGAAGCACTCTTAACCCACTCAACCCTCCTATCACAAATGGCATTTTTGATTGCATCCATGTCCTTATTTTTATTGTTCAAAAATGCCATATATTGATTAGAAGTTACGGGAGGTATGTTAAAGTACGCATTAATCAGATCTGCACCAAAATCTACCAAAACCCCTCGTATACGTACCTTGCCATCTTCTAACTCGCTTAAATTGCAATGAAATTCCTTGACTAATTGGGTAGCCCTGGGGTCAACCTGAACGTTAAAACCTTCTCAATGCCTTGACCTAATTTGCTCTTCTATATCTCTCCTAGAGCCTTCGTAAATTCCCCAATGCATGGTTAGGTCAAAGTTCCTCTCTTTAATTACCTCGTGCTTCTCGTTACTCTTAAAAAGTGGTTGAGCCCTATAGCTCGAGAATTGAGATTCAAATTGATCACCACCCCCTAATGGTTGTTCCGATCCCCCTTCTCCGCTTGTCCCCTTTCCATCTTAAAGATTTCCTTTTTCTCGAGCCATTCCCTCTCCCTCTCATTCTCACCCTTCTCTCAGCACTACCATAAACCCCTCTCGTCATATTCTAACAACAATTAAATCTCCAATTCACAAAGCTAACCGTCAAGCAAAATTCAACACCAAAATTCACAATCCAAATTTTCAACAATTGTTCAAATAGTTCAACTTAAATACAATTCAAACCAAGAATTTTAACAATTGGACAATTCAAAATTCTTCTAGTACAATTTAGCACCAATCACTAATCCACAATCCACTAATTCAATCCCAAAAAAATTTTCACAAATTAATCAACCAATTTCCACAATTGTCTTCAAAAATGACCAATCACAACTAATAATTCAAAGAAAGATATTACCCGTTCTTTTGGGAGTTGAAATTTTTCCAAGAATTGCCCTTTGTAGAAATCCTCTTTGGAGCCAAAATTCTTCTTCAAATCTTCAAAAAGATGGTTGCTTTGAAGTTCCTATAGAAGAACAAAGTGAGTAAATTAGTGGTGGTTATGGAGTTTTTGATGAATTTTGGTGAAGAAGAAAGAAGAATTGGGGGATTTGGGGTTCGGGTTTTCGAAAGAGAGAAGAGAAGTGGAGAGGATTTGAGAGAAAAGAAGAATGATTCATCCCTTTAAAAAAAAATTCTGGAGGTCGAGACCGCGATCTCAAAAATTTGAGATCGCGGTCTGGACTCGGCCCAGAATTTGCCTTTGCAGAAGTTCACAGTTGAGACCGCGATCTCAAATTTTTGAGATTGCGGTCTCGAGCCAAACTTCTGCAAAGTGAAATTTTTTTACACTAAGCTGAATTTGCTTCACTTTTGACCATTTTTCTCCATTTGCAAGGATAACCTATAAAAAAAAAATCACAAGTTAGGATGACAATTTTCACTCATTCTTTAGCACCATTTATTCAATTAAAAAAAACTCAATTCTTTTTCTCTAATTCAAACCAATCTACTCAAAATTAAAAATCACACTGAAGGAAAATAATAAGAACTAAATTAAGAGTCAGAGACTTGGGTTGCCTCCCAAGAAGCGCTCTTTTATAGTCACTAGCCTGACTATGGCATGACCCTCATTCTTGTGCTAATCGGACGATCTCTCGTCCACCTTCAATAGTTCCTCCAAAATATGGTTTAAGCCGATGTCCATTGACCTTGAAGTTCCCTCTTTCCCCTTTATCTCCACCGTTCCATAAGAAAAAGGTTGGATCACTTCAAAGGGACCACTCCATCTTGATTTGAGCTTCCCTGAAAATAATTTGAGTCTTAAATTATAAAGGAGCACCAAATCACCGACTTTAAATTCCTTCCTTTGGATATGCTTATCCTGCCAAGCCTTTGTTTTTTCCTTATAGATTAAAGAATTTTCAAATGGTTCCCTTCGAAATTCATCCAACTCATTCAAGTCAAGCATCCTTTTTTCATAAGCCTCATTCAACTCAAAATTCAAGTTCTTTATAGCCCAGTATGCCCTATGTTCAAGTTCAACCGGCAAATGACATGCCTTTCCATACTTGCATATACAATACGGTACGGAGACATGCCTATTGGAGTCTTGAATGCTGTACGATAAGCCCACAAAGTGTCATCTAACTTTAATGCCCAATCCTTCCTAGCATTATTCACTGTTTTCTCTAAGATTCTTTTCAATTCTCAATTGGAAACCTCCACTTGACCCGATGTTCGTGGGTGATAAGCTAAAGCGACCTTGTGTTTCACCCCATATTTTGTCATTAATGCCTCAAATTGGGAATTCTTGAAATGTGATCCCCCATCACTAATGATATCTCGAGGTACCCCAAATCGTGAAAAGATATTCTTGTGAAGGAATTTAGTAACCACTTTGGCTTCATTGGTTGGGGTAGCAATTGCTTCAACCCATTTTGACACATAATCCATCGTAACCAAAATGTACTTATTGGAATATGAGACCGGAAAAGGTCCCATGAAATCAATCCCCCAAGCATCAAACACTTCCAATTCAATAATGCCATGAAGGGGCATTTCATGTTTCCTTGAAATATGCTACCCACCCTTTGACATTCATCACATTTGAGCACAAAATCCCGGGAATCCTTGAACATAGTTGGCCAGTATAAACCACTTTGTAAGATTTTGAAAGCCGTCCGTTGGGCCCCATGTTGCCCCCCAACCGGAGATGAATGACAATGTTTCAATATGTCGGATACTTCACACTCCAGAACACATCTCCTTAGGAACTTGATCATTACACTTTCGGAACAAATATGGTTCTTTTTAAAAATAAAGCTTAAGTTCCGCAAAGAATTTCCTCCTCTCATTGATGTTAAGCATTTTAGGTACTATCCTTGCCACAAGATAATTCACAATATCCACCATGGGCTCACCTCTTTCACCTCAAATAACTTCTCAATTGGAGACTCTTCATTGATTACTCCTTCTTCACGATTGACAAGTCTAGATGCCTCAATTCTTGACAAATGGTCGGCTACCATGTTTTCCACACCTTTTTTGTCAACCACCTCCCAATCAAATTCCTGCAACAAAAGTATCGGTCAAGGAATAACCATCTCAATAAACGTGGTTTAGCAACTTGCTTAAAAAACAAATACTTTAATTCAGAGTGATCGGTATTAACAATTACCTTTGATCAATCAAATGTGATCTACATTTATCAAATGCAAAAACTATAGCAAGTAATTCCTTTTCTGTTGTTGAATAGTTAATTTGTGCATCATTTAAGGTCCTACTAGCATAGTAAATGACATGCAAAATCTTGTTCACTTTTTGACATAGGACGGCGCCTATTGCATAGTCACTCGCCTCACACATAAGCTCAAAAGAAAGAGACCAATTTGGTGCTACAATAATTGGGGCAATCACTAGAGCATGTTTTAATTCATTGAATGCTTCCAAACAAGAATCATCAAAATGAAATGGACAATTTTTTTGAAGTAGAAAGCACAAGGATCTGGAAGTTTTGAGACCGCGATCTCGACTCTAATTCCCAAGTCGAGATCGCGGTCTGGAATAGTCGAGACCGCGATTTCGACTCTCTTTCCACCAATCCGGTCATTTCCTCCCTTTTGTAATTTAGTCCCTTGCGCTTTGTTCCTTCCAGCTTCTAACCTTTAATTTTTAACCTGCATAATATTAACACCATTAAGGACTTAATTAAACTAAAAATTTAACACAAAAATTATCACAATTAATTCAAAAATGAAAATACAAATACATATGAAAGAAATGAGCTAAAATCTTCAATTACTTATCTAATTTTGGAATTTAAACTATCAAAATGCTATAATTTAGAGGAAAATAACTCTAGTTTACTAGAGTTATCAAGGGACCAAAGTGCAATTATCAAAGAAAAGAGGGGTTGTCGGGAAGAGAGTCGAGATCACGATCTCGATTCTCCATATAGCAATCTCGACTCGGATAAATCGCTTAAAATATTCTCGACTCGCAGATGGTTAAGTAATAGGGGTAATTTTGTAATAGTCCAGGAACTAGTTTCTGATTTTGCCTTGTACTAGTTAAGCTACTTTTAAAAACAATTCTAGGAAGAAGGAGGCCGATTAGAATTAGATAGTTAGTAAGTGTTAGGATAGTTTAGGATATCTTGAACCTCAAGCTTCTTCTTTAATAGAAATTTCTCTTTAATTGTCTGTTAGATTTAGTTTTCATTTCTTAGCAAGTTTAAATTTAGATTAGATAATTGTAGTGGTTTTTTCATTAGCTTCAAATAGATATAATTTTTACTTTCTTTCTAGTTTAATTTAGTAGAAATCTCTTTTCTTGCAATCTAGGTTTTTATAGAAAAATTAGGGTTCTTGCTTATTTCTTACTTTCTAGTTTAAAAACTAATTTCTAGTTCATTTTTAGTGGGCTTTCTTTAATTTTACCAAAAATTCAAAAATATTTTGATTTCAAGTTTAACACTTACAATTCCTAGTTTAGAATTGGTAATTTCTAGCATTGCAATGTCTTTTTATGGTGATTTTATTGGGTTAAGTTACTTACTCTTTAATTTTAGTTCTATTCCAATTAGTTTAGATTAGAATTAATTGCTTCCTTTGCCAAGGCAACTTGCTTGAATTAGAATAGACTAAGTAGTTTCTTAATTTCATAATTATTTAGTTCGCTTATTTGCTTTAGTAGATAATCTAGTTTGAAATTAGGTTTTAATTGCTTGTATTGAATTATGATTTGAGTAGAGTAAATTCACCATCCATTGTTTGATCTTACTTAACTACACAAAGACTCGTAAAACTTGGTAATTGCCTTCCAACAATCCTTGTGGGACGATACCCACTCATCTTATACTACTACCAATTTCGTATACTTGCGGAAGTGAGATAGAGTGTAGTGATTTAGTATCTGTCTGGTCCTATACTACTACCTAAGGACCAGACAGATACTATGAAGGCATGGCTTGTATTGGCCAATTATGATGGGGGACTGCATAAAATTTGCAAGGGGATGCATAAAATGTCAGACACACACTCCCATACAGAGAGCACCAGCTAGAGAAATAGAAATTATTGTAAAACCAGGGCCTTTTAAGTGCTGGGGCATAGACATAATCAGCACTATGATTCTACCATCCTCATCCAATCAACACAGTTGCATCACTACAGTGATAGATTACTTTACAAAATGGGTTGAGGCAACGCCGATTAGAAAGCCTGGCCAAAAGATGGAGATAGGTTTATTAGAGAGTACATCATATATTATTTTGGCCTACCTAAACCGTGGTGACCAATCAAGCATTATGCGTTACTAGAGCACTTGTTAAAAAGTTTGCAAAAGATATAGAATCCAAGGTTACACACTCAACACCATACTTTGCATAAAGTAATGGTTAAGTGGAATCAATGAATAAGACATTGAAAAACATTGTCGAGAAAATGATGGAAGAAAATGCTAGATGGTGGCACGAGTTAATGTCAAAGGCTCTATGGGCTTATAGAGTTTCGTTCCGAACGAGCACAGGTATGTCCCCTTATGCATTAGTGTATGGTCATAATGCCATTTTACCTGTAGAGATAACCCTAGGTGCTTTACAATTGGCCCATCAACACGGCTTACTAACTGATGGCTTATAGTCAGGCTATGATGGATGAGTTGTTGACCTTGGATGAAGAAAGGTCATCGGTGCTGGATCTATTCTAAGCCAAAAAAAGAAGGGTGGCCGATTTGTATAATAATAGAAAAGTCCATGCTGAATTTTTTCAACTAGGTAACTAAGTTTGGAGAGGTATCGTCCCAATAAGGAGAAAAGATACAAATCTTGGCAAATGGAGCCCAAATTAGGAAGGACCATTCATGGTGAAAGAGGTGTTATGCAGAGATGTGTACTTGCTTGCCTATTTGGACAGTAGTGTACATAAAAGAACAATTAATGGAATATACTAAAAGGAATTCAACCCCTCAACTTGGGAGTGTTTGACCAAAGATGAACGAAGGGCCGTCTACAAATTGGCCAGATTAGAATATCCATCAGAAGAATGACAAGCATGTAATCAAATTTGTTTGGTGGAATAAAATTAAAACAAAATGATAATAGGGGAGATTATAAGAGTCGGCCGAAAAAGCAAAATATTTTCAGATCTTATCATGGGATTCATAGCATTACCAAAGCAAAGGATTGGAACAAACCGGTTACAAATGCACATAGAAAATATTCAATTACCTAGAGCAACAACATTAGATACTTGAGTAGAAGAAGGCTGAGGTGGAGTAACCTATGCACTTGAAAAGCCATCACTTGCAATAGGGATAGGGCCTACATTATCAGCCTGACTTTGAGTCTGGGAAGCTAGATCCTGGCTTGGTTCATCAGTTCTTAGAATACTGACAAGGCTGTTGCAGAAAGACGTGTACATATCTCTTCTAAATTTTGCCTCAGCATTTGCTCCTATTTTGTCCAATTCCAGCTTGGACAGTTGTCCTCGGAGAATTTCCAGGTCCACAATAAGAGGGTTAAATTTTTCCACAAGTTCATGCTGCATTGTCAGAGAGGCCTCTTTCAATTACTTGACCTCATTCAATTGTTGAATGAGAGACTCGTCTTTCTTGTTAAAATCGTTAACAGATTTGTTGAATTGGTCAGGGCATTGAAATGTTCTTGAACAGTTCAATAAGATGTGAGGACGGCATTAGCTTGTTTGTACTCCTCAAATCTAGGGGGCAAAGAGGCGAGGTGGGAGTCTAGCACTTGCCGGTCATTGATTAGCAACTAATCCTCAACAGCAAGCTTGTAAGCTGATAAGATCATGATGAGTTCATCAAACTCGTTAAGTAAGACCTCCTCAACTGATTTGGCAATTAATTCGAGTAAAGAGCGTCGAAGTTCATCCACTTTTATAGAATCTACACTTGACTGCCCAGAACTTCCAAATGAGGCCGAAAGGGCACCAGTCAAGCATTTGATTCGGCTCAGCAAAGAATGCAAGCTGGTTAACTGAAGAGGAGTAAGGTCAAAAGTGACCTAAGGAAAATATATGTAAAAGAATAAATAAGATAAAAGAAAATGAAATAAGTTTTGAGATCAAGTCATGTTGGGAAGCATAAAAGAAACGATATAGTTCAAAATATATCGGGATAGTCTGAATGGAAACTTCAGTAGCTTTGGAGCTTCCACGATAGGGGAAACACCGATGCTCATAAAGATAGCTGGTGCATTGGTCTCAACAATGTCAAAGACAACCCTTATTAGTTGAGACAGCTTCATGGAAATGGACGTAACTGAAGCTCGAGTAGGGCCATTACTCACTTCCGAAGAAGACTTAATGGGAGAAGACATGGTAGACTACTTGGATGAACCAGTCGGGAGTTTCCTCGAGTAACGTTTTGAGTAGAACAAGAAACCTGAAGAATCAATGGCAAGTGTGGTCAACTCTGAAGGAAAGAGGAAATGAATCAAGAAAACAGGAGAGATAACTTAGCTGGACGAGTCAGCTTTCTATGCTGGACAAGCTGAATTTCTTCCTCTTTGCTCTCTTTAGAAGAGCCGATTTTAGTAAATTATGTTCTATTGGTTCAGCCTCCACAAAGAAAGAAACTTAAAAGAGTAGAACCAAAAAAGTATAAGAAAGGGGATAACTAAAACCTATATACATGGATACCCCTCCAATCAGGCTTAACCAAAATCAGGCTGGCAGAGAAACTCCGATCACCAAGATGAGTGTAAAACCCCAAAAGTGTTACAGTTTCACCAGTTGATAAGAAACCACAAAACAGCATAACTCATCCGAAATAGCAAAGTTGGTTGAAGGAAGCTTTAGAGCTTCACGAATTTGGCTTCTAAAGAACTCTTCAAAAGCCAGGCATTCAGAGCTATCTTTAGTCCACATCCAAAACCATTCTCTCAAGTAATGATCTCAGCGAGCCTCATGCTCTTTAAGAAGTACTTCATGAGCCTCAGCAAGCCAAAAGCGTTTCCAATTGATGTTGTAGTATCTTTCAAAAGCTTGAATCTCCCTGATTAGTTCACCTTTGGAGGCTTTCTTTCTCTCCTTAGCGGGCTCGATCTCCTGCGAGGTTGATGATGAGTTAGAGGTAAAGGCATGAAATAACCGAAGCTTATAAAAAAAGTTAGTTAAAGATCGGTTGCAGTGTTGTTGTTTAAAAGCATTTCATGAGGTAAAATTATAAAGGTCAATTGACGTGAAACCAAGGTGAAATAATATGAATTCAAACTAGTTAGGAATGGACAAGTTTTAAGCTTGAAGCTTATCGAATTCGGCTTCTTTGCTAAAAATGTGCCGCATACATCCTGGTTGGTTAATAGGTTCAGGAGATAAGGCTGGAAAAAACTGAATTAGCCCAAACTGGTGAGCAACAAATAGATTGGATAGAATTGGCACCTATGTTTGCGGCGAAAACATTTTTCACGGCATATGCCTATAGCCAAAAGGCAAGTTATAAGTAACAACACAGGATGCCTAGATTTCCAGTCGCTCATCTTCATCCTCATCACTCATGGGCTATGTTGGGTAAACATTTTTTAGCCAGTGGATAGACAAGTTTTGCCAAGATATCATAACAATAATAGAGGGGATGGAGATGGGACCGTCATGGTAAAAAAGGTCAATATAATCAAAATATCTTGAATCAAGGTTCAGAAGGGGGATCAAGTTTGGCAAAGTGCATCACTCCTGTCCAAAGACAGTGGTTGGAGTATTTTCATCGATAGGAGCTGGTCTCACGGAAAGGAAATAACTCTACAACCATAATTGTAAAATCCACATAGGGTCAGGGATGTCTTCTAGTTTCTTCGTCTCAAACTAGGCTACGATCCTGTAAAGAGTTGACACCCCGATTGGTGCTAGAGCTAACGCTTTGCCATCAGCCAATGTAGCAGCTAAGTTATAGAAACTTACGGTTATTTGAAAGGTTGGGGGACAAAAAATATACCGGTTAAACCAGAGAGTTAAAAAACTAATGTGCTCGCTCTTAGAAATGGGTTTGCCCTTTGCAATAACATCTTCGAAATGCTCAACCAAATAAGGGCCATAAGATTCATATGATTTGGAAGAATGTCCAAAATCGGCTTTGTTGGCCACCGATGAGAGACTGTAGTCGACCAATTTACCGTGAGGCCTTAAATCGATTAAAATACCTACATCTAGAATAATTGGCATCATCAGCCCACAAGTGAAAAGGACAATAGTTAATGTTTGAACTCCAAAAGCATTGAGCATCTAGGATCAGTTCATGACTGGGATGGATAACTTTGGTACATAAGTCGATGGCCTCAAAGATGCCGGCTAATTTCCAAACATGTTCGAGAGTGAGTTGTAGCCGCTTGGTCTATGACACCCACCAATTGTGGATGCGCAAATTAAAGGACCATGAGGCTTCTAAAAAATGAGGAAACAAAATTGATTTGCATTTGAAAATGTTAGACTGATGAACGAACAAAGTCTCTCCGGTAGGGACATGAAATGGAAGATAGTCAGGGACTTGGTCAAAACACCTTTGTATCGGGGTCGTAATACACAGCATTAGGAACCATTGTGTAGTGAAAGGCGTCAATACCTACATGTTATCCAGCTGCATCTGTTGATTCAACTTTGCTCGGACCCTTACAAGAGGATGGGTTGGTGGCCATGAAGTGGTGTTGAAAGTAAAAGGAAGTGAAGGAGACGGAGGCGTAACAAAAAGTTTAAGTGGAAAAATAGGAGATAACCCCAAGAAATAGTTGAATGAATGAGAAAGAAATTTGATTGAAAGAAAGGTTTAGAAAGTGGTTTTAAGAGTTGTGTCAATCAAAGACTCCTATTAGTTGGGGACTTTCAAATTTTGAAAAGTGGAACTTAGGTACTACGTGAGCCGTAATTAATACGGTATCATCAGGTATAATTAAGGAATTACAGTTCCCCAAGTTTTGTAGAAATACAAAAGATTGATATGGTAGTTACCAGCACAACAACAGAGATGAATAGAATACCAGTGAAGACGGCTTTGGACTCGTCAAATTAATTCAAACACGTCATCATTAGACCCAGGCAATGATGAGCATCTAAAAGGAGAGTAGTTGTTAGACCAAATCGACAGTTGATTGCCAATACTGATGTCAAGCCAAAAACAACCAAAAAGACCAAGATAAGATGAAGCCAGGGCCGAAGAGCTAGTTTAAATCTAGGCAAGAAACAGGGGTGTGGACCATACGTTTCTCTTGCATTAGAATAGGAGAAATAAAACCCAGGAGAGATGACATGGTAAAAAGAACTGCAAAGAAATGGACAATTTGGAGGGAATGGTTAAAGCATTCAAAAATTGTAACTTCCCTAAAGCGGTTACAGGAGAAGACCAAAAAATAGGAGAATGAGACGGGGAAGGACACAGAAAAACACAACAAAGAAAATTAGAGAAAAGAAACTCTCTAAAAAAACACTATCTAGCGTAGGAATTAGTCATTAAAAAAATCTGCTTTCTAGTTAGGATTAGCGATAGGTCGCAAGTCTTTACTAGTTGCAGCTACAGTTGTGTTAGTAGTTGATAGTTAGTGCTTTTCAGAGTTTGATCTGTTCTGTGAAAGCTTTAGTAATGTCTAATAAAACATGTTTCTGTTTCCGTATTGTAAATATTCATCAATGAATTCCTATTTCACAATTGTAAGTTTTTCTTTAGTTCTTTCAGCCAGCACTTTCAATTTCATATACTAAATTTAAGTTCTCAATCTCTCAGTCGAGGCAAACAGACAATAATTGCTAGCAAGTTAGAGTACAATAGTATACTTTTGAACTTGTAACTGAAAAATAGCATGCTTGGCAAGAGTTGATAATTGAAGATAGGATTTGTTTATCATTTTCGGTTCAGACAGCAAAAATTTGTAGGAACACAATTCCAAAATATAACATCTTGAGCGACTGCTACCCATTTTCAAACACCTGGACTGCATTGCTAAGAGACCTGCATTTGACATGCATATTAATGAATGAAATAGAGACATAAGGGTCAAATTAAAACCCATTGTGACAATTGTGGCATGGATAGCATTTCTATAGGAAATAAAGCTCGCAGGAGTAGCAGCAATGAGAATGATGATCGAGTTCGACAGTATAAGGCCTTGGCAATGTGATTAATGTCCATTTTTGTGTTTTTCCAAAAATATCCTTAGTCCAATCAAAGGTAGAGAAATTTTAGGCTCGGTTTGGATTGCAAATAATTTGCATTATTTGTATCTCAAATAATATTTTGTCAAAATATTTGGTATTTGGTCAACAAATAATTATCTAAATAATAGTTTACACTATTCATATTTTGTCTTATTCATTATTTACACAATTCATTATTTGCACCACTCATGTCCTATTCATTATTTACATTTAAAAAATATTCAGTTAACAATTATTTATAAACAATGGAATTAATATTTTTTTTATACAGTCTCTGCTTTCGCATAGGGACGCCTTAATCTAGTAACTATTAAAATCGTATATTTTTATCGTAACCTGTGTTTATTGCAATATTTTGTTTGTAGTCTATGAACATTAATCTTATAGATATAGAGATAATTCGCTTTTGTGTGTTCTCTTTGAACCATGAACATGTATTTAATATTGGTTTAATTTAACTTATTTTGTATGTTTACTTAGTTCCATACGAAATGTTTATATATATATGTGTGTGTGTGTATGGTAGTTCTCTTAATAATGGCATCAAATAATTGGGTACAGATTGTTGATTCTCTTTTATCATTGTTGATTTTGGTAATTTTCTTTTGGTTTTTATATAAGGTTAATTTAACTTTACCCCTTTAATATTTAGAGTCACAATTACTTTAGTTCCTAATGTTATTATTTAGGCACTGGAGTCACTAAATTAATAGTCAAATCTAATAGTGTTAGATTTTCGGCCTAAATGATATTTTTACCCTCAAATTATTGATGTGAACAAAGTTTCTCATAACACCTAAAATATTTTATGTTATTTCCATAAATAGAACTTGATGAAATTTAAGATATGTTGATGAATGATAAATAATTCTTGAATCATGTCAACAAAATGAGAGAGAAAAAAAAATTAATCAAGTAAAAGTGAGAAAAAAAATAATAAGAAGATTATTTTTGTTGAAATGATATTGAATGTCGAGTTAGATTTAATGGAAGGATTTAAATACCTAAAAAATAACGTTAGTAATTAAAGTGATAGTGAGTATAAACATTAAAGGTGTAAAGTAAAATTAACCCTTTAGTTATATATGTGACGCGTGATAGAAACAAGGGTAAAGTTGTAATTTTTGGTTTTCATCAAATGTAGTGCAATGAAGATAAGTGAAAAATCTTCATAATTATCATTTTTTTTATTTGTATTACTTTTCATTTTTAAATGCATCAACCAAATATAGATACTATTCATTATTTTCAATCCAAATAGTTATTTCGAAATATTATTTCGTATACAAACAACTATTTTATTATTCCAAAAGTTAACATTATTTTCAAAAATCACTAAACTCAAAAGATAAATATTGGTCCCGTATAGATTGCATTTTTTGGAGTATTATTTGGCTTCATTTTTTGAGGTATTATTTGTGTTATTTGGAAAAAATGAATAAGTAAAATAAGTGTTTGGATAGTAGATAACACAAATAATTTTTTCCAATTGTGTGTTTGGATGGTAAATGTGCAAATAATTTTTTTAAATAAGTGTTTGGATCCATTTTTTTTGCAGTAAAAGACAAAATAGGTATGCGAATGTCGAACGAAATTGCCAAAAATAAAATATGTACGTAATTTCGCATCCATAGTTGTACCGACATGATAAACATTAAAAACCATACATAAAGGTAATTGCCTTCCCACTGTTAGTCTCACACATGTCAATAAAATATATATGTGTATAAACGTATAATATACAGGTATGTTTACATGTATGTCAAAAATACAAAAATGGCAAAATATTCCATTTACGGTTAATGTAATCGATTGTAATAAATTTAATTTAAAAAAAAAAAATTCAAGTTCAAACACAACAAAAATAATTAAAAATTTAAATGTGTGATAAATTAAACAGCATAGGCAACTTTGGACTTCCAATGATCGGATAGAAGGTTCGGCCTTATGAGGTATAATTCGGAAGTCCGAAGTACATGCCACCAACTACTCATCATTTCCTGCTTACAGTTTGGCTTGGCGTACCTCGGCCTGACAAGGTTTAGTTCAGAAGTCCGAAGTTGATGTCAACAAAAAGAGTATCGTTTGCATACTTATAGTTCGGCTTTGCATACTTTGGTAATCTGCAAACTTCGGAAGTCTGAAGTGTTTTTACATTTGAAAAAGAAAACCTGTTCATCCTTTCACCAGCAACCACAAGAACATAAATAGGAAGGATTTAACAAATAAAAAAATGCACAAGTTCCGGCTCATAATTAAGCAATCATCAATAGACAACAAGCATTGCTACGCATTCCAATTCAGAAATATAAATAGTCCACTAAAATCCATGTAGCCTTTTACAAAATACATAGCTATCCAAAGTAAACAAAATAAGATTCAAAAGTCCATAATAAATATAATAAGACAAACATAACAAGTCCTAAGATTATCATATTAGATTTAACCAAACACATGTTAATCTTCTGCATCACCATTTGTATTCATCTTGTTACCCCGTGTTTGTTTCCCAATCATCGATCCATATCCATCAAATTGGGCCTTTTGAGAATCATCCATGACCAACCTTAGGCCGTACTAAACACGATCAGAGTTGTTTGCTTAAGTCACTTAACTTGTTGCGAAGCTCAGCCACTTGGCAACTACTTTCAATACAGAACATGTCAAACTGGCCGCTCATGTCTTGAAGCAAGTTTAACATGCTGCTTTGCAAATCTTCATCGATAATGCGGATCGGCTAAGATGAGCTTCCTAGATTGGATTGCATAGATGATGGACCTTCACCATGGGGGTTGCTATTTCAACAAGATGACACATGCCTCTTTCTTGGTCGACACACATCTTGGGCAAGAGGCACTAGTTCGAGGTACTCATCTTTGTACATCCACCTATTGTCGTGAAACATTAGTTTCATATGACTTATTTTTGCTTTGTCATAGAAGTTGTATGACGGATTCTCAGAGCATCGCCTATGAGAGGGACGCTTTTCTTCCTAAAAATGATAGTAAGGAGTTGGCCATATGGCATGCTACGACGGGGCTCCTTGAAGCACGTCTGCATGTAATTAAGCATAAGGTATCCAAAATCCAGTCTTTAACTCACCTTCTTAATCATGCAGTAAAAGAGGTATAGGTTCATTTTGTTAGGATCGGTTATGTGGCCTCTGGTTGGAACTATTAGATTATGAGTCATATGAAATAAGATCCTATGAACAGCTTCAAGGTTACTCAAGTCAAAATCTTCGGCCCTTTCATAGTTCTCTCTGAAATAATTGTGCACAAGTCTTCCAAATCAAACCCGTGTTTCTTAGTTGCCCATTTGTCATACGAGAAGAAGCCGTCAGTAGTTTCATGATCCTCCTCCACCCGAACTTGGCAGTTGAATATATCGTTAATGATGTACTTGTCCAGCTCAAGTTCCACATTGTTTACTCTAGAAACAAAGTCCTTGTTATTAGTACTCCTCAGGTTTGCATAAAACTGCAACTCCTCGTCATGGTATATTGGCTCATTAATATGCAACGAAATTTCCCAATTCTGCCAAGCAAAATACTCCACAAACAATTCCAAATGCAACCCTTCCACGTCAGACCGTTTCTCAAGCTCCTTTGCAAAGCTATCGGTTTTCGAGTTCGAATATATGTCCGATACCGTTCCACAGCTACCTCGTCCATGAATTTGGGCAACATTTCTTCTGGGTCCATCACACAACTTCGGCCCTTTGCCCTACCCCTTGTTGTTGACCTTTCTTTACCCATCCGCGTAAACCTTGAAACACCTGTGTTTAAAAAAGGGGTTGACATTTATAAAATTGGAAACATAACACAGCACTATTTCCAGCATGATACTAAGGTAAGCAAAGGTTATCCATACTCATATGTCATTCTCATTTATAATAAGTAATTCAATCCACGCTAACATATCAATTTCAAAGGTACATTCTCGAGAATAACATTTGCCATTTATAATCTTTAAATGGCCACATTTGATGTTCAAAGACCTGTAACCTTTGAGGCAACAAAAGGTAAATATGAAATTAAACTACAAATAATACTCAACTTCATGGCATTTTTCATAGTTTATTTCCATACATTTTGATATTCCACTTTTACAAGGCAATGGCAAGCTAACCTTAATGAATATAAAACAAGAAATGGAACTAAAACTCAAATTAAAAGATGAGTCTTTGTGATTTTGTTTAACAAAAAAAATGTGAAATACTTTGAGAGGAACGACAAAAAGATGGTTTTATTTTGGATTTCATAGACGTAGTGACTGAAATAAATGATTGAGGTACAAAAAGTTTTATTTTGGAATTTTGTCGAGCAGTTACAAGGCAGAGATAACACAATACACCCAAAGCTAATATATTTTAGGCTTACAAACTAAAACCCAGTGATTTAATACTAATTTCAATTTGCATATTGTCGATTTGTATTATGAGATACATAAAGGATTGAGAAACTAATAATTTGTCTCATGTATTCTACAAACCTCACGGCTCCAGGGCTATTGGGAATCAAAGGTCTTAGTCCACGTACCCTGGCTTTAGATTTAAGAAACTTCGCAATGTCCAAAGACGAAAAAGATTTCGTTCGTCGATTTTCTCTTCCAAAATTGAATGCCTTTTGCATTCGTGTTTTATGTTATTGGTAAGCTGTTTCTTTTAGGAACTGATTGAAAAGGGTTGGGGTTTATCATGGAAGGTAAAAGCTTCTAGTTTTATACAATACTTCGGGCATTATGAGTTGATTTTGGACCCTAGAGAACGACATATCAAAATTACATTAAGATTTGTAGATATAAAATGCAACATACCCACAAACTTTGAACCCAATTACAATTTGCACCCTGCAACGTCTATAATGAGCACTTACCCCCTACTTTTTTTAATTTGTATCGGGGTTAAATACAGTAAACCACTTAAAGTTAGGGTTGTTTTGCAATAAACCCTCAATATTATTTTTTTTCTCGCTTTTCCCTTCCACTAACAGTTAAATGGAACTCTGTCGTTAGTTTTTCAAAAAGACAAATTTACAGTAAAGTAAAACAACCTTGGGTGATATAATTTTAATAGATGATAATGGGTCTCATATATTTAAAAATTTATTTTTACNGTTAATGAAAATAAAATATAATGAAAAAAACAAAAATACCGATAGTGTTAGAAAATTTTTGTATTTAAATATTTTTCACAAGTACTTTTAACGCACTACTGGTACTGGGCTTCATTTATATTTTTAGTTTCTTTGATAATATTTTTAAATTAATTAATAACTAAAGTAGGTTAATTGACAGAAAACAAGATTTAGGAACTAAAATGACAAATATAATAAACATGAAGTGGTTAATTATATATGCAGCTTGTACTCTCTAGGGTTAATTTTATATTTTCATTTGTTTTGACAATATTTTTAATAGTCAAATTGCTAAGGTGTACTAACAGAAAGGGTGAAGTGAGAAAAAAAATAACATTAAAGAGTTTAATGCAAAACAGCTGAAACCTTAATGGGGTTTACTGTATTTAAGTCTTTCTATCGAATACACATAAAAGGAACCTCCTAGTAGTTTGTAAACCATCGGGGGGAGCTAAATAACTAGCTTTGTAATACAAATGTATGTTTTCATGTGTAAATGTACTAAACCCCCATCAACTACAACTTATGTTGCAACTCTACCCCCTTGTTGTCATGCATTTTACCCTTTTGTATATATTTGGTTTTTTTTTGGTTTAGGTTACCATTCTTCAGGCCACTGTATTATGCAGTCAAGCCTTCCTTCCTGTGTGTTATGTTTTGTACTAAGTTTTATGTAACTAAATTTGTAGAAAAGTATTTACAAACCAATAACAACAACACTAACTTACTACTAATATCTTTTTAAAAATTAACTTGCTTCATAGCTTGATACAAGACAACGAACATAAATATTAAATAGTAATAGGTCCACAAACATATGTTACTAATTATTGAGTAAGTGTATATAGTTTCACAACCCATCAACGATACAACTACTTCCACACAATTTTCTCTTAGATTTGGCAGTCGCTAGCAAAATATAATAATATAAACTTGCAATTTCATTGTCGGGCTGTATAGGCAGGAAACATCGAATCTGCTAGCCCATCCCATGCATTGCCATCCATTTATTTATCTCTATTGTTGATGCGTGTAGTGGTTGTAATTCTGGGTATGGCATACGTACTTCCTCTACATCACTCTCATAGTTTTGCTGCTCACATTCTTGAAATAGTACATCGTTTGGTTACATTTCTCGTAAGAAATTGTGGAGGGCACAACATGCTTTAACTATATCAACTTGTGTCTCCATTTCGAAGTTTGGTAATGGCACTTTCAATAATGCAAATCTTTGTTTGAGAACTCCGAAAGCTCATTCAATAACATTACGCAGAGAAGAATGTCGATGGTTGAATAGCTCTTTCGGTCCTCTAGGCCTTCTTGCTCGGATACTATTGATTTCATCTCCTGGTGTAGTCCTATAGGGAGGTAAAAATCCTGGAACCATCCTATATGCAGAATCAACCAGGTAATACTTACCTGATATGCAGCTCCAAGAAATAAAATTGTTATGATAATAAGTAACGTGCAAAGGAAAAACTATGACAATGGAACCACCTGGGGCCGGTATCGAGAAATATGTCTCTCGGCGTAAAGCGCATGTCATGATCACAGATTGCTAATATGTTTTGTGATTGTGTACCATGTCGGTTTGTGTAAGCTATTTGCTTAGCTGCTGGTGGACAAGTTAGAATATGTGTGCCATCCATAACCCCAATTGCATGTTGGAACCAAGGAAAGAACCTTGGGTCGCTAGAAATGCTAAGGGTGGACATCATGTTGGCCTCTCAGTTGTTTAATATGATAGCCAAACTTGCACAAAACATCAAGAATTTGATGTATATTTCTATTTATTGTCTCCGGTGAATGTTGAAACCTCTCACACAAAGCCCGCATTCTATGCCCTTGACCCAGACACATCAGTGTCATAGCAACAGCTTCTTCAATCAGCACATGCTTGGGATAGTCTTAGGTAATAATTCTGGGCCACCATATTCCTCAGTATAAGGAGAAAAGAACATAAAACCTGCTCATTGGACGATAAGATTTTGAACTTTATCATCATCCTCGTCTCTGTTATTGCAATTCCCTTCCATTGCCCTGCATAATTAAAAATGGGTTATTTCCATTTACAACAAGAAACTTGACATGATAGGTAAAGATAAGTCCAAAGTAAATGATGTAAGTGAACGATATTGGACTTCACATTTCAATCTTTTTTTCATTTTAAAAGAGGATGTACAGTGCATCTCCACCTATCCCGTTGGTAACTTGACCCCATGACCTAGATCATACGGGTGTAGGCTTACCTATCATGCGGCTAGACTTCATTGTCTTCACACTTAAATCCTTATAGTGACTTCAATCACCCTACCCAAACCATATCATTGCTCCAACTTTGTGAAGATGTGATTCATATTACTTAGGCACAGAACATATTCATTTTCAATCCTAAATGAACCAGAGTAATATTGAAGATAAATTGAATGGTCTTAGTTTGGCTCAACATTTCGGACAATCATGATTGAGTGTAGATGTCCTAAATTTGGAATGCAAATTCATAAGAGAGCATTAAAAACCAGTACTTCGGGTTGACAGTTCGGACATTGCAAGCTCGATTCGGATGTCCGAACCAAGGCGACCACAAGATATACAGCTACTGCCAGTAGATTGGATCTATGGTTCGAACCAACAGAATTAGGTTCTTAAGTCCTATCTAAGCCAGATAAACGTTTGCCTAACAACACAACTATTAAGCTCAACTTGGTCTGCCTAACAACACAACTATTAAACTCAAACTAGTTCAACTTTAAACAAAACAACACCTATAAGTGCAATATTTAAACATTAATTCCCATGCCGCAACTGTGCATTTGACATCAAATTACATCTTACACATAAACCCTAAGCTAGACAAAGGCATAAACATCAATAACATAACTGTAGCGCCCGAGAAGATGTGATTAAAAGTCTACAAATAAATATGAAACAACGGTAAATATAAAGTAATTCGACAGAGAGGTATGCAAAGCACTTAGCATTTGTTTAAAGTTAATAACAAATAAGTAGATATTCAAGTCCCCATGCATCCACACATTACGAACCCCTATCCTTTATCTTTGTCATTCTTTCAATCCAACCCAGTTGCCCTTCACAAGAAAAGGCTAAGAACATTCCTCGATATCTATCGTCTAGAAACTTCTCACACAAGTCATAATAGATATCCTCACGAATAGGACCCAAGGAATTAACAACCTTAACGCATTCCTGCATCAGATCATTTTTCCCTCTAGTTCTGATATTTGTAGATCATCCAACTGATTGAATTTACTAATTTCTTCGAGGTACAATTGATTCCCACTCCTCGCTGTTTTGTTAGAATTTTTTGACCCATACGAGTCATTTGTGTTTTCCATATTAGAAGATGGACGCTTCCCACAAACTTGAGGTGAGTAGTTAACATCGTCATTTGAGTCATCTGAGAAAGGGTATGGCATTCCATGGGGTGCACCTGATCCTGATCCCTGGGCAGTTGATGTATTTTGACCAAGTCTCATTTTCCTACGAAAATGTCTAACCAAGCTATCCTCTGGCTGCTGCGCCGATGAATGGGCTCGGCTACCAGTAGCAGTCTTACCCTGCAATACCAGAGTCATGATCTCATACAACTCACATTGAGCACCGCCCATGAAATCTGCAAATTTGTCGTTCCTCCGCTTGAAAAGAAAAGAAACCAGCCAAAAATAATGTAAAAAATACAAGCATATATACAACTACAGAAGTTAATAAGTAGGAGTAATTTAAAGTATCATATGGCGTAATTATAGAGATAGTATTAAGATAGAAAGTAGTTTGCAAATCTTTAGGTCAATACCTGGCACAAACCCAACCACTGCTCATCATCTCCCATGAAACACTTGTTATTTTCATCATAACTAACCCCCTGTTGTGGCTTGTTTGCATATCCCACGGAGTTCATTGTACACCTTCCACTTTTCAAAGAATCGATAGTACTTAGAAGACAAAATATCAGCTATGACAGCCATACCATATGTCTCATTCACAAATTGCACCAACTTGTTATACTTTTGTCTTGTGAGTAGATTCCTATCCCATTGGCCATTTAATTTCCATTCAACATAGGTGTTGAAGAATTTGAACTCACATTCTTCATTCCACTTCCACTTGGGTTTGTCAGCCAACTACCATATGAAAACCATAATGTATGCATACAGTAATGCATACATTGAATTACGTCACCAATACGAACGTAATAGATAATATATAGGAAAAAAACCAATAAGGGCATTTATATTTTGGGGTAGCGACCAATTTAATCCCTTATGTAATACAACAGATTAATTTAATTCCTTGTCTTTTCAAAAATTAGCCAATCCAGGACCTATGACAGAAATCATGGTCTTTTGTCGTGAAATATATGCATCCATCGATTATAAATAAGTATATGATTATTATAAAAATCTACATGCAAAGAAGACTTCACCTTGAAGTAGTTTCATAGACTAAGTTTGAAATCTGTTGATGCACTGCTCGAGTGGCAGGAACGGATACAGTTAGGCAGTAGATGGAGGCAATCCTATACCATCAAAAAATAAGTACAAAAAAAAAAACTCAAATGCCAACGTTTAGCATGTAGAAAATAACATTGTAATGCTTACGGTGTTTAGTTACACTTAGTCTTGCTCGCTTACTTCAGTGTGGCATCACGATTCGGCATTTATATGTATATTAAGATCACATTGGGGATGAAGTCAAAAATCATTTAATGCATACAATGAACCAGTTGGCATCCGTCTCCAATTTCAATCACATAGACAACAACAATTACCAAATTAGACCTACACTTCAATTCACCAATTAAAGGTACGAGTTAAGATGTAGTTATCTTTTGGGGTAGCCTTATCAAGGTACCCGCGACACATATCCTCAAAACACGGATTTGTAAGTTTCGTTATGAACCTTTTACCAACACAATCCAAAATTACACATGACAATCATGTTTAAGGTTGTGAACAATTCGTAATTCAAATCCGTGCCTAAATGAGCAATACATGCCAGCAACAACATTAACCACGTAGAATTTTATGCAAAAAAAAAAAGAGGAAAAAACTAACTAATAATTGTTTCACACACTAATTGCAATCATACTTGCTAAAAATTAAAGAACGTGAAAGCAATCATTTTAATTTGTCTATCAATCATCAATCTGCCACGCATATTGTAGCAAAAATACATCAACAAAGTCTGTTTAATAAGGAAAAAAAATGACTATAAAGGCGTAAAAGCCTTGCAAATTTAGAATAATAATAGAAAATTCTTCCACATATTGAGAAACCCTAAAAACTTATGCACTAATAAAACCTAAATTGTTGCAAAGGACAGATGAAATCGAGACTTACGTATGTGGTGATGACAGACGGTATGGAAACCGGAAGTACATCTAAACTTGGAATCAATTTGGGAAGTACATGACCCCAATATGTTCAGCATGAGCGAAAACAATTGTAGAGATACAATCGAGGTATTTGGGAATAGTGCGAGAGATCCCAAAATTTGAAGATATGCGAACAAGGATTTGGATACACCTGGGGTTTGAGGATAATTTATAGAGAATTTGCCCCAAAATTCGCTGGTCAATCGGCTACCCATTCAGCAATCCCATGTGATCATCTGTGAATTGCTTTTGTAGATATTCCTGCAAAAGCAGTAGTTTAAAGCAATTGCAAATGTCAGAAAAAAGGTCGAACTTCGTAAACTTTATGTTCGGAAGTCCGAACAATATAGTTGAACTTCAATCTACTGTTCTGAACCTATTTAGTTCATCTTTAGTCCAATCCAAATTTCATTCAAGGAGTTAACAACTATTTCGGACGTCCGAAATGCGTACACCGGTTGGTCCGAAGTATGCGAAGCAGATTATTTTATTTTGTCCATTTCAATTTCATCTATTTTTCTTTAAAACTTAAGACCCAAAAATTAAAATCTATATGATATACCATTAATTATTGAAAAATTTATTTTTATAATGAATATGTCGAATACAATAAAAAATTACTTAATAATATAAAAAAATTGTGAATAATAGTTTAACTTATGAATAGTGAAAGAAAATTTTGAATTATTTAAATAATGAATAGTTGTTTTGGAAAATGGTAAAATATGTTGACAAAAACAAGAGAGCTGACCATACATTCATTTCTTGTACTTTACCACAAAGATGAATAGTTAAGTAAAAAGTTGAAAAAATCGGCCCCAAAAAACCAATCCAAACGAGGCCATTATTTACTAAATAACACATATGGATGAAATTGATTATAAATAAATAATTAGAGGATTAAACTGACTAAAATTAAAATTAAGGAACTATTATATTTAGACTTATCAAATTGGCGCTCTCAGAACAGGCCATGCATCCGATTCATCACCCGGTGACAGTTTAAAAACTTTTTTAACCCAAAGAAAAATGAGGGATGAGAACAAAACAAATGTCCGGAAGGAGAATCTAGGAAAAGACAAAGAGAGGGTGTCGAAGGAAATAAGATGAAAACAAAAGGCCGGCCCGGAATATGTCCAAGTAGATTCCGTCCCAGATAGAGAGTTTTGCTGCCCTTCTGGAGTGTAACTATGTGACCTCTGCCGAAAAGCAAACACCCATTCCCAGCCCCAGCATACCCCCACACCACATTTACATTTATTATGCCCCCAAGCCTCCCTTTCTAGTTTCTCTTTCAAAATTAAATCAAATCAAATCAAATCCTTCCTCCCATAGGCCATAGCTGATAATTGGGAGTTTTACAAAAGAAAGAGGACCATAAGGAAATTGGAGACCTTTCTTTCCTAAGCTGCTGCCTTCTAAAATTTTTCTTCAAACTGGTACTTTTAGCTAGTTGATCGGTTTCTATTTTTAGCAACTTTATAAAAGGGAAAGTTGTGTTATATCTATCTTTTCTCTGTAAATCTGGTACTTTACCTATTTTCTCTTCAATTAGGTGTTGTTTGTGAAGATTGGAACAAAATCCACCTCTAATTTTCAATTTTCGTTTCATGTGATTGCAATTTTTCCGTTCACATCTTCACTAACATTAGCTGTATCATTTTGAAATTTTGCTTTAAAGATCCAATTTTTATGTATGGTAGCAAAAATTATCACCCTTGCTTCTTTTGAATTACAAGGGGTTCTTCAAACTCAAGTCAATACTAGCTTTGTTGGTTCTTGTTGTCTAGAGGGTATCTTGAGTTGAAGCGGATAGTGATTTCCAAAATAAGTTGTAAAATTTGGATTATTACCAATCCACGGTTTGTTTGGAGTTGATTGGGGGTAAAAAGTTTTGGTCTTTCGAGTCTGTGATGTTGACTCTTTGCGTTCTTATTCTTGTGGTTTTCTTGCGTTTACAGGGTAGGTATCTTTGAGTTGAAGCATTATTTAATATAAAAAAAGTGGTTTTGCCATTTTAAACTCTTCGTATCAGAAAACAATGGACTTCATGAATGGAGGAAATAACAACGCGGCCAATCTGGCTTCTAAGCAGCGGCTTCGCTGGACTAATGAGCTCCATGAACGGTTTGTTGATGCTGTTGCTCAACTTGGTGTGCCCAGATAGTAAGTTGCTTGGCTTTAATTTTTGTTATCATTCTGTTTTGTTCTTAAGAAAATGAAAAGTTTATGAAAAATCAAGAGATTTGGGGATATGTATAACTTCATAGCTTGATTTGAACAATGGCAGATAAAGTGTCTGGTTTTGTATTCTGAGGGGTATGTTTAGCTGAAAATTGTTGGAAGTTGTCATGTTATTAATGCGTAAAGAAAAGAAACTATTACGAGGTTATTATGATTCTGGTAATTGAGTGTAGTATTTCTTTCATCTTGATCTTGAAATTATGGGGGGAGAGAGAGATAAAAGGGTTAAAAAGTGCTTAAATGTTTTTGCACCTAAACTATATTTCATCAAATCTCCATCTTTGGTGCTGTGTTTTTATAACAAAAGAAACAATAGTAATTGTGTTTATCAGCCTTGTATCAGTTGATGAGAGAGAGATAGATTATGTGGATATTTATGGTGACAAGCTTTGGGTGTTTAAAAACTATATTAGGACGTGAAACTATTAATATCTTTAGTGTCTATGCGCCTCAAGTAGGTCTAGATGAGTCCATTATGGCTAAGTTTTGGGAGGATTTAGATAATATAATAGGTAGTGTCCCCAAGGTGAGCAAATTTTTATAGGAAGTGATCCAAATGGACATGTGGGGAGAGATAATGAGGATTATGAAGAAGTGCATGGTGGATATGGTTATGGGGGAAGAAATGTAGAAGAAAAATTAATCTTGGAGTTTTGAATGGCATTCAACCTTTGCATTATCAATACTTTTTTCAAGAAGAGGGAGGAACATTTAGTTACTTTTAAAAGTGGTTCAACAAAGTCACAGATTCACTTTCTTCTCACAAGAAAGAGAGATAGAAAGGTTTGTAGAGATTGTAAAATCATACTTGGAGAAAGTTTAATCACAACATAGGCTTTTGGTGGTGGACTTGAGATTTAAACATCACATTAGGCAAAGGAACCTACCTAGATCACCTAGAATTAAGTGGAGGAATTCCGTAAAGAAGGAAAAAGAAGAAATTTTTAAGGAAGATTTGTTAGGGCAAAGTATTTGGGACTTACAAGGAGAATCTGACACTTTATGGAATAACATGGCAACTAGAGTGAGAACAGTGGCTAAGAAGATATTTGGAGAGTCAAGAGGTTATAGCCCCATGAACAAGGAATCTTAGTGGTGGGATGAAGGTGTACAATATAAAATCAAAGTTAAGAGGGCTAACTATAAGGCTCTATATAGTTGTAGAAGTGACGAGAATATTGATAAATATAAACTTGCTAAAAAGGAGGCAAAAAAGGCTGTAAGTGAACGAGAGATAGGGCTTTTGAATATTTTTATCAAAAATTAGAATCCAAGGAGGGGGAGCGAGATATTTATAAAATTGCTAAACCAAGAGCCCCTAGGACAAAGGACTTAACCCAAGTCAAGTGCATCAAGGATGAAAATAATAAGGGGCTAGTAAAAGATGAGGAAATTAAGGAAAGGTGGGAGAGATACTTCCATCATGCCTATTCAATGAAAGCAATGAAGACAATATCATTTTAGGAGAGTTAGCTAAGTCTGAGGAGTATAGAAACGTAATGTATTATCGAAGGATTCAGGAATCAGAGGTAGAGGAGGGTTTGAAGAAGATGAAGCAAGGAAAAGCAGTTAGCCCTGATAATATTCCAATCGAGGTATGGAAATGCTTAGGAAAGAAGGACATATGTTGGCTTATTAATCTTTTCAATAAAATATTGAAGAGTAGAAAGATAGCTGACCAATGAAAGAAGAGTACTCTCATACCCATATTCAAAAATAAAGGAGATATACAAAATTGTGCGAATTACAGAGGTATTAAGTTAATGAGCCATACGATAAAACTTTAGGAGAGGGTGATAGAAAGAAGGTTAAGAAACGAGACTAAGGTGTCTAATAATTAGTTTGGTTTCATGCTAGGGAGATCGACTACTGAAGTCATACATCTCTTAAGGAGACTTACCCAGAGATACCGGGATAAGGAAAAGAATTTACATATGTATTTTTATTGATTTTGAAAGGCATACGATAGAGTCCCTAGAGAAGTTATATGGAGAGTTTTAGAAAAAAAAAGTTAGAGTAGCATATATAGAATCAATAAAGGAGATGTATAAGGATGTGGTTACAAATGTGAGAACACCAGGAGGGTTGACATGAGAATTCGCTATAAATATAGGTTCACACCAAGGTTCAGCTCTAAGTCCTTATCTATTTGCATGGGTCATAAATGAACCTACAAGGCACATACAGGAGGAAATACCATTGTGTATGTTATTTGCAGATGACATTATGTTAGTAGATGAAACAAAAGATGAGGTTAATGCTAAACTCGAGGTTTGGAGAGAGACACTTGAGGCAAAAGGGTTTAGAATTAGTAGATCAAAAACAAAATATATGAAATTTAAGTTTAGCAAGGGTGCATGTTGGAATGGAATAGGGGTTAGTATCGGAGATCAAGAGATACCCATAAGTGAAAATTTTAAGTATTTAGGATCAGTTTTTCAGAGAATTGATGGTGGTATAGATCGAGATGCTACACATCGGATACAAGTGGGTTGGATTAAATGGAGAATGGCATCGGGAATATTATGCGACCGCAAAATTCCTTTACGATTTAAGGGTAAATTTTATAGAATGGCAATTAGGCTAGTGATGCTTTATGGGTCTGAGTGTTGGGCAGTGAATTACACACATAAGCAAAAGATGAGAGTAGCAGAAATGCGAATGTTAAGATGGATGTGTGGGTACACTAGGATGGGCAAGATACGCAATGAGCATATTTGTGAGAAGATTGGAGTAGCATCTATTGATGAGAAGATAAGAGAAACACACTTAAGGTGGTTAGGTCATGTGTTAAGATGACTAGTAGAAGCACCTGTCAGGCGAGTAGATTTTAGAAAGAGTAGTCAATATAAGAGGGGTAGGGGAAGACTGAAAAAGACTTAGTGGGTAACTTGTAAGAAAGATATAGCCCATCTAGGAATTGAGAAGGATATGGTCCTTGACAGAGTGCAAGATTGGTATAGCAGGATTCCTGCAGCCGACCCTACTTAATGGGATTAAGGCTTGGTTTGGTTGTTTGTTTGTTATTGTTGTATGATGTTTTCATAGAGAAAATCTCGAAATTTTACTCTATCAAAATTTGTGAGACGTGGTTATCGTGTTTCAGGGGCTACACCCAAGGGTGTTCTTAGAGTTATGGGTGTTCAAGGGTTAACAATTTACCATGTCAAGAGCCATTTGCAGGTATTGTTTGAATTTTTGTTGACGCTAACATGTTTTCTTTGATGGTTCTTTGTCTTTGGGATTATTCTTGGCTTAGTGACTTCTATTATTCCTTTATCCAGAAATATAGACTTGCCAAGTACCTTCCTGATTCTTCAGCTGATGGTATGCATCTTGTTTTCTGTCTTTATGTGATGTTGAAATTTAGATAAATATGCAAGATATAAAGATGGTACACTTCTATGAAGAGCAGAAAGTATAAGGACATCCTAAAATTGTGTCCTGGGCTGAATATTCTCTTTTTCATAATCTATGATACTAACTGACAGGGTTTGTCTGAAACTGAAATTGCCAGGGAAAAAGCTGGACAAAAAAGATAAGGAAATGCTTTCTGGTTTGGATGGTTCATCGTGAGTACATTTTTTGTTCCTTGTGTTGTTTAGGCTATTCTCCATATGCTACTGGGTGTTTGGCTTTATGTAAATGACTGTTGTTTGTAAAATAAAATAAAATAAATAAATAAATAAAATATATTACTGGTTTTTATAAATGACTGGTTTGGGAGAAACTGTTCAATTTTGATAAAGTTCCACCTCAGTTACTTGGTGTAAAGAGGATCTTCTCACATGCTAATGCGTGTTTGGCTTTTTGCAAATGACGTACACTAGTTGGGAGGAACTTTTTTCATTTTTATAAATTTCCAGCCCAGTTGGCTACTGGAGGCTACTATAAAGTAAATTTGCTTCTGCAAATTTTGATGTGGATAATGACTTCCCTATTTTCATTTTACAGTGGGATGGAAAGTTACTGAAGCACTAAAGCTGCAGATGGAAGTGCAAAAGCGACTGCACGAGCAATTGGAGGTATGGTTGTTATGCACTTCTTGTGTTCATTTAAAGGAAATTCTCATTTGAAGTTCTTCTCTATGATTTTTTCGTGAGTGCATGTAGTTTGTTGAGATTATTGACATTTATAACTAATCCAAATTGGGCTTTCATTGCATTTCTACGATGTAGATTTGCATTTGATGTCATTGATACTTCATATAGCAAATGAAAAGTTTGAGCCGATCATTTAATTTTTGAACTAAACATCCTTCAAAGAACTTTGGCCTTTGCTCACATTGTACATATGGGAAGTACCATCTTAGAGATGCATAAGAGGTTTTCCCTCACCCAATACCAATATGGGATTATGCATCTGTGCCTTGAAACAAAGTGTCAATGTCCTTTCAGCAACTAAACATCTACTTTCTGCATAATATTGAGTGCCTGTTACTACTTCAAGTTGTAATTTTCTTTGAGGCACACACTAGTATGACAATAACTGAACATTTACAGTCGGACAATTATGTATTACTTTTGAGTTTTCTTGTATGAAGAGAAATATAATTTGGAGCTGTCTCCATAAATGAATTGGGAAAATTCTAAATAAGATTTGATGCTTGTGATATCTACTAGCAGAGTCTATACGAGATGTTAGTTAATCGAGCTTGTTTGCTGTGTCTCATTTACTAATTTCATAAATCCTTTTGTAAGCTTTTTTGTGATATTAAACTAATTATGTAAGTAAGAGGAAGCATTATTTTCTAATGCAAAGGACTCTCAAGTCATCTCCATCCATACATACGCTTGTTGTGATCTTGACTTGCTCCATATTGAGCAGATACATGACCTGCAACTAGTGGCTTCCCGATGCAATGGAGCCACTTGCATGACTTTAAGTTTTGGGCGTATCTAGTATTTGCACAGTTGCATACAGAAAAAAAATAAAAATAAAGGGTAAATGACTCAAACCTCCCAGGTTTACTGATATTCCAAGCACCTCCCTTCAGGTTTACAAATTTACACTGATCTCTCCTTTGATGAATGGAGTTAAATTTTATTTGTGAACTGATAGTTATATCCTTTTTCTCTTCACTCTAGTAGCCCACCCCCCACCCTATGGCTCCGGAAATCCAACCACTAGTGCATTTGCTACCAAAAATTCCTGACAAAAAGAAAGAAAAAGAAGAAAAAGAAAATATAAAATATAATAAAAGGGCAATAATGGTAATATAATCTTATTTTACATCTGATGTCAGCAAAATTTAACAGTGCTAGTGATGGAGGGGGAAGGGGGATTGGATTAAGGTGGGTGTTAATTTGAAAATCATGAGGTGGTGGTTGGAATGAGAGTAAACCTGTGTCATTTACACTAAAATGAAAAGTACTTTTATTCTCTTCTATTTGGCTATATACCCTGCAATTGTGAGGGAAATATGTATGTACTAAAAAAAAAATGCCTAAGAGAGGAAAGTTGTATTTTTCTTGCACAATTGGTGAATTTTCTTCCTATTTGTGCACCCTTAATTCTTGCCTTGAGATTTCCAGAAGGGGACATTCATTCATGGGGGTTGCTCCTAGCTATTCCTTTTCTAGTGGTGGGAAGAATTGGCGTGATTCATAATCTATCTGTTACTTATCCAAGTATTTCTTCTGTTCCATGGATAAAATAGGTGCAAAAGCAGCTGCAATTAAGAATAGAAGCCCAAGGAAAATATCTGAAGAAGATAATTGAAGAACAACAACGTCTCAGTGGAGTTCTTTCAGAAGGGCCGAATGCTGGGGCTACTAACAATTGCCCAGACATTGATATGAGGACTGATCCAGGAACCCCTCCCCCAACTTCTGAGCCTCCTGTCCTGGATAAGCCTGCTGAGGAACATCCTCCAGAGTGTTCTAGGGATGAATCCTTCTCTCCCCAGGAGCCTCAAACTCCCGAATCTGGTTGCCACATGAATCTATTAGAGAACATCGAGGGTGACAGGTCAATGAAGAAGCAACGAATAAGTCTGCTTGAGTGCAGCATTTTCAAAACCAGATCTAATGTTCGCTCAGCAGCTGTCAGGCTTGCATTCAGTTTTCCCTACGAGGGAGTAGTATGATAACACATCAGGTTTATCTCGTCTGAATGATGCTCGGTGATAAAATTCCTTTCATAGCTTAGTACAATGGAAGCATGTTTCAGGTAGCAGTGTAGACAGTTCATTGTGGGTATTATTCTCCAAATTAATGGCTTCAGATTTAGTGTGACTTTGGAAAACATATTCAAACTTTTTAGATGTTTTCAATGAACCACGTTATTTTTGATGCTTTGGAGTTTTTAAGCATTTATCTGCTAGTTGCACATTGGATTTTTTTTGGGACTTATCTGGGGTTTCATTGACAATGTAAATTACGATATTTTGGCCTTGCAGGTAGGGGTGGCCAAGGTTCTGGAATTGGACTGCAAAAAACCGGCAGTTTCGGAACTAGAGCTGGAACCGTGGTTGACGGTTCTCGGAATTGGATTCGGACCTTATATATAAATGTATTTGATGTAATTTAATTTTTTTTTAGACATCTTTATATGTATAATTTAAAATGTATCTTTACTTTAATTTTTAATGGTTTAATAAATGATGTAATAATGTATTTTTTTTTTTTCAGAAACAAAATCTATAATTGAAGGATAAATAAAATATAAATTTTTATTTCTCATCTTAGCTTTTATTATATATATACACACACCAAAACAGCCTAGGATATATACTATAAACATTATAATAAAAAATAATAAGCAAAAACTAAAACTTGCACTGAGAACATATTTTGAAATGTGTATTTGTATTAAACAATGTTTAAACAATTGTATAGTTTCAAAATTATTTTTTATGGATATAGTTTTTTCAACAGTTGTTATCTTATATGAAGATTTGAATTTAAAGACACTCATAAAAAAAAATTTAAAAATTCTTTTTTATAAACTTTAGATTTTTTTCTTTTTGGTAAACTCTAATTTTTGGTAAGCGTATCCAATTCTTTTCTTTTTGGTAAACTTCATAGCCATGAAAGCTTAAATTAGTATATCTAAGAATTAGTTTTATTTAAATATATTCATAAGATGGATTGATATTAATACCAAATCTGATCAATAAGACTTGTGATTTCTGAAAATAATGAATACCTTCAAAAAATTTTACAATAAGACATTAATTAATAGATTCCAAATTATTATAAGAATTTATGATTTACTTGTGAGTCGACATCTAAGACGCCGAGGGATGTAAGTTCGGTAGCTACAGATGTGTAAATCCGATGTAGGCCTATTGAAAGTTGACAATCGAGCAAGTAAATTATAAAATCTCATAATAATGAAAGATCTGTTGATTAATTAGTCAATACGTAAAGAAGATTGAAAGTATTCATCATGATCTGAAATCATATTGTTCAATAAGATTAGCATTTATCTAGGTAAAAATAAGAATACATATTATGGGTTTTATTTGTTTAGAACTAAATCTTAGATCTAATCCTTCCTTGATTCTTATCAAGTAGTTTTAATTATGTCTTTATCTAGATCTGCATCTATTTCATCATCTATATACACTAAAAATGAAGAAAGAACAGAATTTACAGATATAGAACAGGTTTTACAAACTTGGAGTTTACCAAAAAGAAAAGAACCTGAAATTTAAAAAAAAAAGAATTTTTAAAAGATTTTTCAAGTGTCTTTAAATTTAAATATTCATATAAGATAATAACTGTTAAAAAAAATTATACCCATAGGAAATAATTTTGAAATTATACAATTTTTTAAACATTGTGATATTAATAGTATAACATCTACTAAATTCAATTTTATACATATAGGTTTAGTTCAAATAGCTTTACAACCTTTAAATAGACAAGGGTTAGATACCTCTGTTTGTGTAGCACTTAGATATGCTAGATTTAATAGATTTAATGATCCTGATTGTTAGGATTAATAGAATCTTCATTGTGTAATGAACCCATACATTTTGATAGTTTTCCAAATTTTTCAGTCTCTCTTACTGATAAAAATTTTGCAGATATATTAACATTAAACATACAGACTAAAGGTTATGATATGAAACCTGGCACTGAAAACATATGTGTCACATACAGAATATATTACAAATTGATGAATACTTTGAGTCTAGTCTCTTCACATATATAGATGTGTAAAAGAGGCCATAGTAGAAAAGGTACAACACCCATAATAGAAACAAATCTCACTAGATCAAATTTAGAGTTATCACTATAATGGATTGGAATGAATCTCAAGTCACAGATCTATGGATATTTGAAAAAAATCACAAATCCAACAATTCCAAAACGCATATCATTAGCTCAAATAGAAGAAAATCCATTTGGGTTAGTAGGCATAATGTTTTCAAAAAGATATTCAACATCTTCAATTTCAGATAATTCATTAGATAATTCTTATATCTAGACCAATAAGTTAATCTACATTTTTTAGAAAAAACGAACATCTTCCTTTAAATTTTGTGGGTTTTGAAGAGAAAAATCAAACAATGCATAGAATGTAGATCATGAATCCTGAAAAAAGAACCTGATATAAGATAAAAAATAGGATATCAAGTAGAACATCTAAAATCTACTGCATCATATGGAGTTTCAGTTATAATAAAAGACATTCTATCGAATGAAGAATTAAAGAAAATTTCAAAACCAGCAGTTAAAGATTTTAATAAAGAAAAATATGAAAATTTTAGAAAATGGTTTGTTGAAAATTATTATATGGAACAACAAAAAGAGATTCAAAATAATTATTGTAACTCTATAAGACGAACTACATGTTTTATAGAACTTTTAAAATGGTTTTATATTGAATACAGAGCTTCACTAATAGATCAAAATAAAGATATTTTAGTTTTGAAAGATACATCTACTGATTTTATCTTAAATGAAAAAGATTTCAATGAAAATTATAAGTGTCATAGATCAGAATATATCCACCTTTATCAACTGTCATAAGAATAGGTGATGAATGAGTTTTAGTTACATCTTTTGTTCACCAAGACTGTACGACAATAGGTAGTATAATACAACAAAATAATTTTATATCTTTAAGCATACATATTATATCAAAACAATTAGAAGAAATATGTATACAATCACAGGATTTTAGGAATATAGAAAATAAAATTGATGATATAATCAAGAAAATTGATGTTAATACACAATATTTTAATTAGGGAAAAATACTAGTCAAAGATGAAAGTAAGTTTAGTATTCCAGTTTTACCATCTATTAATAATATATTACCATCTATTATAAGACCAACAGAAACACCTTTACCCACAAGAGTATTTAATACAAATATAGAAGAATGCATTTTAACACTTCAGAAAACCTTAGGAGGATTAAAAATAAATATATTAATTGAAAAACATAATAATAATTTAGAACATGATTCAGAATAAGAACAAATAGGATTAAAATTAGAAGATAATACAAAAAAATGATGATATTAATGAGGAAATAGAAGGAAATAATAATGTAGAAGATTTAATAGAAATGTTTCAAAATAATGATAATGCTGAAAGAAAATATAAAAAATATGAAAATCCTAAACAATTTGGAGGTGAATATGCAAAAAGAGATAGGTATTATCAAAGGCCAAGTCCTCAAGATTTAGAATTAGAAACAAGTGTACAAATGGATCACTTAAACCATAGTTCAATATATGAATGGAAGATTGATGGTCTTAGTCCACATCAAACAATTGCAGTATTAAAAAATATAATGATGTATGTCAATTTACATAAAGCTAAAGGAACTAGAGAACAAGAGGCTGTTTATATAGTAGTCAGTAGTTTTACAGGTGCATTAGATGGTTGGTAGAATAATTATTTAATCTCACAACAAGAGATGATATTTTGAATTCTACAAAAATAATTATAGAAATTAAACACTAAGGTACATCCACTAGTCAAAATACTACTACTATTCCTAATTATGGCTTTATCTTTGATTACCAGTATTTTAAAACATTTAATTATTGATGCTAAAATTATTGATAGTATTAAAAAAGAACTTTTAATGAATTTAAGATGTCCAACACTTTCACATTTTAAATGGTACAAGGATACAATTTAGCAAGAGTTATGGATCGTATTGATTGTGTCGGACGATTACCATCGTTCGAAACTCTGTCTTTCGGACAGTCATTTGCGTCCGTGGAGTCTTCTGGTTGTTTTGTTCGGACGATCATTTGCGTTTGAACCTCCCTGTTTTTCTGCACACTTATTTTCAAACCATTAGTGCGATTTGGTCATCATCAAAACATGATTAACATAACTAGGGTTCAACAATCTCCCCTTTTTTTATGATGACAAATCAATTGAACAATTCTAAAAACAACCATAAAATATGAAACATAAGTTAAGAAGTTTTGTCCATTATTTTCTCCCCCTTTTGACATCATCAAAACATAAGAAAGATAATAGAATTTAAGCTCCCCCTTACGTATAAGAGTTTGTTCTTCCCCTTGAAAGGTGAATATAAATCAATATGAGTACATGGAGAATAGGTCAAGTTATGCAAAACCTTTCTTCCCTTCAAGAATATGTATTCAAGTAGATATGATGGAATTCATGCAAAGAATTAGGATCAAAACAATTTTCGCTCATTCCTCACCAAAAAGCATCATCAAAACAATGAATCATGTGTGATGCAATTTTTTGAAAAATAATCTATTTAAAAAACAATTTTGAATGCTCCCCCTTCTTTTGCATGCAGTGACTTATTATAGACAAAAAATTGGGGATATATATTCCCTAGCATTCTAAACAAATTCAATCACATAGATGAGTAACATTCAAGAGAACGTAGTTCAACTTAATAAAAGAAAACACATTCATAACACAAAATTTTAGATGTTATCCATTTTAATGTTGTCTTAGCTCATATGCCTTGAACACCCTCCATTGATAATCTATCTTGAATTCCTTGGTGCTCTCCAAGCATACCTACATGCAATGCAAATAAAGCAACAACTTTTGGTACCCAAACTTTCTTGGGTCCAATTGGATTAGTAACATGCTTAATCACCCAAATAGAATTTATTCCTAATTTTTCATTTCTTTTAACATAACAATTTTTCTTTATATGGCGATGTTGATGACAATAATTACAAACAATATTCTTATTGCCATAAAAAGAAGATTTAGATTTAACAAAGCACAAATCATTTTTTCTAAAGGTGATAAAATTTTTGTTCAAAAACATATTTCTAGTTCTTTTCCTTTCAAAAACATTTTCCATCTTCTTTTTCAAAATATCATCAAGATCATCTAATCTCTTCTTCAATGAAGCTCGTTCTTCCATGATCTTGGTTTTTCCAACATATTTTTTGTTCAAAACATTATTTTCTTTTGTCAAAGAATTATTTTCATGCACAAGTTTTGAGTTGGAACTCAATAAAGAATTAACTTTAATTTTTAACTCTTTGTTTTTAGCATATGATTCTTTCAAACATTCATGCATGATTTAAATCTATTTAAAAATAAATGATTCAACATCATCATCATCATTATCACATGAATCATCGCAAGAATCACAACTAGAGGATACCTCATTATTGCCAAGTGCCATAAAAGCCATTTGAGCCTCCTCAGATTCTTCTTCAACCTCTCCATCCGAATTGCAATCATCCCAAGTGATTTGGAAATTGTTGAACTGAGGCTTCCTTGAGTCTTTTCTCCTTTTTGATGAAACTTTAAATGCTATGCTTCTTTTTCCTTTTGCCTCCTCGTCTTGTACCTTGTATTTCATCTTTAATTCAAAGGAGGTTAGAGAATTAATCAAAGACTCGATAGGTATAAAATTTAAATTTTTAGACTCCTCTATGGCAATGGATTTAGGTTCCCATTCCTTAGGTAAAGCATTCAAGATTTTTTTATTCTTCTCACCCAAGGAATATTCTTTATAAAACCTTCCAAATCCTTTACCATATCATTGAACCTAGAATACATCTTGTCAATGTTCTCATGAGGTTCCATTTTGAAGGATTCATATTTAGCCACAAGAAGTGACTTCTTTTGCTCTCTTATATCTTCACTTCCTTCATGTATTTCTTTCAATTTGTCCCATATCTCCTTGGCCGATTTGCAACCTTTTACTTTAGAAAACCCATATGCATTCAAGGCATTATACAAAATATTAGTGGCTTTCGCATTTAAAGATAAATTTATTCTATCTTGTGTATTTAACTCATATCTAGTCTGAGGCCTTAATCTATGAGTATTTTCATAACAAATATTAGCTTCTAAAGGACCTTCACAAATAATAGACCATAAATCAGTATCAATAGATTGAACAAAAATTTTCATTCTATCCCTTCAAAAAATAAAATTAATGCCATTAAACATGGGAGGTCTAGTGATAGAATGCCCATCTAAAAACAGAGCATTATTGGTTGCCATGATCTTTACTCTAATGCAATTTAAGAAAAAATAAAGAGACCAATGCTCTGATACCAATTGTTGGTCCCAAAGAGTAATCATTCCTAAGAGGGGGGTGAATTAGGTTGTTTTTAAAACAAACATTTTTAATGTGCTTAATGGAAATGCAACAAATAAACACTTAAGCACACAAATGAATGTAATAAATATTCAACAATTAAAGATTAACGAACAAATACAAAGTTAGAGATAGAGAGTATCAAACCAAACTCCCAAGCTTCTCAAGATTGGAGTATTTCCACTAGTAGTGCCTCTTCAAAGAAGGTGAGTCAATAACTTTCTTGTACACAAAATAGGCTCACCCTTGCACCAACTAAGTCGCTCTAGTTGAGCCAAAGGGTTTTACACAACAACCTCACTTTTGTGCACTGTTATCCCTGCACTCTTGCACTTGAAGATCACTCACTAGTCTGCTCTTGCTCACACTAATTCCCTCTAGTTGAGCCAAGAGAACTACATTACTCATACTAATACAACCCACAATATTTTAGCCTATTTCTTCCCAAATAGCTCTTACGAGTGTTTGTATTGAATGCACCAGTTCTATTTCTCTCTATGTCCTGCATTTATAGACTTGGGGGCATTGTAGTTGCCCAAAATCTGATTCCAACAACTTTTCAACGGCTATTTTCTGTTTACGAATAGTAGGACATTTTCTAAGATTGGCAATAAATTGTAGCACCATGTCATGATAGACAGGCAAATCCAAATGAACTAAATGACCCCAATTTTGTTTTTTAAAGCATGATTTAATAAGAGGTAAGTTCAACTCATCAAAAAGACTTTGTGAAACAGGCCTTTGAACAATAATAGATTTGCAAGAGAAGTGTACCAATCAGATGCCTTGGCATCAATGAATTTAGGTAGAGAGGGATCGGGAGTGGATTGAGGGTTTGTGGATGATTGTCCCTGCACCGGAGCTTTGTCGTCCTCTGGTAGCAGTTGAAGATCTACCACGTGACCGTACCATTGTAAATTTGAAGAAGAAAAAGAAGAGGAAAAAGTGAGATTGAAGGAATTTGTGGGAAAATGCAAGGACTTAGAAGGTAGAATGTGGTGAAATGAAGTTCAATTGAGATGGGTGAGGAGTTTGGAATAGAAATTTCTTGACCACTTTTAGAGGAGAAGGAAGAAATTAAGAGAATTTTGATAAGGTTCTTGGGTGCCAGAGCTAGGGTTAGGTGGGAGGGTATTGTTCGAAAAGAAGAAAATGAAGGGATTTAAGCGAGTAGAAGAATCATTCGGACATCCGAACGATTTGTATGCGTCTGATCGTGCATCCGAACGCAGATGAATGGACGGCGGAAGCTCTAAGCTGTGCATCTGATGGAATGTCGGACGGTGATAAGCATCTGTTTGAAATTCCAGAGAGTTAGAGGAATGAGAAGAAGAGTTCGGAGGATTATAAGTGTCTGAGACAAGAGAGAGTAGTTCGGACGTTTAGGTACATCTGAAAGAGAAGATAGTTCGGACGTTCATATGTGTCCGGACGCAGAATTTATACAGATTTGAAATTTATGATGCCCAAACAAGTTTTGAGAGATTCAAAGCAATCTAACCCAGCCAAGGGTTTAGTAAAAATATCAGCATGTTACAAATTCAACACAAATTTCCTTTTTGTACACAAGATCTCTAATAAAGTGGTGATTTGCATCAATGTGTTTGGTTCTAGAATGCATAATAGGATTTTTTGTGAGATTAATAGCACTAGTGTTATCACATCTTATATACACAATTAAAAATAACACCAAAGTCTTTTAATGTATGTTTCATCCACAGAAGTTGAGCACAACAGTTTCCAGCAACAATATATTCGGCTTCTGCCATAGAAAGGGAAATAGAATTTTGCTTCTTGCTAAATCAGGACACCAGACAAATTACCCAAGAAAATGACACATACCACTAGTACTTTTCCTAACAATTTTACAACCAGCAAAGTCAGCATCCGAATAACTAATGAAATTAAAATTAGTGGATTTAGGATACCAAAGACCAAAGTTTAATGTCCATTTCAAGTATATAAAAATTCTTTTTATAGCAATTAAATGTGATTCCTTAGGACTAGATTGAGTAATCTAGCACACAGACAAACAGCAAACACAATATCCGGTCTGCTAGCTATTAAGTAAAGTAGGCTTCCGATCATACCTCTGTAGTGTTTTTCATCAACACTATTACCTTCTTCATCTTTCTCAAGTTTGGTTGAAGTACACATTGGTGTTCCGACTTGTTTGCAATCTTCCATTCCAAATCGCTTGAGTAGCTCCTTTGTGTACTTGATTTGTGTAATGAACTTTCCTTCTTTTGTTTGGTGAACTTGGAGTCCAAGGAAGAATTGCAATTCTCCCATCTTACTCATTTCAAATTCTTTTTGCATTAGACAAGAAAAATCCTTGCACAAACTTTCATTAGTTACTCCAAAAATAATATCATCGACGTAAATTTGAACAACTAACAAATCTTAAAACAAATTTTGGTGAAAAGAGTAGTATCAACAACTCCCCTTATAAAACCGTTTTTAATCAAAAAGCCATTTAATCTTTCATACCAAGCTCTACGAGCTTGTTTGAACCCATATAAAAGCTTTTGATAATCTAAAAACATGATTTGGTAAACTTTTATTTTCGAAACCTGGGGGTTATTCAACAAAAATTTCTTGGTCAATGAAGCCATTTAAAAAGGTGCTTTTGACATCTATTTCAAATAATTTGAAAATTTTAAAACATGCATATGCAGAAACACGCAAATAGATTCCAAACGAGCAACGGGTGCGAAGGTTCATCGAAGTCAATACCTTCTTCTTGAGCATATATCTTTGCAACAAGTCTAGCTTTGTTTCTAACAATCTCACATTTATCATTTAATTTATTTCTAAAAAACCCATTTTGTTCCTATCATGGTATGAATTGAGGGATACTCTTTATATAATTAAAAATCAGAAAGACTTACACAAGGAATTTTATATTCAACCAAAGTCCATACATTATTTTTCTCAAATTGGTTAAGTTCCTCATGCATACCAAAAATCCAAGATTCATCATTCAATGCATCATCCACACGTTTTGGTTCAATATGAGAAAGTAAGGCATTCAATTATTATTCAAAGGTTTATGAGATCGAGTTTTTACCCCATCGGATAGATCACAGATGATCAAATCTTGAGGGTGACTTGAGACAAATCTCCATGCTCTTAGGAGATCTTTTGGAGTATCTCTGTTCTTTTCTCCTTCTTCATCCAAGTGATGAGTGTTCACCTCATTGCTTGTCAAGATCTCTTGATGTTGTTCATGTAGAGTGAGCTTCTCAAGTTCCTTTTGTATACCTACATCTTCAGCTTCATCCACATTCTTTGAAATAATATCATTAGCCTCATCTAACATAACATTCACAACTTCTTCAATTAAAAAAGTTCTTCTATTGTATACTCGGTATGCTTTCTTGTCACTACAATATCCTGGGAAAATTTGTTTTTCCTATTTCTTGTCAAATTTTCCAAAATTTTCTTTGATTTTTAAAATAAAACATTTACAACCAAAACTTTGAAATAGCTCACAATGGGTTTTTTGCAAAACAAGAGTTCATAAGGAGTTTTACCTTCTTTTAAAATGGGCCTTAAAAGAACTCGATTCATAACATAACAAGCCGTGTTAACGACTTCTGCCCAAAAATATTTTGGTAAATAACATTCACTAATCATGGTTCTAGCTGCCTCTTGGAGTGTTCTATTTTTTCTCTCAACAACACCATTTTGCTGAGGCACTCTAACAACAGAAAATTCATATAAAATACCATTGTGATCACAAAATTTGGTAAAACCTTCAAATTTAAATTCTATCCCATTATCATTTTCCAAACGAATGATTTCCAAGTTTTACAAATTTTGTATTTTGGAAAACAACTTTACAAAATTTTCAAAGGATTCATTTTTGTGAAAACGAAATAGTACACAACTATACCTAGAATAGTCATCAACAATCACAAATGCATATTTACTACCACCGAGACTAGCATGTTGATTTGGATAAAATAAGCCCAAATGTAATAATTTTAAGGGTTTAGAAGTAGACACACAATTCTTTGGTTGAAAAGACACTTTAACTTAGTTTACGAAATTGGCATGCATCACAAAATTTGTATTTCACAAACTTCAACTTTGACAAATCTCTTACCAATTCTTTCTTAGCAAGATTTTCAATTAAATCCATGTTGAAATGACAAAGCCTTCTATGCCAAAGCCAAGGATCATCTATAGAAGCGGTTAAACATTTTACAATGCCACCACGAATATTGTCAAGATAAATCACATAAAAATCATTGTGCCTAGTACCTTTAAATAAAACAATGAATTTTTTATCAAGAATTAAACATTCATGCTTTGTAAAGAACACATATAGATTTTTATCACATAGTTGGCTCACACTTAAGAGATTGTAATTCAAATTATCAACAAGAAGCACATTTTTAATCAAGGTCTCACCATTTTTCCTACATTACCAAGGCCAATTGATTTTGCTTTCATGTTATCACCAAAAGTCACCTTTCCACTACATCCCTAGATAATTATGATATGTGAAATAATTAAAAATTCACATTGACATTTATTCGAAAATTTGAAACTTCCGCAATATAATGAATTCTTTTGTAATACTTGTTCTCCTAGAAATAAATTATTAGACCATCACTGGGTAAAATCGGGATTGAATCTCCTATATTTCTTGAATGTATTCAGGATGATATACGTGGGTCCATTTACTCATCATGTTAACTATTTAGATATTTTATAATTTTGATATATGTATCTACTTGATAGTCACGTGTGCATCATTTCATAATCTAGCGTTTGCGATATTACTTTTTCAAATAATTTGATTAAGAGTACAATTTCCATAATATATATGCAATCAAGAAATTTTGTCTTTATAATACTGGTGAACTTATATCTTAGACATTTAATAATTTTTTGTATGTCATTTTATATAACTATTGAACATCTTTTAGCACAGGTTCATACTTAAAATGGTCTAACAGAATTGTTTGTAAATTGCCTCCAACTAATAACTAGAACATTACTTGCGAGAACAAACTTGACTATGCATGCTATTTTGCATAACTGTTCTAGCAACAGCACTAGTACGCACAGGCAACAAGCTATTTAAAATCCTCCCTATTACAATTGACCTTTGGCCAGGAGTCTAATATTTTTTATAGAAGAATTTTGTGCGGTATTATATTCCAATTATTGTACTATTTTTGGACTTGAGATTGGTGAAGAGAGATGCATCACCGTTCATATGTCTTGAGGACCCACTACCTATGAAACATTTTGCATTGTTGGTGATGTTCATTTCTTGCACAAGAATTTTGGTGATAATTTTTGGTACCCATATCTTCTTGGGTCCATAAGAGTTAGTAAATTGGCTACAAATTTGTATGGAATTTATTCCAAGTTTTTCATTTCTCTTGACATAACAATTATTTTTCACATGTCCATATTGTTAGCTATAATTACAAATAATATTCTTATTTCCATTTAAAGAAGATTTTGATTTTACAAAACATAAATCATTCCTTCTAAAAGTGACAAAGTTCTTATTGATCAACATATTTCTATTCTTTTTCATACATTAACAATATTTTCCCTTTTCTTATGCAAAAAAAAAATCAAAATCATCCATTATTTTCTTCAAGGAGGCTTGTTCTTCCTTGATCTTTGTTTTCACATGCATTCTTTTCTTCAAATCAGCGTTTTCTTGTGATAACCTATTGTTTTCATTCACAAGTTTGGAGTTAGCATTCAATAAAGCATTTGATTTTATAACTAACTCCTTATTTCAAGCATATGATTCTTTCAATCTATCATGTAGTTTTAAAATGAAAACTTCAAGATCATCATCATTATCATTTTCATCATTAGAATCGTAGGTAGTTGTTACCTCATTATCACCAACGGCCATAAAAGGCCATTTGTGCCGATTCCATTTCTTCTTCAACTTCTCCTTCGGAGTTGCAATCATCCCATGTGATTTGGAAATTGTTGAAGTGGGACTTTCTTCCTTATTTTTTCTTCTTTGAAGGACACTCATTTGCAAAGTGTCCGGGTTGACCACATTCAAAGCACTTTTCATTTGCTGCTTTTTCATTTCTAGCTTGGTCTTCCCTTTGAAATTTTTTGAGTTAATAGCTCCACCTTTTCTCATTTTCCGTTTATTGATGTAGTTTTTGAGAAATCCTTTGGTGATGAGTGCAAGATCTCCTTCATCAAGATCTTCATCTTCTAGATTGATGGAACCATTTTCATCTTCTTCTTGAGAAGTCTTTAATGCAATGCTCCCTTTTGGTCTTGCTTCTTCATCATCCACCACTTTAGCCTTAAGTTTCAATTCATAAGACGTAAGAGAGTTAATTAATGACTCAATAGGCATGGAGTTTAAATTTTTTGCTTCCTCTATAGCAATCGTTTTGGCCTCCCATTCTTTGGATAGAGCATTCAAGATTTTTCTATTCTTTTCGCCCAAAGAATGCTCCTTACCCAATACTTCAAGATCTACTTACAATAAATTTTATCAATATTTTCATGCGGTTCCATCTTGAAGGACTCATACTTGGAAACAAGTAAGGATTTCTTTTGCTCTAGCTCCGAACATCATCGCTCTCTTCATGAATTTCTTTCAATTTGTCCCAAATTTCCTTGGCCGAAACGCGTCCTTTGACACGAGTAGATTCGTTTGCATCCAAAGCATTGTATAGCACATTCATGGCTTTAGCATTTAAAGTCAAGTTTGCTTTGTCTTGCGGAGTGAGCTCATCCCTTATTTTTTCTCTTCTTTTATTTGTGTGATCATCAATAATGGTGGCTTAAAATGGACCTTCACTGACAACATACCATAAATCAATATCAATAGATTGCAAAAAGATTTTCATTCTATCCTTCCAACTAACGAAGTTCACCCCATTAAACATAAGGGGTCTAGTGATAGATTGACCTTCAAAAATTAAAGCATTATTGGTTGCCATAATAGATCTTTACTCAAAAGAAAATTAAGCAAATAAAAGAGACCAATGCTCTTGTACCAATTGTTGGCCCCAAAGCAACCTAAGAGGGGGGGGGGGTGAATTAGGTTTCTTAAAAAGTTTCTTTGCAAAATAAATGCACTTATAAAATCTTTTGTACTAGCAAGTAATTTGATAGGAAGAAAATCAATTAAGCTTAAGAAGCATAGAATAAATAAAGAGAGAGAGATTAACTACACAACATTTGCAAGCTAGCAAGCTTGAAGTAGTAATCCATTAAGATGCTCCTTCAAATTTGGTGAGACTATAATACCAAATGTACACAAAGTAGGATAATCCTTCTTTAGTTGAGCCAAGGGTTTTACACTAAACCTCACTTTTGTACAAGATTATAACTCCACTCAATACTTTTTTATAGCACTCTTAACTACATACTAATACAATATTACTCAGGTGCTAATTTGTACTCAAATTACTTTTCTACTTCCTTGTATTCAATGTGTAAGATCCCCTTTCATTATAAAAAGGAGTTGGTATTTATAGGTGCAATAAATTGGGTTCTAACTACCTCCTAACGGCTAAATAATAAATCCTCAAAAACTAGCCTTATAGGTTTCGGACGTCCGGTATGATTGTTATCTGCGTCCGATCCATCATACATTCTCAAATATCAGGAAGAAGAGGATATCGTTCGGACGGCCGAGCATGCGTCCATTCCATCGTTTGAACTAGGTATGTTTGAGAGGTTCACACATCGGATGGTGTAATGTGTCCGAAAGTTTTAATGCTCAACTGGGAATGTTTTTCTTTCGAACAGTTAGGTTCATCCGGTGTAAGCTTCTTTCTGATGATTAGACGCGTCCGTTGCAAGTGCCTTAAAATTTTTGATTCTGCCTTACTCTTTCGGACGAAAAAATACGTTCGAGGAAAATTCCTTTGGACGAGCTTGTGCATCCATTGTAGATGCTCCAAAAACATGCTCTCTGCCTAATTGTTCGGACAGTGAATTACGTCCGTTGTAATCCAGTTTGGACGATCTTGTGCATCCGAGATATATAGTTGCTGTTCGGACGATGTAATTCGTCTGAAAGCTCTGCTTCCAGTGAATATAATAGCAGCCCTGCACAGCTCAGGTTAAGTGGTTAAATCACATTTGTGTCATCATCAAAATAAGGTTTGTAGTTCATCAGTTGTGCATCACCAATTGACTATATGTCCAATAGCCTTGTAACTCATTTTGCTACTCTTTTGTGATTGGTGCATTAAATACATATTCGAACCCAAACCATTTTGCAGACATAACCTTTATTAAATCTACCACTCTAATGAGTCATGGGTTCATCAACAGAATGAGGACACCTTGCAGTGATACATAAATGAGTAACTAAACTGGGAGCATAAAAGATAGGCTTACTGGACCTCCCGCTATCATGAAATCCCTATCTAATCAACCCACCAATATTAACTGGTACCCTTGTCATGATAGCATAAACTGAAAGAACCTTATCTTTTTGAATGTAACTTAAAGAATTAAATCCCCAAGTACAACAACTTATGAAATAATATCGTAGTTTTGCTGTAAAGGATAAACCATGGCGAGGAAATTTCAATTCAATTGTTCTTGTCATATTCATTACCCAATCAAATCCACATACCACAAATCATCCATTTGTTTTCATTCGTGTCCTTGTTCTTGTTGTCGCGCCCCCCCCACAACCCCCGGTCTGGCCGGCACCTTTGGGACCGGCACCGTCGCCATGTGGTGCTCATGAAATAGGTGATTAAATGCAAAAATCCTATATACTATTTACAAACATAAATTACCTACTTACTATTACAAATTTAAATGAATCACCTATTTACTATTACATAACGGGGCTTTAAATGCGACTATGAATTGTACAAAAATAATCTAAGCTAGGGAACACAGGATTGGAGTCGCCACCCGGTGTGTTGGTGCTCCGGGACACAAAAATACATCAAAATTTAAAGAAAAAATCTAATGTATAAAATGAGATTGACTCCAAGTCGACGTAATTCAAAAAAAACATCATTTCGGGAATCTTGTTGTAAAATGGGAAGATTTGGGATAGATTTGAATTTCCCTCGGCACCCACTTTACCCGGCGTTGGACCGGTTGCATGATTTTATCGCGTTTCTCTTTTTAATTTTGTAGACACCTATTTTTGTCCCTTAATGGTCTCCCCTATTTTCGTCTTAATTTACTCCCAGGGTCCAATTTAAAGTCGCACACATTTAGCTTGTAGTGCCCTTTCTCTTCCCAAGGGGCAAAACAATAATTTCACAATCAAAGGGTAATTAAACATATTAAAATATCAAACAAAAATCAAATTAAAGCTTGGTGGTTATTGTCATTAAAAATGTAACTTAGAAGAAATTTGAAAAGAACAGACTTATTAAAGAAAATTTCTTAAGGGCCTAAATGTAATTTAGAAAATTATTTGAGGGCTAAAATGCAATTTAATCTGAAATCTGGAGGGTTAAGCACGCAAATAAAAATTTTTCTGAACTTTTTTAAAAAAGTTTTTTTTGTGTGATGGTCCCTTAAATTTCTTTTTTGTGTGCCACGTCATCGATGACGTGGCGCAATCTGGTGGTGCCACGTCATCGATGACGTGGCATCAAGTGGGCCCTGTCAGAAGGCTTTTCTTTTTTTTGGGATTTCCACATCATCGCTGACGTGGATGACATGGCGCCATGTCATCGATGACGTGGCAGTCCTATGGACCCAAGGGGACAAAACTCAAAAAATCCTAACGAAAATGGAGGCAAGGAGATTCGAACCCAAGCCACCAAGAAGGAACACCAGCTGCTGAACCACTAGGTTTGCATTTTTCTAAGGAGGTTTACGTTTCTTTTTATTTATACACTTGAAAGTTTCTCTACATTCCCCTAAATTCTTTCTCTTCTTCCCCAACGGTAAACAAGCATTCAAAATTCTCACAACTCCATAACCACCCCAAAAAGTGAAACCTTCAAACCTTAACCCAAAAATTCTAAGAAAATAGCCATAAAATTCTAATTTTTACATAGAACATGAAGATATAACAATTAATTAACATAAACAACTACATAAACCTAAATCAAAGGGTGAAAGTGGGCATATGAACCAAACATGTTCAAACTTGCATAAAACATCCACAAAATTTTCGTGTAAACCTTTAGAGACACTCCAAAAAATATTATAAAGACAATAAAAGCATTAAATTTAAACATTATGAACTATAAAATTAAATTAGAAAATTAAGTCATAAATAATGTAAAAATAGTAAGATAAGCATTTTATCACCAAAAAAATCGATTCAAAAGCCCATGTAACTCACCTCAACCTCAGGAACGTGGTGAAATTGGTTATACTTGGCTTGGAGTGCGTTTGAGCCGAATTTGTTTTCGGCACCTCCAAGCTTCCGGTTGATGAACCGGCCTTCTTCCACCACGTTTTTCACCCACTATATGAACGAGTTTGCTTGAGCTTTACAAATAGAAGTTGTAGTACCAGGTACCCTCTACAACTTTTTTTCTTTAAATTTAGTCTAATTCCTCTTTGATCGCATGGAATATTGGCTCAAAGTTGGCTGTCTGGAAAATTTTCCAGACTCAGAAAAATTTCTCTTTTTTTCTGCAGATTGTTCTGATTCTTGGCCACCCGCCTTCTTATACCACGTTTTTGACCCTCCAAATGAATGATTTTTCTTGAGCTTTTCAAAGAGAAGTTGTAGTACCAAGTACCCTCTACAACGTTTCTTCTTTGAGTCTAGTCTAATTCCTTTTAAATCTTTAGGAATTTTGGCTCAAAATTGGCTGTTTGGAAGATTTTTAAACTTAGAAAAATTTTTCTTTCTTTTCTTCTTGCAGAAATTTTCGTCCTCCCCCTTTAGACTGATTTTTTTTACTTTTAACGAAGTGGATTGAGTGTAAAAATGGTCAAAGACCATTCCTTGTCATGTTGGGAGTATGGAGAACATTTGGTGAGAATGGGTGAAAAAAGGCAGAGAAAAATGTGGCCAAAACAGCTCTGATAAATTTAATTTTTTTTTTTAAAAAAAAAATTTTTAATTAAATTTTTTTTTTGAAAAATCTAAAAACTTAATCATATTAAAACTCATTCTTAGTATTTCAAATGCATAAAACACATGATAATTAAACACCATAAGACAAATTAAGAGGGAATTAAAGGATAAATTAAGAGGAAATCAAAGAGCAGGTTAAAAAGAAATTAAAAGGGAAATTAAAAAGAAAATTGAGAGTCAAATTAAGACGAAAATAGGGGAGAACTTAAGGGACAAAAATAGGTGTCTACATCTTGCCCCTCTTTGCTAGAGTGTCGAAGAGGATCGAAGAAACTCTAGGCAAAGATTGTAGACACCGCATGACTGGATGATTCCAATCATGCAACAAAATTGCCACATGTCAACATTAAGCTCATGAGGTCATGGAAGAGGAAATTCACCGTCTTGACAAACTCACCGGGGAGATTAGGTCTATCTATTCATCCAGAGCGAAAAATTCTTCATTGGGGGAAAGAAGTGAATAAAAAGACACCCAGTGAAATGAACCATAAGAGACATAAATGAAACTTGGAAACAAGAATGAAATCCCGATCTGGTGTTTGTCAGGAGCACAGGGACTTAGAATGAAACGTAGCTGTGAATGACAAAGATAAAAAACTAACTTGCCATAACATACAAACGCCACTGGTGATGAAACTCAACAAACAATGTGAATTAAAACCCGACTTTGTATCATCAAGGCAAGGGTATATAAATACGAATCAAAACCCGACTTTATGTCATCGGGGTAAAGACATGTAAGTTAAAATGAAAACCCGACTTGTGTCATCGAGGCAACAAGAGTGAAATGAAAACCCGAACGGTGAGTTTGTCGGGTAATGCAAACTTGAAATGAAAGCCGAAATTCGTTTATCGGTTGATGCAGAAATGCAAACCTGAAATTCGTTTATCAGGTTAATAGAACAGGTTAATAGAATGGAAACCCGAAATTCGTTTATCGGGGATGAAAATACAAACCTGAAATTCGTTTATCAGGTTATGAAAATGGAAATGAGAACCCGAAATTCGTTTATAGGGATGATGCAGAAATGCAAACCTAAAAATCGTTTATCAGGTTAATAGAATGGAAACCCGAAATTCGTTTATCCATTTGAAAATGTCTCTTTCAAACCTGAAATTCGTTTATCAGGTTATGAAAATGGAAATGAGAACCCGAAATTCGTTTATCGGGAGTGCAAATGCAAACCTGAAATTCGTTTATCAGGTTAACGGAGATGGAAATGAGAACCCGAAATTCATTTATCGGGTGAAGATGCAAACCTGAAATTCGTTTATTAGGTTAATGAAGATGGAAATGAGAACCCGAAATTCGTTTATCGGGTGAAAATGCAAACCTGAAATTCGTTTATCAGGTTATGAAAATGGAAATGAGAACCCAAAATTCGTTTATCGGGATGATGCAGAAATGTAAACCTGAAATTCGTTTATCAGGTTAATAGAATGGAAACCCGAAATTCGTTTATCGGGGATGAAAATGCAAACCTAAAATTCATTTATCAGGTTATGATAATGGAAATGAGAACCCAAAATTCATTTATCGGGAGTGCAAATGCAAACCTGAAATTCGTTTATCAGGTTAACGGAATGGAAACTCGAAATTCGTTTATCGGGGATGAATCAATGCAAACCTGAAATTCGTTTATCAGGTTAATGAAAAATGGAAATGAGAATCCAAAATTCGTTTATCGGGTGAAAATGCAAACCTGAAATACGTTTATCAGGTTAATGAAAAATGGAAATGAGAACCCAAAATTCGTTTATCGGGTGAAAATGCAATAAGTATGATATATACACGGAGCCATGTCATTGGGCTTACCCATGAAATGAAGTGTAAAAGGCAACTAGTAATTAACCATAATCATGACTGGATTGTAATGGTGGGACATTAAGCCCTAAACGGTAAATGACAGTATTATTTAAATTGAGAGGTTTGACTGAGAATTCAGTGCACCATCTCCTAAGTGGCGATCACCTGTGAGGTTGATTGCTTCATTAGGAGTTGGCGTGAATCACCCCTTTCAAAATGCGAAGAAAGACCATTGGGTATCAGGACAGCTCTCAGGATTAGTGTATCCCTTGTTGTTTATGAAGGATATCCAATCAATAAAAATTTGCCCCAGTGTCGTGGATTTTAGCGTCCACTTTATTTTCATGTACCTGCAGGTACTCAAAACAATGCAATATCAAGCAAAGAAAACTCGAATTGGTCAGTGCCAAAACATATGAAATGTCAATCTTAGCGAACATTTCTATAAACAAGGTGACCAAGCTCACTAAGAGCTGCCTACGTATCCCACCACAGGAATCAGGTCGAACGTAGTTCAATTAAACAGATGGTTTTCACATATTTGACAACTAAAACATCAACAACAAGAAGAACAACTACAAACAAACTAAATGGCAGCATGTGAGTTTGATAGAAGTACATGAATAAATAATACACCCACATGGGAGCAATCTTAGTAAAAATCGTGCCATTTCAGTATTACCTCTCAGGGTTGTCTCTTATTCACATCTAGATGTGTATAAGAGACAGTGAACAGCTCTGCGTTGTTGCTGAAAGATGGCTAACAGAAATAGATGTGTATAAGAGACAGGCACAGTGATAGAACCAATAACCTGACTTCGGTCAACAAATTTCTAGTTGAACACTTTCCCAGACTTGGACCCAGAGAAGTCGTCAACCAGACTTTGAACATTTGCTCAGTTTTCCCCTTCCTCAGCGCCTTTTCAGGTTTTCACTAAGGTTTCCCTCCCTTTTATTTATTTATTTTTTTGCACTTTTTTTTTTCCGCACACTCTCATTTTGGCCGTCCCGTAGGGTTTTCAACCAAGCCTCTCTATTGCTCTTTTTTTTTCTTTTTTGAAACAAAGGTGCCCTTTCTGGGTTTTCACTTATGAGGTCCAAGTAAACGGCAAGGTGTGGGAGTAAACGGAAGACGTCTGGCTAAGTAATCGCCTTTTCCAATGCATGCGAACTTTAGCTTTCAAAGTTTTCGGCATCAGTAAGGCTGCCTTTCCTGTAATTGGGATAGACATGTTAAAATCAACTGCTGAGACCGCACAAACTCCTTTAAGCCTATGCAGAACTTAGGATAGTTAGGGTCAAAATGGGTTAAGTTGTGTGATTGGTAAAGATTGGGATTATCTTAACAAAAACTTGCCCCAGTTTAAGATGGGCGCTTTGGTTGGAAAGAACATAGGTTATGTCCCTTATCTAAATGAATTGCCCCAGTTTTGGGCTGAGAGTCTTACTTGAAGGCAACTGACTGAAACTGGGGAAATGGGTTTGAAATTGAGAGGAATATGGTTAGGCTTGTATCCCCTTAAAAATTGCCCCAGTTTTATTCTAACAAACTGAGTTTTGTTGGGAATTTGTTATGTCCTTTTTTTTTTTTTCTTTTTTTTGCCAACCAAAAACAAAAATTTGCCCCAATATTGCAAATTAGCTCAGTTCCAATTTGTTTTTACAGAAAAGGCTAGGGACAAAGCATAATTAAAACGAAAGATAGGCAAATAAAGAGAAGAGATATAAAAGGGTTTAGTCCGGATGTGGGTGAAAAGGGAAAGAAAATAACAGGTGGAATTCTATCCGACATTCTGCAATGACTTAAAGGTTTATATTCTGCCATCCCCGATAAAAATTTTTTGACCATGTCCGCAGAGATTGGTTGAGGGAAAACATTTCAGGTTTGCATCAGTTTCCTTCAAGATAAGACTCCTCCAGATAATGGTTTGTCTCCAATAACACATCTAGATGTGTATAAGAAATTTCAGGTATTTGCTTCGTCCTGTACACATTATATGCGTTTCAAGACTAGATCGCCAGCCTGAAAATGTCTGGGCTTGACTTTCTGGTTGTAAGCTCGGGCCATCCTTCGTTGATAACATTGGCCATGACACACATCTGTTAGCCATCTTTCATCAATGAGTGCAAGCTATTCATGTCTGAGTCGCACCCATTTTGCATCTTCTAACTCAGTTTCCATAAGAATGCGTAGAGAAGGAATCTCTACTTCAGCTGGCAAAACAGCTTCCATTCTGTACATGAGGAAGTAAGGCGTTGCCCCAGTAGATGTCCTGATGGCAGTCCGATAACCCAGCAATACATATGGCAGCCTTTCATGCCAATCACGCTGACTATCAACCATTTTTTGAATAATTCTCTTAAGATTCTTGTTAGCTGCTTCAACCGCCCCATTCATTTTTGGCCTGTAGATGGTGGAATTCCGATGCTTAATCTTGAACCTGTCTCTTATACACATCTAGATGTGTATAAGAGACAGGTTCTTGGCATTGTCGGTAACCAATGTATCCGGGATCCTAAAGCGGCAAATGATGTTCTTTCGGATGAACTCCGCCACTACCTTTTTGTTACGTGCTTGTAGGATTCAGCCTCGACCCACTTAGTGAAATATTCAATCGCTACCAGAATAAAGCGATGACCATTCGAAGTTGGCGGCTCGATCAATTCAATGACGTCCAATCCTCAAATTGAACAGGGCCATGGAGACAGTGATGTTGTGCAATTCAGTTGGTGCTGCCTTTATCTCATCCCTGTGCATTTGGCACTTAACACACCTGCGGACAAATTCGATGCAATCATGCTCCATAGTAAGCCAGAAATAGCCTGCTCTCGTTATCTTCTTAGCTAATAAGTGCCCGTTCATGTGTGGCCCACAAACTCCCCTATGAACATCCTCCATAATGTAAGCAGCCTCTTTTTTCTTATCAACGCACCTCAGAAGACCCAGATCTATCGTCATTGGATAAAGTACATTGCCATTTAAAAAGAACTTGATTGACATTCGGCGTAGGAACTTCTTATCTGAAGTACTAGCCCCTAGAGGATAGCTACCTTTGTCTAGAAACTCCTTGATATCATGAAACCAAGAAAGTCCATCAGATTCCACCTCAAGAGTGCAACAGTACCCTGGCTTTTCCATCACCTGAATGGTAATGGGTTCTATCACTGTGCCGTCTGGATGATTGATCATTGAAGATAAGGTAGCCAGAGCATCGGCAAATACATTCCTGGATCGGGGTATGTGAGTGAATTCCAAAACATCAAATTGTCGACCTAGTGTGAGAATACTGCAGTGATATGGCATGATTTTATTTCCCTGGTTACCCAGTGCCCCAGTGTCTGATGGACGAGCAAATATGAATCATTAAACACAGCTAACTCTTTAATACCCACGTCCAATGCCATTTTCAGACCAAGTATGCAAGCCTCATATTCTCTGCCATGTTGTTCGTACACAGAAACTGTAACTTGGCTGTTTGGAAGTGAACACCCTCTAGTGATATCAAAACTGCTCCTATGCCCGCACCGAAAGTGTTGGATGCACCATCAAAGAATAGCCTCCAATGTGGACATTCATCTTTCAAGTCTTCGACAGTGCCAATGAATAAGATGTCTTCGTCCGGAAAGTATGTGTGCAAGGGTTGATAATCATTCTCCCTTGGGTTCTCAGCAAGATGATCCGCTATCGCTTGTCCTTTGACAGCCTTTTGAGTAGTGAAGATGATATCGAATTCTGCTAACAACATCTGCCATCTAGCCAAGCGTCCAGTCGGCAGAGGTTTCTCTAACAGATAGCGAAGGGGATCACACCTGGAAATGAGATAAGTGGTATGACCCAGTAGATAATGCCTTAGCCGTTGGGAGGTCCAAACCAATGCACAGCATGTTCGCTCCAAAAAAGAGTAATTGGCTTCATGGACTGTAAACTTCTTCCTTAGATAATATGCGATAGCCTGCTATTTTCTGCCCGAATCGTCATGCTTCCCAAGACACAACCCATGGATCCGTCCAAAATAGACAGATACATGATTAATGGCTTCCCTGGCTTTGGGGGGACCTGTCACGCCCCAAGAACGGGACCGTAACACGCCGCGCTAATGGCACACCGGTCCAAAGCGCAAGGCACAAACGAACAGAGCAACAAACTTAACCACAATGTAATAGAACCATCAAACCATTTCTTAACTATAAAACCGAATATTTCATTTTACACAAAAATACGAATTACAAAATTTCTTCTTAGTACAAAAGATGCTACAACAAAAACAAAGTTCATAAATACAAAACCTATCTAATACACTACCCCTCTCCAAACAAAAGAGAAGCTTGGAAGATTATCCGCAGAGTCCTACCAAGAATGTGGAATCGGAGAAAATCTAAAGTCGCTAACGCGATGGAGAGTCCAAAATGAGCACCTAATCTGAAAATTGTAATCACGTGGGGTGAGCATAACTAATAGCTCAGTGGATATCATAAAAGCTCTTCAAATGGGGCCAAGTGTTTCGATACAAAGAAAACATAAAGATAATAACATTTGCGAAAACCATAGTCATAAAGCAGTTTCTAAAATGTCTCATGCCATTTAAACGTCAATAAACCATAATCATAAGTAGTTTCTAAAATGTATCATGCCATTAAAGCGTCAGGCATGTCCAAAACATAGCCAAAAAGATCCAAACATTACAAAACATCGTATGCTTTTCCAAAACATAGCCAAAAAGATCCAATCATTTCAAAATATAGTATGCTAAAGCATAGCTAACAAATCCAAGTACAGTTTCAATCTGGAATTTAATAAAATAACATGAGTATCTTTTAGCATGAGTATCTTTTAGCATGAGTATCTTTTAGGCTCCAAGGTATAACCTACAGTACTAGCCAGATCTAGTAATCTACCACACCTACAATCTGATTAACAAGATAGTTATCCCATCACAAGATTCTAGCAAATAGTTCCAATCACATTCACAGCAGTCACCATGGCGTCCCATGGATGACTATAGAACCGGTTCTCCCCAAATCAAACATTGCCAAACACATCCAAAATTATATACCTAGGTCACCTATGAGCCAAAACAGTTATAAAATGCTTTCATATCAAAAGAGTTTGTAAACATATCAATTGATTAACATAAAATAGCTTGGTCCCGATTTCATATGTAATAGTTCCAAAACTTGGTAAAAGTGCAGTTCCAAACATCATACACATTTTAAAATCCATCCAAACATATTTTGAAAGTCGTTAAACAAAATACAAGTGGAAGAGGGTCTATGTTACCCACAAATCCATCCAAACATATTTCGAAAGTTGTTAAACAAAGTGCAAGTGGAAGAGAATCTATGTTACCCACCTATCAAAGCAAAAACTGCACAAAAGATCATCAATGCGATCGCAGTGATAGGTGGCGTGGTACCTAAAACAGATATAAGAGGACTCTTAGAAAAGATGTAGAAGTTAAAGAATGACTAGGAAGCGAAACGACGGAACGATAGAAAACGACACCAAAAGCTCTTTGGTCAAAAATGACCTTTTCACAAATTCTGACCAACTTCGACAAGCTAAAACCCCAGTCAAAACACTTAGTTAATCCCTCAAATTCGTATTACAGCTAGATTAGGAGATAATAAGCTCAGTTTTCCAGAAAAAACCGAAAAACTTCGCCTCTCCCTAGGCTATAAGTAGGTTATCCTCCCTGCCAACAAAATCCAATTCCAAGGTATTCAAGGGACCTTGGTCATAACCCAACTCAAAACAACATATACAACCAACCAACAAAATCCATTTCCAAGGTATTCAAGGGACCTTGGTTACAACCCAACTCAAAACAACATATTCAACCAACAAAATCCATAAACGGAAAGATTCACGAGCAATAGCGGGACTATATCAATAGCATTCCACAAGATAATTAACACACCTAAAAGGTGATATAAAAGACATTAAAGACCCTTTAAACATAACCAATCATCTTTCTCAGCCATAAATAATCCTACAAAACTTGAAATTAAAGCTTAAATCATAAAGCCCATAAGCCATAAATGCTAAAATACATAAAATCTTACCTTCCAAGTGATTTCTACTTGAAATCCAAGAAAAATTTTGAGGGAAAAATGGAGGAGAAGAGTCGGCCAGCAGCAAGGAAGAAATGTGACAGTCATCATTCCAGTCATGACAGTCATCATTCCAGTACATCGGTGCATTTTTTCTCAACAGTTTGAACAAAGGTTCACAAGTAGCTGTCAGCTGAGCAATGAAGCGACCAAATGAAATTGATTTTTCCCAAGAAGCTTTTTACGTCCTTCTGAGTCTTTGGCGCAGACATATCACGGATAGCTTTGATATTTGCTGGGTCTATCTCAATTCCCCGCTTACTGGCAATGAAACCTAATAACTTTCCGGAAGGTGTTCCAAAGGCGCACTTTGCTGGGTTCAACTTCAGATTATATCTCCTCATCCTCTCAAGTACCTTCTTAAGATTGGTCAAATGATCTTGGCCTTCTTGGATTTGATAATGATGTCATCGACATAGATCTCCATCTCTTCGTGTATTATGTCATGAAACAAGGTGGTCATAGTGCGTTGATATGTTGCACCAGCATTCTTGAGTCCAAATGGCATAACTTATCAAATCCCCCAAATGCTATAATGAATGCTGTCTTTTCCCTGTCTTTCTCATCCACTAGGATTTGGTGATACCCAGCAAAACAATCGATAAAAGTCTCCATCTCATGGCAGGTAGCACTGTCTAGAATGATGTGAATGTTTGGCAGCCAAAAAATCATCCTTGGGACTAGCCTTGTTTAAGTCTCGATAGTCGACGCAAACTCTGACCTCCCCAGTCTTCTTCGGTACTGGCACCATATTGGAAAGCCAAATAGGATACCGGGATACAATGATGATTGTGGCATTAAACTGCTTGATGATTTGTTCTTTGATCTTTAAGCTCATTTCTAGCTTTAACTTCCTTGGCTTCTGCTTTACAGGCGGGCATTCAGGATCGGTGGGGAGTTTGTGAACCACGACATCTGTTGAAATGCCAGGCATATCATCATAAGACCAGGCAAAGACGTCTTGGAACAAAATAAAAAATTCTATCATCTCTTTCCTCTGCCCTCTAGTCAAATGTATGCTGATTTTAACCTTTCTTACGTCCGTGTCTGTCCCAATGTTTACCGTTTCTGTTTCTTCCAAGTTAGGCTTTGGTTTTTCCTCGTGTCGCCCGAATTCATTTTCAATATCACACTCGTCCTCACCACTCTCACTGTGTAAAATCAGGGTCAGGTGTGATATCGAAATTGCACTCATCGACCTCATAAACTGTAGTATCCGAAGGATCAAAAGCATTGATTTTGGGCCATCTGGGAAAAAATAAAGCATGAAATGAAAGAAAACATAATGAGCTAAAACATCTTGAAGAAAAAGTTCTCGTTAATCGAAGATTTGTACAAGTGATCATAGAGAACATAAACTTAACATTCATTGGCCATCCTATAAAAATCAATTGTCTTCAGAATTCACCTCCAAAACAGATGAATAAGATGAATCATGAAGGCAATATCATGATTGTACTTGCCTTACTAATCAAATTGTTTTCAAGATTCATTTCCAAAACAGATGAATGAGATGAATCATTAATACAATGCTGTGAATGCACCTACTTCTTGACTAGATGGCATAAACAAAATGACTTAAGAAGTACAAAACATACATACAAAGATGAAATTAAAAGGAGCAAAACTAAAAACAATATCCTTTCAAATTTACCGAAACTTCCTATGACTAGGGAGATCATCAGATGTCCAGTTGTGCAGTTGGTCGATCTCAGCAAATGGCAGCTCAGTGTCATCCTTCTCCGTCTGCTCTTGAATAATTACTCCCGTAAATAATTCGGCTACCTCTTGGATAAGATCCTCCTTTTCAGCCTCATCTGTATCAGGAGCCATAATGGCGGCAGAACGTGAAAAAGTAATCTTAAGAGGTGGAATGACCATAGGCAATGCTCGACCTTCTTTTTCAGCTCTCTTCAGCTCCTTAATCTGGATCAGCTGCCTGGCATTCGGGCAAAAATCTAGCCCAAATGTATTCATCTGCGTTGGTAGCTCAATAGGGTGTATTATGCCTTGCAAATTCATCCCCAAACCTTGATCGATACGATATCCTCCACGCAGCATTTCCTTTGCAATCATTACACTCGCCTTATCCCAGACAGCTTTCGAGGCTGATCGCTCTCCAGTGCCCTCGGTGTGAAACCACATCATAAGCTAAGAAAGGCACCGGAGTGTCACTGCTTTCCCCAACTGAGTTATGTCCCCCTTGACCATCATGGCGTGGTCATCTTCGATAAATACAGTAATCAGCTTAAACTTGTAAATGAATTTAACCCTTTGATGCAAAGATGACGGAATATCTACTTTAAGCAGAATGGATCCAGGGGCATCCCAGTAGCAAATTATATACCCCAACAATTGGAAGAACCTGGCAAGTGACCTGATGAGTAGTTGGCCCCACTTCCAAAATAAGGTTTATCTCTCCGGTGGCTTATCTTTGAGCCCCGTCAAACCCTCTTATCACCATGGATGAATTCCTGACCAGGTCATGAGAGATTTATAGTTTATCCAATGTCTTCAAAGGACAAATATTTAAAGTAGACCCATTATCAACCATGACCCTAGGCAAATGCCGCCCCTCACATCTAACCGAGATGAATAGAGCCTTGTTGTGGTCGCTCCCTTCAGAAGTTAAGTCATCATCAGAAAAACAAATTTGGTTTGATGCCAGCACACTACCCAGCTAACCCAGTAAGTTTGGCAGTGGGAATATCACGAGTCAGCTGGCACATGAGCCTCACTCAAAATCTTCAAGACTGCCTCCCTGTGTAGCTCGGATGTTTACAATAAGTTGAGCATAGAAATTTGTGAAGGCATCTTATTTAGTTGCTCAACTACTGAATATTCTCAAATTTTGGCGGTAATTGCACTTCAGGGAATAGACATAGATCTTGGTAGTGGATAGCTCCAAATTTATCTGACCCCTATTGCTGCTTCATGAAACTATCGAACCGCTCTATTCTTTTCAATAGGGCATCATTGACAGCCGGTACAGGGAGCGGTGGTGGCATTATTTCACTTCCCCTCCTGGGGTATACTCCAACTCAAGAGGAGGTGGTGGTGGTGGAACTGGATCTGTCAGTGGTGGCACTGGAGTTGGAGGAGGTTGATTCTGTAGTGGTGGGGGTAGCGGCATCCCCATGCCGGGATTAGGCATATGAGGAGGCAGCATCTCCTGATTGGCGGGGTGAGGCCCATAAGTTTGCCTGTACCATTGCATTTCTTGGTTCATACTGGCCATCCAGTGCTAAGCGGCCATCATAGATTCTATCTGTTTGCGCAACTCTTCCATATCTGGGTTTTGATCCCCACTGGTCCCTTCTACATCTTTTGCTGGTACGGTGCTCATACGGTCTTCAAATCGGAGTTTACGTGCACGCGAGCGGGTATAAATAGGGCTGCGTTGGGCAGCTATTTTGACACTTAGTACCTTCATATTAAAACATAATAATAATAATAAAAAAGAAAATTCAGATATATATAAACAAACATAATCATAAGTTTACAGCATAAAATGTGGTTCCTTCCCCAGGAACCCTAAAAACAAAAAAAGCTCTAAAGGGGACGAAGCCCGTTTGAACTTATTCGGCGAGCTACTTTAGATGGTCTCGTATCTTCATCATTTGTTCCTCGTACTGCAGAAGCTTGCTACGTGCTGATTCAGCAGCCCCATTGTGCATTAGGCATCCGTACGCACATCGGCCATCTCGGTGCATGCCCTCTCGATCGGTTGCAATTCCTGCTCTCGAATACAGGATTGCTATTTTTAGAAGTCTTTTGTAAGCTTGCCTGTGCTTATCTAGAGCTATCTCCTTTTCCACTATTTCCTTGTCCTTAGCCTCCAATAGTGCGGTCAACCGAGCAACTTCTTCTGAAGGGTTATTACAGCTTGCGGTTGCCAGCTAAGCAAATGTTCCAGACATACGTCGTACTGAGGTGTAGTCCTTGAAATTCCACACTGCTGTGGATCGTTTAACGACTCCTGACATGCACGTCTGTCTCTTGCCCACATCTGACAAAATACTCGACTTTTTTGGTATTGATTCGGGCCGTATCCCTTTGTCGAACATAACATTGAATCGATCAGTCGCTAATTTTGGAGGTACTGTCTGAACCCTCCCAAATTGACGTAAGACCCTAGAAAGGCATGTAGGGAACAATGCCTTCATTTCCTATCAAGGGTATGAACGGAAGGCTAGCAGATTGCAGACTCGGTGCATGACAGGGTACCCATTCTAGAACCCACTCATGATCTGATCTCCTTCAATGAAGACAACCAGCGAATGTACTTCTCCTTGTCTTTCAGCAACTTCGCCCGGTTGATGTGTTGGTTGTGACTTTGTACCCAATTCACTCTACCCCAAAAAAAATCATGACGAACAATCTTTCGTCGCCCCAAATGTTCCATGAACCAAACTTGCAACAAAAGGCTTGAACCCTTGAAAAATTTGACTCCGTTCTGACAGTTTGTACAAGCCACCAATATGTCAGCTAGAATAGTAGGGATTATGGTGAGGTCTTGACCACCGACGCTATGTATCAAATCGGCTAACATTCATACCGTCTTAAATGCTATCCTCTTATCCGGCCTCAAAAAAAGATATGCACTGGTCAGTGCTAGAGCAAAAATCTGGACTCGCTTCTGAGCCCAGGACTCCTCAAAGGGATGCAAAAAATGGGTCTTGTTCCTTTAAAATCCCTATTTTGTGCCGAAGTGCTCGTGTAAAAATATCAAAGTAACCGAACTAGCCTCGGGTCCCCCTGGTATCGCAGCCTCTGAATGCCGGTGAACAAAGAGAAGTCCCTTGTAGTACCTAGGGACGGTAGTATAACAGCCCAGTCCTTGAAGTCCAGTCCTAGAAATCCTACAATCTCCTCTAGTGTGGGCGCCATTTCAAACTTCCCGAATCTGAACACAGCTGCCTCACTGTCCCAAACCTGTACCAAAGCGTCTATTATTGTTCGATCTGGCTCGATATCCCGCAGACATACTAGGTGAACCAAATAACATCTAGATGTATTCAGTTCTGACAACTGCATGTTTCGTTACACTCCTAGCTTGTATATTCCTGACTCTTTGGTCGCCTTTCCAATTACTCGAGCGGAACTCAATCTGCATGAAATACATGTTAGCCTTACCTGAGGCTTGTACCCCTTCAGAGCCTTTATAAAATGAACACGCAAGCTTGCAAATTCCATTGTAGGTTATGTACCTAGGGATAGTAGCTTGCAATTCTATACACGTAAACTGAGACCTAAATCGAGCAAACGGGTACTCAAGACAGCAAACATAGTGAAATATAGTAAAACAAGTGTAAAATAAAATAATTTGAAAAGAACAAATAAAGTAACACATAGCATGTGGCACATAAAATGAGACCCAAAATCCATAAACCAGCACACAAAATAGCAAAAATGGTGAAATACGATAAAATAAGTGTAAAGTAATTGAAAAAGAACAACTAAAGTAACACGTTGCACATGGCACGCAAAACGAGGCATAGAGCCGGTAACATTGCACACAAAATCGATAAAAATTAGTCGGTTAATAATGAACGGGGTAAAATTGAGAGAAACGCGTTAAAATCGTGTGCCCGGATTCTCAAAGTCCCCAGTGGAGTCGCCATTGTCGCGCCCCCACAACTCATGCGGGGCCGGCCCCTTTGGGACCGGCACCGTCGCCATGTGGTGCTCATGAAATAGGTGATTAAATGTAAAAATCCTATATACTACTTACTATTACAAATTTAAATGAATCACCTATTTACTATTACATAACGGGGCTTTAAATGCGACTATGAATTGTACAAAAATAATTTGAGCTAGGAGAACACAGGATTGGAGTCGCCACCCGGTGTGTTTTTTATACACACAAAAATACATCAAAATTTAAAGAGATAATAAACCCTAGTCTAGATTGACTCCTGGTCCACGTAATTCAAAAAAAACATGAGTTCGGGAATCCTGTTGTAAAATAGGAAGGTTTGGGATAGATTTGAATTTCCCTAAATGGCACCCACTTTACCCGGCGTTGGACCGGTTGCATAATTTTATCGCGTTTCCCTTTTTAATTTTAGTATTCATTATTGCCGACTTTGTAGCGTACGTGTGCTTGAGATAGTTTAAAAGAAATAAAATATGTACATATTAATGAGGAAATGAAAGTAAATGGTAAATAATAACATTGACAGATAAATTTAGCCCAGGGTCCAATTTAAAGTGGCACACATTTAGCTGGTAGTGCCCTTTAACTCCCAAGGGGCAAAACAGTAATTTCACAATCAAAGGGTAATTAAACATATTAAAATGTCAAACAAAAATCAAATTAAAGCTTGGTGGATGTTATTGTCATTAAAAATGTAACTTAGAAGAAATTTGAAAAGAAAAAACAGTAATATTAAAGAAAATTTCTTAAGGGCCTAAATGTAATTTAGAAAATTATTTGAGGGCTAAAATGCAAAAATCTGAAATCTGGAGGGTTAAAACGCAAATAAAATTTTTTCTGAACTTTTTTAAAAAAGTTTTTTTGTGTGCCACGTCATCGATGACGTGGCATCAAATGGTCCCTTAAAAAAATGTTTTTTTGTGTGTGTGCCAAGTCATCGATGACATGGCGCAATCTGGTGGTGCCACGTCATCGATGACGTGGCATCAAGTGGGCCCTGTCAGAAGGCTTTTCTTTTTTTTGGGATTTCCACATCATCGCTGACGTGGATGACATGGCGCCATGTCATCGATGACGTGGCAGTCCTATGGACCCAAGGGGACAAAACTCAAAAAATCCTAACGAAAATGGAGGCAAGGAGATTCGAACCCAAGCCACCAAGAAGGAACACCAGCTGCTGAACCACTAGCCCACAGCCATTTCCCTTTTGGGTGGAGGTTTAGTTTCTTTTTATTTATACACTTGAAAGTTTCTCTACATTCCCCTAAATTCTTTCTCTTCTTCCCCAACGGTAAACAAGCATTCAAAATTCTCACAACTCCATAACCACCCCAAAAAGTGAAACCTTCAAACCTTAACCCAAAAATTCTAAGAAAATAGCCATAAAATTCTAATTTTTACATAGAACATGAAGATATAACAATTAATTAACATAAACAACTACATAAACCTAAATCAAAGGGTGAAAGTGGGCATATGAACCAAACACAAACTTGCATAAAACATCCACAAAATTTTCGTGTAAACCTTTAGAGACACTCCAAAAAATATTATAAAGACAATAAAAGCATTAAATTTAAACATTATGAACTATAAAATTAAATTAGAAAATTAAGTCATAAATAATGTAAAAATAGTAAGATAAGCATTTTATCACCAAAAAAATCGATTCAAAAGCCCATGTAACTCACCTCAACCTCAGGAACGTGGTGAGAAATTGGTTATACTTGGCTTGGAGTGCGTTTGAGCCGAATTTGTTTTCGGCACCTCCAAGCTTCCGGTTGATGAACCGGCCTTCTTCCACCACTTTTTTCACCCACCAGATGAACGATTTTGCTTGATCTTTACAAAGAGAAGTTGTTGTACCAGGTACCCTCTACAACTTTTATTCTTTGAGTTTAGTCTAATTCCTCTTTGATCTCTTGTAATATTGGCTCAAAGTTGGCTGTCTGGAAAATTTTCCAGACTTGGAAAAATATCTCTTTTTTTCTGCAGATTTTCTTGGCCACCAGCTTTCTTATACCACGTTTTTGACCCTCCAAATGAATGAATTTTCTTGGGATTTACAAAGAGAACATGTAGTCCCAGGTACCCTCTACAACTTTTCTTTTTTGAGTTTAGTCTAATTCCTTTTCAATCGTTAGCAACTTAGAAAATTTTTTCTTTCTTTTCTTCCTGCAGAAATTTTCGTCCTCCCCCTTTTGACTGATTTTTTTTGCTTGTAACGAAGTGGATTGACTGTAAAAATGGTCAAAGACCATTCCTTGTCATGTTGGGAGTATGGAGCATCTGATATTTGGTGAGAATGGGTGGAAAAACGCAGAGAAAAATGTGGCCAAAATAGCTCTGACTGTTCGGCGCGTGAACAGTACGCTCTTTGTTTTTTTTTTGAAAAATCTAAAAACTTAATAATATTAAAACTCATTATTAGTATTTCAAATGCATAAAACACATGATAATTAAACACCATAAGACAAATTAAGAGGGAATTAAAGTATAAATTAAGAGGAAATCAAAGAGCAGGTTAAAAAGAAATTAAAAGGGAAATTAAAAAGAAAATTGAGAGTCAAATTAAGACGAAAATAGGGGAGAACTTAAGGGACAAAAATAGGTGTCTACACTTGTTATATAAAAGCTCATGGTATTCACCAGAGGGACAAAAGGTATATTAAAATAAGCATTTATCACATTGGCACTAAAGTAAAACTCCCCGAACTCTTATCTTACAAATCACCTTTCTCTAGATCACATAAGTTGCAATGAAATTATTTACCTAATTAGGTATAGCTGGGTTCAATTGCCCTATCAAACCCATCCCAATGTCTTACTCTAATTTGGGATTCGATCTCTTTTCTTGCCTCTTCATAAGTGTCCAAATGCATAGACAAATCAAATCCACACTACCTTATAATCTCATGTTTTTCATTGTTTTAAAACAACACTTTATCTCGATCACTAGAAAATTAAGGCTCTACAATCCTTTCACTGGCCCAAATCGGCTCACAAATTCCTCCTTCTCTACTAGTCTCCTCACCTGCTCTTCTTTTTCTTGAACAGTCACCATTTCCCCTACCTCTCATTCTATCTTTCCTCTCGGCACTTCTATAGACTTCCCTCACCATTTTTATTTCTAAAAAACAATCAAATAATTACCAACAATTGCTCAATTATCAATCAATTAAATAGTGCCAACATAATAAAAATCTCAAACAATTACCACACAATTTCTCAACTCTAAAATTATCTTCAATTAAACCACAATCAGAATAACAATAAATTCACACAAAATTCTTTAACCAATTGCTCAAAAAATATCGAATAATTCAGAATATCAACCCAAATAATCACCAACAAATCAACCAAATTTTAGCAATTTCAATCCTCAAGATCGAAGCACATAAAAATTGGAAGTTATTACCTACGTTGTGAAGCAAAATTATTGAATTGTGGTGAAATTCCTCCAATTGAACTTCGGTAAATCCCACAATTTATGAGAATTTATAAAAAAAAAATATTAGAGATAACAACGAATAGTATTAGAGAGTGAATTGATGGAAGAATTTTGATAGAATTTGGAGTTGACGGAGGAGAGTGTATGAGCAAAGTTTGAAATTGAGGAAAGAATGGGAGAAGAAGAAGAAGTTGTGTTTTTGAATTTGCCCGTATTAGATGTCGCGACATCAACTTTGGTGTCGCAACATCGAACTGAATTTTAAATTCAAATTACCGTTTTGATGTCGTGACGTCACTGAATGTGTCATGTGCCCCACTAGTGCCTCGACATCAACTTGAAGTTCAATTTTTGCTTGTTCAGAAGTTTGAGGTTAATGTCCTGACATCAACTTTGGTGTCACAACATTGAGTTAAACAACATTGAGTTAAACTTCTGCAAAGTTTAATCTCAACACTTAGCCAATTTTTTTCAAACTTTTTTTCTACTTCAATCTTCATCTTCTCAACACCTGAAAACATAGAAAACACAAATATTAGAGACAAATTCCATCCATTTCTTAGCTCTAATTATTGAAATGAAAAGAGAAACTTTTAAAACCTAATTTAACCTAATTTGAAATTAATCACATTAAATTGAAATTAAACACAAATTCACACCAAAATTAAACAAGAACATGAAATTAATGCTTGGGTTGCCTCTCAAGAAGTCCTATTTTATAGTCATTAGCTTGACTATGGCCACGATTTATCAATCTCGAACCAATTGAATAGTTTCTCACCCTTCATCAATGATTCCTCACAACCCAAATATAGTTTGAGTTGATGACTGTCAACTTTAAAATTGCCATCTTTTCCTTTAATCTCTATAGCACCAAAAGGATAGACTTGAACAACTTCAAATGGTCCACTCCACCTTGATTTGAGTTTACCCGGGAAGTGTTTTAGCCTTGAGTTATAAAGTAACCCAAATCACCGGTTTTGAACTCTTTCCTTAAGATGAGTTTGTCATGCCATACTTTAGTCCTTTCCTTATAAATCAAGGTATTTTCATATGCTTCTCTCTGAAATTCATCTAATTCATTCAAATCAAGAAGTCTCTTTTCACATGCCTTTTTCATATCAAAATTTGAGCTCTTGATTGCCCAATATGCTTGATGATCAAGTTCAACCGGTAAATGACATGCTATGCCATAGACAATGCAGTATGGAAACATGCCTATTGGAGTTTTGAATGCCATCCAATAAGCTCATAATGCATCATCCAACATAACTTCCCAATCCTTCCTTGCATAATTCACCGTTTGAAACTCCAAAATTCTCTTCAATTCCTGATTTGAAAACTCAACTTGACCCGAAGTTTGAGGATGAGCTAAGGCAATTTTGTGTTTAACCCTATACTTTGCCATTAAGATCTCAAAATGAGAATTCTTCAATTGTGTTCCCCTATCACTAATAATACTTTTAGGCACTCCAAATTGCGAAAAAATGTTCTTTCGAAGAAATTTGGTGACCGTTCTTGCATCATTTGTTGGGGTGGCTATTGCTTCTACCCATTTTGACACATAATTCACAACAACCAAAATGAATTTGTTAGAATATCATTTCTGATATGTTTCATAAAATCAATGCCCCGTGCATCAAATACTTCTAATTCCACATTATGATGGAGGGGCATCTCTTGTCTCCTTGAGACACTACCTACACTTTTGCTGTTCATCACATTTATGCAAAACTCCCTAGAAAAGAGTTGGCCAATACAAGCCACACTGAAGAACTTTGAAAGCCATTCGTTGAGCCCCATGGTGACCTCTTATTTACTGGAGATGAATGAAAATGTTTCAAATTGTTATTCACTTCACTTTCTGGAACGCATCTCCTTAAAACTTGATCATTGCATTTTCGGAATAGATAAGGTTCTTCCAAAAAGTAAAACTTGATATTTGCAAAGATCTTCCTTTTCTCATTAGTATTAAGTTTTGTTTGACATCACTCTTACAACGAGATAGTTCACAATATCCGCGTACCATAGGCTGGCTTTCGTCACTTCAAGCAATTTCTCAATGGATAATTCCTCATTGATGTTTTTTTCTTCCTTATGGACAAGTCTAGATGCATCAATCCTTGATAAATGGTCTACTACCATATTTTTAACACATTTTTGTTCACAACTTCCTAACCAAACTCTTACAAAAGAAGTATCCATCTCAACAAATGTGGTTTGGCCTCTTCTTTAGAGAATAAGTACTTTAATGCAGTATGATCAATGTGTATGATTACTTTAGACACAATTAAATATGATCTAAACTTGTCAACTACATTGCAAGGAAAACTATAGCAAATAGTTCCTTTTCTGTAGTAGAGTAATTAAATTGTGCTTCATTTAAGGTTCTACTTGCATAATAAATGACATGCAACATTTTATTTACCTTTTGACACAAAACGGCACCTATTGCTTGCTCATTAGTATCACACATAATCTCAAATGAAAAAGACCAATTGGGTGCCACAATGATAGGTGCAATTGCAAGAGTATGTTTCAACTCATTAAATGTTATCAAACAAGAATGATCAAAGTCAAAGGTATAATCTTTCTGAAGTTTAAAGCATAAAGGTCTAGCTACTTGTGAAAAATTTCTAATGAATCTCCTATAGAAACCCGCATGACTAAGAAAACTTCTCACACTTTTAACATTAATGTGAAACTTCTCACACTTTTATCATTAATGTGAGGAGATAACTTTTCAATCACCTTTACTTTTGCCCTATCAACCTCTATGCCTCTTCATGAAACTTTATGACCCAAAACAATTCCTTCCTATACCATAGAAATGACATTTTTCCCAATTAAGCATCAAATTAGTCTCAACACATCTTTTCAATATACTGTCAAATTTGCAAGACAATAATCAAATGATGTACCTAATACACTAAAATTATCCATAAAGATTTCTATGCACTTTCCAACCATGTCATGAAAAATTGCAAACATGCAACGTTGAAATGTGGTATGACCACTTCAAAGGCCATACAACATTCTCCTATATGCAAAAGTACCAAATGAGCATGTAAAATTTGTTTTATCTTGATCTTTTGGGCAAATAAAAATTTGAAGATAACTGGAATATCCATCAAGAAAGCAAAAATATGCAAAACCTACCAATCTCTCAAGCATTTGATCAATAAACGGTAAAGGAAAATGATCCTTGCTGGTGGCCTCATTCAATTTACGAAAATCAATGCACATATGCCAACCCATGACTAATCTAGAGAAAAGATGTTCATTGATTTCACTTATTTTAACGGTAATTCCACCTTTTTTTGGAATGTCTTGAGTAGGAATAATCCACTCGCAATCGCTAATAGGGTATATAATACTGACTTTTAAAGGCTTGGTAACTTCTTTTCTTACAACCTCTTTCAATGTAGGATTCAATCTCCTTTGAGGTTTTCTTACCAGTTTGTTCCATCCATTCAACAAGATTTTATGCATACAAATGGAAGGGCTAATCCCCTTAATATCATCAATAGACCAAGCAATGGCATTTTTATACATCCGAAGTACCACAATCAATCTTCCAAGTTGCTTACCTGTCTAAGACGCATTCACAATCACCGAGTATGTCTCATTTTCACAAAGATATTCATACATCAAATGAGTAGGAAGAGTTTTAAATTCTACCTTGGAGGGTTCGTTGGTCGGAGACCCCCCTTTACCTTTTCCTTGTCTTTCTCTTCTTTTTCGTGCAATAAAACATTATTATCCAAGTGATTCAAATTCTCCACTCCTTCTTTATCATCTTGAATTACATCATTTGGAATCAACTTATCCTTTAATCCAAGGAAGAATACACCAACTCGTACCTACAAAGTCATCAATTAGATCATCCACTACATTTATACTCACAAGTTCTTTGCTCACGCTTTGTGTGAGTGTACCCGAATTAGTTTTTGTGGTTTTTTTCTATTATTGTAATAGATAATGTTATAAGTGAAATTTATTGTATTTAAACTTGTTTGCACGGTAAATTTACGAATAGCAAAATGAAAACTAATGATTTAATGCTAAGTCTAGAAGGATATATTTACCTATACATAACAAAGTTTGTAAAATCGAGATTCTATGTTGGATCGTTTTAAAAGTTAGAGGATCGGATCTTAAGTAGGATCCTACAATCCTACCAAAACACAAAAATACAATTTTTATTTATTTTTAAAGCTAATATTCAATGAAAACTTACACAAATGAATATAAAATTTTAACATTCATTACAAAATAAACTTTTTTAATTAAATTTGTAATATTTGATATTATATACTCATAATATAAAAAGTTTTATCGTCATCATAAATTTAATACTGTTTTCTATTAAAAACTAAAAAAATAAAATGAATAGTCTATGATCATGAAATATATCATTTGAATGAAAAATTAACAAAATATTAATTTAACTTGGTAAATATAAATATAAATTAAAAGATTTTACTGACCAATTAGTATATACTTATAATGCTGAACCTATCTCTAGGATCGGGATCAAATTTGCAAATTTGAATCGTAAAATTGTAGAATCGTGAGTATAAGATCGGGATTCTAACAACTATGATACATAATGCCAAACATTCATACATGTACATATTTATAAGCTGGACTCAAGATTGATAAACATTGAACAAAATGGAAAGTCAATGATATTTTAACTAATTTAACCTTAATAAGAAGCCAGCCAACCTTTAAAAAAATCCGAAGTCTATGCATGTGAAGCTAAGTAAACAGAAAAGGGAAGTTCCAAAAAAGAAAATTCTATCCTTATCAACCTAACTATATGGAAAGGCTTGCAGCATATTAAATTACTAGTTTCTTGAGGCACACTCGATGTGTGTGCGAAGAGAAAAAATCTGTATAATTTGGACAATTTTGTGAAACAAAAAACTATTACGTTTTGGGATCTACATTATTAAAATAGCATTTATTAATTTTGAGTATGTCGTTGAAGTTGTTTCCAATCATTTATTTGGGCAATACCCGATACATGCGCGATAGAAAAGAAAGGAAGAAAAAAATTGTTAGGTATAATCATTTTTTTAAGCATGAATAATTTTAATTTGATCATGCTTATTTAAGAACTAAATTAAGAAAAAAAATATTTATCATGTAATCAGTTGTAACCTCAGATTGCAACACATAAATGTCAAAAATAAAGTTACAAAAATAATTATATAGATGACATAGTCGTTGTAATTTTTCTTACACAAATAATAAATAAGAAAAACCGAAGTAAATTGAATAAATGTTAATATTACTTTAACACGCATATTAGTAAAGGAAAAGCCTGTGATAATGAAATTTTGCACAAAATTTGCTGAAGCATTTTAGAAGTTCATGATATAAAGATATTTTGTATTGCCAGGGTTAATTTTCAGTATTTAATGGAGTTAGAATTGGGTATCAACTTGTTTATAGAGTTAAACAATTGGGTTCTGAAATGGAATTATTTTTGTGCTCTCAATTCATTAATGTTTTAAAAAAAAAAAAAAAAACACTTTTGGTAGTTTGGATTGAAGTAATTTTTAATTAATGTCTCCAACTGGAAGGAGGCAACTTTCCAATATATCAAGCAAAATCTGGGTGAAAATGCAATGTGATATCATGTAGTGATAGTTAACCACTCCGACAAAACTCGTATCGTATCCTAAATCAAAAATTCTATTCTCTCATCCAATCCTAATTTGCCCTTAAATTGAAGTAAATAACAATTATCTCCCATCCCACACACATACAAAAACTACTACAAACTAATATATTTTGGTGAGAGCCAAATAGGATAGACATTAAATTTGACATGCCATGTCAGCAAGTTGGGCATAGGCTTTGCCGGATATTTATATATAGTAAGATAACATCATCATAAATTGAAGGAAGCTTTAGAGAATTAAAAACATTGAACGTGACTATTTCATCATTTATCTGAAATTTCTACATCCTTCCTTGAACATCAATTAGTGCATGCCCAGTTGCAAGGAAAGGTCTCCCAAGAATAATCAACATCTCTTTATCCTCTTCCATTTCTAGAATGACAAAATTGGTCGGAAGGTAGAGTTTGTTGACTTTAATGATCACATCCTCGATGATTCCCTTTGGAAACTTTATACTATGATTTGCAAGTTGCAACAAGATACTTGTGGGGTTCAAATTTTCTCCATTTAATTTATTGAACATCATATAAGATATGAGGTTTATTGAAACTCCCAAATCGCACAAAGCCTTCCCAAATTGCAAACCTCGAATCTCACAAGGTATGGTGAAGTACCCGAGGTCCTTGAGCTTAGGCGGTAACCTTTTTGTGAGAAGTGAACTACAATTTTCAGTTAAATATAAAATGCTTCATCCCCATGCAATTTCCTTTTTGATGTAAGGACTTGTTCCATGAATTTAGCATAAGCGAGCATGTTCTCAAGTGCCTTCATGAAGGGAATATTAATTTCAAGCTTCTTGAATATTTCAAGAAATATTTTGAATTTCTTTTCCTTTTCCATTTCCTTCAACCTTTGTCGAAATGGTATTTTCAATTGCCTAGACTTTTGACATGTAGGATCCTTGCCTTCATCGCTTTGCATATTGGGCATGGTAGGCTCATTTATCCTTTTGCCTTGACCTATTGAAGACTCCCCTTTAACTTTCTCACCATCTTCAACCTTTTCCTTTTCTCTACTTTTCAATGAAATTTCTTCCAACTCCTTCTTCCACTTCCTTAGAACTTCAAAGGGTCATAGCTTTGCATTGTTCCTTTGGATTTGGAATAGTGTCACTTGGAAGTGCCCCCTATTGGTCTTTCATTATTCAATCTTGTCAATTGGCCTATTTGTATTTGCAAATTCCTTGTTGAGAACTGCTCTCAAATTTTCATAATCTCTTCTTTGTTCTTCTTTATCCCTCTTTTGAATTTCCAGTTCTCTTCTCAAATACTCGACTTCCTTTTTCCAACCATCTTCACATACATTTTCTCTTGGAACAAATTGACCATTGTGCATAGTTTGAGAAAATTAGATGGTTGGTATGGAGGTCTTGAATGTTGATTTTGAAATGGAGGGTTAGATGGAGGTTGATAGGAGTTGCCTTGGAAGTTCCTTGGTGGTGGGGGTTGATAAGGTCTAGAAGAGGAACTTAGAGCTTGGTTTTAAAAGTTTTGAGGTGGACGATTATGTTGGTATGGAGAATTTTTTTGATTGTTTGGGTTGCTCCAAGATAAATTGGGATGGTTTCTCCATGAAGGACTATAAGTACTTCCATAAGCTGCTTGTGAGTTCCTTGAAGATGAAGATTGATTTGATACATTGTGGACTTGCTCATTTCCAGCCATAGGAACCTCACATTGTCCGTTGGAGTGTCCACCAACCACAAAAGTTACAAATCAGATTTGATTAAAAATGATGAGTGAACGGCATTAATGGTGTTTAGCTTTTCAAAGTTCTCCAACACTCTTGTAAAGTTGTTCATAACATTCATAAGCATGCTTTCTTGGGCAAGGAAAGCATCATTAAAATTCAAACTCGTCATGCCACCTTGTTGAGTAGTGGTTTTGTTGACTTCTTGTTAAACTACTAGATGTGTCATGGGCCCATGAACTACTAGATGAGTCATGGGCCCATGATAATAGTAGTTTGAAGCCATTCAGTTAATTAACTCTTGGACCTCTTCCAGAGTTTTGAATGAACTGGAGCCATCGACAGATGCATCAACAATAGACTTTATTTCTTGTGGCAACTCGTTGTAAAATTTTTGAATTCGCAACCATAACGGAATGGCATGGTGGGAACATTTTCTCAATAACTCTTTAAAACATTCCCAAGCTTCATTTAGGCTCTTACCAACATCTTTTTTGAAAGAAGTGATCTCATGACTTACGCAGCATGGTGGTCCTTGATGGAGGGAAATGCTTTGCCAAGAACTCTTGTGCTAGTTGATTCCAAGGAGTAAAAGTGCCTCGAGCACGAGATTGAAGCCACTCCTTCATTCTATCCCTTAATGAGAAGGGAAAACTCGCATCCTCAAGCAATTCGGATGTACACCATTGAATTTGAATGTATCCAATGCCTCCTCTAAGTTCATCAAATGAGTGTAAGGATCTTCATGAGGACCCCATCCAAACATAGCACGTGATTGCAACATTTGAATCAGTGTGGGCTTAATCTCGAAATTATTTGCTTACACGGGTATCCTTGCAATACTTGAATTGGCCCCATCAAAATTAGGCATGGAATACTCTCTTAAAGGATGGCCATTGATGTTCATCCTATTCCCATTTCCAAAACCACCATTTCCATGTTTTCCGGCAGCTTCTTCTTGTTCACCATTCCCATTGCTCAAATTCCATTGACTTTGGTTGACATTAGCTATTTGCACGTCTCTTTCCAACTCTTGTTAAACTCTTATTTGCTTCCAAATTTCTCTAAGTTCCTTCTCTCTTTTAGAATCCAACCAAATCAAATGTTCATTGTCCTTTCATACCATGCACTACAAAGATGAAATCCAAGTAATTAATCACAAATGTCAAATCAATTCACTAGACAAAATCACCAACATTAACAACTACTAATGAAGGACTAAAATCAGTAACTAAAGAAATAAAAATGCCTAATCTATGCGACCCATAAAGCGCTCAAAATTGCTAAAAATAAAGAATAGTCCAATGTGCGCCAAAAACTTGTTCGATTAATATTGGTTAAGCAATTTAATGTGCAAACAAGTGATAAAATTAACCCTACTTTGCCTATGCAACACCCGTACACTTGCAAGTATATGAGGCAGTTTTGTAGATAGTAGCAAGTAGGTATTGTTCCCACAAGGATTGTTGTTTAGCAATTACCGAAATTCACAAGTCCTCGCATAGTTAAACAATTCAAATGATTTATGAATAGAGAAATTTACTCTACTGATAATCAAATTCTATATATGCAATTAAAAGCTAAAATTAAAATAACCTATCGACTAAAGCAAGTAATGAAAACAAGTGGATACTTCTAAATTTATGAAATTACTAAATTAAGGCAGGGGTTAAATACATCAAACCCCCTTAAGGTTCGAACTATTCTGCACTAAACCCCCCCTAACATTATTTTTTTCTCACTTTGCTCATTCCGTTAGTAATTTGACTACTAAAAAGTCAAAAAATACATTTTTACCCCCATACAGTATACCCTTAAAGTTTATTATATTTGTCATTTTAGTCCCTAATTCAAGTTTTGTATCAATTAACCTACTTTAGTCATTAATCCATATAAAAATACTGTTAAAACAACTAAAAATATAATGATGTCTATCAATACCAGTGATTCTTTAAAAATACTTGTGAAAAAAATTTAAATATAAAAATTCCCTAGCACTTTCAGTATTTTTTGGTCTTTTTATTATATTTTATTTCATCATGTAAAAATAAATTTTTAAATATACAAGACTTATAGCCATCTATTAAAGTTATATCAGTCTATTTTCCTTTTATTTTTCTTTATATTTATTTAGAATGATTTTCTTCTTAATTTTTTCCTTTGTTAATATAATTTAACTAATACCTGTATTATACGAAGAAAATTTATCATATAAATAAAAAATTAATTTAAAATAATTTAGATGAAATACCTTTAATAATTTATCAAAATTTTTTAAAATAATTATTTCATCATATTTTTAAATTATAAATACTGAAGAAAGTATTATTCAAGAATTACAATATTAGTAATTAATTTGGAGCACATTTATATTTTTACAAATATTGATAACATTATTGAATTTTATTTTTATCCCAATGTATTAAATGCTACAAAAATTACTTGAGGAGGTAAAGTGAAATTTCACTTAAACTTTAATGGGGTTTACTGCAATTGATCTTTAGGGGTGAATTTGTCTTTTGAAAAAACTAACGGCGGAGTTAACCATTTGACCGTTAGTCAAAAGGGCAAAGTGAGAAAAAATAACGTTAGGTGGTTTAGTGTAAAACAACTCAAACTTTAAGGGGGTTTAATGTATTTAACCCCTAAGGAAATAATTAAAGAGCAACTAATCGTAATTTGACTAAAGAAAACAATAAGAAAGCATGAAAAACACATAAATTCCAATTTCTACTGATTTAAACTAAGGATTTTTTCAAGGAAAATTTAAATTAAAACTAGATATTTCTGGATTTTTGATTTAATAAAAGAAAGCCTAAATGAAATTAACTAGAAATTAAGACAAAGACATGGAAATTCAAACTAGAAATCACCAAATTAGCATGAAACTTAGGAAAACTTGAAATGGACGCAACTAGATTTAATGAAATTTAACTACAAAGCAAGTCAAAATTATATCTACCAGTAGCTAAAGATTAACCCACTAAGATTATCATATCGAAATTAAAATTTGCAAGAAATTAAAAACAAGATCTAAGGAAAAGTAGAACTTGAGAATTTGCGTTAAACTAAAGACTTGGAGTTTAAGCTAACTGTGAAAATCTACTTACTACTCTAGTCTAATCTGTACTACCTAATATGTGTACCACACCTACAAAATCTATATACATGGAGTGCTTTATAAGTTAACCAATTGAAAATCTAGTAGCAAAGAATTACAAGTATGCCATTACAAAAATTGTTGAATGCGCCTCGATGTCGCAATATAGAATTTGGTGTCGCGGCTTCTAGTTAAAATATACAATTTCAAATCCTGCCTCAATGTTGTGACATGACTCTATTTCAGCGACAATCTTCAATTCTTCTTATTTATTCTTTGGCCCGCAGTACTTGTTCACTTTGACTTCTATTTTCCAATTGTAGAACCTACAAAAATATTAAACTAAATAAGTAACTAAATTGATTAAAATTGAAGCAAAACTCATAATAATCACTTAAAAATAAAAATGCATGCACACATTGTAAAAATTAATTAAAACACTCAACAAATATTACAAATTCGAAATTCAAACCAACAAAATGATATGATTTAGAAGTGACACAACTCTAGTTTACTAGAGTTATCAATGATGAATTATGTCAGTAGAAGGAATTTGGGATTTGGCTAATGGAGATGGATTTGCAAGGATTGGGGAAGAAGATGAAGAATTGGGGTAGGGTATCGGTCAAGAGAGCTAAGGAAAAGAAGGCTTTGGTGGGAGGAAAAGGAGAAGAAGTGATGGTTCAACATTTTTAAAACCCGTCTAGACCAGGCACTGAGAGGGCTTGATTTGCCTTGAATCAATTACTGTCGGGGATAAGCCTTTTGACCTAATCACTCCTAGTGCTTGATTCACTTGCATTAGTCGCTATTAGTGATTGGCTCACATCAACTGCAACTTGATAGTAAACAAACTTATTTTTTTAGTTTGCCAAGATTGGACAATCCTTCTTAATTCAATATACATTGTCATGGTACCATCTACAAATAGAAAAATAAACGAATAATTATCAACTTTTACCGTATACTGTGGGACAATTATTAAAACAAAATCTAAATTTAACCAAAACATAAGAAAAATAATTAAAACTAAAATGCTTGGGTTGCCTCCCAAGAAGCACCCATTTTAAGTCATGTTCTTGAATTATTGCTCCCTTGATATTATTCAGCAAAGTGACTTCCTCAAGTCCGCTGTCAATGTCACCTCCATGGAAATGTCGATCATTGTCTCTTCAGTTCCATAACTCCATGTGGAAAAAATCACACCAGATTATATGTGTCACTCCATCTCGATCTTAACTTACCTGGAAAAGACCAGAGCCTAGAGTTATACAAAAACACCTTATCAGCAACCCAAAAGTCCTTATGAAGTATGTGCTTATCAGGCCACCATTTTATTCTTTCCTTATGAATCTGAGCATCCTCATAAGCCTCATTTTGAAATTCTTCCAATTAACAAAGTTCCAACAATCACTTTTCACCTGCAGTTTTAGCATCAAAGTTCACTGCTTTAACTACCCAAATTGCATTACGCTCTAATTCCTACTTGTAAAATGGTATGCTTTCCCAAAAACCAACCTATACGGGGATGTCTCAATAGGTGTTTTGAATGTAGTCCGGTATGCCCATAATGCATCATTAAGGTTTTGAGCCCAGTCCTTGTGTGAAGCATTCATAGTTTTCTCCAATTTCTGCTTCAACACGCAATTTGAAACCTCAATATATCCTGATGTTCGGGAATATAAAATAGAGAAATTTTATATGTCACCCCATACTTGGACAATAAAGTATCAAATCGAGATTGTGAACTGCTAATACTTATTATTGCCCATGGTAGTCCAAACCTTGAGAAGTTGTTGTGGCGAATGAACATGGTGACAACTCTAGCATCATTTGTTGGCAAGGCCACTGCCTCAACCCAGTAAGAAACATAATCCACTACCACCAAAATATACCAGTTGGAATAAGAGCTCAGGAATGGTTCCATAAAATCAATTTCCCAATAACTCAATTACAAAAATATGTCCAAGGGCATCTCATCCAAATGAATATTAGATATGTTTCTCGCTCATCCGCATTTATCACAACACTCAATGAATTTTCTAGCATCATGAAAAAATGTTGGCCAATATTATCCACTTTGAAAAACCTTGGCTGTAGTTCTTTATCTCCATGGTGCCCCCAACTAGTGATGAATGACACATCCTAAGCAAGTTCTCCATTTCTTCCTCAGGCACGCACCTTCAGATTATTTGGTCATTACACCATCGGTACAAATAAGGCTATCCTAGTAATAAAACTTGAACTTCGAGAAGAACTTCTTCTTTGGTAATATTCATCAACGGTGGAAGATTTTTTGCCAAGTAATTGGCTATATCAACATGCCATTATTAACTCCCACTGTTATTAAATGCTCTTTTGGAAATTTTTCTGTCATAGGTGATAAGTCTAAACCTTCCTTTTACAATCGTGACAAGTGATTGAATACTGCATTCTCACTCCCTTTCTTTCCAATGACCTCCTAATCAAACTCCTGCAACATTAAAATCCAACGAGAATTAGTCTGGGTTTTGTATAAATTTTAGAAAACAAGTATTTTAATACTGCATGATCTGTATGAACAACGATTTTCGAACCAATCAGATAAGAGAGAAACTTGTCAAAAGCAAACACAATAGCTAGTAAATCTTTCACAGTAGTAGAATAATTAACTTGAGATTTGTTAAGAGTCCATCTAGCACAATGGATGACATGAAAATTTTTGTCATTTTTTGCCATTTTCAAAATATTGAATGCATACAAGCATTTCTCATCAAAGTCAAAAGTCACATCTTTTTGCAATAATGCAACAAGGGTTTAGAAACTAAAGAGAAATATTTAATGAACCACTAGTAGAACTTAGCATATCATAAAATCCCTCTTTTTCCTTTAACACTATTTGGTAGAGGTAATTTTTCCCTATCCAGCTCGATCCCCTTGGCAGAAATTTTGTGACCCAACATTATTCCATCTTGAACCATTAAATGACATTTTTTGCATTTAAGACCAAGATTACTTTCCTCAAATCATTCAAGGATTGAAGATAAATTATGAAAGCAATTATCAAATGTACAACCAATTTAAAAAAATAAGTCATCCATGATAACTTCTATGCATTTTTTAATCATATCATCGAAGATTTCATACAAACATTTTTGGAATGTACTTGGTGCATTACATAAATCAAATGGCATCCTTTGATAAGCAAAGGTTTCGGAAGGATATGTAAAAGTAGTATTTCTTGGTTCTTTGGGGCTATAGCAATTTGGAAATAACCATAATAACCATCTAAGAAATAGTAAAAAGCATGACCTGCTAGTATCTCTAATATCTGATTAATGATGGTAGTGGTAAATTAGTCCTTATGGGAGGCATTATTCAACTTCCTATATTCAATGCAAACCCTTCAACCTGTGACAAATCTAGAAGGGATTAACTCATTATGTTCATTAATTATCATTGTCATTCCCTTTCCTTAGGTACCATTGAGTAAGACTAACCCACTCACTATAACTGAATGCATAAATAAGTTGATTCCAGCATATAGTAGTTTCATTACTTATTTCCTTACCACCTCCTTCAACATGGGATTTAGTCGACATTGAGATTGCCTACAAGCCCTATAATTATCAGTCATCAAAATTTGGTGCATACAAATGGTAGGGCTAATTCCTTTAATATCATGAATGCTCCATGTAATTGCACTTTTGTGCCTTATCAAAACTGCAAGTAACTCACATTTTGTAGGTATGTTTCTTGATTTGGAGCTATAAAGTGCAAAGAAAATGTAAAGTAGAGCAAAAATTGAGAAGATATTTGGAAGTGCAGAACCGTGGAGTTGCAAAATACATTGGAATAGAGTGTCGCAATGTTCATCAAGAAATTTCATCAACTTTCGATCTTAATTTGGGACCCCATGACCTAACTCGACCTAAAACCCAACCAACTTCCAAGAAGGATTGTGTCTATAAATATGATCCTTAAGGATTTACTTTAGCAGTTATTATAGGAGTAGGAGTAGAGTATATTAGTTTATTGGGAAGAATAATTATTTCTCTTAGTTTAGGTTTTACAACTTTAAAAGATCTTGGAGTTTTGCCATGAGGACTACATACATTCTTCATTCGATTAACTAGAGGCTCCATGAAACATTTTCTTCTGCAACTTTCTATGACTTATAGTGTTTGCTTCCTTTTACTTGTTCCTATGTATTAGTTTTGTATTAGTTTTTTATGAGGGGTTGATGCAGCCCAATTACAAAATTCATGAGTACTTATTTTGAGTGAAGATTCAATCTTTTCACATCTAGATTTGTCCATAAGATTATGTGTTATTATTATTGATGTTTTTAGTTTTTTTGAAATTGATACTTGTATATTAATCAAGAATAATGCATACCATGATTTGTTTATGTTAATAACGGGAGATTGGTCATGAATGAATTGTGTGGTCTGTTTAGTATCCTCGAAAGATCACTAACAACCCAGGGTTCCAAAGATCCCGATATTATAATTTTATTTGCCTAGATTAATTTTAAGAAGATTTCTTCCATGACAGTAAATCTAATTCGAATAGTTATTAGCTTGAGATATTCTAATACAAATTAGAGAACTTTTCCATCTTATGATTTAGGTCTCATGATTATGTTAGTTAGGTGAAGTCAATTCCCTAGAATATTTGTTTTTTTAGTTTTTTTTTCTCTTTATTTATGCTTTCACTAATTTATTTTCTTTACTTGTTACTTCAATTTAGTTAGAGAATTTACTTCTCGCTCTGATTTCTCATATAATGTTCATAGTCTTGTTGTAGTTGTTTGTAATTTTTTCACTCATCTCCTTGGGAATGATACTATATACTCCTATCACTTAAATATTAATTCGACTAGAGCGCTTGCTGTAATTATCACGCATCAAGTTTCTAGCGCAGTAGCCGCGAGGAGTTTCATTGATTAATTTTTAATTGCAATTTGACTTGTTAATCTGAGTTTTTCTTTAAATTTTGTTTTTGATTTTAGATCTTAATTTGTTTAATTGTTATTAAATTTCAAAATTCTTGTATGCATTAAGAATTGACCATGTGATAGAACTTCTTTCCCTTTAATTGAAGATGAATATATAGAAATCGTAGTTCAGTTAGAATCATTTATTAGAGAAGTTATAAAATTTGCAACAATCTGCCTGTAATAACTATGGTGGAGACCACATGAATTTTCAATGTGAAGCAATTATTCTTATAGCTTTTCTTCCTATTACAATTGTATTCATCTAATTCCTTCAAAAGGTACAATTATTCATGTGATCCTCCTACAAGTAATCCTAGTTGGGGAGGGGAAGTTTCATATTATTCATGCTATTGAGATCATTAGTACTATACAAATCCACCATATGAATTCATACCACAACCAGCAGATGAATTGTCTCAAATGAAAGATAATTCTATCCTTGAAGTGATAATGAAAAAGTTTGTTGCCTCATTAGAAACAATTTTAGTGTTTAACAAATAATGTTGAATAACCAAAAGGAGACATTTCGTAGATTAGAGAAGCAAGTTGAGCAGCTTGCTCTTGTTATGTGGACTCAAAACGGGTACTAGAAACCTCCATCATCTAATGACCTTATTCTCATAGTGCAACTTGAAGTGATAATCGTGAAACAACCAAAGGAGTCAAATGCAAGAATAAATTCATATAATAGGGCGGATGAGGAGGGCACATCTACGACTTTGTCGAGCAAAGCATTGTGATCTTTGAATGATGTTACGATATTGCTATTGCTTTTTTGGATAATTTCCTACTGCGTTTGAATTGGAAGAGATTTCATCTCATATAGAACTTCAAGAGCCTAAATTACCAAGGAGGTTGAGGAGGAACAAGTAAAGTTGGATGATGCTTTACACACCTAGTTATAGATTTATAAAACACCTAATTCCTACTACTAACTAGGTGGCATCCTGCAAGTATACGGTTGTCAACTAGTAGCAAAGGGAAGTAGGGATCGTACCCACAAGGATTGGTCGATAATTATCGATTATTTGGTTAGATTACAAGTTGAAGCGATTGATTAAGAGAAGAGATTTACAACTAAAACTAGAACTAACGAACTAAGAAAATAATTTGAAGACTATCTATTGCATTAAAGTAAAGACTAACACTAAGAAAGCATGTTTAAGAAAGTAAGTAAAATGGAAGCATGTAAAACGAAGTCATTTTTTAGAAAGCAATTAAAAGGGAAAAATAACTTAAAGAAATAATTAACTAATCTAAACTACTAATTTCCACTGAGAAATCATAAATAATGAAAGCACATAAAGTATTCTGTGAAAGCATGTAAAAAGAAAGCACTTTTAGAAAGCAATTAACTAGCCTAAACTACAAATTAACATTAAGGAAACACAATTAAGGAAAACACATTAACTAATCAACCTATTAAACTAGGAAAGCATGTAAAGAAAACAATTACATGAAAAACCCATAAACCAATCTATCCTAATTAACCAATCTAAACTACAAAATTACCACTAAAAAAAGTATTTTAAAGAAAGCCCATAAACTAATCTAACAATTAGTCTAAGAAAACAAGTAATAGGAAGCAATTAGATTAAAGCAATTAAACTAATTAACTAAAGGAACATGAAATTAAAGCTTAACTAAAGGAGTTTTAACATAAACAAAGCACTTACAACGAAAAAGCTTCAATCTTTAGCTTGGATTTGAAATCTACAAGAAAGAGAAGTCCTAATCTACTCTAATCTAAGAAAACCCTCCCCAAATGGGGACGAAAAAGGAAGAAAATTACTCTCTAATCTAGCTTACTTCTACTATCTAAGTTCCTCCCTCAAATGAGGTTTAAAAGGGGTATATATAGTGCTAAGGTAGTGGGATAATTGTGCAGCAAAAATCAGCCCCGAACAAAGTCAATTTTTGCTCTAGCCGCCTCCAGATCGCGATCTCAAATTTGAGATCGCGATATGGACTGAAACTTCTGAAATGCAGCACTTCACAGTTTTGCTTCCAAAATCTTCATCCGACATCCGATTAATGTGCCATTTTTTTTCATGTGACCCTAACACAGGAGAATATTATTATCTGATAACAAAAGCTTAAAATTACACTTAAACAAATAAATAAAATTCTCATAAAATAGGCCAAAAAAATGAAGGACAAAAAAAGACGAACGAAAACTGAACTCCAAATGAAGTTTAAGTCAAAGACACGACACAACTCTAAATGGAAAAACCTAATTAAATATGCTAATTATCACCTAAATAAGTACTCAAGCCCTTAATAAACACATACTAACACATAAAAGAAAAATAGATAAAAACATACACGAAAACACTAAAAATACTCGAAACTAGGAGCAAAATCATCAAGTTTAGGGTACATATAACTCTAGTTTTCGAGAGTTATCACTAAAATTCACTAATGAGATTCCATTGATTATAATAGAAAATGGTGATTTGGATTGTGATGAACATTATGGCTCAATAGTTGTATATGGTCATGATTACTTGAAGAGTTCGAAGCCGCTTGAGTTTTGTTATGATGCTTCTCCATGGGTGATGGGAGCACATTTTTGGAAAATAGAAAAATTAAATTGCCATGTTGTTATTCTAAAGCTTTCCAATTGTTGAGGGCTGGAAACTATGTAATGATTCTTAAACTCCCTTGTCTTCATGGGAGGAGTATTCTTTGTTTTAAAATTTTTATTATTGTCTGGGTAGTATTCGTGTTCTAGGTATGTGTCACGCCCCAAAAACGGGACCGTAACACGCCGCGCTAATGGTACACCGGACCAAAGCGCAAGGCACAAACGAACAGAGCAACAAACTTAACCGTAATGTAATAGAACCATCAAGCCATTTCTCAACTATAAAACCAAATATTTCATTTTACACAAAAATACGAATTACAAAATTCCTTCTTAGTACAAAAGATGCTACAACGAAAATAAAGTTCATCAATACAAAACTTATCTAATACACTAGTGGACTCCAAACAAAAGAGAAGCTTGGAAGATTATCCGCAGAGTCCTACCGGTAATGTGGAGTCCGGGAAAATCTAAAAACTAACACGCTGGAGAATCCAAAAACGAGCACCTAAATCTGAAAAATTATAAGTCACGTGGGGTGAGCATAACTAGCTCAGTGGATATCATAAAAGCTCTTCAAATGGGGCCAAGCATTGCGATAAAAAGAAAACATAAAGATAATAACATTTGTGAAAACCATAGTTATGAAGCAGTTTCTAAAATGTCTCATGCCATTTAAAAGTCAATAAACCATAATCATAAGTAGTTTCTAAAATGTATCATGCCATTTAAACGAGCATGTCCAAAACATAGTCAAAAAGATCCAATCATTTCAAAACATAGTATGCTAAAGCATAGCGAACAAATCCAAGTACAGTTTCAATCCGAATATAATAAAATAGCATGAGTATCTTTTAGGCTCAACAAGATGACCTACGTACTAGCCGGATCTAGTAATCTACCACACCTACTAGTCCGGGAGGTCAAGTTATCCCATAACAAGACCCCGTATCGAGAGTTCATAACATTCACGAAGTCACCATGGCGATTAAAAACATAACCTCTCTGATACGGGGTCTTGTTATGGGATATATCTGTCTTTTATACACATCTAGATGTGTATAAGCTCACTATGAGCCAAAACAGTCATAAAATGCTTTCATATCAAAAGAGTTTGCAAATATATCAATTGATTAACATAAAATAGCTTGGTCCCGATTTCATATATAATAATTCCAAAACTTGGTAAAAGTGCAGTTCCAAACATCATACACATTTTAAAATCCATCCAAACATATTTCGAAAGTCGTTAAACAAAATACAAGTGGAAGAGGGTCTATGTTACCCACCTATTAAAGCAAAAACTGCACAAAGATCACAGAACGCGATCGCCGGCGGTAGGTGGAGTGGTACCTAAAACAGATATAAGAGGACTCTTAGAAGAGATGTAGAAGTTAAAGAATGACTAGGGAAGCGAAAACGACGCGAAACGATAGAAAACGACACCAACAACTCTTTGGTCAAAAATGACCTATTCACAAAAACCGACCAACTTCGACAAGCTAAAACCCCAGTCAAAATGATAGATAATAATATTCTCCTGTGTTATCCTCCCTGCCAACAAAATCCAATTCCAAGGTATTCAAGGGACCTTGGTTACAACCCAACTCAAAACAACATATTCAACCAACAAAAAATCCATTTCCAAGGTATTCAAGGGACCTTGGTTACAACCCAATTCAAAACAACATATTCAACCAACAAAATCCATAAACGGAAAGATTCACCGGAGCAATAGCCGGGACTATATCAATAGCATCCCACTACCAAGGAAAACACCTAAAACCATCAAAAGATCATTAAAGACCCTTCAAACATAACCAATTATCCAAATTATCCTAGTTGCGCCAAACTTCCGCTTACTTACAAAATGAAGGGAAATCAATTCCACTTGGTTTCAAGTCTAAATTCCTATCCAAACTAACCTTAAAACACTCTTAAAACATCGAAGACATTACAAGCATAGACATAAGCATTCATAGCATAACATTCTAGGCTCATATGGAAGACAAAACCCTAACTCATAATCTTAAAATTTGTAATCTAACCATGGAAAGTTGTTAAAAATCAACCCCAATCACTTCCCAACCTCCAAAACACTAAAAACAACCCATAACATACATAAATCACAACTTATAAGGCTGAAAAGAGGGTTTTCTCAGCCATAAATAATCCTACAAAACTTGAAATTAAAGCTTAAATCATAAAGCCCATAAGCCATAAATGCTAAAATACATAAAATCTTACCTTCCAAGTGATTCCTACTTGAAAACCAAGAAAATTTTTTGGGGAAAATGGAGGAGAGGAGTTCGGCTGCTGCTGGAAGAAAATGAGGAAGAAAAAAAAAAAGAAGAAGACTTAAAAAGAAATTCCAAGTTTGACCAAATAGTACCCCATTGACCAAATAGTCTCCAAGTTGACTATTTGACCCAAAAACTAATTTTTGCTACTAAATTAACATTATAAATCAGTCATCAAACAACACTCACACACCACAATGCACTAATTACATTTTGTCTAATTTTTGACCCGTTTACCCGCTGGTACCGAAATCGCGTAAATCGAAAAATTTGCCGAATTGAAGAACGAATAAGTTGAAGTACTTTATGACTAAAAATAATATGAAAAACATTTTAAACCAGTTAAAATCAAAGAACAAGGCTATTAAAATACTGGGTTTCACAGTATGTGTCATTTTTAGTTTTTTTAATGTGGTTGGTTTATGGTAGTATATCAAAAAATTTTAGATTTGTTGTACAATTTACACACGCAAGCGTACATATCATTACAAGTAATAAATATCATAAGTAGAGTTTGCTCCCACGTGGACTAAGTTTTACAAAAGTACTGCTAAGCAACAGAATGACACTTACAATGTTTTGTTAAAACGCACAATAATGTAATTGTAATAAAAGCAAATAAACAACAAACTAACAAAGCAATTAGAGTAAAGTTCATCATTGATGATTAAATATCCAGGGTTTATTTGTTCCTTTACCAATATGATTGAATGATAATTTGGTTCATTGTTCAATCAATTACTCATGTTGTTTACTAATCTAGGGGTTCGATGACACTTGCAAGATCGGTTAAGACTCAGGCAATTCCACTAATCCTGACTAGTCCACTCCATGTCTACGTGGATTAAAGTCCAGGTTAGTGCATAAATGCAACTGTAATTGACTAACTAAGATAAGCAGATATAATTTTATCCATACCCATCAAACGGTTCAATCTATGGGTAATTGTTCCAAACAAAGTTTATTTGAACCCATTTGAACCCTAAGTATCCTATGTCGATTCAAAATAGGGTTTAGAATTCAAATATAGAGTGATCGGTCATCTAGAAGCATTAAGATCAATTTAAATAAGCAAACAAACATAAGCAATCAAATGAACAATCAAATCCTTAATAAACAATCTTCATGGTAAAAGTGAAATAAAATCTATGTTTCAATTTAGTGCACGCTCTGTCACAGTAGTCATAAATACATCGAAATAATATTTTGCAATAAAGCTAGAACTTAAGAACATAAAGGAAAAGGAATAGATGAAAAACTAATTGTCAACTCATTGCTCCTCCGCCTTGATGAGTCTCTTTCTCAGAAGATTTATCAATTCCTGATGTTTTACGATTGCTCTCTACTATAACTTCAGCTAACTTATGTTCCCTTATTGAAGAATAGGAAGAATTTAATCCAAAATTGTCAATCTTGAGCCTTCTCTTCAATTCTTTTTGAAAAACTAGAAAAATTCTAGTTTAAATTGCAGCCCCAAGAGGGAAACTGAATTAGAACGTGTTTCTTTATGTCTTATAGACCCTCATTTAAAGGTTTAAAGCATAACAAAGTATACGTGTCTAAAGAAGCTTTGAAATACAATATTACTGGCCCAAAACGGACACTCGGAACCTTAGACATGCTCAAAATCGTGAAACTGTGCATTACTGCGTAGTGTGGGCATGGCTCAAGTCCTCCAAGTGCACCCGTGCCCGGGTACCAATCCCTAGGCACAGCTCAAACCTCCTGGGCACACCTGTACTTGGGCCTTAGTGCCCAGCTTCGCTAGTTTACTCAGTTTTTATCTCGCTTGACCTCTAATTGATCCCAAACCTATAAAACACCATAAAAGATATAAATAAATGTATTTGAACATAAAAAAATGACATCTTGGAAACCGATTAAGAGAAAAACTAAAAGCATGTAAATAAATCTCTTTTAGAGTGTTAACATGCCACCAACTTGAAATTTTACTCATCCCAAATAAAACAAACAAAAAGAAAAAATGCAAAGCCTCAGAACTCAATTAAAATTCAAGTTAAAATGTATGTGCATAATTCTCTTTTGGAGAGTTAACACACACCCCAAAGTTGAACTTTTTCTCGTCTCGGGTAACACAAAACAACAAGACACAAAATACGTAAGATTCATTAACTAACTTGCTTCAATGCATCGAAAGCTGCAACAAGGTAACCTAAACATGTAGAGAATGAATATGTTAGCATATATATAAAAGAACTTTGCTAATCCACCCCAGTATTATCATCACATGTGTCTCCACTCATAAAATCAAATATCACTTGCTCACTAATCAATCAATAGCCCATTGAACAAATGTTCAGCAAGGGACAAATATGTTGATGAAATTGGCACACATGATACTTACTAATACAAATGAACTCAAAACAAGAATCAAGTAGGTTTTTAAAGCTTGTAACATAGGCTAAGGGATAAAGGTAGGGTATGTTATATAAAAGTAGCTCAAATCAGCTTAGATATGTTTGTGAATAACTTGAACCATAGTCCATTACAACATCCCCCAACAACCATAGTATTTAACCAACTGCCATACTAAAAGGCAAAATGTACCTTCTTTATTCCAACTTACAAGGTTATTCATATGATTTAACAGAAACTTAGATGAAATTATGCTCCCTTTCTTATTTTTGTTTTTTTTTCAAAAAAACATTACAATGCATAGGGGATTACTAAAAATGTTAAATTGATACAAAAATGTGACCTTTTTCTCCAACAAACATAACTCATAATTCCCAACCATCAATAACAACATGCCTCTATTGGTATTGTTCACCACCAACACTAACTACTAAGGTGATGGGTAGAAAGAATGATGCATTAAAAGAATAAGTTGACAAAATATGGTTAAACAAGAATTAAGACTTATAAGTCTTAGATGGGTACACTATGGATAAAACATCAATTAGGTCGGCTTATTGGATCAAATGGTCCAAAGAGCTTGCTTAAATAATTTTCTTGGTCTAAAATTCACTCATACTTCTCAAGCAACAAATCACATAGAATTCCAATAAATTTCACAAGAAAAATATACATCGCTAGGTAATTATGATTAACACTCATTAAATATTAGTGCACTTTTACACCCTCACACGGGTAGTAAAAAATAATTCAAGTCGAACTGTCAAGTCGAAAAAATTTGACTTGACTTGTTCGACTCTCGACTTCACTTTGACTAGAAGTCAAATTAACTAAGAGAGATCTTTGACTTCGATTTTCAAGTCAAATTACTGGTCAAATTTATAAACTTATACTATATAACTGACTAGAGTAACATTTTTACTATCAACAAATATATTAAATGTATTGTTAATTTACTATTAGTATAGATAAAGTTAGATAATCATATAATATTCTTATATACTTGTGTGACAAAACTTAATAGGGGTTCATGATTCAATAAGATTTTGGTGTGAATTATCTTTAGTAAATTGTTCAAAATTTGTGACTTTGTAAATTATTTTAAAATCAATATATGATATATACACTAACACACATTCATATATTAAGAATTGTGTGCGTGTGTGTCTATATATATATATATAAGAATAGGGGAATTCATTCAACCGGTGTTTGACTTTTGACTTGAAAATCTTAAAGTCAAAGTCAATTTATATAAAGCAAAAGTCAGTTAAAGTTGAGTCATTTAAATTTGACTTATTTGACTGGTAAGTCGAATAAGTCAAACATAAATTCTCTTCCATATTTCTAAATGAAAATTTTAGTACATCATTCCACAAATTCTATATCAGTTAACAAATTCAAAATATAACATAGTAGAAATATAAGATAATACAAGTTCATTAAAAATAGATGATAACTAAATTATAATCACAATATCATTCAAAACCAAAAGCAAGCTTGAAACAGAGGTGAGTGATCAATTCTTCAAAGATCAATGATTGTTGATTCCAACTTTTAGATTATCGTCTTTATATAATGTGTACCAAAATATAATATATATTATATATACATATATACACATGCACACTTACACACACACAAAGAGAAGTTACGAAGCTTAATATATGTAGATGTGTATTAGTGTATATATTATGTATAGTTATTAAAATTAATTTACAAGGTCACAAATTTAGATCCACTTATCAAAGCCAATTCACATAACAAGATCACATTAAACCCCTATTAAGTGATATCCTATAAGTATATAGGAATATATATGATTACCTAACTCTATTTGTACTATCATGCAAAGTAAGTCAAAAATGCATTCAATATACCTGTTGAGTAAAAATGTTATAAAAAGTTATATAATATAAGTTTATAAATTAAACGTTATGTAAATCGTATTTTGTTACATGCATAAGTTATACGATTCTTAGTATATGAACAGCAAAACATGTATGTTTAGATATATTACAGATAGATATTGCTTTTTTTTTACTACATGTAGAAATTTCATTAAGTATTAAAGTATATATTAAAGTATATATAATTAATTACCTCTAGTATCTATATGTATTAAAGGAAATTAGTAATCCATTTAATTTGTTATTGAAACAAATGTGTTACATTAATAAGGTCACTTATATTAGTGTATAAATACATAAATGTTGCATATTCTGAAGTATAACATTGATAACTCCAATAATTATACAAAGAAAGGATATTTAAGTATTAAAAAAAGAATATTACTATAAATTGTTAATATATTTCATCATTAAGAATTAAAAATATTATGGTTAAAATATTATGCTACATGAATACGTTAATATATTATTACAATATGTGCCAAAATATTGAAAGAAATATAATTGTTTGACATATTTGACTGACAAAGTCGAATGACTTGTTAGACCGGTAAACCAGTTAAACCAACCAATCTGTTGATCGGTATTCAACCGGTAATTTGACTTGGAATTTAAAATCAAAGTTGAGTGAAGTAGTCGATTAGTTAATTAACTTGAGTCAAAATCGAGTCAAAAGTTGAACAAGTCGAGTCAATATTTTGTTTTGACTTGAATCAACTCGTTAGTTTGACTTGACTGACTTTTGAACACTTATATACACAAAAAGATATGTGTGCGTAAATTTATACATATATTGTACAGTTAATATATTATGAATTACATTGTGGTATAGACACTTTTGTTGAATGATGTGATTGTAATTTGTTTTTTTTTTTTTTGTATTATCTTGTATTTCTACTTTGTGATATTTTGAATTTGTGAAATGATATGGAATTTGTACGATGATATAATAAATTTTTTGAATAACAATATGGAATTGAAAAGAATATATGTTTGACTTATTCGACTTAACAGTCGAATGAGTTGAATTTCAATGACTCGAATTTAATTGACTATAGGTTTATATGCTTGACTTTGACTTTGAGATTTTCAAGTCAAAAGTCAAACAAATCAAGTAAACAAGTAGAAAAGTCGAACACTGGTTGAATGCACACCCATACCCTTACTCAAGGAAATATATTTAAGTGTAAAGTGGTAATACTTTCACAATTCAAAGGGATCAAAGAGCAAAGAAAGCTTATACACACTTTCAATACATTTACTTTGAGTAGCACAGCTTCCCTGAAACATATGTAAACTCATGACACATATTCACAAAAGTTAATGCATGCACACAAAACTACTATTGAAAATAGAATATCTTTTTTATTAACCCTTAACAATACTCCAAGTAAAGAGTGTATATAAATCATGAAGGCTTCCATCCGCTAGTTAGAGAGTCTTTTAAAAACAGTCAGATGCCTGAAGATTGATAAAACTACGTAAAAATCAAAATTCTTTGTGTGTTTTTGGAAAAAATTTGAAAAGAGAACCCTAAATTCTAAGACAATTACACCATCAAGTTTAAACATAAATAAAAATAACACTAAAAAGAAACAACTCAGTCCAGCACAAAAAACATAATAACACTACCAAATGAAACACATCCCAAACATTAAAAAAATAACAGGAAAAATTAAAGACAGAACTTTCACCTTATAACTCCAAGTGATTTTAGAATATTTAGATAATGAGCACCCTTTACCCATCGAGAACTTCATGACAAATACAAGGTAGCTTTTCTATCTTTTAGTGGCCTTATCCATACTCAAGTCTTTGTTCAACATCCCCGTGGTATTCCATTACAGCAGTCACTATAGTATATGAGGGCATTTCCTCGACAAACTATGGTTTCATGTGGCTAACCTCAAATTCTTTGGCAAAATATGGCTCTTGTTAAGAAAAGAGACATCAACATCAACAATTTTGTTTTGTCTTGTAGCCCATGATGTCATGCCCTACTGCATACTCATATATGACCTTCTCATCCACTTCATTCTATGAATTACCACTTGTGATTGACTCTGATGATTGATCCTTGAATGAAGTCACTACTTGCTCTTCTGGGATATCGTCACTACATCATTGGTGACATTTCTGATGTAGCAGTAACAAATTGTCGAATCCGCTCCTCCAAACTACGATTGCATCATCATGAATACGTAATGCCTTATTTGTCTCTGTTGATTCAAAATATGTTTTTATCATCTCCTCAAGGTTGGACCTTTCTTCTACATGGGACCATAGATCGTCTGGATATGGTATTACATCATTAGTAGATTTGAGTAGTAGTACTGACTTAGTAGCATGGGTAGCCTGAATACTCCTCCCAATTAGGATTGTATGTATCATTATATAGATATGCACACCTGTTGAAGGAATTTGAATGGTTAGTACAATCATAAGGAGGAAAACTATGTTTTTTACCTATTGGGAATGTATTCCTATATACTCATTGCTATAGCGATTGCCACCATTTAAATTACAAATGTTTTGTAGTTTTAAAAATTTTTCGTCCTTCCTATTTAATACTTCTAATTGAACGTTCAATTCTTTGTGTAGATTATCAATATAAGCATGAGAAGTTTCCTCAGTTACCATGGATACGAATTTCTATACATAGAAATAATATTAAAAAAACATTTAAAAAAGAAATTGAATGCTTAATCCGATATTGGCAAAATTAAACACGTTGTCAAGAACAAAGTCCCCGGCAATGGCACTAGAAACTTGTTGCATGATTTACGCATGCAAGTGCACATATCGTTACAAGTAATAAAGAAAAAAGTAGAGTTTATTCTCACGAGGACTATGCTTTAAAAAAAATCTACTAAGTACAAGAATAACGTACACAATGTTCTATTTAAACACACAATAATGTAATTGTAATAAATGTAAATAAATAAATAACTATCTAAGTAACTAAGCAATAAGAGTAAAGTTCAGATCATTAAATGAATCTAGGTTCACTTCTTCATTTACCAATCCAATTAAATGATAACTCGATTCATTAGTCAATCAATTACTCATGTTGTTTACTAATCTAGAGGGTTCAGTGACACTTGAAGATTGGTTAAGACTCAGGAAATTCTAATAACCTTGACTAGTTGACTCTATTTGTATGTGGATTAAAGCCCCAATTATTACATAAATGCAACCCTAATTGACTACCTAAGATCAGTAAGTATATTTCTATCCGTACCGATGAATTGGTTCAATCCATAGGTGATTGTTCCAAACAAAGGCTATTTGAACCCATCATAGCCTTGAGTATCCTCTGTCAATTCAAAATAAGATTTACAAATCAACTAGACAGTGATCAGTCATATAGAAGCTTTATGATCAATTCAAATAAGCAATCAAATAAACAGCCAGAACCTTAACAAACAATCTTCAGCATAAAATTGAAATAAAAATCTAGTTTAGATTTAGTGCATCATAGTAGTCATAAATACATCAAAATATTAATGCATTGTTTTTCAATCATCCTTGAAGTTAAGAACATTAAGGAGAATGAATAGAAGAAAGACTAGTTGTCGGCCACGTTCTTCGCTCATTTGCCTTGATAAGTCTCCTCCTCTAGAAGATTGATCAACTCTTGATGTTTTATGGCTACTTTATACTCTAACTTATGCAAATTTATGTTCATATAATGAAGAATAGGAAGATTTTGGTCTAAGGTTGTCAATCTTGAGCTCCTCTTCAATTCTTCTTGAAAAACTAGAAAAAACCCTAGTATAAATTGTAGCCCCTAAGAGAGAGACTGAATTAGAACGTGTTTTTTAGGTGTTAGAGACCTTTATTTATAGGTTCGATGAGTAACAAAATGTAGGGCTCCGAATATGTTTTGAAATGCACCATTACGGGTCTAAAACGAATACTCAGAACCTTGGAAGCACTCAAAACGTGAAACCGTCATTGCTGCACACTATGGGTATGGCTCAGGTTCTCCAGACGCATCCATGCTTGGGCATCAGTATCCTTGGGTGGGGCTACGACCTTCTAGGCACTCTTGTACTTGGGTCTTAGTGCCTAGCTTTGCCATTTTGCTCTGTTTTCATCCCGTTTGACCTTTGGTTTATCCCAAACCTATAAAACACTGTAAAATAAATAAATAAGTGTCTTTAAATATAAGAAACACATAAACTAATATTTTAACATAAAACCCTAAATTACAAAAATGTCCCTAGTTATTTAACAAGACATCTTGGAAATGATTAAAAGCTAAGCTAACATGCTTGTAAATAACTCTCTTTTGGAGAGTTCACAACTTTGTTGTAGTTGTGTTTTGTTTGAGTTATCAATCCGAAGGATCTTACTATTTTTAAAAGACTCCCCTACCTATTGGATGACTACCTTTAGAAAATTTTATCCTTTTTTCCTGAAGTATTGTAGAGTTTTACAAAACTATTTACAAAAAAAATGGTTAAGTTTTATTCCATTTTGTTGGTTAGGTTGTGTCATGTTTTTTTGTTTATAGTCTTCTCAAGTTTCATTCATTTTTCTATTCGCTGTAGTTGTTTAAATATGTTTTAGTTGGTATTTCGTTTGGGAGTGAAGAACATCTAGGGTGTATAGAATACTTTGGCGATCGATCCCGTGGATTTATTATTTGCAATTTTTCTTTATTCAGTCTTTTGTATGCGAGTTTTGGGAGTGTCTTAGTGAGTAGTGTTTTATTCATTTCTAAGAATTGAGTACTTATTTGGGGTAGCATAGATCTTTTATTGTAGTAAAACATCAATGAACATAGATTTTAGAAATGATTTAGGCTTTCTTTGGATTATTTGTGCCTAAAGTGTCTACCTTATATATGTATTGCTATTGTGTCCTTCCGCACCTTGTTGATCTCTTTTTTTTTTTTTTTTTTTTGCAACATAATTAGCCGATTTTTTGTTTTTCTTTATTCTTTCTTCTACCTATTACCTTAGTCATTGTTGATATCTTTGGCTTCATAAATGCAGGGTTCTTATGTTTTATGATGCATAAACATGAGCGAGTTGTTTTATTTGTTGTGGAAGAAGCCCAAATCTAATGACTTCAATGTCCTTAATAAGTCCTCATTTTTATTGAAAAAAAGAGAAAAAAGAAAAAAGAAAAAAGAAAAAAAGCATGAGAAAACTGTTGGAAATTTTTTTGTCCAAGTGTGTTGATGAATAAAGAAAGTTGTTCTTACCATCTAGTTTTAGCTGAATTAAAAAAATGTGCATTTTGCTTTTCGTTGTGTACTGGTTCAAGAATGTGAGCTATAATGCCATCTATGGTTTGGTGTTTTGATCTCCTCTCTCAGGTGATTATAGCCAGTTTATCTATATATATATACCCTACATATTTTTTACCTTAAACTTATATTATGGGTTTGAAAAGTCCTATTTTATCCTTTGTGAGCTAGTTTGTATTATTGAAGGTGTGAGTGACACACTGATTTTGACTTTGATGTCTCTTATTATGCATTGTAATAAATATTGTATTTCCGGATAAGATTACTGAGTGAGTAATTCAGTTAGGAACTTTTTTCGTTGTTTTATTCCTTGTTGAGGTAAGTCAGTGTTAGTATTTTTATATTGAGTTCTTTGATAAAATGTTTTTATGGAGTTGACTAGTTCCTTTCTTCCTTGCCTTTTCAATTGATTGTAACTGCCATTGTGATGTATATATAGTCTTATATGTGTTATTTGTTTCTTTGTTCATGTGTCTGTTGTCATGTTTTGCTTGGGACTACCAAAAGATTAAGTTATCGGAATGATAACTATGCAAAATTGAGTCATTTACCATTTATATTCGGTATCGATTCTTGCTATTATTCAAGTGTGTTTTAGGATTTCTGTGCATCTTTTCTATGTTTTGTAGTTTAATGTTTCAATGTGTTTTTGTATTATTTATGTGCTGTTTATGTGTTGTGTAGCTTGTTAAATGGTTTGCAGTTTAAAAGTGCAAAGAAAATATGAAATGAAGCTAAAATTGGGAAGATATTCTAAAAGCTCAGTGTCTTTGAGTTCGAAAATGGTGTACCCCAGAACAGAGTGCCAAGATGCTCATCAAGAAATCTAAGTTTCTAGGGGTACAGCATCGTGGCATGCTAGTAAAGGTCGAACCTATTGTTGTAACGTTGCATCCAAATCCTAGATGTGTCAATTCACAATTTCTTTAACTTTTGAATCTAGATTTGGGCTTATATATAGGGGTGACCATGATTTAATTGGTCGGTCAATCAATTAAATAATTTGGTCAAAATTTGAAATTGCATATTTATAGAGATTCAATTCTCACATATCAACTTTGATGTTTTCCAAACCTTATTTTGATGATGACATAAGCACTAAACTCTGTAAACAAGCTTTGCAGGTGGTTGGTCCTAGGACCAAACACATAGATTAATATTAAAATCCTGTTATGCACTCTAGGACCAAACACATAGATTAATCTCACAATTTTATTAGAGATCTTGTTTGTAAAAAGGAAATACGTATTGATTTCATGCCTACTTTAGATCAACTGGCTGACATTTTACAAAACCTGCTTGGCTCTAGATCGTTTTGAATCTCTCAGAAAATGTTTGGGGATTTTACAGTTCAATTTGGCATAATCTCCTTGTTCGGACGCACCCAATCGTCCGAACAACACTCTTTGTCGGACGTTCTCACTCGTCTGAAAACCTCCTCTCTGCCTCGGACGCTTATGACCATCCGAATGTTACTCAGTTTCTTCACTTACTCACTGGAATTCTAATGGACGTTCCCATCGTCCGAAAGAATATCGGACGCACTAGCTCTTCGATCGGCCGTCCGTTCATCAGCTTTCTAGACGTGTCATAAGATGACACATATCATTCGGATGTCCAAACGGTCTCCCTGCTAGATTAAAACCGTCCACTTTCCCCTTTTTCAGACTCACCCTACCAACCGAAACCCTCTCTGGCTAAATTTTTCCCCTAAAAAATTCCTCCAATTTCTTCCTTCTCTCCACAAATTGTTTGTAAAATTGTCATTTCCAAAGTATTCATCACCATTATTGCACCTAATTCCACACATACTACCATCTCATTTCATCAAATTCCCACCAACCTTACAAAAAAAATTAAAATTTTTTTTCATCTTCTTTCTTTGCTTTCATTCACAATGGTCAAATCCCGTGGAGGTTCTTCAACGGCAACTCGTGGATGAAAATCAAAAGGGAAAGCTCCGGTGCGTGGGGAATCGTCTGCTAATCCTCAAGCCTCATCAAATCCAACCTTACCAAGATTCATCGATGCCAAGGCATTCGAATGGTATACATCTCTTCTTAGCAAATCTATAATCGTTCAACGCCTTGCTTCTCAGAGTCTTTTCAATGAATTTAATCTTTCCATTGTCAAACCGTGTTTTGAAAAATAAAATTGGGGTCTCATACTGACTTACCCGTTTATCATGACATGGTGCTTCAATTCACAGCCAATCTTAGGTAAGGCCCCACTGTTCGCACATTAGTTTCTCATGTAAACAGCACAAATCTTGAAATTTTCTCCAACATTATCAACACTATTTTTGAATCTGAAGTATCAAATATTAAGTCCGAATGATTTTTCTTATTTCTATTCTTTAGATAAATGGCCCGCTAATGACACTCGATTTGACATTGATGAGGTCAGAGCTATTTTTAACATCAATTTCAAGCAGGCCTCGGAAGCCAAAACCACATTGCTCACTCCTGAACTGAACATTCTGTACACTCTTGTCATCTAGATGTGTATAAGAGAGATGGGCATCGCACTGAGCACGGAAAAATGCAGCTTTACTTATTTTTTTGTGTTTTCAGGGAATTCCTCTCGACTTTGGGTATCTCTTCTGCTCCCTGTGGGAACTCTTTCATACTGATACTCGACGAAAAATTCCTTTTGGAAAATTTCTCACCAAAGTATTTGATTTTCTTGATGTACCTTTCAGCGAAAACAAACAATTTCCCACCTATTTCAACAAATGTTATATTGAATGAAAAGGCCTCCATTTTTTTAACGATCAATGGTTAACTAAAGCAACTTTCGATATTGAACGTTCAAAATCCCAGGCCTCTACCTCTGGTTTGGCACGAAAGGAAGCCTTCCCAATTCTCCTCCTCCTCAAACACCTCCACCAGTCTATGATCCTCGTCCATCTTTCTCCGAACCTTCACTTTCTCAAATCTGTGGCCTTCTCACTTCTTTGAGCACTCAAGTAAGTTCCTTTCAAAATCGTACTAATCCTAAATTTAAGCGACTTGAAACTCGTCAGTTGATTCTCGAAGAGGCACTTAGCTTGGGCATGTCTGCTTCAGCTCAGGTTCAATTTGCCAATATTCAATCACAATATCCACTCGACTCCTCTACCGAAAGTGATTACAATGCCGAAGAAGGAGATGTTCGTGAGGATGACGAAGAGGACACAAATAATCAAGGTGCTGGCAATGAAGATGAAGGCGACGATGAGGACGTTGATGACACATTCAATTTCATCATGCAACACCGTAATGAAGAAGATGAAGACAGTGAGGCTATTGATGATGACGCCCCTTCCAAACGCCGCAAGATCAAAAAACGCTCTAAGAAGAAAAATGACTTGACTTAGATAATCTTGATTCTTTAATAATATGCATTTTAGTTTTGGCATTTCTCTGAATTTTTCCTTTGACTAGTTGGATTCGCTCTCGATTTTATCCTTTTATGAATTACTTTATCTTTTTGCACTATTCCTGTAGAATATTTGGGTATATTTGGGTTTTATCCTTTTATGAATTACTTAATCTTTTTGCACTATTCCTGTTGAATATTTGCACTTTCTCAGGGAGAGCTTTGTTTGATGATGTCAAAAGGGGGAGTAGTAATTTATATTGCAAAATGATTGGTTATCACTCATATCTGTTGATTTTACATAATTATTCCATGGCTGTTTGTCATCATCAAAAAGGGAGAGGTTGATGTTTTCCAAAACTTATTTTGATTTTGACATAAAGACTAAACTCTGTAAACAAGCTTTGCACGTCTGTTACTTGTTCTGCCGAAAACAGGGTGTTCGGATGCAATACACCGTCCGAACTATGTCAATCTTCTCGGATGCATTTCAGCGTCTGAACCAACAGGCAGAAAGCAAGTGTTCTTAATGCTTCTCTACGGAGGCACACAACTGTCCGAACAAAGTCTCTTTCGGACGAACATGACCGTCAGAAGCTCCGTTCGGACGATGGAACGGACGCATGCACGGCCGTCCGAACGATGTTCTTTACCAACTTCATGGAGATCGGACGCTGTGTCGGACGCATCATACTTATCTCGGACGTCCAAAACCTCAATGGCTACTTTTTGTGCATTTATTGTTTAGCCGTTAGGAAGTAGTTGCAACCACCATTTATTGCTCCTATAAATAACTGCTCTACTATTCTGTAAAGATCATCTAATACATTGAATACAAGTCTTAGAAAAGAGCAATTTTAGTACAAATTGGCTATAGTGCTATATTGTATTAGTGTTCAGCTTAGAGTGCAATTCAATTTTGAGTGGAGTGATAATCTTGTACGAAAGTGAGGTTGTGAGTAAAATTCTTGGCTCAACTAAAGAGTTTTAGGTTGAGCAAGAATTTCCCTACTTTGTAAAGATTACACTTGGCTCACCCAGTGTGTGAAGCATTCTAGTGAATTAATACTTCAAGCTTGTTAGCTTGGAAGTATAGGTTGTTTAATTTTCTCTCTTTCTTACTTCACAGTTTCATTGATTCTATTATATTAATTATTAGTTGAAAAATCTCAATAAGTTTAATATTTCTAAAAGTGTTTTTTAGAAACCTAATTCAACCCCCCTCTTAGGTTGCTTTGGGACCAACAATTGGTATCAGAGATTGGTCTCATTTTATTGCTTAAATTGCTTTTGAGAAAAGAATTATTATGGCTACCAACAATACTCTATTTTTTGAGGGTCAATCCGTTACTAGGCCCCCTATGTTCAATGGGGCAAATTTTATTAGTTGAAGAGATAGAATGAAAATATTTTTGCAATCTATTGATATTGACTTGTGGTATGTTGTTAATGAAGGTCCCTTTGAAGCTACTGTCATTGATGACCACACAAATAGAAGAAGACAAAAGACAAGGGATGAGCTCACTCCACAAGACACTTCAAGGCAAACTTGACGTTAAATGCAAAAGCCATGAATGTGCTATATAATGCCTTGGATGCTAATGAATCAACTCGCGTAAAGGGATGCATTTCCGCTAAAGAAATTTGGGATAAATTGAAGGAAATCCATGAAGCGAGCGACGATGTTCGTGAGCAAAAGAAATCCTTACTTGTTGCAAAGTATGAGTCCTTCAGGATGGAACCACATGAAAATATTGACAAAATGTATTGTAGGTTCAATGACATCATTAAGGATCTTGAAGCCTTGGGTAAGGAGTATTCTTTGGGTGAAAAGAATAGAAAAATCCTAAATGCTCTATCCAAAGAATGGTATGCCAAAACAATTTCTATAGAGGAAGCCAAGTATTTAAATTCAATGCCTATTGAATCGCTAATCAACTCTCTTACATCTTATGAATTGAAGTTGAAGGCCAAAGTGTTGGCTGATGAAGAAGCAAGACCAAGAAGGAGCATTGCTCTAAAGACCTCTCAAGAAGAGGATGCTAAAATGGCTTCATCAATCTAGAAGATGAAGATCTTGATGAAGGAGATCTTGCACTCATCACCAAAGGATTTCTTAAACATTACATCAACAAACGGAGAATGAGAAGAGGTGGAGCTACAAATTCAAATAATTTCAAAGGAAAGACTAAGCTAGAAATGAATAAGCAAAATGAAAAGTGCTTTGAATGCGGTCAACTCGGACACTTTGCAAATAAGTGTCCTTCCAAGAAAAAGAAGGAAGGAAGAATGCCTAGATTCAATAACTTTCAAATCACATGGGATGATTGCAACTCAGAAGGAGAAGTCGAAGAAGAAATGGAGTCGGCACAAATGGCCTTTATGGCCATTGGAGATGATGAGGTAAATTCTAACTATGACTCCAATGATGAAAATGATCTTGAAGAGTTAGTGTCGAAATCAAATGCTTTATTGAATGCTAACTCTAAACTTGTGAATGAAAATAATAGGCTGTCACAAGAAAATTGTGACTTGAAGAAAAGAAGGCTGCATGTGAGATCAAAGGTCAAGGAAGAACAAGCCTCCTTGCAGAAAAGATTGGATGATTTGAATGCTCTCTTGACTAGAAAGAAAGAAAATGTTGTTGATTTGAAAAGAAATAGAAATGTATTAATCAACAAAAATTTTATCATGTTTAGAAGGGATGACTTATGTTTTGTAAAATCAAAATCCTCTTTATATGGAAATAAAAATATTATTTGTAGATATTGCCAACAACATGGACATGTCAAGAAAAATGAGAAACTTGGAATGAAGCCGCATGGATTGATAGCAATTTCACTAACTCAAATGGACCCAAGAAAATGTGGGTACCAAAAGTTATCAATTGATCTATTGTGTAGGTACTTAACATCACCAACAATGCTAAGTGGTTCATAGATAGTGGATGTTCAAGGCACATGACGGGTGATGCTTCTCTCTTCACAAATCTCAAATCCAAAAACAGTGGAAAAGTAACATTTGGAGATAACAATAAAGCAAAATCAAGTTCGGCATTGGTGATGTAGGTAAAAATGGTGAAACCTTGATAAAGAATGTGCTTCTTGTTGATAATTTGAACTATAATTTATTAAGTATAAGTCAACTTTGTGATAAAAATTTATATGTGTTTTTTACCAAGAATGAATGTCTTATCCTTGATAAAAATCATGTTGTTTTATTTAAGGGCACTGGGCACAATGATGTTTACGTGATTCATCTTGATAAAATTAGCAATAGCAATGTAAAATGTCTTACCTCTTCCATAGATGATCCTTGGTTTTGGCATAGAAAACTTTGTCATTTTAATATGGATTTAATTGAAAAACTTGCTAAGAAGGATTTGGTAAGAGGTTTGCCAAAACTAAAGTTTTTGAAAAATAAAATTTGTGATGCATGCCAATTTGGTAAACAAGTCAAAGTTTCTTTTAAACAAAAGAATTTTGTGTCCACTCATAAACCTTTAGAATTGTTGCATTTAGACTTTTTTGGACCTACTCAACATGCTATTCTTCGGTGGTTGCAAATATGCCTTTGTTATTGTAGATGACTATTCTAGGTACACTTGGGTATTAGTTCTTGTTCACAAAAATGAAGCTTTTGAAAAATTTGTAAAATTGTTTTCCAAATTCAAAATTTATTGAATTTAAAGGTCATTCGTTTAAGAAGTGACAATGGTGCCGAATTTAAATTTGGAGGTTTTCCCGAATTTTGTGATCACAACGGTATTTTTCATGAATTTTCGGTTGTTAGAGTCCCTCAACAAAATGGTGTTGTTGAAAAGAAAAATAGGACTCTTCAAGAAACCGGTAGAACTACGATTAGTGAATGCGACTTACCATAATATTTTTGGGTCGAAGCCGTTAACACTGCTTGTTATGTCATGAATCGAGTTTTATTAAGATCATTTTTAAACAAAACTCCTTACGAACTTCTTCTTTGTAAAAAACTCGTTGTGAGCTATTTTAAAGTTTTTGGTTGCAAATGTTTTGTTTTAAAAATCAAAGAAAATCTTGTGAGTAAATTTGACAAAAAATCGGATGAAGGGATCTTTCTAGGGCTATCACGGGTACGGTAATCAATGATTTGGTAGGACTATCACGGGTACGGTAATCAATGATTTTTTTAACTTATTGAATGCAAACAAACATTTATCATCAAAAACAAAAAACACATCTTTTTGCAATAAAGCATATAAAAGGCGAGAAATGAAAGAAATTTTTTTAATGAAACGCTGGTAAAAACAAGAAAACTTCTCACTCCCTTCACATTTGCGGGGGGTTGTAATTTTTCAATGATTTCTACCTTGCTTTTATCTATCTCTATGCCCTTAGATGAAACACCATGGCCTAAAATAATTCCCTCCTGAACCATAAATTGACACTTTTCCCAATTAAGTGCCAAGTTTCAAAACTCACATCTTTCCAATACACATGCAAGATTATTTAAACATGAATCAAAAGAGTCACTGAGCACACTAAAATCATCCACAAAAAATTCAATAAACTTCTCAATCAAATCATGAAAGATAGCATTGAAAACATACATATCTAAAAAGTACTAGGAGCATTACATAAGCCAAAAGGCATGCGTCTATATGCAATGTGCCATATGGACAATTAAAAGTGGTTTTCTCTTGATCTTCAAGGGCTATGGAAATTTGAAAATACCTTGAATGACCATCGAAAAAGCAATAAAATGCATCTCCAAATAATCTTTCAAGCATTTGATCAATGAAGGATATAGGAAAATGGTCTTTCCTAGTGGCTTCATTAAGTTTTCTATAGTCTATACACATCCGCCACCCAGTCACTAATCTAGAGAGAATTAATTCATTCTTTTCATTTACAACTACAGTCATCCCCCTTTTCTATGGCACTACTTGTGTTGGGCTAACCCACTCAATATCACTCATGGGATATATAATCCTAGTATCTAGAAATTTTAAAACTTTTTTTTTACTACCTCTTTTAAAGTTGGATTCAACCACATTTGAGGCTGTCTAATAGGCTTATTTTTGTCATTAAGGAGTATTTTATTGCATGCAAACAGTGGGACTTATGCCTTTTATATGCTCAATGCTCCATGCAATGGCTCCATGATGTTTCTTGAACACAAACATTAATTTGTCCAATTCAATATCAGAATGAAAAGCATTGACAATGACTGGATATGTATCATTCTCTCCTAGAAAAGCATATTTAAGATGAGAAGGCAGTGGTTTGAGCTCAACCTTGGGGGGTTCATTAGTTGGATACCCCTCTTTACCTTTAGCTGCTGTCTCTTATTGCTCTCCTCAATTGCCCTTTCCATCTCATCATCCATCATGCTCTCTTTCTTGCTAGCGTCTATCTCCTCTTCATGGATGTCGTTCATGTCTTTAGTCTCCCCTTTCATTGATTCCCTACTAAAATCATTAACCAAATCATCAATAATATCTATACTAATAACATCATTATATTCAGCTAAAAATTTAAAAGAATCAAAAACATTAAAGGAAACAATATCATTATTGACTTTAAATTGTAGGTTTTCAGCTTGGAAATCACTGCATAAGAGGATGGCTAGCCCAGTGGCCAAGAAAGGTCTTCCTAATATGAGTAAGGTCACCACATTTTCTTCCATATCTAGCACCATGAAATCCGCCAGTAAAAATTCCTTACCAACTTTGATAATAAGATCTTCCACAACTCCAACCGGTTGCCTTACATTTCTATTGGCTAATTGGAGAGTGACGTTTGTTGGCTTCAATCCTCCTCCATGCTCTTAAAGGTTGAATAAGGCATGAGGTTGATAGAAGCTCCCAAGTTACATATAGCTCGGTGGAATGTCACTCCTCCAATTTCACATAGAAATGAGAACGAGTCGAGATCCTTGAGCTTTGGGAAAAGATTCGTCTCCCATCAATCTCCTCTTGGTAGATAACATCTGTTTCCTAAACTTTGTATAAATGGGAATATTTTCTATTGCTTCAATAAAATAAAGCTTAATCTCAATTTACTTAAAAATTTTCAAAATCTTCCTAAACATTTTTATCTTTTCATCCTCTTTCAGTCTTTGGGTAAGAAAAGGAATACTTACCTGCTTACCTGTAGGTGCCGAATGATCTTTGGGATTACCTTGTTGGTTAAGAGCTTTTGATGGTTCCTCATTATCGTCCTCGCTCTTCGATATGTCTTCTTTTCCTTTTGCACCATTCTCCATCTTGCTCGACTCATCATCCTCCAATTTCGTTAGCTCCAGTGTTTTTCCACTTCTCAATATGACTGCTTGAACATGCTCTCTTCCGTGGGCTAGGAATTGTATTACTCGGTAATGTTCCCGCTAGTCATTCATTATTTTGGCAAACTATCTGCCCCAATTGCATCACAAGGTTTCTTGTGGTAGCTCATAAATTCTCATACTCCCTTTGCAATCTCTCAAAATCCCTTCTTAAATTATCATCATTGGATGTATCATGATTGACATGTGTGGGATAATTTGGATTTTGAAATGGCGATCTCAATGGTGGAGGCTGGTATAAGTTATTTTGATAGGGTGGAAAATTCTAGGGATTCCATTGATGCGGTAGTTGGTGTTGAACTCCAGTTATGTTAATCATGTTTTGATGATGACCAAATCGCACTAATGGTTTGAAAACAAGTATGCAGAAAAACAGGAAGGTTCGGACGCAAATGTTCGTCCAAACAAAACAACCAGAAGATTCCACGGACACAAATGACTGTCCGAAAGACAGAGGTTCGGACGATGGTCATCGTCCGACACAAAGAACCTGAAGCAGTCTAGAATGAAGAATAGCGTCTGATCATATTTCCAGAAGACATTGCTTCGATCAGACCCTGTCTCTTAATTGCATCCGTCGAGACAGACTTGAAGTGTAGCGGACTAAACCATCGTCCGAACCTCTGTCTAGATGAGACAATCCGTGTAAACCAACGGCTAGTTCATTCAGACGCACACTTACTGCATCGGCCGTCAGAAAGGTCCAATGGCTAGTACACATCTAGATGTGTATAAGAGACAGTTGGAAAGTTGTTGGAAGCAGATTTTGGGCAACTATAAATACCCCTAAGCCTGAATTAAATAGAAAGAGACTTCTGACATTGATTACAAGTAATACTTGAGCTATTTGGGAGAAATAGTGGGTACAAGTGTTGTAATAGTGTAGGTAGTTTTGTGAAAAGAGCTTAGAAGTGTAAGAGTTGTTCAAGTGTAAGAGTGGAGAGATAAATTGTAACAAAGAGAGGTTGTGAGTGTAAAACTCTTGGCTCAACTAAAGGAAATTAGTATGAGCAAGAGCGATCCTCATTTGTATGCAAGAGGTTATTGTCTCACCTACTTTGAAGAGACTTTTAGTGGCTAAACTTCAAGTTGTAAGCTCTTTGTAGTTGTAAGCTCCAAGCTTGAGAAGCTTGGGAGTTTGGTTTGATTCTCTTAATCTCAATATTCTTATTTGTTCTTTAAGCTTAAATTGTTGAATATCTATTGTATTCATTTGTGCTTAAGTCTTTATTTGGTGCATAGAGTTTGTATTTTTATTAAGCACATCAAAAGGTTTGTTTTTTGAAACAACCTAATTCACCCCCCTCTTAGGTTGCCTTTTGGGACCAACAGTTGGTAAGGCCTACATGACGATGGTTGATTGGATAAATTTTGCTGAGGTGCATTTGACTGAAATGACGGATTTTGGACATTTGCTTGGTTTGACAAAGAAAAAATTTGATGATTTAGCCAAGACGGGTTATATGTGTTTCCATAATTGGTGGTCTATTTTCTTGAGGTGGGATTGTGATTAGAAATAAATTGAATCTGCTTACCTTGTATCATTGATGTTTCACAAAAGCTGTTTTGGTAATTTCCTCCACAGAATTCACAATTCAAGATCCCTTGGTTTGTCGAAGCAATGGAGTTCATAGAGCTTTTTCTCATATTCTCTACAGCTCTGGTCAAGTTTGAAATGGCACTCATCATCATGTTCTGCCGAGATAAGAAAGTGTCATAGTTCGGCATACCTCCTTGTTGGACATTAGCTTTATTCACTTGTGGTTATTGTTGTCCAACTGCTAGAGTTATTGCTTCATGATAGTAATGCGTAGATGTCATTCTACAAATATAGCAATTCTTGTGCTTTTTTCGAAGTCATATTGGGAAAAGAACCTCCCATACTGGCATAAACAATCAATCTCGTCTTCGGAAATAGTCCATTATAGAAAGTTTAGACTTGCAGCCATAAAGATATAGCATGGTACGGGCACTTCCTCAACAGCTCCTTGAAGCGGGTCCCACGCTTCACCTAAGCTCTCTCCAGTGATTTATCTAAATGATGTGATCTCGTTTCTGAGCTTAGCGGTCCTACCCAGTGGAAAGTGTTTGGCTAAGAACTCTTGAGCAAGTTAGTGCCAGGTTGTGAAAGTACCCTGTCTATATGATTGCAACCATGACCTTGCTCTATCATGTAAAGAAAAAAGGAATGCTCTCATCCGGTTACAATCGGGGTGGACTCCATTGTAATGGAATGTATCAATGACCTCCTCAAATCTAATTAAGTGCTCATAGGAATCTTCATTGGGTCCTCCTAGAAACATAGCATGTGTTAGGAGCATTTCTATCAGTTCAGGCGGATTTTGATTTCAAAGTTGTTCTCTTGCACGGGGAGCCGATCAATGCTAGAACCGGCCCCCTCAAAATTAGTTATGGCATAATCTCCAAGAAGTCGGGGGCAAGCATTAGTATTAACCAAGTTGCCATTATTGGCTGCAACCTCCTCTTGTTCATTCAGGGTGTGGTTTGGATTCTCCATGAGATGGTCATCTTCGTTTGAGTCTTGTCATCTACAGTTTCCACGTATTGTACGTCCAATCTCCCAGTCAATCGGATGAAGTGGTTGATTGGACGAATGAGTATCTACCATAAACTACAAGAAAAGGAAACCAAAGATCAAATGCTGAAGACCAAATCCAACCCCAATTGAGAGAACAAGAAATAATCATAAATAAATAACAAATGGAATAAAAAGTCTAATCTATTAAGACTCACTACACCTAATATTGTTACCCAACAAAAATACTCCCCGGGAACGGCGCCAAAAACTTGTTCAGTGGAATATTGATTAGGTTTTTGAAAACATTGATCAGACAAGTAATAAAAATTCTTAATTATCCTAATCAACTACCAAACACTTGCAAGTATACAAAGTGAGTTTGTATATAGGATGATTAAAGATCATTCCCACGAAGACTATTGGAACAATTACTAGGTTCACAATCCTATTTACTAGTTAGATGAAATAATCAGGATTTTTTAACAACCTTTAAACTAAATTTAGGCACAAGAAATTAAAATAAAGACAAGAATGTAAAATTTTAACTCTATAAAAAACAATTAAATATAATTAACTTAGACTCTAATTTAATCGACTCTGCTTGCATGAATTTAATCAATAACAAGAATTTAAATTAGTTTACACCATAAAAGCAATGAAAATCGATAAAATAAAACCCTAACTACTAAACTGCGGACACAATTAAGAATTTAAAGGCAATAAAACAAGAATGCTAAATTAATAAAACTCGGTAATTGCAGCAAAAATCAATGTTGATGATCGTCAAATCTTGAATCCTTGATAAGAGAATGAAATCCTCTCTAGCTCAAACAATTGAGAAAATCTACCCTACTGCTAAATTATCGCTCTAATTATTGAAAACTAAGAAACTAATAATGGCTGGTGATGAATGATTGTTTCCTTCCTTTCTCTTGGTATATTTATAGGTGTTTTTAGGGTTTTGGGGCTCCGGGATAATAAGTACACGCTTTTTCACGTAACTGGACCCATAGGAGGACTTTTCTTGCAAAATAAGCAACTTTGCGTGACTTATCCATCGATCAACACCTGGACAAGAAAGTTATGCTCAATCTACCAAACTATGTACAGATTGCTCCTCACCAGTTCACATAAATTCCAATTTTACAATTCTTGTCCAATTTTGCGATCAATTTGGACTCTTTCTTCACTCAAACCTTAAAAAACTCAAAATAAACCATTTTAGCTCAAAATTACTCAATTCTTGCTCATACATCACTAAAAATGAGGTAAATAATAAATAAAATATATGATATTTATGAACTTATCAGTTATTACAAATGCTAAAGTCAAGGATGTGACTATTTTCCCCAATAAACACGACTCATGTCCTTCCCAACCATCCATAACATCATGCCCATAGTGTTGGTCCCAAAGCAACCTAAGAGGGGGGGTGAATTAGGGTTCTAAAAATTATGCTTTCACAAAGCAGTGAGTATTTTTAAATTTAAATGCAGAGATAATAAATTTAATAAAACAGTAAAATAAAGAGAGAAAAATTGAACAAACAATACTTCCAAACTAGCAAGCTTGAAGTATCAAATTTCTTGAATGCTTCACACACTTGGTGAGCCAATAATCTTTACAAAGTTGGGAAGTTCTTGCTCACACTAAAACTCTTTTAGTTGAGCCAAGAATCTTACTTACAACCACACTCTTGTACAGGATTATCACTCCACTCAAAGTTGAATTTGCACTCACAACTTCACACTAATACAACAAAGCACTATAGTCAATTTGCACTCAAATTACTCTTTTCTTAGGCTTGTATACAATGTATTAGATGAGATATTATCTCAGGTTCTTAAAGCACCTATTTATAATAGCAATAAATAGAGCTTTCAACTACTTCCTAACGGCTAAGTAATAAATGCACAAAAAATAGCCGTTGGGGGTTCGGACGTCCGAGGAGTTTGGAATGCGTCCGAGGAAGCGTCCGATCTTCTTTCAGTTTGTTGAGATGCTTCGTTCGGACGTCCGTGCAAGCGTCCGGTCCTTCGTCCCATATCAATCAAAAAATACTCCCCCTTAGATCATGCAATCAACAATCATATCAAGACATAGCAATATGACATTAATCAAAGGAAAGGACTCCCCCTTAGATTATGCAGGTAATTTGATAGAATTTGAAACAATTCATAAAAAATTCAAGAGTCAAATACATAACCAAGCTTCAGAGTAGCTGAAAGCAAATACAATGGTAAAAGAACTAATTAGAGTCATGGCGCTTTTTGGAGCGCTTTTCGGTTTTTTGGCGCTTGGATGGAATGGCTTCTGCAGTGGCTTCACTGTCATCCTCCCCCCCGGTACGACGTTGCATGATGAAGTCAAATGTAGCGTCAATATCTTCATCATCGTCCTCATTGTCATCGTCATCGTTATCGTCATCGTCATCGTCATCGTTATTGGCAGCTCCTTGAGCAGCTTCTGCACTGTCTTCTTGTGTAGGTTCATCTTCAGTTTCATCACTGTCAGAGGATGACTCAAGTGGATGTTGGGACTGAAGTTCAGCGAACTGGACTTGAGCTGAAGTAGACATGCCAAGACTGAGGGCCTCTTATATACAAGAAGTTTGTGCAGAAGCTGCTCAAGGACTTGCCAATTTGTCCGACGTTGAAAAGAACTGACTTGAGTGCTCAGAGATTGGAGAAGTCCACAGATATGTGAAAGGGATGGTTCAGAAGATGGCGTAGAAGTAGATGGTGCAGATGTGAATGGAGGTGGTTGAGGAGTGGGAGAAGGAGGGATGGCAAAATCAGATGTGGAGGCATGGGATTGGGACTGAGCAATATCAAAGGCTGCCTTAGTGAGCCATTGATCATTAAAAAACCTGAGACCTTTTCTTTCAATGTAAGATTTATTAAAATATGGAGGATATTGTTTATTTCCTGTAAAGGGAACGTTGAGGACATCAAAAATTTTTGTGAGAAATTTCCCAAAACTACTTCTAGTATCGGTTAGAAAAAGTTCCCATTTCATGTTGGAAAGATACCCAAAGTCAAGAGAAATACCTTTGAAAACACAGAAAAAAGAGTAGTCTTGGCTTCCGAAGCCTGTTTAAAATAGACATTGAAAATGGCTCGAACTTCATCGATATCAAACTGAGTATCCTTAGCAGGCCATTTATCCAATGAAAAGAAGTAGGAAAAATCAGAGAGGTTGGAGATCTCACATTCAAAAATGGTATTAATTATGTTTGATGAAATCTCAATATCAGTGTGATTAACACGAGAAATAAGGATGCGAAAATCTGATTTTTCTTATACATGACAAAGGTGACATAAGAACAAACCTAGATTGTTGCAAAAGGCACCTCAAGATGTACTAAATGACCCCAATTCTGTTTTTCAAAACACGATTTTATAATTGGAAGATTATTTCATCAAAAAGACTACTGGAAGCAGGGCGTTGAACGATAATTGATTTACTAAGAAGAGAAGTATGTACCGCTTAGATGCCTCTGGCATGATAAATCAAGGACTGTCTCTTATACACATCTTTATTAAGATCTGCTTGAGGATTCTCCTCGTACAGGAGCTTTCCCTTTAGTTTTTCTACCCCGAATCGCTGTAGAGGAACCGCCACGTGCTTTCACCATTGTAGTTGATGAGAAGAAAATATGCATTAGTGAGTAGATGACCTATTTGAGTGCTTTTTGAGGAATTGAGATGGTGAATGGGTGAAATAGGATGTGATTTAGGTGATAGGGGTTATGGGTAGGATGATTTTTTAATCAATTTGGGAAGAGAGATTGGAAATATTGAGGGGGTAGGGAAGAGATGAAAAATTTGAGTAAGGGTTTTCGGGTGTGAGAGTGAGGTTGAAAAGTAAGATTCTTGGCTCAACTAAAAGAGTTTTAGTGTGAGCAAGAACCTGTCTCTTATACACATCTAGATGTGTCCGAAAGCTGAAGAACGGACGGCCGAAAGATGATCTAGTGCGTCCGAAGTTCTATTTCGGACGATTATGTGCGTCCGGAAGATTTCCAGAGAGTTTTAGAAAAACCAGAACATTGTTCGGACGAATATGAGCGTCCGAGACCAAACAGATACTTTCGGACGATCCAGAGCGTCCGAAATATCAGTGGTTCGGACGAAGGAGTGCGTCCGAACTATGAACCTATGCCAAATTTTTCTGTAAAATCCCTAAGCATTTTCTGAGTGATTCAAAGCGATCTAGAGCTAAGGGTTTTGTAAAAATATCAGCTAATTGATCTGAAGTAGGCACATAATCAACACGAATTTCCTTTTTACAAACAAGGTCTCTAATGAAATGATGCTTAACATCAATGTGTTTGGTTCTAGAGTGCAACACAGGATTTTTTGTGAGATTAATTGCACTAGTGTTGTCACATAATATAGGAACACAATCAAAAATTACACCAAAATCTTTCAGAGTATGTTTCATCCAAAGAAGTTGAGCACAACAATTTTCGGCAGCAATATATTCGGCTTCAGCCGTAGAAAGAGAAATGGAATTTTGTTTTTTACTAAACCAAGACACAAGGCAATTTCCTAGAAAATAACACATACCACTGGTACTTTTTCTATCAATTTTACACCCAGCAAAGTCAGCATCAGAATAGCTAATTAAGTCAAAAGTAGAAGATTTTGGATACCACAGACCAAAATCCGTTGTTCCTTTTAGATATCTAAAAATTCTTTTAACTGCCATCAAATGTGATTCTTTAGGACACGATTGAAATCTAGCACATAAACAAACCGCAAACATGATATTTGGTCTACTAGCAGTTAAGTAAAGTAAACTTCCGATCATACCTCTATAGTGTTTTTCATCAACACTATTACCTTCGTCGTCTTTATCAAGTTTGGTTGAAGTACACATTGGTGTACCAACTTGTTTGCAATCTTCCATACCAAATCGTTTGAGCAGCTCCTTTGCGTACTTGATTTGTGTAATAAATGTTCCTTCCTTAGTTTGATGAATTTGTAGTCCGAGGAAAATATTGCAACTTGCCCATCATACTCATCTCAAACTCTTCTTGCATTAGTAGTGAAAAATCCTTGCACAAACTTTCATTAGTTGCTCCAAAAATAATTCAGGAACATAAATTTGAACAATTAACAATCCTTTTAAATCTGTTTTTGTAAAAAGTGTGGTGTCAACAATACCTCTTTTGAAACCATTTTCCAACAAGAATCCACTTAATCTTTCATACCAAGCTCTTGGAGCTTGTTTCAAACCATATAAAGCTTTGGAAAGTTTGAAAACATAATTTGGAAGATTCTTATTTTCAAAGCCCGGAGGTTGTTCAACGAAAACTTCTTGGTCGATAAAACCATTTAAAAAAGCACTTTTGACATCCATTTGAAATAATTTTAAATTATTGAAACATGCAAATGCAAGAAACATGCGGATAGATTCTAATCTAGCCACGGGTGCAAAGGTTTCATCAAAGTCAATACCTTCTTCTTGAGCGTAACCTTTTGCAACAAGTCTAGCTTTGTTTAATAGAAGATGGTCTTTCAACTAAAGTCCATACATTATTTTTCTCAAATTGACTAAGTTCATCTTGCATAGCATTAACCCATGATTCATCACTTAAGGCAACATCTATATGTTTGGGTTCAATGTGAGAAAGTAATGCACAATTATTGTTCAAAGGTTTATGAGAACGAGTAGTTACCCCATTGGATAGATCACCTATGATTAAATCTTGAGGATGATTAGAGACGAATCTCCAAGCTTTCGGAAGATCGTTTTGAGCATCCTCATTCTTTTCATCATCAACTTGATGGTTGTTGATATCAACGCTTGATGTAACCTCTTGATGATCTTTGTGAATATCGAGCTTTTCGAGCTCCTTTAAAATACCTGTGTCTTCATCTTCACATAAATTCTTTGAGATAACATCATTAGATTCATCAAATGTAACATGCACAACTTGGGCTTCAATTAAAAGCGTTCTTCTATTGTAAACTCGGTATGCTTTCTTGTCACTAGAATATCCTAGAAAAATTCCTTCATCCGATTTTTTGTCAAATTTTCCAAGGTTCTCTTTGATTTTTAAAATAAAGCATTTGCAACCAAAAACTTTGAAATAGCTCACAATGGGTTTTCTACGTTGATGGCATCATAAGAAGTTTTACTAGGGTTGGATTTTAATAAAACTCCATTAATGAAAGCTGTCTAAAAAGCCGTGTTAACGCTTCGCCCAAAAGTATTGTGGTAGGTCACACTCACTAATCATAGTTCTAGCCGTTTCTTGAAGAGTCCTATTTTTCTTTCAACAACACCATTTTGTTGAGGAACTCTAACAACCGAAAACTCATGAAAGATACCGTTGTGATCACAAAAGTCGGGATCTCAAAGAATTTATGTGAAGATGAACCATTGTCACTTCTTAAACGAACAATTTTTGTATCCAATAAATTTTGAATTTTGGAAAACAATTTTACAAATATTTTTCAAATGCTTCGTTTTTGTGAACAAGAAATAATACCCAAGTAAACCTCGAATAGTCATCTACGATAACAAATGCATATTTGCAACCACCTAAACTAGCATATTGAGTGGGTCCAAATAAGTCTAAATGCAACAATTCTAAAGGTTTATGAGTAGACACAAAATTCTTAGGTTTAAAAGAAACTTTGACTTGTTTACCAAATTGACAAGCATCACAAATTTTATTTTTCAGAAATTTCAGTTTTGGCAAGCCTCTTACCAAATCTTTCTTGGCTAATTTTTCAATCAAATCCATATTAAAATGACAAAGTCTTCTATGCCAAAGCCAAGGATCATCTATAGAAGCGGTAAGACATTTTACATTGCTATTGCTAATTTTATCAAGATAAATCACATAAACGTCATTGTGCCTAGTGCCTTTGAACAAAACAACATGATTTTTGTCAAGTATAAGACATTCATGCTTGGTAAAGAAAACATATAAATCTTTGTCACAAATACAGTTGACTAACACTTAATAGATTATAGTTTAAATTATCAACAAGAAGTACATTCTTAATCAAGGTTTCACCATTTTTACCTACATCACCAATGCCGATTGATTTTGCTTTGTTGTTGTCACCAAAAGTGACTTTTCCACTGTTTTTGGATGTAAGGTTTGTGAAGAGAGAGGCATCACCTGTCATGTGCCTTGAACATCCACTATCTATGAACCACTTAGCATTGTTGGCGATGTTAAGTACCTACACAATAAATCAATTGATAACTTTTGGTACCCATGTCTTTTGGCAATCTCACTGAGTGTTAGTGAGATTGCTTACTATCCATGCAGATTTCATTCCAAGTTTTTCATTTTTCTTGACATAACACATATTCTTAGTATGTCCATGTTGTTGGCAATATCTACAAACAATGCTTTTGTTTCCATATAAAGAAGATTTTGGTTTTACAATACATAAGTCATCTCTTCTATATATGACAAAATTTTTGTTGATTGCTACATTTCAACTATTTCTTTTCATATCAACAACATTTTCTTTCTTTCTAGCTAAGAGAGTATTTAAATCATCCATTCTTTTCTTCAAGGAGGCTTGTTCTTCCTTGACCTTTGATCTCTCATGCATTCTTTTCTTCAAATCACAATTTTCTTGTGATAGCCTATTGTTTTCATTCACAAGTTTAGAGTTAGCATTCAATAAAGCATTTGACTTTTTTACTAACTCCTTATTTCTAGCATATGATTCTTTAAGCTATCATGCAATTTCAAAATGAAAGCTTCAAGTTCATCTTCATCATTTTCATCATTGGAGTCATAGTTAGAATTTACCTCATTGTCTCCAATAGCCATAAAGGCCATTTGTGCCGACTCCATTTCTTCTTCAACTTCTCCTTCGGAGTTGCAATCGTCCCATGTGATTTGAAAGTTGTTGAATCTTGGTTTTCTTCCTTCCTTCTTTTTCTTGGAGGGACATTCATTTGCAAAATGCCCGAGTTGACCGCAATCAAAGCATTTTTTATCATTTTGCTTCCTTAGTTCAAGTCTTGACTTCCCTTTGAAATTATTTGTGTTTTCAGCTCCGCCTCTTCTCATTCTTCGTTTGTTGATGTAATGTTTAAGAAATCCTTTAGTGATGAGTGCAAGATCTCCTTCATCAAGATCTTCATCTTCTAGATTGATGGAGCTGTTTTCATCTTCCTCTTGAGAGGTCTTTAGAGCAATGCTCCTTCTTGGCCTTGCTTCTTCATCATCCACAACCTTGGCCTTTAGCTTGAGTTCATAAGAGGTAAGAGAGTTGATTAGTGATTCAATAGGCATTAAATTTAAATTCTTAGCTTCCTCTATGGCAATTGTTTTGGCATCCCATTCTTTGGATAGAGCATTCAGAATTTTTCTGTTTTCTCAGCAAAAGAGTCTCTTATCAAGGCATCTAGATGTGTATAAGTCATTGAACCTGCAGTACAAGATAAAACAACTGTCATGAATTCACATCTTGAATGACTCATACACCGCATCCAGATTTGTATCAGGTTGGTTGCTCACGAACATCATCGCTCCCTTCATGTATTTCCTTCAACTTATCCCATATTTCTTTATGAGAATTGCAACCCTTCACGCGAGTTGATTCATTTGCATCCAAGGAATTATATAGCACATTCATGGCTTTTGCATTCAACGTCAAGTTTGCCTTGTCTTGTGGAGTGAGCTCATTCCTTGTCTTTTCTCTTCTTCTATTTGTATGATCATCAATGATAGATGCTTCAAATGGACCTTCATTGACAACATACCAGAACTCAATGTCAATAGATTGCGAAATATTTTCATTCTATCTCTCCAACTAATAAAATTTGCCCCATTAAACATGGGAGGCCTAGTAATAGATTGGCCTTCAAAAAACAGAGCATTGTTGGTTGCCATAGTTCTTTTCTCAATAGCAGTTTAAGCAATATGATGAGACCAAGCTCTGATACCAATTGTTATCCCAAAGCAACCTAAGAGACAGGGACTTTAGTACTAATCTAAAACACCTGTCTCTTATACACATCTAGATGTGTATAACTCCTGTCTCTTATACACATCTAAATTCAATAAACAATACTTCCAAGCTAGCAAGCTTGAAGTATCAAATTTCTTGAATGCTTCACACACTTGGTGAGCCAATAATCTTTACAAAGTTGGGAAGTTCTTGCTCACACTAAAACTCTTTTAGTTGAGCCAAGAATCTTACTTACAACCACACTCTTGTACAGGATTATCACTCCACTCAAAGTTGAATTTGCACTCACAACTTCACACTAATACAACAAAGCACTATAGTCAATTTGCACTCAAATTTCACGTCGTCCGAGGAAGCGTCCGATCTTCTTTCAGTTTGTTGAGATGCTTCGTTCGGTCCTTCGTCCGAGGAAGCGTCCGATCTTCTTTCAGTTTGTTGAGATGCATGCGTCCGGTCCTTCGTCCGACAGAGGTTTCGGACGGTCTGAGCGTCCGAAGAAAAGGCAGTAGAATCCCATTCTTTCGCGGTTTAACATCGCCAACAATGCGTAATAGGTGTCTTTTGCACTGTTCGGACCAACTACATGCGTCCGAAAGAGCTGTTCCTGCAAAAGCTTGTTTTACAGAGTTAAGTGTTTATGTCATCATCAAAATAAGGTTTGGAAAACATCACATAGTATTCATGTTGCAGACCACCAACACTGACTACTAATGTGATGGGTAGAAAGGACAAAATAAAAAGAGTAAATTGGCTAAATAATATGGTTAAATTCAGAAATGTAGATTATAAGGCTTAAAAAGAGAACTAGGGATAAAATGTCAATTAGGCCAGCATTTTGGCTCAAACGGTTCAAAGAGACAGGCTAACTTAAATCATTTCCTTCGTCTAAAATTTACTCACACTTTGAAAGTAACAAATCACACACAACCAATGAATCTCACCAACAAATATTACAAGGCAATCATGATTATTAATCATTGAAAATTAGTTCACTTTCATACCCTCATACAAAGGAATATATTTAAGAGTATAGTGGTAACAGTTTCACAATTCAAAGGGATCAAAGAGCAAAGAAAGCTTATATACACTTCCAATCCATTTACTATAGCAAGCCTTAGTCTCCTAGAAACATATTTAAATTCATGACACATATTCACAAAAGTTAATGAATACCCAAAAACTACTAACGGAAATTCTTTTTGGTTAATCCTTTAGAATACTTCAAGCAAAGAGGGTATAGAAATCCTAAAGGCTCCCATCTAGTAGCTAAAGAGTCTTTTAAGAATAGTCAAATCCTCAAGACTGATATAAAACACAAAACACAAAAGAAAAACATATAGAGCACACCACCATAAATACATCGAAGAACAACAAAACAAAAACTAAAAAATTACACGAATACTCATACCAAAATGCAACCCAAACAAAAACAAAAGAACAAGAAATTTTAAAGACATATGATACTCTACTCATGAGGCTAAGGTGGTTTAAGAGTCTTCATATAATGTGCTTCCGTTGACCATTGAGAAGCACCATCACAAAGCCAAGGCGGCTTTGCTATCTTCAAGTACTCATGGTAATATTTATGTGCAATTTGTGATCCAGCCTCCTCATGGTAACCCCACGTAGCATTGCTCTATATATGAGGGCATCTCCTCAACAAACAATGGCTTTATGTCTCTCTCCTCAATCTCTTTATCAAGGATTGGTTCTTGAAGTACCGATAGAGGTAAAACACCTTCCAATTCATAAAAAATAGCCAATTTGTCAACAAGAGAGACACCAACATCATAAGATTCATTTATCTTGAAGTCCATGATGTCATGCCATACTAAATAAATAGATGTGCCCTTCTCATTCACTCTATGGTAGGTATGAATGAATTACCACTTGTGATTGGCTCTAATGGTTGATCCTCGAATGAAGCCTCTACTTGTTCTTCTGGGATATCATCACTGAATGGAGGTATCATTACTGACATTTCTGATGATGCAATCGCAAGTTGTCCGATCTACTCTCCCAAACTAGGTATTGCCTCATTTTGAATACTGAACCTAACTGTCTCTATTGATTCAAGATATCTTGTTATCATCTCCTCAAGGTTGGATCTTTCTTCCAGATGAGACCATGCATCATCCGAATATGGTATTCTATCATTAGGTGGATTTGAGTAGCACTGCTGATATGGGAAACACGGGTAGTCCAAATACTCCCCTAACTAGGATTGAATATATCATTATACAAATATGCACACCTGTTGAAAAAATTTGATTGGTTAGCATAATCGTAAGAAGTAATACCATACATATTACCTATTGGACATTCATAGGTATGGTGATTTCCACCATGAAAACTACAAGTGTTTTGTACTTTTAAAAAAATTGCCGTATCCTTCCTTATTTAATGTTTCTAACTAAATTTCCAATTCATTGTGCAGATTATCAACATAAGCATCACAAGTATCCTCGATTTATCATGGATATGATTTTCTATACATAATAATAATAAACAAAAACAAATGTTTAAATGAGAAATTTAATGCTTAATTTGATATTAGCAAAAGAAAGCACACTATTAGTACTAAAGTCCCTGGCAACGGTGCCAAAAACTTGTTGCAAGATATACACACGCAAGTGCTTGTATCATTACAAGTAATAAAGTGAGGACTATGCTTGACAACATGTTGCCAAGTACTAGGATGAGACACACAATATTCTATTTAAAAACACAATAATGTAATCAATAATTGAAGTAATTAACTAAGTAAATAACTAAGCAATTATAACAGAGTTCAAATGATTAAATGTCTAGTGTTTATTTCTTTCTTTACCAATCCAATTGAATGATATATTCAATTGCTAATGTTGTTTACGAGTGTAGGGGTTCGGTGACGTACTTACAAGATCGGTTATGACTCATGCAATTCTACTGACCTTGACCAGTCCACTATGTGTCTATGTGGATTATAACCATGATTAGTGCATAAATGCAACCCTAAGACTACCTATAATGAGCAGGTATATTTCTATCGTTACCCACAAAATGGCTTAATCCATAGGCTATTATTATAAACAAAGGCTATTTAAACCCGTCCTAACCCTAATATCTTTTATTGATTTGAAATATGGTTACAATTCACCTAGAGGGTGATCAGTCATCTAAAAGCATTAAGATCAAATTCAAATAAGCAAACAAAAATAAGCAATCAAATGAATAATAAAAAACCTTAACAAACAATCTTCATAATAAAATTGGAATAAAATCCTAGGTATGAAATTAATGCATCCCCAAAGTCATAAATACATCAAGGTAATGTTTTACAACCATCCTGGAGTAAATAATTCTGAAGGAAACAGAAAGAGAACATAATCCAGTAGTAGTCACGTTCTTTGTCCTGAAGAGCCCCATCTCGATGATTCTCTTCCTCCAGTAGATTGTTCGATTCCAGATGTTTCTGTAGATTCTCTCAACTCTAAGTTACACTAAATTATGTTCCTATGATGAGTAATATGAAAATCTTTGTCCAAGGTTGTCAATCCTGAGCCTCCTCTTCAATTTTCTTGAAAAACTAGAAAAAACCCTAGTCTAATTTGCGGTCCTCAAGAGTGACACTGAATTAGAGCCTTCTTTCAAGTCCTAAGACCCTTATTTATAGGTTTTAAGAGTTACGAAGTGTAGGGCTCTGAATAAATTTTGAAATGCCCTATTATGAGCCCAAAACAGACACCCGAAACCCTAAAATCAATCAAACTCGTGAAAAATAGTGTTGCTGCTGTAGTATGGGCATGGTGTTATTCTTTACACCATGTAGTACTGAATGTGTAGTAGTTATTTTTTACAATTTCAGGCTAGGGGGGTATTTATAGATGCCCAAAAATTACCTCCAACAACTCTTCAACGGGTATATCAGATTCTATGTACTGAAAAACTAGCCATTAGAGCTTTCAGATGGCTGATGCAGTAAGTATGCATCTGAAAGAACTAGCTGTTTGACCTTTCAGACAGCCACTACTAAGTTTTGCATTCGAGATTATGTCCATTTTCTAGAGGGTGTCTTGTCTCTCCTTCGTTTAGACGTCCGAGACTGCGTCCAAACCTATGTCCGGTCAATAGTTAATGACTTCTGGAATTTTACCTCAAATGATCGGATGCTATTCTTTGTCCATGGTTGCTTCAGGTTATCAGTGTTGGACAATCATCATCATCCGAAGCGTTTTCCTTTCGGATGATCGTCAACGTCCATAAAGTCTTCTGGTTGTTTTCTTGATTGTGTTCGAACGATCATTCACATTCAAACCTTTCTGTTTTTCTGCATACTTGTTTTCAAGAGGTTAGTATGATTTGGTCATTAGCAAAACATGATTATCATAACGGAGGTTCAACAATCTCCTCTTTTTTAACAAAGACAAATCAATTGGACACCCCCTTAATGATTCAAAAAACAACCATAAAATACAAAGCACAAGACAAGCGGTTTGTCCATTATTTTCTCCCCTTTTGGCATCATCAAAACATAGGAGTAACAACCAATTTAGGCTTCCCATAAGTTTAATGTCCCCCTGAATTTGATAGCCCAACAATTCTCATTAAGTAGCTCCCCCTTAAAAAGTGCATTTATCTCAAGTGAGTACATGGGAAAAATCAGGTTGAAAACATTTCTTCCCTAAGGAATTCTTGCATGGGATTAACATCAAGGCATTTTTCATTCATTCCTTACCAAAAGAAACATATGTGATGCAATTTCTTGTGAGTTAAATTAATTTTTAACAAATAAGCCACTTTGGAAAATGAATGCTCCCCTTTTCTTTTGCAAGTAGTGACTTAATTTAGACAAAATTGGGGGTACTCAAAATCATTAAAAAAAATATGAACATAAGTATATTCCTATGACATAATTGAATAAAACACACAAGAGGTTACATTTCAAATAGACAATTAAAACCTTGCACATTCTTGACAAGAATTTTAAATGTCACCCATCTTGAATCCCTTGGTACTCTCCAAGCACACCTACGCACAGAGTTAGGCAACAAATTTTGGCATCCAAACTCTCTTGGGTTCACTTGAGTTAGTGAATTAACTTAATATCCACATAGATTTCATTCCCAATTTTTTATTTCTTTTAACATAAATTTTTTTTTACATGACCATGTTGATAACAATAATAGCACATAATATTCTTATTGCTATGCAAAGAAGTCAGATTTAACAATGCACAAATGATCCTCTCTGAAGGTGATAAAATTTTTTGTTGATAAGCATGAATTTCTTTTAATGTATCCCAAATATCCTTGGTTGATTTACAACCCTTTACTCTAGTAGACTCATTTACATCGAAGGAACTATACAAAATATTCATAGCATTAGCATTTAAAGATGAATTTATCCTATCTTGTCGAGCTAATTCATGTCTAGTTTTAGGCCTTAATGAATTTGTAAATGCTTCAACAGGATGGATATTAGCTTATAAAGGACCTTCACTAACAATAAACCACAAATCAATATCAATATGTTGAATAAATATTTCCATTCTTTCCCTCCAACTAATAAAATTAATACCATTAAAATGGGAGGTCTAGTAATGGATTGCCCCTCTACAAATAAAGCAGGATTGGTTGCCATGATATTTTCTCAAAATCTAGTTAAGCTCAATATTAGAGACCAAACTCTGATACCAATTGTTGGCCCACAGCAACCTAAGAGGAGGGTGACTTATGTTGTTTCTAAAAACAAGCCTTTTAATAATGTGGTTAATGGAAATTTTAACTTTATGCACCAAATAAACACTTAAACAAAAATAGTCAAAGATAAATATTTAATCAATTATAGCTCAAAGAAAATTGAAAATAATAAAGATTGAAATAAAGAATGTCAAACCAAACTTCCAAACTCCTCAAGCTTCGAGTGTACATCACTAGTAGTGCCTCTTCAAAGAAGATTTGGCAATAATCGTTTTGTACACTATTCAAAGTAGAATCACCCTTTGCACCAACTAAACCCCTCTAGTTGCGACAAAGGGTTTTACACCATAACCCTACTTTTGTACACTTCTTATCCCTCTATTCTTACACTTGAGATAACTCACTAGTCTCCTCTTACTCACAGCAACTTCTTCTAGTTGAGCCAAGAGTTGTATTCTACCCAAACCAATACAACCCACTCTATTCTTTCCTATTTCTCCCCAAATAGCTCATACAAGTGTTTGTATTGAATGTAGTAGTTATTCATTATATATTTAGGCTAGGGGATATTTATAGATGCCCAAAAAATGCCTCCAACAACTCTCCAACAACTATTTTCAATTTACTGAAAAACTAGCCGTTAGAGCTTCGGGACAGCCGACACAGTAAGTGTGCATCCGAAAGAACTAGCCATTAAGCTCTGCATTCGATACTGCATCCGGTCTCTAAAGCGTTCCTTTTCTTTCCTTTGTTCAGACGTTCGAAACTGTGTCCAAACCTATGTCTGGTCGATGATCAATATGTGACTTTTGGAATTTTGCCTTAATTGATCAGATGCTATTCTTCTTCTGAAGCTGCTTCAGGTTCTCAGTGTCGGACGATCACCATTGTACAAAGTGTCTTTCTTTCGAACGATCATTAGTATGATTGATCACCATTGTACAAAGTGTCTTTATTTCGAACAATCGTAAAGTCTTCTTGTTATTTTCTTGATTATGTTCGGACAATCATCTATGTCCGAACCTTTCTGTTTTCCTACACACTTATTTTCAAACAGTTAGTATGATTGGATCATCATCAAAACATGATTATCATAATTAGGATTCAACACATGGCTCAGGTCCTCTAGGCACTTCTGCGCTCAACGACCAGTGGCTAGGCATGGCTCTAACCTCCCAGGCACTCCACCAGCTAGCCATTTTGCTCTGTTTTGCTTTGTTTTTGTCCTATTTGACCTTATCCAATTAAATAAGAACAAAATTAATCTAAAGAAAAAATTACTGCCAAAAGCTCTTTTTCAGTGGTAGTACAAGTAATTCAATTGAGCATTATTCAAAGTGCGTGAGGCATAGAAAATAGCATGAGTAGCTTTGGCAATTCTTTGTCCCAAAACAGCCCCTACTGCATAGTAACTTGCATCACACATAAGCTCGAATGGCAAACTCCAATTTGGGGGTTGGATGATAGGAGCAGAAGTCAACAGTCCCTTAAATTTATCAAACGATGCCTTTCACTTCTCATCAAACTCAAAAGCCACATCTTTTTGCAAAAGCTTGCATAGGGGCAATGAGATCTTGGAGAAGTCCTTGATAAATCTTCAATAGAATCCTGCATGACCAAGAAAGGAATGCACTTCCCGCACATTTGTGGGGTAAGATAAAGAAAGCACAAGATCTATTTTAGACTTAACCACTTCAATTATTCTTTCAGAAATAACATGTCCTTTGACAATACCTTCATTTACCATAAAGTGACACTTTTCCCAATTTAAAACAAGGTTAGTTTCCATGCATCATTTAGGAACAAGTGTATGGTATATCTAATAATCTATTAAAAGAATTACCATAGACTGTAAAATCATCCATGAAAACCTCTATGATGTTTTCAATGCAGTCAGAAAACATGCTCAGCATATACCTTTGGATTGTGGCTAGAGCATTGCATAATCCAAACGGCATCCTCCTAAAAGCAAAATTTCCAAATGGGCAAGTGCATGTTGTCTTCTCTTGGTCTTCAAGAGCAATCACAATTTGTTTATAACCTAAATAACCATCAACAAAACAATAATAAGTATGACCAGCTAACGTTTCTAATATTTGATCAATAAAAGGTAAAGGAAAGTGATCTTTGCGGGTTGCTGCATTTAGCTTGCAATAATCAATGCACACTCTCCATCCAACTAGAACCCTTGTTCGAATGAGCTCTTCATCCTTGTTCTTCACCATAGTCATGCTTGATTTATTGGGAACCACTTGTATTGGACTCACCCATTTCCTATCAGAGATGGAGTATATCATACCAGCATCTAGGAGCTTCAATACTTGATTATCTTCTTTTCACAATCTCCATCATAGGTGGATTTAGGCATCTTTGGGCTTCTCTTGTTGGTTTAGAAGCTTCCTCTAACAAAATTCGATGCATACACATGGCTGGACTTATGATATCGGCAATAGTCTACCTAATTGCAGTCTTAACTCTCTAAGTACTTGAACTAGGTTCTCTTCTTGCAATTGTGTGAGGTCCTTTAAAATGATGACTGGTAAGGTATCTTTGTCGCCCAAGAAAACATACTTCAAGTAGTCAAGTAAGGTTTCATCTCTAGTATTGGCGGCTGCAAAACAGAACGTAAAAGTTTCTCATAACTAATAGGCAAATCAACAAAAAAACATTATATCTTGATGTAAGTAGCAGTAGAGAATCTAGGACCACCACAGCTTCTTCCACATGCTCTTTCAAAGAAAGTGCCCCTTTAGGATCCTTTAGGTCATCCATGATTAAGTTCTTGGTAATGGCCACCTCTATTCCATCTTCACTATTGAATTCAAACACTTTACTGCACAATAGAATCAATCACATCAATAGCAAAAACTGAATGTACATCACTAGGATACCTCATGGCTTCATAGATATTGAACCTAATAATGTAGCCATCAAACTCCATAGTAAGTGAATCATTATGCACATCTATCTCGGGGTGAGCTATCTTCAAGAAGGGTCTCCCTAATAGAATGGGTAATGAATTAGGTGATTCTTCGTCCTCCATATCTAAGAAATAGAAATCCGTTGGAAAGAGAAGCTCATTAACCTGCACTAATACATCTTCAACAGCCCCTTTAGGGTAAGAAATAGATCTATGCACAAGTTGTATCATAATGCCAGATTCCTCTAAAGGTCCTAATTTAATGAAGAATAGATAGAGTATGGCATAACATTAATGGATGCACCTAGATCTAACATGGCCCTTTCAAACCTTTTCTCACCAATCTTGCATGGGATAGTGAAGGGGCCTAGGTCCTTACTCTTAGGTAGGAGTTTCCTTTTGCAAAACAGTTGATACATCGCTCTCTGCTGCACTTATCTTCTCATTATCCTTCAACTTTCTCTTTGATGTGCATAACTCTTTGAAGAACTTGGCATATCTTGCTATTTGCTTAAAAACATCTAACAATGGGATGTTCACTTGTATCTTACGAAATGTTTCGAGAATCTCCTTCTCTTGCTCCTACTTCTTAGGCTTCGCAAACCTACCTGGAAAAGGTAGAGGATCAGTAAAAGAAGAATTCAAGGGTTTAGTTATTACCTTGGGTTGAGGAGTTTCAACCTTTGCTGAATTTGTCTTGTCTTGTTTGGATTCTTCTTCTTCATTTGGTAAGAGAGATGATGGAATGGATGGCGATGGAAGCTCCTTCCCACTTCTAAGAGTGATAGCGCTAGCATTTTCCCTTGGATTCATATTCTGTTAAGGGAGTCTACTTTACCTTTGTGCCTTGAATTCTCATAACTCTTTAGCAAGCTGACCTACTTGTCTTTCCAAGTGTTGATGGGATTGTTGAAGTTGTTTTGTGTGCCTGTCTGATAGTTTGCCGACTTTGTTGAATATGCTGATTCAAGAAAGTGGACATGGACTTAATTAATTCTTCCAAAGATGAACTTTGTCCACTTGATTGAACTTGAGGTAGTGTGGGTTTGTAAGGCCATGGCTAGTTAGACCTTTGTGGCTTGTTTTGAGGAATGGGCTAATTTGTATTGTTACTATAACTAAAGTTGGGGTGATTTCTCCAACCAAGGTTGTATGTAGTTGAATATTGATCATTCCTTGGTCTATTTCCTAGTTGAGCTTGAAATCCTCCCAAAGCATTTACTTCTTCACTCCCATCCCCTTGCAATTAAGGACACATATCGGTGTGATGACCTTGTGTATGACATTACCCACACGACTTGAAATATTTTTGAACTATTGTTGAAGCCATGCTTTGAACTGCTTGAGTAAGATTGGCCAACTATTGTTGTAACTCTATGTTTGATCTAACTCCAACCTCTTTAATATTCTTGACTGTCACATCTTGCCTTGTCCTAAACGCCTGTTGAAAATCGGAATCCATGTTTGCAATCAAATTCCTTGCTTCAATTGGAGTCTTGTCAACCAAAGCCCCACCACTTGCAAAATCTATCCTTCCCCTATCATTCGATGTCATTCCTTCATAGAAATCTTGGATTAGCAACTGATTGCTACTTTGATGGTTTGGACATAAAGCACACAATCTCCTGAATCTTTCCCAATACTCGTGAAGGGTTTCTGTAGGGTCTTGGCTAATTGTACATATTTTCTTTCTTATTGAAGTAGCTCTTGTTGCTAGAAAATATTTTTCAAGGAGCGAAGCGCAATGCCGGGGCAGGGGGACGGGAAAAGAAAGGGCTCCGAAGAAAAAAATTGGGGTTCCTAAGTCTTTGCATCTCTTGCCATGTGGTTATGCTTCCCAAAGGCAAATAGTACAACCAATCCTTTACTGAAGCTGCCAAGGAAAAGGGGAATGCTCATAGCTTTACTTGATCTTTGGAGACTCTTTAGGCTTCATGCTTGGGAAGTCATAGATGTGTATAGACAATCCAACACACTACATGGAACTCCTTAAGGTTCTTATTAGCGTCCTTACCTGCAAAACCATAGAAAGTTGGCAAAAGATGGATTAGACCAGATTTTAATTCAAAACCTACTTCTAATATTGGATGAAGAGGTTGAAGTGTTAAGTTAGGAGCTGCTAGCTCCTTCAAAGTTCGGTTGTTCACAACCATCTATTTTTTGTCTTCTTCTTCTTCAGAAAAATAACTAGTTGAGAGAGCTATGTTGCAGGCTTGCTCAAAGTTGAATGGTGGTATGGGATTGTGGTCTTGAGAAGAAGAGAGAGGAAAGGTAGCAAATTCAGGTGTTTGGAATCGAGTTATTTTAGCGTGAAATTTTTTTTGAATTTCAAGTAATCTAAGATCAATATCTTGACCCGGCATAAATCTGTAAAACATAACACAAGAAACTGATTAGACTAGAAAAAAAACTAATATGAAACAAAAATCAAAGAATCTATAATAAATTAATCTAAATCAATTCTCCGACAACGGCGCCAATTGTGTGTATAATAATTTGATGTGTGCCGAGCACACCGAATTAAATCTTACTCAAAAGAATAGTAGAATTGTTGAGCAAGGGTCGATCCCATGAGGATTGATTAACCACTTTATCAAAATTTCTTTAATCTAGAAACTAAATGTAAAGGATGGGGGGAATATTCTGAAATTTGTTTAAAAGTAAAACAATTAAATAAACCAAAATCAAAGGAAATTGAATGAAGAAACAATCAAATTATTAATGAACTTTGATCAAGGGCTCTACTACTAGACAATTCAAGTTAATTAATCTTTGAATTATCTCTTATTAACTAATGAAGTTATCAACCACAGGTAGTAAGAACCTTTACTACATTAATCTTTCCTTAGATCCTTGTTAAACAAAATAAGATCTTCACTTAACCCTGTTCGTTAAACAACCCAAAACAAGCTCCCCAGATTTAGTTCAACAAAAGCATTAAGAACTAGAAAGATTGGTTGATCTAAGCAATAACTACACAAGCTCAAATTATTTAATGACTTCTTAGTCTATGCTTCCCATTAAGATGAACGAAAACCTAGTTGTAATCATCATTCATAATTTTGCTACCACATAATTAGAAGAAGAACAATTATGGATTCAAGGTTCTAATTTAGCAAAAGAAAACCATCAAGATTCACTTAGTTGGCTGCCTAAATAAATCGAGAACGCAATCTCGAACATTACGTGCAGAAAAGCATAGAAAATACAATAAAGAATAAAGAAGATAATCCATTGAAACAATCAATCACCAAGACATGTCAAGGGTTTTGAAATAACCCTAAATCAAATTAAAAACCTAAGCTAGCATGTTTTTACAAGAAAACATCTGAAATTGGAAGAACATAAAAACTAGAATTTCAAGAAATAAAGAAAACCCTAGTTTTTAATGTATTGCTTCGATAAGCTACTTGTGGATGTTGTTTTTCCCTTCAAGTGGCTGCTGGACATTTTCTCCTTGAAAAGGCTGGTTCTTGGACTTCTTTCTAAGTCTTATGGTCCATTTCATAATAAGCCTTAACAAACCCTAAACCTAAGCAAAATTGGAATACTTGCTTTAGGTGAGCTTGGAGAATCCAAATCCAAGTAGGATTTGGGAAGAAACTAGCTGAACTTTGACCTGGACTTTGACTAGGCAAACAAACTCTGAATTTTACATTTTTATCTTATTTTAAAGTTCTTGAAATCTACTTTATTCTTCACGATGACATCTTTCCAGATTCGGACTCTGAAGCTGTGATTTTCCCAAAATACCTTCCAATGGTCAAAACTGCTAAATTGTAAACTTGCTACAAATAAGCCCACTTTTACTCCAGTTGCTCTCAATACTTTAAATTGTACCTTCAATCATAAATTAAGCATTAACGATAATATTAAAGCATAAAACAATATAAAAATACTAAATTACACAAAATAACAGTATGTGTAAGTCATGTCATCAGTGAATATTATTGTGACTTATGTTTTGGTTGGAAATTGGGTTGCTTGGTTGCATAATTGTGGTAGTGCTTAAATAAGTTACCCTTGATAACTTGGTTTGGTTGAATTTTTCCAATGGAGGATTGTGTTGCTTGACTTATTTATTTGCATGGGTTTGATATTTTGGGTGTTGGAATTATTCTTGTTAATTTGTGGTTAAAGGACATGAAGTTTCTTTTCTTGTTCATGTTGAATTTAAAAATGGGTAAATAGTGAATGTAATCTGAATCATCATCATCTTTTGATAGTAATAAATTTGTATGTCTGGAGGCAAAAGAACTTCATGATAACATTCAGAAACTAAAAGAACCAATTCATGAAAGAGGTTTTATCTTATCTTCTCTTTGAGTTGAAAACAACAATGAAGCTGATAGTATGTGTTGTAGAGTCTTAGCTACAATTCAAGCTAGAAGGTGGGTGAATTTTGCAAAGTTCCCACTTTTTCGGATAATTGGAACTTGGTTTGCAAATTTAAAGGTAATACACTGGATATGTCTAGGTATGTGGTTACAGTTAGACAAGTTCCTGTTAGTTTTTGGAAAGAGGTTAAGTCAGATTTTAATGATATTTATCAATTGCCTACTAATCCTAATAATCAGTTTATTGAATTAGTGAATAGAGTGAGAGATTATGATAAGGTAGAAAATGTATTAACTAAGGGATATGGATGGAGAAGTGAGGAAATGGATTAGATTGAAGTATTTATGTGTTGAGGCATGTGTGCGGTTGCAATTTGTGTGTACTCGATTTATTCCTATTTCTTAGACTGCTAAAACACTCCATATAGAGCTCAGTTCAGTTGATATATGCTATTTTGAAAGATTTGACGATTGATGTTGGGTATGAGATCCAATAAGAGATTCTTCTAAATGGGAGCCTTGTGCATTTGGGCTTGACTTTTCCTAACCTTATTTTTTATTTTTTTCATGTTGCAAGACTTTATACGATGACGAACAAGAAAATCATGCGCAGAGATCCATTGATAACAAATGCTTGAAGATCCTTGTTACTCAACATCAAACCAGTATGCTTAGGGTTTGTGCTTAGGCTATGGGATTGGACATCGAAGATGATGTAGAAGATGATGCTAATAAAGTTGATAAGAATAATGAAGAAGAAAATTAATCAACACAACAATTTAGAGCTCATCAGCAAGGACTTCTACTAGTGCCACCACCTCGGCAAAATCCGAGTTAGATATACTATTTCCAAGTAATGAGGATTCTTAGTGGGAGTTTCTTCTCTACCATAGCCAATGCTTTGATGAAATTCGACGAAAGATGGACTTTTTGGCATTGCAGCTACACCAATTGTAGAACTTTAACATGTTCCATTGGCCTAGGAGAACCCTACATCCAGATTGGCATTACAGTCCACCAGAGGAAGATAAGCAGGTTGGTCCTCGAACACATAAAGTAGCTGATAGAACTAGTCCCTCAGGAATGACTTGATTGAATTTCAACTGTCTATACTTTTAGTTAGGGAAGTTTATCTATTTACTTTGTTTTGTTGTTAGTTATCTTTTGTCTTTGTGAGCAGTTATATACTACTTGTCGTACGAATGATTTAGACATTGTGTAGCTGGACAAGTCATGGTTGGGATATTTGGTCTTTTATAGTTGTAGTCGTGTTCGTAAAGTCGTAAATAGTCCATTTTATGAAGTTGTCTTGTGTTTGGAATGCAAAGTTTTATCTGAATTGATGTTAATTGTCAGTGATACGATAACATAGTATTTTTGTGCCACATGATCGTGTGTTGCATTGCCCTCTAAAATAGGTAAAGTTTATATGGGTTGTGCTTTCTTTTAATACAAATATTTGGAGTCATTAATGTCAAAGAGGATTTGCGTGAAGTATTTTGATTGAAAATACCTATTTGAGAATTGTTGAGATTATTTTCTTATGATTCATGGAATAGGTTTGAAAGGAAGTAGACCTTTGCTTGCTCATTTGTGTTGATGCATGGCATGGTATTGAGTTCTACTATAGTTATTAGGCCTTAACCACATGATCTGTGCATCTTTTTGTGGCTAGTTCATTGTGAGCTCCAATAGAAAAAAATGGCTTGCTTTATGTGAAAATCTTTCATGTTGGCATGGTTAAAGCATGAGAAACGTATACAGCATGTTGGTAAAATGCTTCTTATGTTAGTTATTTAAAAACAGAAATGAAAAAAAATCAAAATGACCCGGATATAAGGTGGTCACAAAGGATTGAGATAAAGTTGTGTTTGTTGGATTTGAGTTAAATGATTTTAATAGTTCTTAGTACTTTGCCATTGTGTGTCATTTACATGGTCATCGGTTTAAGGTTCTACTAATCTTTCTTTGTTGTATTCATGATTATAGGGTTGTAATCTCCAAAATTTCCAATTCGGTTGTGGGAAGCCAAGATATTTTGCGTAACATGGCCCATATTGGTTTCTTTGGCTTCTTGAATTTGTTTTCATAGAAGTCCTGCTTGATATACTTTCTAATGGTCATTTTCGATGTGCGTACTTGTGTAACATATGTTTCGTATGGTTGGTTGGCTTTCAAACTAGGTTTAAGAGCCAATTGCTTCAATCCAGTTTTAGCATTACCATTCCTATTTATATGTTGTGATGCTTATAATTATGTTGTGTTGGTTATTTTTTGTTTTGTGCCGCTTGTTTTGGTTTATTTTTGCTTGGGATTAGCGAAATGCCAAGTTGGGAGGAGTTGATAACTCTATAATTTGAGTTATTTTTATGCTCCACTTGTGATTAAATTACGTGTTTATTTTCAGTTTTCAGTGTTTTGTGTTAGTTAAATTGATTTTAGTGGTTTATAGGCTTTTGTCGTGTTAGTGATTTATTTATTGTATTAAATAGGGAAAATAGCTATTTAATGTGTTTTGGTATTTGTGTAGATTGTCAAAGGGCAAGGTGATCATTTTGTGTGTGCAGACCGAAGTGCAATCGAGTTCAAGCCAAGTTTAAGTGTTAAGTGATTGAGTAGGTTCACTCTAGGGGACCGACCCATACAAGGGAAATGTTTGCCCTTAGCAAACTAGACAGAAGGTTGTTCACTCTCTGATAAGCTCATAAATATTGTGTATTCCATGCACTGTTTACCGGTCCGTTTTCTTGTAATATGAAAAATAATTGAGTTAATTATGAGCTTAAATGTTTTATTTTTAACTTGTGTAGTCCTGAGTGAAAAATGAGCCAAAAAGTTCAAAATGTTGGAGAAAAATTAAAAGGATGCAAAACGCACACCGGCGGGGAGCAGATTTGGATATTGTCCGGTATTTTGAGCCTAATTTTCTTGTCGAGCTCTAATTGTGATGATTCAACATATTTAGCAAAGCTAAGAAAAAAGAGATAAAACTTTCATGTTTTACATTTTTTCAAATTCTACCGTCATCAAGGTCAAAATCGAGGTTAAATTTGAAGCAGAGTGCTGAGCACCCACGTACGAGAGGAAAAGTGTGCAAGCCGAGAAAAAGGGAACTTTCGCCTCTAGAAATTGCACACATGCACAAGGAAAGGCTGCACATGTGCACACATCGAGCAGCAGTTGACGTAAATTGCTTGTTTTGGAAGTTTTCTCCACCCGGTTGGACTCCTTATCAAGTTTTAATGTGTATTCTTGTCATGTTAGGGGTCTTAAACCCTGATGTATCCCTATAAATACACCATTATGAAGGGAGTTGAGAATAAGATAACATCCATTAGTTAGATTAGACATTAGAATAGATTAGGGTTAGGGTTTTATTCTTCTCATTCAAGACTACAAGTTCCAACAACTTTTCATTCTGGCCACGTTATTGAGTTTGATTTCTTGATCTATATTCAATTTAATTTCAGTTCTTATTTAAATTCCATAGTTCTAATTTAATTTTCCTGTGATTTACTTTTCTATTTCATTAGTTTAAGTTTGCTTACAGTAAATTTTATTGCTTTTGCTAGTTTTAATTAGTTTTGGTATTTGTTCTTGATTTCCAGTAGTTAAAGGTAGAACAAAATTCTTACAATGAATTTGTCCAACTAGTTCATAGGTTTGTGAACCCTAGTACTTGACCAACATTCCTCGTGGAACGATCCTTACTCACCCGATCTACAACTCACCTCGTATCCTTTCGAGCAGTATGTAAGTATTGATAACGGTTAATAAGGCTTAATTATTACTTGTTTGTGAATTGAATTACCCAATCAATATTACACCGAACAAGTTTTTGGCGTCGTTGCTGGAGACTATTCTTGGCGCAATATTAGGTTTACCGAGACTTACTAGATTAGACTTTTTATTTATTTTTAATTGTTTACAATTGTTCTTTCTTTTCAATTGTTCTTTTGGATTCAAGCTTTAATATTTGAACTATTGTTGTTTTCTTTCTTTTTTTTGTAGTATATGTTAAATACTCGTACTTCAAATCAACCACTACATACAAGTGATTGGGAGATTGAACGAACTCTAACCAAAAACCACAAGAAGGCATAAGAATCTAGCTAAGAAGAGAATTTCATGGAGAATCCAAATTGTAATATTGAGGATCAAAAAGAAATTACGAGTAATCATGGCAATGGAGGCAATGCTCACCCTCAACCCCTTAGAGATTATGCCATACCGAATTTTGATCGGGCGACTGTACTACCATTGCGCTAATACTCGTAAAGGCTAAAAACTTTGAGATCAAGCCAGCTTTAATTCAAATGCTCCAAACCCATGCTATGTTTGGAGGTAGGCCAAACAAAGATCACTATTCTTATGTGATGAATTTCAAAGAAGTCATTGACACCTTCAAATACAGAGGGGTACACACCGATTGTATTCAAATGAGAGCTTTTCTTTTTTCTTTGCTGGATAGGGTGAAGGTTGGTTGCAATCATTCCAGCAAGGTAGTTTCATGCGTGGAATCAACTAGCACAAGAATTTTCGCCCAAGTACTTTCCACTGCCAAGAACCGCAAAGCTCCGCAATGACATTACATCATTCTGACAGATCACTAGGGAAAGCCTAAGTGAAGCATGGGAGCATTTCAAAGAACTGCTCAAAAAATGTCCACATCATGCCATTCCATTATGGCTCCAAGTACAGACATTTTATAATGGATTGTTTCCAGAGACGAGATTGATCGTCGATGCACGCACATGACAGAGGCAATTTTCCTCGTAAAACTCTGGAAGAGGTGCAAGAGCTATTGGAGAGGATGGCATCAACGCATTACTATCATGGCACAATTACTCCTTTAGCTGAGCAACAACACAACCGCAACAACAAGTCCGTCAAGTCAACAAGGAGGTACGATTAATCTCAATGATGCCTTCTTAGCATAACAAGGCATGATGTTGAACATGATGACGAATCTGACAAAGGCCCTACAGAATTTGGGGAGGCATTCAGTGAACTTCGTAGATTCAACACCTCAAGCAATTCTAACTTGTGATTTTTGTAGAGGAAACCATCAAAATGGCCTTTGTGACACACCCATTCCCCAAGGTGATCAAATTCAATTCATGGCCAATCAAAATTCAAGCCCGAGGAAGCAACCTAATTCCTATGGCAATACCTATAACCCATCTTGGTGAAACCATCCAAATCTCTCACAGAGCAATCAAAACAATGTCCAAAATCCATCTTTTCAGTCAAACCAGCCATAAGCAAAATTGTTTTAATCAAACTTCATCTTCTAGACCAATCAACCACCATACCAGAGGAATTTCCAAAACTTTCCACCTCAACAAAATAACTCATACCAACCTTCACCAACAAGCCCCCATGTCAAAATCCCAATTATTCTCCATATGTAAACCGTGATCAATCCACTAAGAATAATTTGTGGAGGGACTTTGAAGTTTTGAAGAAGGAATATGAGAATTTGAGCCTCTAGAAGGAATATAGAACTTCAATTGGGACAGTTAATTCGCCAAAATAATGAACGACCTATGGGCGCATTTCCGAGCGACACAATTCCAAATCCAAATGAGCAATGCAATGCTATTTCACTGAGGAGTGGGAAGGAATTGGTTGTACAAAATGACAAAACAAAGGTTGATACTGAAGTTACGAAGCAAAAATTCAAGACAATTGAATAAAAACTTGAAATTGTGGGTAACGACGAGAAGATGACCAAGGAGAATGCAATAAAAAAGTCAAGGAAGAAGTAAAAGTGGATGATTCTTTTAAATTGGATCCTACAATAAAATTGCCATTTCTTCAACAACAGATTGATCCAAAAAAGGAGGAAAAAGAGAAACAATTCCACAAGTTCCTTGATATGCTCAAACAATTGAATGTAAACATCCCTTTGGTTGATGTTCTCAACAAGATCCCCAATTATGCATGGTTTATGAAGGATCTATTGGCAAAGAAGCAGCGGTGAGATGATGATGAGACAATTTGTCTCGACACCAAGCGCAGTGCCATTGTTCAACGGCGATTACCCCTTAAACTCAAGGATCCTAGCAGTTTCTCTATATTGGTGAATATTAGAGGACACATGTTACATCGACCACTTTGTGATTTGGAGGAGAGCATTAATATTACGCCATAGGCTATAAGCTAAGGATCACTAGTGAAAAACCAACTAATATTACACTCCAATTATCTAATTTGTTTGAGTAAAACCTTATGGCTTATTGGAGGATGTACTTGTTCAAGTGGAAAAGTAAGTGAGTAGTTGGTGTTTCCTATTGATTTCTTGGTGTTGGACATCGGCGAAGATAATGAAATTCCGTTGATTCTAAGAAACCATTTTTATCAACCTTTCATGCTTTAATTGATGTTAATAAAGGAAAGTTGATTTTGCGAGTTGATAATGAATCTGTGAAAATTGATGTTTTTAATTATGATGATAATGTCCCAATATTTGTAGAAAAATGTGCTAATTATTCCCTTGATTCATTCACTGATAGGTTTGAAGATGAGGTACCCAAGGTGGGTCAAGGTAATGCACTCAAAAAGGTTGTTGAAATAAATGAAGACTTTAAAATTGACTTGAAGAACAGACCACCGGATGAGGCGAGTGAGATGAGAAAGACTCATGGGATGATTTCAAAAGAGCGGAAAGGTGAGAGTTGGAATAAAGTGACCATGCCAAGTTCAAGTAAGAGTCAGAAATCAAGCTTCAAGAGTCATGAAAAATGGTGTTAAACTTTTTCAGTGGAAGCCAAAAAGAAAAGTGTGATACATCAACCATCCTTAATTGCTTGAACTGATGTCAAGTGCCGAAGTCGAGCCTAAGACTATAAACAAGAGTGCTACATGGGAGGCAACCCGTGTCTTTTATAATTTTGTTTTTCTTCGTGCATGCTTGGGTTTTTATTTCATATAATTGTTATTTATGTGCATATCATCGTAAGATGCATATTAAGCAGACAAACATGTGTTTTCATAGTTTTATGTTTGGTTTAAGTAGTTAGGAATCATTTTTGCATGCTTAAGTGTCTTAAATTACGCACATGCACACCAGTTGGTGTGCATGTGCGCAATTTCCAGAAAGCATAAAAATTTCTTCTCGACTGATGCACATGCAAGAGCTTCAACTTGCACCTGTGCGCAAATTGCAGAACAAGATTTAACGTTTGTGCTCTAAATCGTGCACATGCACAAGTTTACCTTGCGCATGTGCCCGAGTCAATATAAGTACCGATCGGTTTCCTCCCCTATTCAAATCCAAATACATTTTTCATGTATCTTGAATCCCCTCTCTTTTCAAATTTCTCTCAACCCAAAAACTTTCAACCACTCCTTTTTTCTCATCAATCCACATCAAGATTCCTTCAATTTTACGAGCATAAACATCATTGAGGTATGATAATCATTAAATTCATTCAACTTCTTCTTGTTGGGTTAATGCATTGCACTGAAGGGGGTTTTCAAATTTCATACTTTCATTGTGTTTCAGTTATATTCTTGGATGTTAGATGTGTGAATTTTGTACTTTGTTAGTTGAATTGGGAGTACTTGTGTGTGTCTTATATATAAAAAAAATTCACAATTGTTCATGCACACCATGTCTTCAACGAAATATCTCAATGAGCAAAATTGTTAAAACCTTTGGTGTTTGTGGACGAATTTGATTCTTTAGACTTCTCACATATCATATTGTTACTCCCTATTCAATTTTTGTAACTAACAAGGGAATTAGGAGTGTTTTGGTTCAAAATGTGCATGATTTAGTATGGGTGTTCTTATGTGTTACATTTTTTTTTGTGAATACTAAGTTTCATTTCAGTTTCAGGGTGCAAAATGCAATAAGTGTGGGGTGGCTTGTTATTTATGTGTGTTCCATCTAATAGTATATTTTTTTAGGCTTGACATGCAAATGCAAGCCTACCAATGGAGCCTCTTCCTCAGCACAACAAGAACATTCTAAGCAGGAAGAGGAACCAGTTCCAAATCAATTTCTAAATACCACAGCCTACAAATGATATCAGTCTGATATTGTAAAAAGGGCAATTAAAGAGAGGGGTATACAAATCCCTACCTCTGGAGCCCTTAAAATTCGTGAAGTTGTGCGGGCAGGTGGCTGAAATTATTTTTTCTCTACCCCAAAGGAAGCCATGCTCCCAGTAGTACATGAATTTTATGCTAATATGCATCACTGTGTCGAATATAAAGTCTTTGTTAGGGGCAAATTGGTGGATGTCTCCGTTAGTGTGATTAATCGGTTGTTGCAAGTAAACTGAGTTCGCAATGATGAATGGCCGACAATTCTCCAAGGCAATAATATGGAGCTGACTGATATCATGAATCTTATTTGCACCGGATATGTAGAATAGACAGAGGGTGCTGGGAGAGTTGCCCAACATTTCGATGCCAATAAGCTTCAGTCGATTTTGTTTGTCTGGTTTAAATTTATTTGCCCTCGTTTCCTCTCGATAAGTCATCTAACTCATGTCACTTTGAAGCAAGCCAAACTACTATATACAATTGCTTCTGGTCGCCCAATTGATGTCAACCACTTGATTAGCCAGTAGATTTAGCACACCACAGTGGTTAAACCTGCTAGCTTGTGGTTCCCACATCTCATTACACTATTATGTCTTGATGATGGTATTGTGATGGACCTAGCCGAAGCAAAGTTGAAACTCGATAAGTCTATAGCATTGGATGATGGTGCCCGAACTCTAGTTCATCGGACCCTTGCTCAAGCTTCTGTATCGACTAGTGAACCAACAGCAAGACTTAGCCAAGAGGAGATGCTATAGCAGATTTTAGCAAAGGGGCAAGATACGGTGCCTACAACACCACTTTCATATGTTTGTTCATTATCAGTATGAGTGGCAACAGACAATGGAGACTCGACAACTAGCCCGGGAGGAGGGTAGGATTTTTCTACCTTTCCACATTTTCCTTCTTTTCCACAAGAACTAGCTTCCTCTAACAACATGTCCTGATTTCTTCTTGTGTCAATGCCACTTAGGGATTTATCCTTGCAGATAGACCTATTGATATCCGTCATTTACTTTAGGATGATGTCATTTTTTATTTTCTTTCTTTCTTTGTTTTGGTAATTGTGTATGCCCATAAGGGATTTAGTTTCCAACTCTTGTGGATTCTCTTATTATCTTATTGTCTTTTTGGGTGTAACTTGTGCTTTATTTTAGAGCTATGACAAGTTTCAACTCCTCTCATGGACATTTGTGCCGGGATATACTACACCAACCATTCTACATTGCCAGAGAACCTTTCCCCTTCCCTTTTTTGTGCTTTTATTTTTTTTAAACATTGGGGACGAATGCTCATTTCTAAGTGTGGGGTGCGAAGTTATCTTGATTTATATATGCTTGGTCTAGTTTGCTCAATTTTTGCTTCAATATTTTAGCTTTTCTTTTTATCTACGAGCTTTTTAAGATTTTTGAAAATTTTTGTGCTAATAAGTGGAAATTTTTGAAAATTTTCAAAATTTTGCAATCACTTAGCATGTCTCTTTGATTTTCTGCATGATAATTTTTGAACTGAACCATCATGAGTGAGTAGTTGATGTTAATATTTTCCTTGCATGATATCTGAATTTTTGAGCACTAATAGCCATAATTATTTTTATTTTTGACACATAGAGATAATTTTGTAGACTCATTTATATTGCATCCCTAAACTTGCTTTCTTACATTTTTGAAGCGAAATGATAGACAGCTTAATTTGGTTTAAAGATGAGGGTAGAGCATTTCTTTGAACGTTTGAACCTTTAAAGCAAACCATATTGAAATTAGAATTCCTAGTACATCTATTTAAGCCATAAGAGACTGTCTTAATTTGTAATGAATAGAGAGAAACACTTATACGCTTTCTTTCATTAAAACTCATTTTACCTACATTTATGGGCCTAATATTTTCTAGAATGTTTCTAACCTAAATTTCCCTTAAGAGCTTTATTGCACACATTTATTAGAGGATATAAAGGTAGAAAGTAGTCAATGAGGGCGAAAGATTGCAAGAGTGAGTGATGTATTTATGAGGAAAAGAAGGGTACTGGAAAAAAAATTTTCAATTGAAAAGAAATTTTTTGACAAGTGCAGGTTGTACCTATCACTGGTACTTGCCTTGTTGTGATACAGGTAGTATTCATCACTGGTAATTGTATTTGCAGGTAGTGCCTATCACTAGTACCTGCATTGGTGTATTTTTGGGTAGTGCCTATCACTGGTACTCTTATTAGGAGCAAACATGAAAAAAAATGAATGAATATAAGTCTAGAAAAGTTTGGCGTGTTGGGTTGAAATTGAAAAAGAAAGATTTTTGTTTGTAGTGTGAAATGACAAGTTTTTATGGGTGTTTGTTGATTAAGTGTAGGGGTATTTCTATGAAGGATTAGTGTTTAATGTTTTAAGGGGAAGTTTTATTTTGATGTGTGGCCAACATTAATTTAAAACTCTTTCTTTGTCTTGAGATATCCTTCCTCCCTCCTTAATTAGCCAATACCTTAGTTTTCGTTACAAGTTAAAAAGTCATTGATGCCTCTTTACACACCTAGGTATAAATTTATAAAATACCTAAATCCTACTACTAACTAGGTGGCATCCCGCAAGTATACGGTTGTCAACTAGTAGCAAAGGGAAGTAGGGATCGTTCCCACAAGGATTGGTCAATAATTACGGGTAATTTGGTTAGATTTCAAGTTGAAGCGATTGATTAAGTGAAGAGATTTAACTAAAACTAGAACTAATGGAACTAATAAAGCAATTTAAAGAAAAGATTAATTGCCAAGAAAGCAATTCAAAAGGAATTATCTTTAGAAAGCTAATAAAGGGAACAATTAAAAGGAAAAGCATATTAAGCAAGCAATTAGTTAATCTAAACTTCATAATCCCTAAGCAAGCATAATTAGAGAAAACCTCTAATCTATTCTAAGAAAGCATGTAAAAAGAAATTTTTAAAAAGTAATTAACTAACCTAAACTACAAATTAACACTAAGAATGCACAATTGAGGAAAACCCATTAACTAATCTACCAATTAAACTAACAAAGCAAGTAAAGAAAGAAATTAAATGAAAAGCCCATAAACTAATTTACCCTAATTAACCAATCTAAACTACGAATTACCACTAAGGAAGCATAATTGAAGGAAACCCATTAACTAATATAACAATTACACTAAGAAATCATGCAAAGAGAGAAAATATGTGAAAGTAATTCGACTAATTAAACTAAGAAAACATGAAATTAAAGTTTAACTAAAAGAGTTTTAACATAAACAAGGAACTTACCACTAAAAAGCTTCAATCTTTAGCTAGGAAATTGTGATTACAAGAAAGAGAAATCCTACGTCTAATCTAATCTAAGAAAACCCTCCCCAAATGGGGAGGAAAAAGGAAGAAAATTACTCTCTAATACAGCCTACTTCTACTAGCTAAGTTCTTCCCTCAAATGAGCTTTAAAAGAGATATATAGAGTGCTAGGGTAGTGGGATAATTGTGCAGCAAAAATCAGCCCCGAACAAAGTCATTTTTTGCTCCAGCCGCCTCCAGACCGCGGTATAGACTGAAACTTCTGAAATGTAGCACTTCACAGTTTTGCTTCCAAAATCTTCATCCGACGTCCGATTAATGCACCATATTTTTTCATGCGACCCTAACACATAGATCTATAATAGACACTTAAAATAACACCTAAAAATATAAATAAAAGTCCCACAAAATAGGTCAAAAAATGAAGGACAAACAAAGACGAACGAAAACTTAACTCCCAACGAAGTTAAGTCAAAGACACGACACAACTCTAAATGGAAAAACCTAATAAAATGTGCTAATTATCACCTAAATAAGTACTCACTAAACACTTAATAAACACATTGTAACACATAAAAGAAAAATAGATAAAAAGACACACGAAAACACTAAAAATACAAAGTCATCAAGTTTAGGGTATATATAACTCTAGTTTCCTTGAGTTATCACACCCCCAAACTTAAGATTTTGCTCGTCCCGAGCAAAATAAATGACAAGAAAATGAACAAAAAAAATAGACAACGCAAAACACACGACACCACCAAGATAACAACACAAAATGTGAATAATGGATGTACTTTGAATAATTAGGATACCTCTCAAGGGACCTCAAATACCATATGACAATTGAATTATTTTAACTAGTCATTCCAAGCTCTTTAACTCTTCCAAATAAATCGAGTTCAAATGCCAACAAAAGGTTTTGAATAACCAAGTATTAACCATCATCAAAAAGGTTTTTGAAAAACAAATTCCATTCATCTAAAACATAGTTTTGCTCACATCAAAAGGATTACAACATTTTTCAACCATCTCGACAAGGCTACATGGGAAATAGAAGATCATTAGGAGTCTACTTAATACTTACGTGTCACACATTCCGGGAATAAACCTCTAACAAGGAATAAGTAATATGAGATTAATGATAAGTATTACAAACATTTACTCCTTAACTTATTGGTATATTAAAACGCAATCCCTAATGGCTTAATTCGGAGAAACAACATGGGTACATGTCGGAATCCTGTACTCGCCTTATTACTACTCTAATGGCTTATTTCGGAGAAACAACATGGGTACATGTCGGAATCCCGTACTTGCCTTATTCCTAAATTTTATTTTTTTTCGTCCTAAACCAAGGAAAAGGAGTCAAATGTACCTAAAATTTATCTCAAATATCAATTATTCACAAGTTAGAAGAGCATTCCCTATGCAAACACACAAAATGTCAAAAACAAAGCGAAAACAATCCTATTGATTTGGTCAAAAACAATGTTTCAAATGAACTACTATAAAAATGTGAATGCCTCACTTTTTGAACATAGTAATACAGTGGCTTTTGAAATTATTTTGTCGCAAAAGAACTACTCAACACACCAAAATTTGCAGAATGCCAAGTTTAAATAACTCAATCATATGATATTTCAAGTCATTTGTCATCATCGAGTATCGTAATCAATCAATTTTCCATCCAAAATTCACCACATAAATATTTACATTCATGAAAAGAAACCATTCCAAAGCAAGTAAATAATACCCCCAAACTTGTCATTTTATTTAAGTGATGAGTACAACTCATCCTACCGCTCACCCAAAATAGAACAAACGCATAATAATACTACTAAAAAGTTTAAAAACAAAAGACTAGGCAATGATTTTGAATTACACTTGGACAATCAAAAAGCAAAAATAGAAGATGAACAACATATTAACCAAGTGCATGTGAATGCAATCAAGTAAACTCAAATTGAACATAACAACAAGAGTTCTACCGTTTAATTATGGCATTCACCAACATTGAGCACAACACAAATCAAGACTAAACAATGACCAGAATTTCAAGTAGATCATAAAAATGCAATTTCCAATTAATCATGAATCCTAAAAATTAATTTTTCTTCAGCAACCAATCACGGTTATAATAAGGAAGGTTCCTCAGGGCTTCACGGGGTTCAAACAATTTAAAGAAAAAGAAAAGCACATATAAGGGTAACAAGGTTTAACACAACAAATGGGTTATCTAAATGCCCAACTCATCCCCCAAAACTTAGTTTCACACATAATCAGTTGCAAAGAAACAATCAACCACCTAGACTACTCTCAATCCAAATCAATCATTCAAATAATTTTCGCAAAATGAGCTCAACTATTTCGCACTTGAAATGTACAACAACTAGAATGTCCACAAGTAAAAAGTAAAAATCAAGTCAAAAGTCATTCCGTAAAGTATGTCTATCAATCACAAATCACAATAAGTCATCCATTGTCATCTACATTTTCATCAATGGCCAAATTCATCCAAGTGTATCCAAATTCAATTGCCAACAACAAAACATATTTTAGTTCAGCTAAACTAATCACAAGGCTATAAGGCTTTATTACCAACGGGATACTTAAAATAAAGCAAGAAAACTAAAATAAAGCATAATAAATAAAAAGGAAAGAAAAACTCCCTCAACACCTAGGAGGCTTCCCAAGGATATTGTAATCCTTGGTGAACTTGCACCATTGCTTAGCTCTTCCGAAGTCTCCAAGGAAATAAACTTCGGCATATGTAGGTTGAGCCTCCTTGGCCCCCTTTAGAATGTATCCTTCTTCTTCTACTCCTCCAAGAACCGGCTCTTTCTCCATGAACACCTCAAATAGAACCTCTTTTATTGTAACCGGGACAAACACACACTTATGCAAAGGAAAAGTTGGTGATTCCTCTATGTAAGCGTTGGTTGTCTCGGTTGTTGTAACTTCAATTTCATGAGGCTCTTGAGAACCGGTTTCTTGCAAGACATTTTCAATTTGTTCTTCTTGAACCGGTTCTTCACCCATTGGTGGAGGTGTTGGAATACATTGCACAGAAATATTCTTCACCATTTTCTATTCCTTGAATCTCGGCAAGTTGGTCTTGTAACCGATTATTGGATGTGGCTTGCTCTTCACAGATTCTATCTATTTCTTTTTGAAGTTGAGCAAGTTTTTCCCGTTCTTTGGCCACAATTTCTCGAAATTGAGCCCTTTCGTCTAGAAGTTGGGCTATTTCTTCTTGAAATTCTTGAATTTGAATCCACTTGTCCATCCTTCTTATGTCTTCACTTTCTTGAGTTGTTTGGTGAAGGAAATATGACTCCATTTGATCATATGAAGGCTCTTGTGATGGAGGGAAAGAGTAAGAAGTTTCTTGATAGCTCTCATAAGGATATGGATGGCTAGACCATCCCATTTGATAATTTTGGTGGCTCTCATAAGCATATTGATGGCTAGACCATCCCACTTGATAATCTAAGGGGTAAGGAAAGAAACCATAACAAGAATCATACTCATTGGACATACCTCTATTACCATAAAAATGATAATCTCCTTGGCATCTAGAATCATTCGAATTAGATACTTGCATGTTCTTGAACAACAACAAAAACACAAATAAAAGCAAGAAAAAAAACTAAAACAACACAAACAAGAAAATTAGGAAAGCTTAGACTACTAGCTAGTCCAAACCATCCATTACCAAGAAAATCTTTTTGTATTTTTCAAAATAAGAACACAACTACAAAAGAAAAATCTTTTTGGTTTTCAAAGAGGTGAAACAACTACACAAGAAAACAAAAGACTTCAATCTAGTCTTCCAACCAAATTATATCGATATTACTGAAAACAATCCCCAGCAACGGCGCAAAAAACTTGATGCCTCTTTATACACCTAGTTATAAATTTATAAAATACCTAAATCCTACTACTAACTAGGTGGCATCCCGCAAGTATACGGTTGTCAACTAGTAGCAAAGGGAAGTAGTGATCGTTCCCACAAGGATTGGTCGATAATTACCAGTTATTTGGTTAGATTTCAAGTTGAAGCGATTGATTAAGTGAAGAGACTTTTAACTAAAACTAGAACTAATGGAACTAATAAAGCAATTTAAAGAAAAGATTAATTGCCAAGAAAGCAATTAAAAATGAAGTATCTTTAGAAAGCAAATAAAGGGAACAATTAAAAGGAAAAGCATATTAAGCAAGCAATTAGTTAATCTAAACTTCATTTTCCCAAAGCAAGCACAATTAGAGAAAGCCCCTAATCTATTCTAAGAAAGCATGTAAAAAGAAAGTTTTAAAAGGTAATTAACTAACCTAAACTACAAATTAACACTAAGAATGCACAATTGAGGAAAACCCATTAACTAATCTGCCAATTAAACTAAGAAAGCAAGTAAACAAAGCAATTAAATGAAAAGCCCATAAACTAATTTATCCTAATTAACCAATCTAAACTACGAATTACCACTAAGGAAGCATAATTGAAGGAAACCCATTAACTAATCTAACGATTACACTAAGAAATCAAGCAAAGAGAGAAAATATGTGAAAGTAATTAGACTAATTAAAACTAAGAGAATATGAAATTAAAGTTTAACTAAAAGAGTTTTAACATAAACAAGGAACTTACCACTAAAAAGCTTCAATCTTTAGCTAGGAAATTGTGATTACAAGAAAGAGAAATCCTACTCTAATCTAATCTAAGAAAACCTCCCCAAATGGGGAGGAAAAAGGAAGAAAATTACTCTCTAATCTAGCCTACTTCTCTACTAGCTAAGTTCTTCCCTCAAATGAGCTTTAAAATTGGTATATATAGTGCTAGGGTAATGGGATAATTATGCAGCATAAATCTACCTCGAACAAAGTCATTTTTTACTCCAGCCGCCTCCAGACCGCGATCTCAACTTTGAGATCGTGGTCTGGACTGAAACTTCTGAAATGCAGCATTTCATAGTTTTGCTTCCAAAATCTTCATCCGACGTCCGATGAATGTACCAGTTTTTTTCATGCGACCCTAACACATAGGAGAACATTATTATCTATAATAAACACTTAAAATAACACCTAAACATATAATATAAAATTCTCACAAAATAGGCCAAAAAAGAAAGGACAAACAAAGACGAACGAAAACTTAACTCCCAACGAAATTAAGTCAAAGACACGACACAACTCTAAATGGAAAAACCTAATAAAATGTGCTAATTATCACCTAAATAAGTACTCAAACACTTAATAAAAACATACTAACACATTCTAACACATAAAAGAAAAATAGATAAAAAGACACATGAAAACACTAAAAGTACTCGAAACTAGGGGCAAAGTCATCAAGTTTAGGGTATATATAACTCTAGTTTCCTAGAGTTATCAGTCATACCTGATTTAAATTTAGATAGTTGTCTATATTATTGGAGATCTATAAGAAGAGTAAGTTATGGGGTGTTTGGAAAAATTGTAAGAGTTTGCATAATTTAATTCGAGTATCCCTAAACCTGTGTTTCTGTAAATGGCTATACTGACACACACATATCAGATTTCATGTATAGGGTATTGTTAGCATTTGAACTCTTGAGTTCTTGAATTACATAGATTACTTCTTATGATGGTATGGTTCTTGATTATTCATGTAGACAATTGTTGCAAAGAGCTTATTTATTTTAATACTATTTTTGTTCCAGGACGATCAAAAGCTAAATGTGGGGTATTTGAAAGCTCATAAATGTTGAGTGTTCCATGGGTTGTTTACCTCTGTTTTCATGTAATATGAGCAATAATTGAGTTAATTATGAGTTTAAATGTTTTATTTAATTATGAGTTTAAATGTTTTATTTTTAGTTTGTGTAGGTCTTCAGTGAAAAAGAGTAAAAAAAGATCAAAAAGTTAGAGAAAAATCAAAAGGATGCAAAATGTACACTGGCGGGAGCCAATTTAGACACTGTCCGGTATTTTGAGCATAACTTTCTTGTCCAATCTCCAATTGAGATGATTCAAGATGTTTTGGAACGCTAAGGAAAAGAGATACATCTTTAATTTTTTACATTTTCCCAAATTCTATGTCATCAAGGTCAAAATTGAGGTTGAATTTGAAGCAGACGTGTAGAACGCGCATATGCATGAGGAAAAATGCGAAAGCCGAGAAAAAAAGAATTTTCACCTTTGGAAATTGGGCACATGCACAAGGAAAGGCTACGTATGTGAGCACATCGAGCAGCAGTTGACATAAATTACTTGTTTTGGAAGTTTTCTCTACCGAGTTAGACTCCTTATCAAGTTTTAAAGTATTCTTATCATCTTAGGAGTCTTAACCCTTATGTATCCTTATAAATGCCCCATTATTAGGGGAATTGAGTATAAGATAGCAGCCATTAGTTAGATTAGACATTAGAATAAAAATTCATTAGATTAGGGCCAGGGTTTTATTCTACTTGTTCGAAACTACAAGTTCCATCAACTTTTTATTCCGGCTACATTATTGAGTTTGATTTCTTAATATATATTCAATTTAATTTCAGTTCTTATTTCAATTCCATAGTTCTAATTTAATGTTCCTGTGATTTACTTTTCTATTTAATTAGTTTAAGTTTGCTTACGGTAAATTTTTACTGCTTTTGCTAGTTTTAATTAGTTTTGGTATTTGTTCTTGATTTCTACCAGTTAAAGGTAGAACAAAATTCTTACAATTAATTTGTCTAACTAGTTCGTTGGTTTGTGAACCCTAGTACTTGACCAATAGTTCTCATGGGAATGATCTTTACTCATCCGGTCTACAAACTCACCTCATATCCTTGCGAGCGTAATTATTTATTAGGGTTAATAAGGCTTAATTATTACTCATTTGTGAATTGAATTACCCAATCAATATTACACCAAACACCCTTGGGGAACTGGAAAGAAGGTATGTTCAACCTCAACAAATAGTTTAGTGCAAACCATTTGCTCTCAACGAATTGTCTAGAGAGGCTTCTCTTTCAACGAACCAACCTAGCGAATCTACTCTCTCTCAATGAACAGACCAAATTTCGAGTAGGGGTTAGAAATGGCATTCTATAAATAGGGGTTGTTTTTAGGGGTTAATGATTATCAAACTCTCATCTTTCGTTCTTTAAACATAGGGTTTTTGGATACTCTTCTTAGACCGAAGAACCTAATTCTTTTCCTCTATTATTTCTGCACAGCAAAACTTCAATTTGGAGATTTTCAATTCAAGTTTGGTTTCATTATTCAAGATTAATTCTGGTAATTTCTTTCTTCTTAATTGTTCTTTGTTTAAGTTTAATTGCAACAAGTTTAGCTCTTATATAATTATGAATTCTTGCCATCCAATTAATTCTTGTTTATTTACTCCAATCATGATGCACTAAATTCATAAGAGTTGGATGCGGGTGATACAATTTTCCATGGGTTAATTCTAACAAGAGTCAATTAGAAGAGTCATAATAATTGTGTGATAATTAATACAAATTGACAATTCTAAAGAGTAGCTAACTTTAATTTTGATTAGGTTGGCCGAGGTGATAGAGGGATTCCCCATCATAGACATGTATTATTTGTTGAACTATTTTAATTTGTGATCACAGATGACCATATGAATTAGCTAGTTACTAATAATTCCATTCATACAGATAAGACTCGAGTTGATTAATTTAGGATACAGAGGAATCTATCCCTATTTATTAACTTGATAGGATACAATCGCCAGGAGATCGGGTTGGGTTGACAACTGGGAATTGAACTACCGTGTATTATAATTAGACCAATTGATTTGAATTTTGATTAACTATAGGAAATTACTAGAATAGTACCTAATCTATCTTCTTAAATATCTAAAGTACTTTTTTATTAATTCACATTTTTATTGTAGTTATTTAATTCCAGTAATTTTACTCGTTCTTTACATTCTAAAAAAAATCCAGAAACATTCCTTTGTGGTTGTCTGGAGAAAAAATTGTCATAGAATTCAATACTGTCTGCGTAGCCTCTGTGGGAACGAACCTTATTTACTATACTGCATTGATACCGTGCACTTGTGGTGATTATTGAAAAGTTGTAAATAGGTTAATTAAACTTTTCCTTCATCAAAAGGAATCATATCAAATGGGTAGGCAATTTAGCTCAAACAGTCCAGCAAAGAAAATGCCTAAATCATTTTCAGAGTTCAATATTCATTCATACATAGCAAGCACAAAACTCACAAAATTCCAATAAAAGTGTCATAAGTTAAACAAATTCTCAAGGCATCGGCATGACTATCATTCGTTGAAAACAACAAAGCTCTACTTTTCTCACATAACACACAAAATTCATACATGTGTTTGCTATGTCACTTCCACAACTCAATGGGTTCAAAAAATCAAATCAACTTATATACACTTTTATTTCAAAATTTCTAACACAGTCCCCTTGAAACATTTTTGAATTATCGATATATAGTCATAAAAGTTAATCTACACAAACAACTACCTAAAAACACATAAAATTTTTAAATTTTTTTGAAATTTTATTAATTTTTCAAAATTAATCCTATAAACATATTTAGACTCAATACCACTAGAAAACTCATAAATAAAATAAATACCACACCACCAAGACATAATCACATCCGTACACCACCAAGACACATACTTCCCCCAACAGTCAATATGGAACATTGTCCCCAATGTTTTTAAAACAAGCAAACGATTCAATAAAAGAGAGAAAGAAAGAACAAATGGGAAACAAAAGACTGAGGACTCCCTTGAAAGATTTAATAGTGCAACTGAAACTATTATCGTCATTGTCCGTTCAATCATCATCTTCATCACCTTCGTCTTTATTTTTCAAATTGTTTTCTCTTGCTACAAAGGTAGTGGAGTATCTTACATAAAAAAAATTTAAACCTATTACTATACAACCAATCTAAACTATTAAAATAAAGCTAAAACACCATATAGTAGAGTCAGAAACTTGGGTTGCTTCCCATGAGGAGCTTTGTTTATAGTCTACAACTAGACTTTTCCAATTCTTTTTTTTTTTTTTGGATTGACTTTTCCAATTCATTTGATAAACGTTTAGGGCTTCAAATGATCTACTTCAGCCTTTCAACATTGATGAAGATGCTTTCCATCCATAATCAACTATCTTTCATCTTAATAATTGGAGGTAAGCCTCTACATGAAAATCCACCTCCCAAACTCTGCTTCCAATTTCTTTCTTTAAACTTGGCCCTTTTCTAGTTTTCTTCCTCCTTCCAGCTACCTTATCTCTGATTACTTCCGTTGGTGTCTTGCCTATCACACTTATTGCAAAACATTCTTTTGTCAAACAGGAACGTTGATAGCCTTGAGGACTTTGAACATCACCTTCTAATCCTTGATCCTCAAGGTAAGTAATTCACTTTTCTACACATCAATGAGCATCCGACCTATAACTAAGAAAGGTCTCCCCAAAATTATAGGAATATTTTGGTCTTCTTCATAATCTAACACAATGAAAGCAACTGGAAGAATATGTTTGTCAACCTTTACAGGAACATTTTCAACAATCCCTCTTGGATAAGCTAAAGACCAGTCTACTAGTTGGAGAGAAATGAATGTACCCTTGAGTTCCCTTATGCCTAACTTGTTATAGACAGATAAAGATATCAGATTCACACTAGCTCCCAAATGGCACACGATGCCTTTCCCACAAATTGTGTGCCAATAGTATATGAATATTGAAACTGCTTCGATCTTTCAACCTAGATGGCAGCAAATTTGCACTCTCAGTAAGGGCAATTGTTTCAAACTCGCCCAACTTTTTTTTTTGTTTTTGGACAAGATAGCCATAATGAAATTTGTAAAGTTCTTGCAAATTTGGCATCTGCTTCAAAGCCTCTGCAAAGGAATATTAATGGGAACATTTTTAATGTGTCTAAGAATTTTGCAAACATCTTATTCAACTTTTTCATCTGAAGCCATTACAGATGTGGAATAAGAAAAATTGCATTTGGAACTAGTCTCTTTTCTTCTTCCATTTGTAGAGTGACTTCAAATCATTGTTTAAAATTCTCAACCCCAACTTGCACATCTTTGCTAACTATTTCTAGCCTAACACCATTTAGTTGTTTCCCATTTCTCAGGATGCATTGCATTTTCTTCACCTTCCCTCCTAAGATTTAGCTCTATGTTACTTGAGGTAAGGCATCTTCAGGTTGAGTGTTGATTACATTAGCCAATTGTCCCACTTGGTTTTCCAAATTCCTAAGTGTAGCTGCCTGGCTCTAAATAAAAGATGTCTAGTTTTGAATAATGGCATTTTGGTTCAACATAATGGCATCACTTTTGGCCATGTATTGCATGAGCAAGTCTTCCACATTACTCTTTTTCTCCTCAACTGGAGGTCTTAGTTGGGAACCAAATTTGAATGTATACAATGGCCTAGTAGATGATGATGATGGACCCTCTTGATTATTGCTCCCAGAAAAATTTGGGTGATTTTGCCATCCAATATAATACAAATTTGAGCAGGGTTGTTTTGTCCATGATTATAATTCCTTACAAAGTTGACTGCTTTAAGATTAATTGGGCATTGAGTTGTAGAATGCCTTTTATTTCAAATTTCACAATCAACAAAAGGACTCTACACTGGCTGATGATGTGCCCCAAAATAATCAAACTTCTTTGAGATACGACAACTTGCACAAGTATTGTCAAAGCTATCAATGCATCCACCTCTAAGATACCCACTACTCTTCTTGGCATTGAATGTTCCACCAGCCATAGATAAATTGTTAGAGGCCATCTCTTCAAGTAAGTTATAAGAATCATCAAATGATTTACTCATCAGTGCTCTATCTGCTACTACATCAACAATAGTTCTGGTAAGTTGCCTTGTGACCCATTGTAGAATGTCTCCTACAACCAGTCTCGTAACCTATTATGAGGAAACTGTTTGAGTTGTTTCTTGAATCTCTCTATGCTTCATACAGTGGCTCTGAGTCAAACTGCATGAAAGAAGTGATGTTATTCCTTTTTTTGGCTATTTTTGCTTGAGAGAAAAAGTTGGATAAGAATTTTTATGTATGTGGTAATTGATTTAAGAGGCTGAGAAATCCACCATAACTTCACTTTATCCCAAAGGAAGAATGAGAAAAGCCTCAATATTAGGCATCATCTGCCACACCATTATGCTTGAAGGTGTCACATATTTCTAAGAAGTTAAAAATGTTCATGTTGGGATCATCACTGGGAAAGCCTCCAAACATTGCTAAAATTTGGATCATTTGAATTATGAATGGCTTAATTACGAAGTTGTTTGCTGCAATAGTCAGTCTCCTTATGCTTGATTGAAGTTCCTCTACAAGTGGAACGACATAAGCCCTCATTAACATAGGCTATGCTGGCTCTTCATCCATTGTCACTGTGGCTTGAAAATTGAGCTTGCTATCTTATTTAAGTATGTTAATAGTTTTCTCAATTTTAGGATCTAAAGGGGCAAGATCGTCCTTCTTACCATGGTACATGCAACGACAAAGAAACTGTCTGACAAACAAACAAAAAAAGAAAATAACTAAAAGAGAATAAATAATAGCAACAAATTTGAACCAGAATTAGCTTGCCCTGTATTAATAATAGTAGAAAATTAAGAACTAAGTCCCCAACAACAGTGCCAAAAAATTGTTAAATGATTTCACACGCAAGTACACATATCGACACAAGTACACGTATCGACACAAGACATATAATGATAACTAAAGATCTTTCCCATGAACACTACGTTTAAAATATACACCCATCAACACTACGTCTAAAATATACTAAGTAATAAAATTGGAACAATCTAATTCTATTCAAATAATCGATAACTGAATATGAGTATAATGAAATAACATGTGAACTAACGCAAAGCAAATTAAATAAAAAAGTAATTCAAATGATAAAAACCTAGGTTCAATTATCACTCAACACTTCTTTGAATATCTCACCTCTCCTTCTTCCAATTGCAAACTAGGGTTTTGTTAACCTAAGGTTCACATGTATTCACAAGGTCCATTCAAAATCACGAAAATCCAATAACCCAAAACGAATCACAATATGTCTATGTGAATAATAACAGGACTATATCATTAAGAACTAAACCTAATCTTGGCTACTTAAGATATATATATGTATCTCTTTCTTATACACTAATCAATTTATTCAACCAAGCTATTGCATTAAGTAAATTAAACTGAGGTTGTTCAAATCTTGTCTAACCCCAAATTCCCTTTTTGAAGTTCAATCTAGGGTTTACAAATCAATTCAATTGATGCCAAGCAATTGAAAGCATTAAGTATAGACTTGAATAAACAACCCATTCATTCATAACCAAAAGAGATAAAGAGATTCAATAATTCAAAACTACATGTTGAGATCAAATTGAAACCCTAGAAAGCTAAATTAATTCATAACTAAATGAAATTGTACAACAAAATGAGTTTCTACAATCAAATCCATGACAAGAAAACCAAGAGACAGAGTAGAAACTCTATCACGGTTTCCGTTCTTCGATCTACTTCTTGATCTTCACACTTCTTGGATTAATCACTCTTTTGATGTTGTACTATGCTGACTATATACTATGTTGTGAAATAAATGCCCTAGAACACCTATACATAGTGATTCCTAGAGTTACACCAAAATATATGTCGAAATCAAACCCAGAAAGTAGTAAAAACATTCATAACACTCTTATGCTGCCTACTGTAGGTGCAAGTCTGGGTACTCTAGGCGTAGGGGCACTTGGCTGGATAATAGCTAGGCATGACTGTGAGCCTTCTAGGTGCAAGTTACACCTGGGCTGCAACACAGGTAACTAATTTTTCACCGGCCTTTTCGTTTTGCGCACCGATCACCCGATTGACCCCCACTCATTTTAAACCTATAAAAATACATTAAAACACATTAAAAATGCACTTAAACACTTTAAACACATAAATTTACACTTACAAATAAAAATACTAAAAAGATAAAATACCCTTATATTACGATGCAGAACATTAGAAATCACTTTAAATCCTAAATCCTAACTTAAATAAACATAAATAACTCTCTTTTGAGAGTTAACAGTGGCTAAATATGGAAGGGAAGAGGGTTTAGTCAGTGTGAGGAAAGGGTCAGATCGGGGAGAGAAAGAAACAGGTCGAGCAGATAGGGGGGTGGCAGGGACAAGAGGTTGGCAAAGTTGGGAAGAAAGAATCGAAGGGATGGCAGAAGAGGGAGAAAGAAAGGATCAGAACAGGGGAAAGGGAGGGTCAGATCGAGGAAAAGGGAGAAGCGGCAGGAGTAGGGAAGGCAAAGGAGGAGATTGACAGGGATAGGGGAAAATGAATGGAAGGGTGGCAAAAGAAAAGAGAAGAGAACTTTATCATGGGCTAGTTGAGGGACGGGGTAACAGAATAAGGAGTGAGTGATGATGGTGGTAGACTAACTAGGGAAAAAAGGAATGGGAGGTATGGTGGGCTAGCTGGAAGAGGGAGCAGTTAGGGGTTTAAGTTGTAAATTTAGTAACTTAAATTATTTAATTTTTGACCTAAAGGTTTTCATATATTCCAGTAAGATCTCAGTTATAATTTACACTAGTTTTTATCATCTTATTTTCACCCTAAATTTTTTACTAATGTTAGTTCATTGTTGTTTGATAATTTTAACCACAAAAGTTCATTAACACTAACGGATCAAATAGATGAAGTGGCCCTATAGGGAGACGCATTTTTAGAAGATGAGTGAATTTTTAGATTGCAAAAAAATATTTGGCGACTATTTTCGCAACTACCCAATAATTGGGTGATCGTTTAGGCCACTTGTTCAGCACTAAATGGCATCTCTTTCATAAAAATCAGGGTAAACAAATACTCGTTCAAAACATATATTTGTGGCTCTAATGTACGATTTATAAATGACCTGGTTGTTGTTAATTCCACTCAAAATTTTCTCTCCAATTTTTCTTGTACCTTCCGAACACATAATTTTCCACATCGTTCTCACTTGGCATTTATGAGTCTTGGGTGAGCGATTCTATTCCCGTGTTGTCATTAGCATACCATCATATCAGATTTGGGTGGTTCTTGGAGACTTCTTAAGTTATAACCACCAACTTTCTTGAGATTTCTTTGATTTAGCTTCCCATTCTCTTTATGGGTTCATCTTGGTTGTCATTAACTTTGTCTTGGTTCATCAAAGAGGTAGTCATCATCTTATCCAAATATTCTTGCATTTACTTCTTCTTCTTCGGTTGGTGTTGGTTGAAGTCTAAGTTTGGCTTCCTCATTGTACCTCATTCTATCGTAGTGTACTTCTATCTCTAAAGGTGCTTCATCATTTAGAATATATGATACGAGGATGGATAGGCTAAGGATGTACCAAGTTCAGGAAATGAAAACCAGAGCAAGCTTGGACTCAAGGTCGCCAAGATTGGAGCATAATTGTGGTGTTATGATCAAGTTGGATTGGACTATCCTCAATTCATTAATACATAAAGTCCAACTCTTCAAAGTGAAGCACAAATGGCTAGAAAAAGTCCAAGTCCAAGAGTTTTCAAAACCAAGAATTAAAGAGTTTCATGTAGGGTTAAAAAAACCCTAATTTGGACCAAGGCACTATTTGGCCATCCATTTCTAATTCAATTGGGATTTATTTTTTAGCATTTATTTATAGGATTTTTTATTTATTTGGGGTGAAAATATCAGCCTATATGAATGTTAGTTTAGCCAGTATGTTTATGTCTAGTATTCTAATCCTAAGCCTGCTAGGATTTGACAAGGATATTTTCTATTAGTATTAGGCTTATTTTGTAGGGTTTGGCCAGCCCCTTATTATGTTAAAAGCACCCCCAACTGATTATTCATTCATCAATATTCAGAATAAACTTTGTGAGAAAATTCTCTAACTTGTCTTACAAAGACTTGGGTATTTTACAAGATTGATTCTTGCGACTATGAAAACTATCAGTTCTTATGTCATTATAGACAACGGTTCGATACCTTGTACAGTCCAGTCGAGAACAAATACTTTAGATTCTTAATTTCTTAATCAACGGGTTTGAATCCGTCAAGTCAGATTTATTTAGGCATTCTTTGGTTCTACATCGATTCCGGATCTCGTCAGTTTATTTGTGGGATTCGCATTAGAGTGGTATCAGAGCCAAAATCGATAACACTTGTGCTTGGACTTTATCTGGACTTGGACTTGGACATGGACTTTATCTGGCCATTTGTGCTTCCACTTTGAAGATTTGAATTTTATGCATTAATGAATTGAAGATAGTCCAATCCAATTTGATCATAACACCACGAATATGCTCCAATCTTGGTGACCTTGAGTCCAAACTTGCTCCAGTTTTCATCTCCTAAACTTGGTACATCCTTAGCCTATCCATACTCATATCAGTATAAATGGTCACTCACAACAAATTCTTCTTGATCTTGAGGTGGTAGACATTGTCGGAATATGGTAAGTGCAAAACATAACAAACACACAAGTAATAAAATAGAACTCCTCCGAATACTATACCACCATCTGCATTCCTGAAAGGATACGGAGTAGATGAATAGCAGCAGTGCAGGGTATTGTCCCAAAGGATTGGTGTTTGGCAATTGCTAGACTCAAGAGACAATTGCACTATTTTGACAATCAAAATAGAGATTAAAGAACAACTACAACTAAATTAAGCTAAGCAAAGTAGATAACAATTAAGAACTAAACAAGTAAGAGACAAGTGCAGACTGGGCCACTCTCTAGCTACTCATAACTAAACAAGTAATAAGAAAACATAAATTGAACATAAAAGCAAGATAGCAAAAATTAAACGAAGATTAACCACACTTAAATGACAAGCAATTGTAAATAAAAAATGACAATTTTTATATCAAAATAAAGCAAACAAAAAAACCCACTAGATTAAACAAAAAAGATTAAATTTCGCAAATGGATTAAACTAGAAATTTAGGTAGACTAAAGCTGAAAATTTACTACTAACCAAGAAACTTGGAAAGAAAGTAAAGTTCTACTACTATTTAACTAACTACAATACCTACTAGTGTACTAGTGGACAATACAAGTGTGTTTTAAAAGAAATTTCAGCCACAAGAATTATAATTTCACCTATTTTCGATGCAAAACGAGGCTTGGTATGTGGTATGGAATATTTCTTTATGGTTTGATACCGAAGTCGGAAATTACAAATTGGCCTACGAAATTCTAGATTGATACCGCGCTATCATTTCCTTTTCTAGATGTTTGATACCGTGGTATGGGTAGCTCTTTAGCATAAGTTTTGAACTTCCTCTTTTTGCAATTCAGCATTTGACACCACAACCCTTCCTGCTTTGGTCGTAATCCAATCCTGCAAAGTACACACCAAGTTCAGTAAGTAAACAAAATTATATTAAAATTGCTCTAAAACTAGTACTAATATTCTAATATTTGCATAATGAAAATGCAAATGTTAAATGCAATTAAACTAGATAAAAAATACACAATTAAACACCTAAATCAGGAAAATTCTAACAAAATATCATAGGTTAACAAGTATAATAATTCTATTTACTATAGTTATCACATCCCAAAACTTAACATTTTACTAGTTCCTAACAAAATAAGAAAGAAAAAGAAGAAATCTAAACACAGACACGACAAACCCCACCAAGGTTTCAAAACAATTAGTGATAACCAGGTGTAGTTTGAATCAACAGACAACCTCTCAAAGACTTCAAATAACATATGAAAATTTTAATCATTCAGTTGTGAAAGTAGTAATCTCAACTTTTCAATTTTTTCACAAAGAAACGTTCAATCGTCAACAAAACTTTCATAATATTAATCATTGTCCTTAATCATAAAAGTTTTCAAAAATGTTCCAATTCATGCAAAACACGTCTTATTCAACTCAAAAAAATTTCAAGTTAATCAAGCTATCTCGACAAACTACTTGGAAGTAAAAGGATCGTTAAGACTCTACCTACTATGTAAATATTACACAATTGGGATTATTGATCTGTCAAAGGGTGTTTAGATCGATATCAATAATATGTAGCACAAAATATCTCATCCCTAACTTGTTGGTATACCAAAACGGAGAGACTTATTTAAAAAACTTTACTTCTACTTACCTTATTTTAAAAAACAATCTTAAAGGCCACTTTGGAGAAATAACATTTGTGGTACTGGATCTCATACTAGCCATATTTCTATTATAAGGGCATACTTCGAGTGCACAACATTTGTGATACCGATTCCTTTACTTGCCTTATCCTGCTTCCTAAAAGTAAATATTTTTATTTTGTACGTGACCTAAACCAAGGAAGGCAACAAAACGTGCCCAAAATCATATAAAAAACTACTTACCCATAAGATAGAATGGCACTCCACAATGTAATCACATAAATGGCTTGACTCATTTCCAATCACTTAACATTTTTCCAAAAGGTATACTCGGCATTAAAGAGCACTTTTGAGAACGAACAAAAGATATTTCAAACAAATGCTTTAAAATACTACAATGCTCTCTCTTTCTGAAATTAGCAATGAGTAGTTTTCGAACTCTTTGTTCACAAAAAAACCCACACAACTCACACTAAAATTTTGAAATGCCCAATTCGAATACAATAGCCATATGCCATTGCAAGTCAATTATCATCATCAAATACTATCTTCACTCTTTTTTCATCCAATAATCACCAACAAGTATTTACAAGCACAAAAAACCTTTCCAAGAAATAACATGACTCAAAAAGAACACTGCCAAACATGTCAATTTATTCAATTTACAATGATGAGTACAACCTATCCTTCCACTCACTCAGAATAGAACAAAGTAGAAAATATTACTATCAAATTAAAGCATATAATCCAACCCATTTAGTGGGGTGGGAAGGGTTAAGGTTTTTTGGGGTAAAAAGTGCAATTCAAGTCTTATTTTAATGTTTTTTTTTAAAAAAAAAAAAAAAAAACAATCCCAATCACCATATAGGCACGTGAGTGTGAAATATGGGTTAGTTTTGATGGTTCTCATATATTTTGTCAAAAAATTTAAAACACAAGAGGGTCAAATATACATTTAATAAATGTAAATGTGAAAAGCTTATTTGGATAACTACAAGAGAGTTATAAATTTTAGCCCTTTTTAAAACATTATGCCATCCAAAATTAAAAGCTTAAGCGGATCATGTTCATCCCAGTAAAAGGTTTTGGTCCACAAGTTGGACCGATCCAGCTCAATTTCGACTATATAGCTTTTATTTTATATTTTTTTTAAAAGAAGAAAAAAAAAAAGGCTAAGTATTAAATCCAAATCATCTTTTTTTTTTTAAAAAAAAAAAAAAAAAGCTCAATTACTAAATCCGAATCATCCGGGCCCAACCCAACCCAGTCCAACTTATCCCAACCCAATATTTTTCATTTCTGCAATTTTAGCATCAATTAGGATCCGTTTGGTAGGATGGAAAATATTTTCCAAGAAAAAAGACTTTCCAGAAAATAAGTTGATTTTTATAAATTTTCTGGTGTTTGGTTATTCTTTTAGGAAAATATTCAAAAGAAGAGTAAGAAATAAGAATTAGAAACATTCTATATGCAACTTCTCCTCTCCTCACCATCATGACCAATGGCCCACCACCACCACCACCACCACCACCACCATCATCCAACCTAGATGTGTATACCACCCATTTTCACCCATAATTCCTTGGTTGGTGACCTACCTTCTCTTTCCTTCCTAGCCTTCTTCCAAATTAATCCCTCAATCTCTAGATCCAAAATACTCAAATCTGCACAATGTATTTTTGTGTGTTTCTATGGGGAATTTCCTTCATATTTGCAGGTCCCAGATTGTGATGTGTGTGCGATTGTGTTTAAACTCTTTATCATTTAGAGAAGTATGTGTATAAGGAATTGGAAGAGCAAAGTCGCCGGAAAAGGCTCTAGCACAATCTCGTTAATGTCACCGGAAAGTCTCCGGCAAAGACAATAGATTTATCTTCCAAGAATTACCACACTCTAGAGAAGCACAATTTGATTAATGTCGCCGGAAAAGTCCCTAGCAACGCAACGGGATTTACCGGCAAATTCGTCGGAACTATTGGTTGGTTCCATATTAGAGAAGCAAGTGGACAGAGATGGGTAATTGAGACTAGGGGTGTAAACGAACCGAGCTGCTCACAAGCAGCTCGGTCAAAAACTCGACTCGAGCTCGAGTTGACCGAGCTCGAAGAGTCTCTATGCTACGAGTTCGAAACTCTTGACGAGCCGATCTCGAGCATATGTATAATATGCTCGAGTGCTCGTCGAGCTTTTCGAGCATTATATAATTTTTTTTTAATTTTTTATTATATGTAAAATTACTAAAATATCCATACTTTTTAAAAAAATTAATATTTTACCTACAAAAAGTCGAACTACTCGAGTTCGAGCTCGTTTTACTTATATTCGAGCGAGATCGAACTATGTCAAAATTTTCGAACTCGAGCTCGAGCTCAAATTTTGAAGCTCGTTCGAGTTCGAGTATCAGAAAAAATTTTGAGTTCGAATATTAGAAAAAATTTCGAGTTCGAGTTCGAGTAGGGCACTATTCGTGCTCGATTCGGTTCGTTTACACCCCTAATTGAGACTAGTGGATGCGTGTCCTTCAAAAATGGAAAATAACTTCCGTTTATTTTTTTGGGAAGTTTTACATTAAGGAATGTAAAAGATTCTCTATGAGAAAATATTTTCACCACTTATAACCAACCAAACAGATGAAGAATCCAAACAAACAGACTCTTAACGCAACTATAAATTCAAACAGGTAAAAGAAACCCTAAACCTCCTCAGAATTCAGAAGCATGGTCCCTCTCAATTCGCTCGTAGCTCAGTGCAACTGCAAACTACTCCTGTAAAGTAATTTTTCTTCGTCGTTCTCCTGTTCATCCTAATTCTTACTTAGGCGCTTAGGCGTTGTTTGGTTTCAATTATTTTGAAAATTTTGGTTTTTATTTTGTTCACCTTTCCTTTTGCAGTATTAAAGAGGGAGAAATTTCCATTTCTGAAGCATGGCTCTGGTGAGTTGAGATCTGATCTCAATTTTTTCTTCCTATAGGTTAATATCTGTAGGAGATCCAGATCTTCCCAATCAAAATTTGCATTTGTTCTGATTATGGTATCGTATTTTTTTTCTTTTATAATTTGCTAATTTTTTCCTCAAGGAAATGCATGCTTATATTTTGATGTGATTGCTTCTGTCAGACTAATACTTTAGGTTTAATTTGGGATTATTTCATTTTTCACTTAATTTTTCGACCAGGATAATTTATCTTTGTTTATTTTAGGCGTTGAATTTTTTTTTGGCTTTGAATTTTATGTGACATGGTTTTGGATATTTTTGAGATGAATAATGGTTTCTATGAAGTGGTTTTCTTTTTCTTAGAATCTTTTAATTGAAGTCTACAAGTTGGCTTTGGGTTACTTTTACATGTTAATGGTGAAAGGCTAACTGATTGCTTTTGATGTGTGTTATCAGATTCTGCATGCGGGAAACACAAATAAAAATGCTTTCAAGACACTACTTGTAGCAGAGTACAGCGATGCTAAAGTTGAATTGGCTAAGGATTTTCAGATGGGAGTATCCAATAAGACTCCCGAGTTTCTTAATATGAATCCTATTGGAAAGGTATCAACCTGTATGCCTTAAATGTGCTGTAATCTATTGTCTAGATTTCAATATCTTTTCAAGGTGATCTTAGTCAATGTTGTCCTTGTTTAGGTTCCTGTCCTTGAAACTCCTGATGGACCGGTATTTGAGAGTAATGCTATGGCACGTTATGGTGAATGCTTCTTCTTTGATTTTTTCTGTTTTCCTTTATGGTTCCATCTGGAATTAATTTGACGTAAAATTTGAAGTTTTGATTGTGACAGTGACAAGGTTGAAGGCTGATAATCCCCTTTTCGGCTCATCGCTGATTGAATACGTAAATGCTTTAGATTTTATTTTTTGTAGTTTCTTGTTTACTATGTACAGAGTATTTCGGTAGGACACAAAAGTTGTCTAATTTCAAATTGCAATGGCATGCTCCCTTGTTTTATTCTTTTAATAATCCACTTTTCTTGTACATTTGTGTTTTGACTTGATGCATTCTGTTCTTAGGGCCACATTGAGCAATGGATTGACTTTGCTACAACTGAGATTGATGCCAACATAAATCAGTGGTTGTATCCACGGCTTGGTTACAGAGTTTTCCTCCCTCCGGTATGTCTTGATTATCTTTTTTTCCATGTAGAATGTGTACATGTTAGTGCTATTTGATGTTTATTTAATGGACAATACTGGTAAGATAACTTAACATGCTAATTGCTTTTGGGTTGAAGGCTGAGGAAGCTGCAGTTACTAGTTTGAAGAGGGCTCTTAGAGCTTTGAACACTCATCTGTCCTCTAACACTTACTTGGTTGGAAACTTCGTCACTCTGGCTGACATTTTTATGACATGCAACCTATATATGGGATTCAAGAGTATCTTCATCAAGAGCTTTACTGCAGAATTTCCCCATGTTGAAAGATACTTCTGGACATTGGTTAATCAGCCAAAGTTTCACAAGATTTTGGGTGAAGTGAATCAAGCAGAATCCATTCCACCTGTTGCATCCAAGAAACCTGCACAGCCAAAAGAACCTGTTAAACCAAAGGCAAAGGAAGAACCGGAAAAGGAGAAGAAAGAAACACCCAAGCCTAAAGATGATGATCTTGAGGAGGAAGAAGCACCCAAGGCAAAGGCAAAGAATCCTTTAGATCTTTTGCCACCTAGCAAGATGATACTGGATGAGTGGAAAAGGCTTTACTCCAACACCAAGACCAACTTCCATGAAGTTGCCATTAAGGGTAACTTTCTTCTCTCTTTCTTTGGTGTCACTGATCTGCATCAACATAGCACTTATTGGTGCAGTTTCACTTTTGTATACTCTGATTTACGTGCACTTGTCTGTCATGTTTTCTTGTGTAAGGCTTGATAGTTTACTACAGAAGTTAAGTGCATCCTCTTTTGTCTAGGTCTCAGTTTTAGTTGATGTGGGTCTAACTTTTTGATTTCTTCTTCTAGTGCGAGCTTGAGGACAAATGCTGGATTTAACAATTTTGTGTGTCTTACAATTTAGTTGATTCCTGATTTCCAGGATTTTGGGACATGTATGATCCTGAGGGATACTCGCTCTGGTTCTGCAACTACAAGTACAATGACGAAAACACAGTTTCATTTGTGACTTTGAACAAGGTTGGCGGTTTTCTGCAAAGAATGGATCTTGCACGCAAGTATGCATTTGGGAAGATGTTGGTGATTGGTTCAGAGGCCCCATTCAAGGTCAAGGGATTGTGGCTTTTCCGTGGTAAAGAAATTCCGAAATTTGTCATGGATGAAGTTTATGATATGGAACTGTACATGAATGGAAGGGGTAGACATCAATGATGAAGCTCAAAAAGAGCGTGTCAACCAGATGATTGAAGATTATGAACCTTTCGAGGGTGAAAGTCTGCTGGATGCAAAGTGTTTCAAGTAAAACTTGAATCATTCTGGAAAGGTCTCTGTAGTTGGACAGTATACCTTCATTTTTGCCTCCCAGTTGTAGTTTTTCTGCTTCTGTTTCAGAACAAAATATTGTTGTCCTTCTAGTGTCTTTCTAGGGGTGTAAACGAACCGAACTGCTCACGAGCAGCTCGGTCAAAAACTCGAGCTCGAGTTCGAAACTCTTGACAAGCCGATCTCGAGCATATGTATAATATGCTTGAGTGCTCGTCGAGCTTTTCGAGCATTATATAATTTTTTTAAAATTTTTTATTATATGTAAAATTGCTAAAATATCCATACTTTTTAAAAAAATTACATATTTTACCTACAAAAAGTCAAACTACTCAAGTTCGAGCTCGAATTCGAGTTCGTTTTACTTATTTTCGAGCGAGCTCGAATCGAGCTCGAACTATGTCAAAATTTTTGAACTCGAGCTCGAGTTCGAGTATTAGAAAAAATTTTGAGTTCGAGTTCGAGTAGGGTACTATTCGTGCTCGATTCGGCTCGTTTACACCCCTACTTTCTACTTTATGATTTTAGTTATGTATCTTATAGTTTGGGATTCATTTGAACAATCATGTTGAATGCGAGTGCTATGGGTAGTCCCACCGTGCTAGTGGTTTTTATTTTTAGTTTTTTTGCAAGTATACCAGGATAGGGCATTCCTTGGTATCTAGCTATCCAACACTGGGTCTGACTGGCAAATGCATGTTTCTTCAGTGGGATGATTATGATTTTTGGCCGTTGATTTAGATATTGGGTTCAAATGCTATACATAATTTTTTTTGTAGATGCTTGTTTAGAGGAAACTGTGCTCTCAAAATTTGTGGACAAATTAATTATTTTTCATTAATTTCATTTTTAATGATTTTATTTATGAATTTTAAATTTTATTTTCATGATTAAGGGAACTTTATAAATTGTTAAATTTTCGTTAATCAGCTTATATATATATATATATATATATATTATTATTTTTATTTATAAAAATAAGTACAAAAATAAGAATTTTGCAATTATTTTCTTTTCATTTGCTTTTTCATGATAAAACATTTTAAACATAAAATTATATTAAAAGATAAATTAGTAAATAAACAATCTTTTATCTTTTATTTAATGTTACTGATTTGAAGAAGTCCCAATGAAGGGATTTACAATCTGATTGTGGCCAATGCTATTGAATAACAAGTCATTGGGCTCTATTTGCATGGGATTTGTGAAGTACGTTGGCGTTGGAACAAATCTGGAGGCTGAATCATTTGCTGTGTTAGAAGGGTTATCTCTCTGCCATAAGCATAATCTGGGTTGTTTAAAACTTATCCATCCATATTTAACTTGTAGAAACTCACCTTAGGTTTAACCCATCGAATCGCAGCAGGCTGTCTCATCACTAAGCCCCTTGATGTCAACACGGTTTATACTTCGAGGTAATGACAAGTTGCTTATCCGAGCAGCTGAATGATCCACCCTCCAAAAGCTACCCAAGAATAAGCGAGTATAAAGTATCCTTCATTTGATGAATCAACCCAATTAACGATGGTGTTTTGCCTTCAAAATGAAAGGTGTTCCTTGCAATCCAAAGGTTCCAGCATATGAGCAGGAAGAATAATCATACATGGCCTTCAGAAGATGATGAGGAGAATAGCCATTATGAATAAAGCCGGTGCAGCACGGTGGATACTAATGTGATTGGGATGCCACATTGTGTTGCACGTAAGGTCCAGATTTGCCGAGCCAAAGGACAATTTATGAAGCCATGATCAATCGTCTCAACTGATTTGCAAAAATAGCATTTGGAAGGAAAAGAATAGCCAAGCTCCATTAGAACATCCATGCAAGGCAATAGCCATTTAAATGCCTCCATAAGAAAGTCGAGATCTTTCACAAGTTCAAAATGTATTTTCTTGCTTGTGGATGCAAAGAGGAGCAATATGGGCATACCAAATCAACGGCAGAAGCCATGGTGAAGTCCCCCAAGGAGTTTTCTTTCCAACGTACCTATATTATGTATCCTCTAGAAAAAGCTTCTTAGCAACAATTTTTTGCATCAGAATTGCTGGAAAATTTTGCTCCAAGGCATCCAGATTCTAACCATAGTTACCGGATTTACTAGATAACCCTTATACAACATACTAATTTGCACGTAACATTACACTGTATTGGGTACGGGTACACCAAATACGTGTATTTTTTTTAAAAAAAAAAGCGATGTATCATGTTTTAGTACCCGTACCACGTACCGAAGAATACCATGTATTTAGTAGCTATGATTCTAACCCAATTCAATTGAGAAAACTTCCTTGATAGTTATTTCTGGATGTACAATATAATACATGTGAGCCGCAAGTGGACAGTCCCCAAGCCAATTGTCCTTCCAGAATTTATCATTGCTCGCCCCTCGCCAACTTGAAAAAATGGGAGTTCGCACACATCTTTTGTATTCAGCATATGTCTCCACACAGATGATGGATTAAGAACCTTTCTATCTCAATACTTTGCATGCATAAAAGTTGACCAGAGGGAATTTGTGTCATATTCCGAACGTAGAGGATATAATACTGCCGAACCTTTAACAATAACATCTCAAAGATACCAGGCTTGCAAAAATTTGAACAAACTAGAACCTGTTCAAATGTCATTTTGCCATGATATCTAAACAATTCCACTTCATGAGCCAATGCACAATACCAACCAACCATAATCAAATTCAAATCAACATAAAAGCATAGCTAGTGCATAAATTCGACAATCACACTTACAATGTCAAAAGTCAAGAACTTCAGATATATTATATAAGTTTTCACATTTACAAGTCCATACCATTACTGTAACATAGCTAACTACTACCTTAACTACTATCCACAATTTCTAATTGCAAGAAGTTTTAAAGTACCTAATCATCCATCAAAATGCGAATGGCACAGCACTCAGTGCTCCCAAGAGAATCCGAAATCCTCTTCAAAAAGGTCCCTGTCATTCTCTAAATAGTACAATTATATATAACAACATGAGCACCAAACGCTCAATAAGTAGTTCCATTACTCACTACCAGCATGATAAGTTATCATATACATATATATAATTCAAAATGCCAAATTGCTAAAAGTGATCCTTCAAATTTATTTGAATTTCATATCTAAGAAAGTCATTTACTTCAAAGTTAGTACATAGTTAGCATGTGGTATCATTTGAGAATTCAAGCATTGAGAAAATGTAAGGTAAGGATCCAATTCATTCAAATATTCATAATTCAAGCCCATAAAGTACCAATGTTTTCACTTGACAATCTGGATATCCAATTTTGGCTTTAATCCCACCAAGTAGGCCAAACGTTCATACTTTCTTAACTACCTTAACTACCGACCATTAGGATGGTCAACATACATTCATATCATAATTGGAACTAGTCCCCACCGATAGATTACACAAGTGAATTCAGGAGCTTGCATTTTAAACATAGCACTTCACTTGTATCGAACTTATTCATAAACTACCACATGCATACTTTTCATATAAAAATTATTAAAATATAATTTTTAATCATGCCAAAATGTATAAATCAAAATAACCATTCTAAAAAAATATAGTTTATAAAAGACATTCTTGAGAAATTATAGTGAGTAATAGACTATTTATCTCAAAGTAAACTTGCACTAATCTGATCAACTTAGATAGCCGAAGTCAAATTCACCTAAAGTACCTATAAAACAATTTCAAAATACTCAAAATCACAACCTAAATAGTCACAAATTCCCCTAAAATATGCTACAATAAAACCACAATAGTAACTAATAATATTCAAAACAAAAGAAAAGGAAAAAGCTGTGCACAAAGTAGTCCAATCTAAAGAAGTACAAATCTGTCCAAATTTTCAGCATTAAAATTTTCATAATTCACCAACTTTTCTGCACATACAGCCATAGATAACACCTCAAACCTTCATCTCTAAAATATAATCCCATCATTCTAAAACATTTATTAGGCTTGAATTACACATGCATAAGCTCAAAAATTTCAGCTTTGAACCATTTCAAAAATGCAGTCTAGAAATCCCTTTACTTCCTAATTTTTAACCAATAAATCAAGTAGAGTAGTTAGGAATTACCTTGTTGATATTGCTTAAGAAGATCCCCATGTGTTTCCTTTGTCACTCCACTAATATCTCCATCTTCTTGTCCTTCCTCCTGAGAGAAAATGTAAGAAGACACATAAGAGGAAGATCAGAGTAGTGGGAGTGATAAATATCTTCTTATTTTTCTCCTAGAATTTCAATTTAGTCCCCAAGTTTAAGTGTATTGTTTAGAAACCCCAAGACTTTTGAAAATAGGCTAAAAGTTTATTGGGCTTGGTCAAAACTCGTTTGTAGTTTAACTTGTAACTATTGGGCTTTAGGAGATGATATAACATTCTCCCCTCCTTATAAAAAAGTTTTGGTCTCGAAACTCTAGTTACATACCTTGATTCATGAATAATTGAGGATATTTTTTCCTTGCTTCCTCCTTCAATTCCCAAGTTGCTTCCCGAACGGTTTGATTGGACCATTGAATTTTGACGTAAGGGATGGTGTGCCTCCTCAACACTTGCTCTTTTTGGTTAACTATTCATAAAGGCTGGTCCTCATGTATTAAGTTGTCTTGTACTGTAAGCGGCTCATAATCAACAATGTGGTCGGAACCAGGCACTTATTTTTGCAATTGAGACACATGAAACACATTATGAATTCGTGCTAGAGCTGGTGGTAGCGGCCAATCGATATGCCAAACCCCCAGCTCTATCCAGAATTTCAAACAGCCCAACAAATCTTGGACTTAACTTCCCACTGATACCAAACCGCATAACCCCTTTTGTAGGAGAAATCCTCAAATACACTTGAGCTCCTCAACTCTTGAAGCTATGTTTTAAGTTCCTTTAACTCCATAGGAGCCATTCTATAAGGTGACTTAGAAATAGGTTTATTTATGTCCCAAGCACCACATTGATCTCAAACTCAATTTCATGCTACGGAAATAGATCAGAAAATTCCTTGACTACTGGTATTTGCTCAATTTGCACTCCTTATGTCTTCTTATTTTCCACCACATGCGCCAATTAACACTCACAGTCTCTTTTCAATGCCTTTCATGTTTGTAACCCTGATAAGATAGGAATGCTCCTCTTAGGTGGCTTTCCTGTACAACCTAGAAAAAAAAACTGAGGTGTTCTAGGAATAAAGAAATCTACTCTCTTATGCCGAGAATCTGAGGGCATAATTCTTGGACAGCTAGTCAATGCCTAATATTGCATCAAAGTCACCCAGGTTTAGTTGTACCGAATTTGCCTCAAACTCTCTTCCATCTAACTCTATCCGAAAACTTTTATAAGGAGTATTAAAAACCAACACTTTACCCCCCAGGTGTACTGACTCTATACGATACATCTAAGACTTAGGACTCATATCCAAGTGCTTAGAAAACTTTTAGAAATGCATAAAAGAATGACATGCACCACTTCAAACAAAACATAAGCTGGTATCGAGTTTATCAACACCACACCTGTTACCACATTATCAGCTCCCTCTACTTCTTTATCCGTCATGGCATAAATATTAAAGTTGGGATTGGGCTTGTTGGTCCCTGGTTTTGAACTATAAAGTATGAGAAAAGTAGTTTGAAAAACCCTAGCTAAAAGAATAAAAATAAGTTTTGAGAATCGTTCTCTTTCAATAGTTACATAGGTCCCCTATTTATAAAAATTGCATAATAGCCCCAAGTCCAAAACAAACCACCCGTAGACCATGGGTGGTTCCGTCTTATTCTGTCACAATCTGCAGTTCACTTGCAAGTTGCAATTGATGCTCTTAGTTTAGCTGCAGTCTATGGACATGCTTCTATTTATGCCGCAGTTAGCTCCTATTTCACTGTACTCCAGCCGTAGACTACGGCTGGTCTTCTTCAGCTTTCCATTTCTTCTTTGCTTCTCCACAAAGCTCTACATTCTTTTCCACTGAAGAAGTCAATTAACCACTTTGCCCCGCATTTCATCTGCACAAAATATATTAAATAAAGTGAATAGACAAATATGCTAATAAAACACAATTTAACTACAAAAATAGCTTAAACAACACAATCAACTATGGACTTCCTAAACATGATTTTACTCCCCTAAAAACACAAAAAATGGGACTAAACACTCCTAAACACGTAACAAAAGAGATATAAAAGCAGATTTAAATTTAGAGTTGTTAATCAATTCAGTTGGCCAATAAGAGTATAAAGTACCAATAGGTATAATAGAAGGCATACTTGTCAAAGTTGGCAAATGTTATCTACCGAAAGACTTTTTCATCTTAGACATGGAAGAGGATAAGGACATGTCATTAATCCTTGGACAACCTTTCTTAGAAACTTGGAGTACTAATTGATGTACAAGAGGGAAAGTTACAATTAAGAGTCAATGATCAGATTGTCAACATCTTTCATTTTTATTCTCTCATGCTTCCTTTTAAGTATGATGTTGAAGATTATGATGATTTGCCTAGTTGACAGACTAGCAGACAATTTTTACAGATATGAAGCACCGAGGCTACCATTCGAAAGAGCCTTGACATGTCCAAAGGATGTGAAGGAACATGATGACGTAACAAAAGCCTATTTGAAGTTGTTAGAAATGAGTCATCCAGAAAAGAATCCAGTATATCTAGAAGATTTACGTAAAATGCAGTCTCTAATCAACAAACTAATGCGATCCTGGATGAGTTGAGAACCTTCAAGCAATGATTACATAAAATTGGAAATCACGTAGTTGAAATCATCCAAGGCGACAATGACCATGATGTTTGGTTTGGCCATGGTGTTCTTGAAGATGTTGCTGTCCTGAAGATTCGAATGTTGGCCAAGATTTTGAGAGCTGAAATGCTTAAATAGCCGAGTTGATTACTTATTTTTAGGATACATTGTGTTTTATTTGTGAGCCCAATTATTTGTTTTACTGCTGTGTAAATTGGGTAAGTTTGGGTGTTGATTTAATTCTTAGATTTAATTAGGCTCATCAATTAGCCTTAATAACGTTCATTTAGCCCAAATTTTGGGGTTGCTTATGGCCGAACCTTAGCACTGCTTTTAGGAATGCTATTAGCTAGTTTTTAGGACTTTATCAAGCCCATAAATAGGCACTATTATGGACGAATTTTGAAGCATATTTTATCAATAATTTTCATCTTTTTTCGTGAGGAAAATTTTATTTCTTTTAGTCTTTGGATTAAAACTTTGTTGGGATCATTGCTTGAGCAACGGTGATGGTTTTAACCGACTTAAAATATTGCTTCCCAGCTGATCGATATAAGCAGCGGGTCAATTCTTGTTTATTCTATTCATGTCTTCTTTGCGTTTGGTGTACAATTTGTATGACAATTTTGGATTCCGATCCTTGGGGTTTTGGTGCTTTATTTGATCATCGGGTTTGGTGGCATCGAGTCAGGATTACGCATGGGATTCGCTTCAGTTTGGTATCATACTTGGTCGAATTATAGTCAGTTCAGTTTATTTTCTTATTTTTATTTTTTCCAATTTTCTTTCTAAGAAAATCATATCTTAGATTTTTTTTTTTAAAAAAAATCGTTGCTATTCAACTGTTCACCATTACTATTACGGGTATGGTTCACCTTACTGTTCATGATTACTATTCACCAATACTGTTCATCAGTAAAAAAGATTACAAATTTGATCCTTTATTGTTCTTGTCTCATTCTTGGTCTCGTGGCTTGTTCATCTTGTGTCATAGCTTTGTTCTTGATTATTTGTTTATCTTCATGGTTTGTGCTTCCGTGTTTTTCTATATAAAATCAAATTCTAGCCACATAGTTGTGCTTTCTGTTGGTTTCTTCATTGATATTGCTGCCATAAGAAAAATAAAAAAATTGTTTGGCCACATTGATTTTAAGGGAAAAAATTTTTTCTATTGGCCGAGGGTGCAAAAAAAGGGAGATAAAGAAAAGAGGCATTTTGGCTTAGAAGAAAGAAAAGAGGTGTAGAAGAAAAAAGAAGAAAGAAGAGAAAGAGTATGTATCCATTGAGGGAGAAAGAAGGAGAAAAAAAATTGTTGGGTTTGCCTATTAAGTTGTTTATATAGGCAATTAATTAATTGTTGTCCTAATTCAAGATGGTTTTGGTTTCCTAGTCGAGTTTGGAAATTTTCATCAAGTCCTAGTTGATTATTTGGAAACTTACCAAATTCATTTTTGGAAACTTTCTAGAAATTTGGAAACTTAGCAAATTCATTTTTTGGAAACTTTCCAAATTCCAAATTTGGAAACTTGCCAAATTCCAAATTTGGAAACTTGCTAAATTCATTTTTGGAAACTTTCCTAATTCAAAATTTGGAAACTTACCAAAATCATTTTTGGAAACTTTCTAATTTCCAAATTTGGAAAGTTACTACTTTTGGAAACTTCTAAATCAAGGCCCACTTTCCAAATTTGTAATTATGTTCAAAAGCACTTAATTTCTGTTAGTTCTTTTAATTTCTTTGCTAGTCTTAAGTGCTTAATTATTTGTTCTTATGTGCTTAGATTTATTCTATATTTGGTAAATTTGCTTACCAAATTCTTATTTGTTTTCTATACTTTTTGTTTCTTTAAGTAATCTTGGATATTTTTGTTTTCTCTTGTTTCTTGAACTCAAATCCAAAAGTTTTGTTTCTTATTTATCATTGACCCATGAATATTTGTTTTTCTTTGACATCCAACCATTTAAGTAGTTAAGGCATAACTGGAGCTCACTTTAGTCGTCGTAGTCTTCCAAAGACTTTGAGAGTAAACTAAAAAAGGAAAAAGGCAGTGTGGTGAGATCATTTGAGTGATAAAAGCCATTCAGTCAAGGGTATACATGTGGGATTAAGTGATGCAATTTGAGTGAATTGCTCTTCAAAGAGTAAGGTCAAGTGGTAAGGAAAAATTTTGATATTTTTTTTCTAACAATAAACACTTTGTTTTGTGAGTTTTATTTGCTATGTCTTACAAGCCGGAAGAGACTTTCTTTACCAAAGTTCTTGTGAATGAAAGGGCTTGTAGTACTATTCATTGATTGAAGCATATGGGCTAATATTGCAAGTACATATCTTGTTGAAATGTTGAATTTGCCTACTTTGCCATATCCAAAGATTTATAAGTTCCGATGGTCAATTGAAAGTGAAACGTTCGAGGTACCTGAGCAAGTTATTATGTCATTCACTATTGGTAATTATGCTGACAAGGTAGTTTCTGATGTAGCAATTTTGCACTGTCATTTACAACTTGTTATGTTATGTGAATTATCTGAAAAATATTTTTATGATAGCTATACTAAGGGGTATCACTTGTGTAAAAAGTTTATATTTATTTCTTTGCCACAACATCAAATAAATGAAGAAATATTAGAAATTTAAAGAAAAATTCTTGAATGGAATAAAGGTAAAAAGCAAAGTAGGAAAAACCGATTAGAGGCTAAAAATCAAGATAAAAGTATAGTATAGGCTTCGGCCATAGGCCAAGAAAAATAGAGAAGAGAGGAAGTGATCAAGAGAATTTATTTTGTCATGCCTAACATTCTTGATTTATCTTTGTCTAGTTTTCTTTCTTTTGTCAAGCCCTTAAAAGGTGTAGTGGTGATGTACTAACCTCTCAATTGAGTATCTCATCATTCCAACCAAAGTGAGGTTAGAAAGATATGGTAGTTAATACCCTATCTCAAAGGTATGAACTTATTCTACTTTTTGTGCTGAATTTCTTAGACTTGAGAATCTTAAGAAATTGTACAAATTTAATTCCAAATTTAGAATTATTTTTAGTGTACATTTAGAATTATTTTGGTTGTTGTCTTGAACAGAAAAGGTATTTAATTTCTTGGACATCAATTTCAATTTATGGAGCATTTCTTGGATAAATCCGTCCAAACCTTAGTTGATAATCATTTACATGCCATCAAATCTAATTTGAATTCTTGCATTAGCATGCTACATGATTTTCAACATTTCACTTTTTTTTTCAAAATAACTTAGATAACTTTGATAGCTTGGTTAACTTCTTTTATCAATTTCGAATTTCAAGTAAAGTCATTAACTTGAAAATATTCAAATTTTGTCCAAGTCAAGTTAAGTTTTCGTTTTGGCATAATAACTTATTTGATTTTGTTTTACTTAGACACGCCACCCAAAATTTTGTTTCTTACTTAGTTTTTGAGCAACCTAAGTTATGTGATTCAGGTCAAGTACTTTGTAAGAATGAAATCGTATCATTTTTGCCTCAAAACACTTTAACTAAATTTTTTGTTTTCAGTCCAATAACTTCTAATTTATGCCAAAATTAGTGTTTTCTAGCAATTGCCCAAATTATGCTTGACTTGTCAAAACTTAAAGATTTTCTACTTTGGCGTGCATATTTATTTAACTGTATGGATCATTACTTTGCAAAACTTTGTTGTGTTGACAATAGTGCAAGGCTTCAAGGCCTATCTTTTGCCAGTCTTGTATCCTATTTGCCTAATTTTTGTTTTTATTATCCAGGTTTGGATTTGAGGTCGAATCCTTTCGACGAAGTAGGGAATGATACAATCTTGGATATAAGAGCTGAGAACCTTCAAGCAAGGATTACATAAAATTGGTAATCAAGTAGCAGAAATCATCCAACGTGACAATGACCATGATGTCTCATTTGGTCATGGTGTTCTTGATGATGTTTCTGTCTTGAAGATTCGAATGTTGGCCAATATTTCAAAAGCTAAAATGCTTAAATGGCCGAGTAGATTAATTAATATTAGGACACATTGTGTTTTATTTGCGAGCCAAATTATTTGTTTAAGTGTTGTGTAAATTGGGGTGGTTTAGGTCTAGATTTAATTCTTAGATTTTGATCATTAATTAGTCTTAATACGAACCATTTAGCCCAAATTTTGGGGCTACTTATAGTCGAACCCTTGAACTAGCTTTTAGGAGTTTTTTTGGATGGTTTTTAGGACTTTATCTTCCTTTTAAGACCCAAAAGGGTGGGAGATTTTATTGATCGAATGCTTAGTACCTGAAATCAGGATTTCACCTTCTTGATCGAAAGAAGTTGAAGCTCATCTTGACGTATAAGAGTACTAACAATGATTGAGGGATATAACTGGGTTCTAGCACTAGGTTTACATTATTTGAACTCTTCCCTAATTTTGCTAAAAAGTCAGCCACTTTATTGGCCTCACGGAAACACGTTTGATTGAGTGATGAACTCGCCAAAGGAGGTGTCAGATGTGTCTAATGATGGTGTCAATGTTCCACGGAATCGTAGCTTGATCTGCCACTGTTTTGTTGAGAAGGTCTAAGTCTGTCTCAATGTGAAGTGGGTTTTATCCTCTTGCCTAGAAAAGCTCTAATCCATGCAATAATGCTAAAGCTTCAGCTTGTATGTTGGTGTTGGCAGCAATGTATCAGAAGTATGCAGCAACAATATGGCCTGAAGGATCACGCGTGACACCTCCTAAACCTGCACTGCCCAAGTTAATTCTTATTGAACCGTCAATATTTAGCTTGAACCAGATAATGGCTTGGTCCAAGAAACAGTCACAATGTTTCGCCTTGCCGTGAGTTGTTTGTGAACAAAAAGTTGCAATGGCGAGCTTCCTAAATCGAAATCAGCCAAGAAGGGTTTCCCCTTGCGTATGGAGAATAACATATCTTGGACATTATAAGCTGCTCACCTTGGATCCATAGTGTATCCCTCATATATCTTCTTATTACGAGTCAACCGAACCTGTCAACAGATTAACAGTGGGAGAAGCAAGCATAGCTGACCTTGGAGACTAGAAAATAAATGGAGCCACCATAGCTGCAATTGATGTAGAAGGAATGAAGTTGGCCATGATGAATTACTAATAGTGTTGCAAAATGCTGCCATAGGTGCCGTGCAAATGCACACAATTCAAAGCAGTGTTCAATGGTTTCCCCGGCATTATAGAAAAGACATTTGGAAGGAGGCTAATCCCTAGTTCTTGCATGATGTCCACAAAAGGAATATTGCCACCGAGCAACTACCACATGAAAATGGATATCTTTCATGGAACACAAGCATCCCAAAATAAATTTCCTTGACATCAAGTTGGAGTTTGCACATCTTGAAACTAGCAAATAGGCCGAAGAAAGTGTGAAGTTTCCAGAGAGTCAGTGCTTCCATATATATGAATATGCCTGAGAGGTAAGGAACTAAGTTGAGCCTGTATTCTTTGTAGCAGTGAAGGAGGCAAATTAAATCCAACGAGGTTGCAGCCGGTTTCATTATCAAATAGCTAAGCAATTCTGACGTTCGAGTTTTTTGTCACCATCCACAAAATCTGCCATTTTGCAATCACCTATCCAGTTATCAAACAAAAAATTCGAGTCACCACAACTTATTAGCTTATGAAAGTTTTTATCCGCAACATGTTTAGTTTGCCTCATTCGGTGCCAAACCAATGAAGGAGAATTGACATCAATATTTTGTACTTTCCACGCATATACGTAGCCCAAAGAGAATCCGAGATGTAGAAATGCCACCAAAATTTTGGGGAGAAAGCGTAAATTACTTCTCAAAAACTCCAAATATCAAGACCATCTTCTTTAGTTGGGAGGTAGCAATTTGGACTTCTAGTTTACCCAATGTCTCCTATCACCATTAGGTGTGTTTCCCCAAAAGAAATTAACTAGCACTTGCTCCATGGATTCAAGAATAGTTTTGGGAGCCTTGATTACCACAAATTGATGGATTGGGATTGTGGATAATATCTGCTTAATCATTACCAATGATCACTGGGAGAAAGATGATTATTTTTCCACCCTTTAATTTTAGATTGCAGTTTATCCACCTTGTGTTGAAAAAATGCCCTCTTTCGTTCTCCTGTAAAAAGAATGCAACCAAGTTATAACATTGGAAAAGTTTTGTCAGGGAAACTTGTTAAATGCTCTAGCAAAATTCTTGTTTGGTTAGGGCACTTCAAAGCAAATTTAAGGAGCTCTTAGATTAATTGATTTTCTGTCCTAACCCAAGTTGGCGAGAGTACAAGAATTCCATTAAGTTCTGAATGGTTCACCGATCACCTATAGTAAATATGATTGTGTTATCTGAATAAGATAAATGTGAGACCAATGGACAACATCTCTGCAGAACTGCACAAGGGGAGAGCTTTCATTGATGCATCAATGAAATTAATCCCATAGAAAGTACTTCCTAGCACAAGATAAACAAGAGAGGTGATAAGACTTTGCTTGACTTCTCTGGAAAGTTTAAAAAATCCTATCACTTCGGATTTCATATGCATAGAAAACTAGCTTCCTTGCAATATAGATTCATTACTAAGACAATAAAATTATCACAAGATAGAAATTTTTGAAGAACTTTTCGCAGAAAATCCCATGAAACTCGATTGAAGGCCTTCATTAAATCTATCTTGAAGATGACATTGTTACCACGAGCCTCTTGGTTAAGTGATGCTACCGTTTATTATGCCAGCAACACATTGTTTATAAGAAGTTTCCCTTTAACAAAGCTGGACTGCTCAATTGAAATCAAACGAGGTAATAATCTAGGTAATCTATTAGTCAAAATTCTTGAAAAAATTTTGCAAACGAATGTTGATGCCTTTAACACACCTAGTTATAAGAATCAATGAAACACCTAAATCCTACTACTAACTAGATGGCATCCCGCACGTATACGGTTGTCAACTAGTAGTAAAGGGAAGTAGGGATCGTTCCCATGAGGATTGTCGATTGCAATTACCAAGGTTTAAGGGTGCTTGTGTAGTTAAGCAAAATCAAGTGATAGATGATAGAACTATTCTAATGAAAACTATAATTTTAATTCTAACCTAATTAAATCAAATTAAGACTAAAATTTAAAACAAGTAAATCACTCAACTAAAAAGATTACAAAATAGAAACTTTGAATATTAAAAGCATTCATTTCTAAACTATAAATTAGAAAGAGTTAAACTAGAAATCTAAATATTTTTGGATTTTCGATTGAAATTAAGGAAGCCCACTAAGAATTAACTAGAAATTAAAGCTAGAAATTGAGAATTTTTAAATACATAGCAAGAAATTAACAAGAACCCTAATTTTCCTAAGAAACCCTAATTTGAAAGTAATTTTTTTTTTTACTAAATTGCAACAAGAAAGAAAACAAAAATTATATCTACGCGAATCTTGCGATTAACCCACTACAATTATCTAATCAAAATTTGAACTTGACAAGAAATTAAAAAAAGATCTAAGATGAAAGTAAAGAGAAAATTCTATTAGAAAAAGTAAACTTGTAGTTCCTAATCTATCTAAAAACTAACTAAAACTATCTACTACTCTACTTACTAATTCTACTTAGCTTAAATAGTGTAGCATTACACAAGGCAAAATTAGGGGTTTTTTGGCTGGAAGTTTACAAAATTGCCCTTATAACTTAGCATTCGGTGAGTTGAGATCGCGGTCTGGAACATTTGAGACCGTGATCTCAACTCTAAAACAGTAAAACCAATTCCCGAGTCGAGATTGAGGTCTGGAACAGTCGAGACCGCGATCTCGACTCTCCTTCCAGCATCCTTCATTTCATCCTTTTTGCAATCTGGTCCCATGAGCTTTGTTTCTTCCAGCTTCTAACTTTTAATTTTTAACCTGCATAGAGAAATATTAACACCATTAAGCACTTAATTAAACTAAAAAATTAACACAAAATTATCATAATTAATTCAAGAACGAAAATACAAATACATATGAAAGAAATTAACTAAAATCTTCAATTACTTATCCAATTTTAGAATTTAAACTACCAAAGTGCTATAATTTAAAGGAAAATAACTCTAGTTTACTAGAGTTATCAAATGTACAAAGGGAAATTGGGCGAAAGTTAGCAAAAAGTGTTATGATTTTCCTTTTTCGGCAAGAGGACAAGCAATGCACTGCCAATTGCAGTTGTGAATGGTACCCCTGCAAAGATCTCTTGAATTGCACAACAGAGATCCACTGAAATAACCTCCTAACATTCTGTGAAGAAATAACTGGTGAATCCATCAAGTCCAGGAGAACTCTCCTTATCTAGTTCAAAGACTGCTCTCTTAACCTCTTCGGTCATTATGGGCTTGACTAGGCCGGAGTTGTCCGTGTTTGAGACCATATTGGAAATAAACCCTAGGAATCCTAGAATATAATCCAAATCTGGTTCTTGGATGTCCTCTACGGTTAAAAGATGCTCCTAATACCGAATCACCTCATTCTTGATCAAATCGATATCATCAATCTAAGTGCCAGTCACATCTTTAATCTGCTCTAGGTGCATTCTAGGATGTTTGCATGTAACCGGGACATGAAAAACTGTGTTACGATCACCCTCAGCCAACCATAGTTCTTTTATTTTTGACAGCAAAAAATTTCTTCTTGCTTTAGCAACTGAAACAATTGCGCTTGTGTCAAATGAAGTGCCTGCCGAGCTTCTTCTGATTACTCCTTTTCATAAGCATACTGCCGTCACTCCACATCCCTCCAATACCCATGGAATTAATTAGTTGATCTCAGCAACCTTTAACCTCTGCTAGAAATGTTGGATGCTCTAGCCACATTTGTTAGAAGTTGATAAGCTCGTAAATAACATATATTTTATGTATCGTTTACCTCATTTTCAGAGATGTATAAACAAGAATTGAGTAAGTATGAGCTTTTTGAAAAATGGTTGATTTTGAGTTTTGTAGTGTTTGAGTGAAGAAATAATCAAAATTGATCACAAAAGTGGAGAAAAATTGTAAAATTAGAATTTACATGCACCGACGAGGAGCGATTCTGACATAGTTTCAAAGATTGAGCATAACATTCATGTCTGAAATCCAATTAGGGTGATTTAAGATGTTTTTGAAAGCTAAGATGTAGAGATAAAACTTTTATGTTCCGAGTTTCTCAAAATTCTACTTGCATCATAGTCAAAATCGAGGAAGCAATTGAAGCTGGTGCTACCAAGCGCGTCCAAGCGTGACAAAAATATAGGGGCTAGGCACCGAAACTAGTTTGGTTTTGGAAGCAGCGCCTAGGCATGACAATAGTCCTTGTTGGAATGACCCTTACTCATCCTATATACAAACTCACCTCGTATACTTGCGAGTGTATGGGAGTTGATTATGGTAATTAAGGTTTTTACTACTTGTTCATTGTTTTCAAAAACCTAATCAACATGTCTTTCGAACAAGTTTTTGGTTCCGGGGACTATTTTTGTTTGGTAATAATATTAGGTATAGCGAGTCTTACTGGATTAGACTTTTATTTCTTTTGTTATTTATTTACAATTATTTCTTGTTCTCTCAATTTTGTTTGGATTTTGTCTTCGATTTTTGATCTTTGGGTTTCTTTTCTTGTAGTTTATGGTAGATACTCGCTCATCCAATCAACCATTTCATCATATTGATTTGGATATTGAACGGACCATAAGTAGAAACTGCAGAGGACAAGACTCAAACCAAAGTGACAATCCAATAGAGAATCCAAACCGTGTTGTGAATGACCAAGAGGAGGTTATAGGCAACAATGGCAACCTAGTTAATGCTAATGCTAACCCCCGACATCTTACAGATTATGGCATACCTAATTTTGAGGAGGCAAGTTCTAGCATTGCTTGGTTTCCCGTGCAAGCAAGCAACATTGAAATCAAGCCTGCACTGAATACTCCAAACACATTATTTAGAGGCAGAGGACCCAATGAAGATCCCTATGAGCACTTAATTGGGTTTGAGGAGGTCATTGATACATTCTGGTACAATGGAGTTAACCCCGATTATAACCGTATAAGAGCATTCCCTTTTTCTTTAGGTGATAGAGCAAGGTCTTAGTTGCAGTCATATAGACAAGCTACGTTCACAACAAGGGACTAACTCACTTAAGAGTTCTTAGGCAAACACTTTCTATCTGCGGGCATCACTGAGCTCCGAAACGAGACACATCATTCAGACAAATCACTGGAGAGAGTATAAGTGAAGCGTAGGACCGCTTCAAGAAGCTGTTGAGAAAGTGTGATAACTCTAGTAAACTAGAGTTATTTTCCTCTAAACTATAGCATTTTGATAGTTTAAATTCCAAAATTAGGTAAGTAATTGAAGATTTTAGTTAATTTCTTTCATATGTATTTGTATTTTTGTTTTTGAATTGATTATGATAATTTTGTGTTAAATTTTTAGTTTAATTAAGTGCTTAATGGGACTGTTAATATTATGCAGGTTAAAAATTAAAGATTAGAAGCTGGAAGGAACAAAACTCAAGGGACCAAATTGCAAAATGGATGAAATGAAGATTGCTGGAAGGAGAGTCGAGATATCGGTCTCGACTATTCCAGACCGCTATCTCAACTATTCCAGACCGCGATCTCGACTCGGGAACAGGTTTACTATTTTAGAATTGAGATCGCGGTCTCAAATGTTGCAGACCGCGATCACAACTCGCTAAATGCTAAGTTTTAAGGGCAATTTTGTAAACTTCCAACCCAAAACCCTGATTTTGCATTGTATAATGCTTACACTATTTAAGCTGAAGTAGAATTAGTTTTAGAGTAGTAGAGAAAGTAGACAGTTTTTAGAGTAGATAGTTTTAGTTAGTTCTAGATAGATTAGGATAGCTTGAACTATAAGTTACTTTTTCTAATAGAAATTTCTCTTAACTTTCATCTTAGATCTTCTTTAAAATTCTTGTCAAGTTTAAATTTTTAGATAATGATCGTAGTGGGTTTTCCGTAAGCTTCAAGTAGATATAACTTTTATTTGCTTTCTTATCCATTTTAGTGAAAATTTCTTTACTTTCAAATTAGGGTTTCTAGGAAAATTAGAGAAGATGCTTCTTGCTTTCTATCAACGAATTTTCAATTTCTAGCTTTAATTTTTTGTTAATTCTTAGTGGGTTTCCTTAATTCTAATCGAAAAATCAAAAAATTTAATTTCCTAGTTTATCTTTATCTAATTTTTACTTTATAAATGAATGCTTTTAGTATTAATTTTTCTTTCTTCTTTAGTCTTTTTAGTTGATTGATTCTCTTGTTCTAAATTTTAGTCTTAATTAGATTAAATTAGGTTAGAATTTTTATTATAGCTTTCATTAGAATAGTTCTATAATCTATCAATTGATCTAGCTTAACTACACAAATACCCTTAAAACCTTGGTAATTGCAATCGACAATCCTTGTGAGAATGATCCCTACTTCCCTTTACTACTAGTTGACAACCCATCTAGTTTGTAGTAGGATTTAGGTGTTCATTGAATTATAACTAGATGTGTTAAAGAAGGCATCAAGTTTTTGGCGCCGTTGCCGGGGATTGTCTTCGATTTTTGGCAATACCAAGCGCTTTATGGGTCATGTAGATTAATCACTTTAGATTAGTTTAATTTAGTTTTTAATTTTGTTGATTTTTATGTTTGATTTGGTTGTCTTGCGGAATTGACTTGGAACTTCAATTGACTATTTTGGTTTTGTGTAGTGCATGGTAAGAGGAGCTCAAGAGCCATTCATTTGCTTAGACAAGCAAAGAGAGAAAGAGCTAAGACAAATTTGAAGGTTGAGAAGGGTGCAGCAAGAGCAAGAAAGGATAGAAATGGCACATGCTAATGCTTATCAAGGGAATGTGAATATGGTGAACGAAGAAGAAAACCTGTCTCTTAATGGAATGGGTGGCTATAGGAATGGAAATGACAAAAATGGGAATGGAAGGCTATTGAGGGAGAATAAAATAGGACCTTACCTAATTTTGATAGGGCGAACTCAAGCATTGCACGGATGCCCGTGCAAGCCAACAATCAAGCCCGCTCTAATCCAAATGCTCCAAGCCCATGTCGTGTTCGGAGGTGGACCAAATGAGAACCCCTACACACACCTCATGAATTTTGAAGAAGTCTTGGACACACTTAAATTTAATGGAGTACACCCGGATTGTGTTCGGATGAGGATGTTTTCTTTTTTTCTTCGTGCTAGGGCAAAGTCATGGTAGCAATCCCATGCCCAAGGAACATTCACCACTTCGAACCAACTTGCCCAAGAGTTCTTGGCGAAGTACTTTCCTCCCGCAAGAACTGCTAAATTAAGGAATGAGATTACATCGTTCAAAGAAGATGTTAGTGGAAGCCTAGGGAAAGCTTGGGAAAGATTCAAAGAGTTGCTAAGAAAATGCCAGCATCACGCCATTCCTTTGTGGCTTCAAGTTCAAACTTTTTATAATGGTTTACTTCAAGAGATGAAATCCATTCTTAGATGCCTCCGCCAACGGTTCTATCTCATATAAGATTCCGGAATAAGCTCAAGAGTTGTTGAATAGGATGGCATACAACCACTACCATCATGGACTGATAACTCCACCGGTGGTTCAACATCAAGCTAATCAAGCCAATGCAAGTAGTTGAGCGTTGAATCTAAACATGCAAGACGCCCTTTTAGCTCAACAAAGCATGTTCGTGAATGTGATGAATAACATGGCAAAAGCGTTGAAGAATCTAGGGAAGCCTAGTAGTGTGAATGCGATGACTTCTTCTCCAACTCAACCAAGCATGACATGTGATTTTTGTGGAGGCGGCCATGCCAATGGGAATTGTGAGATGCCATATGGAGCTAATGAGAAAATCAATTATGTGGCTAATCAATCTTCATTTCCAAGGAACCAATCCGGAGCTTATGGGAACACTTACAATCTGTCTTGGAGGAATCACCCAAATTTCTCTTGGAGTAACACCAACAACCAATCCAATCCTCCTGAAGTACCAACCAAATCCTCCACCTCAAAATGCCCAACACACTCAAGCCCCAAATTCCTCATCTAGACCTTATCAACCACCACATCAAAGAAATGTCCAACCCAACTCATATCCAAATTTCCCCAGTCCTTCTTTTCTAAACCATCAACAAAGACCTCTTTTCCATTATGCAAATTCTTCCCAACCCATGTACCATGATCAATATGCTCCAAGAGATAATTTGGGTGAAGAAGGTTAGAGAAGGGAAGCCGAGTATTTGAGAAGGGAATTGAATAGGGAAGCGGAAGAGCATAAAAGAGATTATGAGAATTTGAAGGCTTCGACAAGGAATTTGGAGATTCAATTAGGGCAATGGGCAAGGTTGAATAATGACAAACCTATTGGGGCATTTCCGAGTGATACTTTTCCAAACCCCAAGGAGCAATGCAATGCTATAACCTTAAGGAGTGAAAAAGAATTGGTTGAATCTAAGGAGAAGAAAAAGTTGGAGGAAGGAAGCAAAGAGCAGATGCTCAAAGTCCAAGGTAGTTGAAATTGAAAAAGAAGTAGTTGATGATGAAGCCAAGAAGGAGAAAAATAATGAGATCAAGGTATCCAAGAAGAAGCATGTGGAGAAACCTTTGAAGATAGATCCATCAATAAAAGTGACATACCCTCAAAGACTCATTGATCCAAGGAAGGAGGAAAAAGAGAAGCAATTCACCCATTTCTTGGATATGCTGAAAAAGATTGATGTTAACATTTATTCGATTGATGTCCTCACCAAGATGCCCAACTATGCTCGTTTCATGAAGGATCTTTTGGCAAGGAAGCGAAAGTAGGATGATGATGAGAAAGTATGCCTTGATGCCCAATGTAGTGCCGTTGTTCAAAGGCTATTGCCCCCTAAACTCAAGGATCCCGGTAGTTTTATGATACAGGTGAATGTTGGAGGAAAAATGTGGCATCGATCACTTTGTGATTTGGGGGCAAGCATAAATATCATGCCGAAGGCCATCTATGTCAAATTAGGGATTAATCTTCTCAATGTCAAGCCAAATAGTATCACACTCCAATTGGCGGATTTATCCGAGAAGAAACCATATGGCTTGTTGGAAGATGTGCTTGTACAAGTTGCAAAGTTGGTATTTCATGTTGATTTCTTTGTGCTAGATACGGGTGAAGAGAGTGAGATTCCATTGATTCTAGGGAGGCATTTCTTATTGACCGCTCATGCATTAATTGATGCGCACAAAGGGAAGTTGATCTTAAAAGTTAAAAATAAATCAATTGAATTTGATGTGTTAGAATACAATGATAATATTCCCATTGTTGAAGAAAAGTGTGCTAACCAATCTCTGAATTCTATCCTTGCTAGGTCAAATGAAGAGCAAAATGAAGTGAGACAAGGTAATTCGCTCAAGCAAGTCTTCAAAATAAAGGTAAATCCGAGAAATGAATTGAAAGAAAAACCACCCGATAAAGGATGTGTGTTGATGAAGGATGAAGAGAGTTTTGCAAAGAATACGCACAATGGTGATATCAAGAGAAATTGAGAAGGCATAAAAAGAAATGAAAATGGTTTGAGAAACAATTGGAGATGTTATACACATCTAGGGCACTAGCGATGGCTAAGGCTAGAAAGAAAGGACTTGTGCATGGAAAATCCGAAAATCAAGCTTTAATCATGAAGAAAAAGGGGATCAAACTTTTTTCGTGGAAACTAAAAGGGAATGGAGGATCAATCATCCTCAATTACTTGGAATGAGGGTCATGCCATAGTCAAGCTAGTGACTATAAAAGAGCGCTTCTTGGGAGGCAACCCAAGTCTTTAAATTAGTTCTTATTACTTTCTTTTAGTGTGATTTTTAATTGTTTTGATTTTGAGTAAAATGATTTGAATTAGAGAAAAAGAGTTGAGTTTTTAAGTTGAATAAATGGTGCTAAAGAATGAGTGAAAATTGTCATCCTAACTTGTGAATTTTTTGTTTGTAGGTTATCCTTGCAAATGGAGAAAAGTGGTCAAGAGTGGAGCAATTTCGGCTAAGTGTAAAAAGGAATCAATTTGCAGAAATTGAGCTTGAGACCGCGATCTCAATTTTGAGATCGCGGTATCAACCTCAAACTTCTGGAGGACAGAATGGTCATTTGGTTTGAGACCGCGGTCTCAACCCCAAACTTCTGCAAAGGCATTTTTCATGCCGAGTTGAGACCGCGATCTCAGATCCGAGATCGCGGTCTCGAAAAAAAAAAAATTTACTTCAACCATGAATTTTTTTTCTTCTTAGTTTTTAATTTGGAAGTAATTTGATTTTCCTTTTTAATAATCTGGCTAATGGCCTTAAGCTGACGCCAAGTTGCTAATTATTTTGATGCATCATGATTGAATGTTTGTGAAATTTATTGCTAGACACTTGGCGTAGCTTTGGTTTTGGTTATTGCCTAATAAGAGTAATATGGCTAAGGGCCCTAAGTTGATGCCATCTTTGAACCAGTTGATGAATGGAATTGAATGATGATTTTGTTTGAAGCTTACTTGGCGAGATGCATGGCATGGTTGCTCTTGAACACATTTTTACTCATTTTTAATGTATGGCATGGCATGGCATGGTTGTCTTGACATTTTTACTCATTTTTACTTGGCGAGATGCATGGCATGGTTGTCTTGATGTTTAATTTTGGGTGAGTGGAAGGATGATTTATTCATCAACTTGAATAAAAGAGACAAGTTTGGGGGTGTTTATCATTTTGTGTTGGAAATGGTCATTTTATATATTTTGTTGCCACTTGATGACTGATGGATGGAAAGTTGATCAATTAGGTACTCAATGATGATAATTTTGATGTTCAATGCCTTGTGAGTGAAGTAATGAAGATTGTTGGAAGGAGAGTCGAGATCACGGTCTCGACTATTCCAGACCGCGATCTCGACTCGAGAAATGCTAAGTTTTAAGGGCAATTTTGTAAACTTCCAGCCCAAAAATCTTGATTTTGCCTTGTATAATGCTGCACTATTTAAGCTAAAGTAGAATTAGTTTTAGAGTAGTAGAGAGAGTAGATTGTTTTAGTTACAATAGAAGTTCTAGATATATTAGGATAGCTTGAACTATAAGTTACTTTTTCTAATACAAATTTCTCTTAACTTTCATCTTAGATCTTCTTTAAAATTCTTGTCAAGTTTAAATTTTTATTAAATAATCGTAGTGGGTTTTCCGTAAGCTTCAAGTAGATATAATTTTTATTTTCTTTCTTATCCATTTTAGTGAAAATTTCTTTACTTTCAAATTAGGGTTTGTAGGAAAATTAGGGTTTTTATCAATTTCATGCTTTCTATTTAAGAATTTCAATTTCTAGCTTTAATTTTTAGTTAATTCTTAGTGGGTTTCCTCAATTCTAATCTAAAAATCCAAAAATATTTAATTTCCTAGTTTATCTTTATCTAATTTTTACTTTAAAAATGAATGCTTTTTGTATTAAATTTTTCTTTCTTCTTTAGTCTTTTTAGTTGATTGATTCTCTTGTTCTAAATTTTAGTCTTAATTAGATTAAATTAGGTTAGAATTTTTATTACCGCTTTCAGGTATCTCTCTTTAGAATAGTTCTATAATCTACCAATTGATCTAGCTTAACTACACAAATACCCTTAAAACCTTGGTAATTGCAATCGACAATCCTTGTGGGAACGATCCCTACTTCCCTTTGCTACTAGTTGACAACCGTATACTTGCGGTTTTCCATCTAGTTAGTAGTAGGATTTAGGTGTTCATTGAATTATAACAAGATGTGTTAAAGAAGGCATCAAAGTGCCTGCACCATACTATACGTTTATTGCTACAAGTCCAAACTTTCTATAATGGACTATTTCCGGAGATGAGATTGATAGTTGATGCTAGTGCGGGAGGTTCATTCCCCTACAAGACTCTGAAAGAAGCGCAAGTGTTGTTGGAAAAAATGGCATCCAGTCGTTATTATCATGGAGCAATAACTCCCGTAGTTGGACAACAACAACAAGTGAATCAAGCTAACGTGTAATAGAGAGGTATGCCTAATTATGGTACTTTCTTATCTCAGCAGAATATGATGATGAGTGCCATACCTTACAAACTGGACAAAAGTAGTACAAAATATGGGAAGAATCTCAGTGCACTCCATTGGTCCGGCATTCCAAGGGATCTTGAGTTGTGATTTCTGCGGAGGAAATCACCAAAATGGCTTTTGTGAGACTTCAGCGCTGGAAGGTGATCAAATTCAATTTATTTCCAATCAAAATCCCACCTCAAGAAATCAACCTATCAATTATGGAAACATATATAACCCGTCTTGGCGAAACCATCCCAATATTTCCTGGTCAAATCAAGCAATTGTCCAAAATCCATCATTTTAGTCAAATGCATCTCAGAAATTTTTTTTGAACCAAACCTCATTATTCACAACATATGAACCACCACATCAAAGGTATGCCCAAAACTTTCCACCTCAACAAAATAGCTCATACCAATTTCCGCCACCAAAGCCACCATCTCAAAATCCAAATTATCTCGTATATGTGAATCATGATACATCCAATGATGATAATTTGAGAACGGATTTTGAAAGACTACAAATGGAGTATGAAAAAATTTGCAGGCTTCCACGAGGAACCTTGAGCTACAATTGGGACAAATAGCCCGACAAAATAATGAGAGACCAATTGGAGCATTGCCGAGTGATACAATCCCAATACCGAATGAGCAATGCAATGTTTTCTCCCTAAGAAGTGGGAAGGAGTTGGTTGTACTGAATGAAAAACAAGAGGATGATAAAGAAGAAAAGAAGAAAAACTCCAAGGTGATTGAGAAGAAGATTGAAGTTGGTTGTGCTGATGACAAAATGACAAAAATGGATGAAAACAAGGAGTTGAAAAAGAAGCACATAGTGGAGCCATTGAATTTGCATCCTTCGGTAAAGATTCTATTCCCTCAAAGGCTCAATAATTCCAAAAAGATGGGAAAAAAAGCAATTTCTACTATTCATCAACATGTTCAACAAGGTTAATTTTAACATTACTTTGGTTGATGTGCTCACCAAAATGTCCAACTATGCGTGGTTTATAAAGGATTTATTAGTGAAAATGAAACGGAAATGGGATGATAGTGAGAAAAATTTATCTCGATGCCAAGTGAAGTGCAATTTTTCAATGGAGATTACCCCTTAAACTCAGAGATCTTGGTAAGTTTTCAACAATGGTGAATATTGGAGGAACGACATTACATCATTCACTTTGTGATTTAAGGGCTAGCGTCAAGATTATGCCGAAACCATTTGTGATAAGTTAGGAATCACCAACACCAAACCAACTAACGTTACACTCCAACTCCTAGACTTGACTGAAACGAAACCATATGGCTTGTTGGAGGACGCACTTGTGCAAGTAGAGAAGTTGGTGTTTCCCGTTGATTTCTTGGTGTTGGATATCGGCAAGGACAATGAAATACCATTGATTCTTGGAAGGCCATTTTTATCAACCGCACATGCATTGATAGATGTTAATAACGGGAAGTTGATTTTACAAATTGAAAATGGTTGAAATTGATGTTTTTGATTATATTGTTGATTTTCCTATTTTTGAAGATTAAAAATGTGCTAATCATTCACTTGATGATTCTATTGGCAGGTCAAATGAAGAATCAAAACCATCCAACGGTGGGTGTGGGGTGAGAAATGATCAAGAATGTTGTGCAAAGCATCGGAAAGTTTGTGACATCAAAAAGTTTAAAGAGTGCAAAAAGAAGAGAAAATACTGTTCGAAAAACAATTGGACGTGCTACTGAAGACATTGGCTTTGGTTGACTACAAGGGAAATTGGATTTCTTCAAGGAAAAGTCGGGAATCAAGAAATGACGGTTAAGAAGAGTGGGATTAAACTTTTTCCATGGAGGCATAAAGGAAGGGGATGGCCAACCACCCTAGCATGTTTCCCATGAGTGGGAGTGCAATAGTCCAGCCTAAGACTATAAACAAGGGCGCTATATGGGAGGCAACCCCTATTTTTTCTTAATTTTATTTCTTACGTTTTTGTTATATTCTTGGTTTTATTTTTTTTTCTTAATGTCTTTAGGGTTTCTACGCTTTTTTTTTTTGTTTTAGTGGGTTGATGTTTTTAACTTCGACTCAAGGGTATTTAGTTCAATATAAATGACACCAAACATTCTTCATTGATAGAAAAGCTTCCCTTTTTCCCTTTTTCTTCTTTATTTTTGTATTGGGGACAATCCTATACTCTAAGTGTGGGGTGGGGAGTTTTCTTAATTTATATTTGCTTGATGGTTTTTGGTTTATTTTGTTCAATTTTTGTTTTCATTTTTATATCTTAGCTTTTGATTTGAGAGCTTATCAAATTGTTGAAAATTTTGTTCACAATTTGCTTAGCATGTTTCTTTGATTTTCTACTTGATAATTCTTGAGCTAAGCTGTCACGAGGAGGGTAGTTGATGTTATATTTTCCTGGCATAATTTCTAATTTTTGAGCACTAATAACCTTATAATGTTGTAGCTTTTTGGAAATAAGAGATAATTGTGTCGGTTCACTTATATTGCACTCTAAATACTTGCTTTATTACATTTTCAAGGAAAAATTTTAGATCATTTGATTTATGATATAAAGATAAGGGTAAGCATTTCTTTGGACGTTTGAGCCTTTCAAGCCAATCATTACTGTAAAATTTATACCTAGAACCCTATTTGATCCTTAATTTGTTTTGAATGGACAGACGTACCATTCATTTTTTTTCTGACTCATTTTTTTTCTACATTTGTGAGCTATACTAAATGTCCCTTAAGGGCTTTAGTGCCATATTAATTGTTAAGGCGATATAAGGATGGAAGGTAGTTGTATGAGAGTGTTAGAATGAATGGTGTACAGTTTAAGGTATATAGGTGTTTAAAAAAAAATATGTTGACCATAGCTGGTGGTGCCCATTACTGGCACTTGCGTTGGATATTGCAGGTGATGCCCATCATTGGCACTAGCACTGAAGTGTAGTAGGTAGTGGCTATCATTGTTACCTACGTAGATTTTTTTTTTTGTGGGTAGTACCTATCACTGGTACCCGTTTTAGGGAAAAGAAAAAGAAGAAAATGGAAAAAAAGAGGGGGAGATTGGTTTTCAATGTGTTGGCCAGAAGGGTTAAAATTGAAAAGGTACGATTTTATTCTCCTTGTTGCACAAAATTTTTATGGGTGTTTGGAGAATTAAGTGTGGGGTTCCTTCTTCGAAGGATGGGTGTTTTAATGTTCAAAAAATAAGTTTTATGTTAATTAGGTGCACATTAATTTAAAGCTCTTTTTCTTATTTGTTTATCCTTTTTCCCTTCTTTGTTAGCCAAGACCCTAGCCTTACGTTACAAGCTAAAACTCCTACCTAATGTAAGTCGAGTCAGTTGTCTGCATTAGTGGATAAATGTAAGAAGAGTAAGCTGTGGGGTGTTTAGAAAAAATTCAAAGGGTTTGCATGATGTGATCTAACTGTATTAAAAGTTATATTTGTATGGCCATGCATGTACTTACATTGGAATTCATGTATAGGGGTTTATTATCATTTGACTATTTTTCGTATGATGGTTTGGACCTTGGTCATTCATATGGATAATTGATGAGATGTGTTGAGTATGTTTGCTGATGATTTATTTCTACGTTTTGCTCCAGGATGATCAAAAACTAAGTGTGGGGCAGTTGATAAGCTCGTAAATAGCATATATTTTATGTATCATTTACCTCGTTTTTAGTGATGTATAAGCGAGAATTGAGTCATTATTGGATAAAATGGTTTATTTTGAGTTTTGTAGGGTTTGAGTGAAGAAAGAATCAAAATTGATCACAGAAATGGAGGAAAATTACAAAATTGGAATTTACATGCATCGGCGAGGAGCGATTCTGACACAATTTGATAGATTTAGCATAACTTTATTGTTGGATACCAATTAGGGTGATTTAAGATGTTTTGGAAATATAAGACATAGAGCTACAACTTGCATGATTTGACTTTTTTCAAATTTGGCCTGCATCATGGTCAAAATCGAGGAAGAAGTTGAAGTTGGTGCTGCCAAGCACTCCCAGGTGTGACAAAAATGCAGCGGCTAGGCACCGAAACCAGTTTGGTTTTGGAAGTAGCGCCCATGCGTGTCAATGTTAATTGCAGCACCCAAGAGCGCCTCGTCGGATAGGTCTCATAAGTTTGCTTATTCGCATGAAAAGTCCTCCCGTGGGCCCGTTTTTGTGGGAAATCATGTACTTATCATCCCGGAACTCCAAAACCCTAAAATCACCTATAAAAACACCAAGAGAAGGAGAGGAAAGAAGAATAATAACCAGCCATCATTAGTTTCTTAGTTTTCAATAGTTAGATCGATAATTTAGCTGTAGATTGAATTTTCACAATTTTTCAAGCTAGAATTTTGTTCTCATGTCAAAGATTCAAGATTTGACGATTATCAACATTGGTTTTTGCCACAATTACTGAGTTTGAATTGTTTTTATGCAATTCAATTATTATTTTCATTGTGTTTTTGTTCTTTAATTTTCCTTTTTGTCTTATTTCCTTTGAAGTCTTAATTGCTTCTACAATTTAGTAGTTAGGGTTTTCTTTGATCATTTTTAATTGCTTTTATAGAGTAAATTAATTTAAATTTTCATTATATTTCCATTAAATTCTTGCAAGTAGGGTAGATTGAATTAGGGTTTTTGTTAATCATATTCAATTGCTTTCCATAGGGTTAAAATTTTATATTCTTGTCTTTATTTTAATTTCTTATGATTAAATTTAGTTTAAGTCCAGTCAAAAACCTTTGATTATTTTATCTAACTAGTAAATAGGCTTGTAAACCTAGTAATTTTTCCAATAGTCCTCGTGGGAACGACCCTTGCTCATCCTATATACAAACTCACATCGTATACTTGTGAATGTGTAGGAGTTGATTAGGATAATTAAGGTTTTTACTACATGTTCATTGTTTTTGTTGAACCCCAGTTATGATAATCATGTTTTGATGATGACCAAATCGCACTAATGGTTTGAAAAGTGTGCAGAAAAACAAAACAACCAGAAGACTTCACGGACGCAAATGACTGTTCGAAAGACAGAGCTTCGGACGATGGTAATCGTCCGACACAAAGAATTTGAAGCAAGTCTCGGAGGAAGAACGGCAGCGTCCGATCATATTTCCAGAAGACTTTGCTTCGATCGGACGTATGTTCGGACGCATCCTCTACGTCCGAACGAATACCCTCAGAGAACGGACGCAGGGTTTAGCAGCGTCCGTCCGAACGGTCCAACGGCTAGTTCGTTCGGACGCACACTTGCTGCATCGTCCGTCCAAAAGGTCCAACGTCTAGTTTTCCAGTAAACAAAAAATAGCCGTTGGGAAGTTGTTGGAAGCAGATATACACACAACTATAAATACCCCTAAGCCTGAATTAATTAAAAAAAGACTTCTACATTGATTACAAATAATACTTGAGCTATTTGGGAGAAATAGTGGGTACAAGTGTTGTAAAAGTGTAGGTAGTTTTGTGAAAAGAGCTTAGAAGTGTAAGAGTTCTTCAAGTGTAATAGTGGTGAGATAACAATTGTAACAAAGGGAGGTTGTGAGTGTAAAACTCTTGGCTCAACTAAAGGAAATTAGTGTGAGCAAGAGTGATCCTCATTTGTGTACAAGAGGCTATCTTCTTATAGTATACCTTATTGTCTCACCTACTTTGAAGAGACTTTTAGTGGTTAAACTTCAAGTTGTGAACTTGGTAGTTGCCTTGTAAGAAGCTCTTTGCAGTTGTAAGCTCCAAGCTTGAGAAGCTTGGGAGTTTGGTTTGATTCTCTTAATCTCAATATTCTTATTTGTTCTTTAAGCTTAAATAGTTGAATATCTATTATATTCATTTGTACTTAAGTTTTTATTTGGTGCATAAAGTTTGAATTTCTATTAAGCCCATAAAAAGGTTTTGTTTTAAGGTACAAGCTAATTCACCCCCCCTTTTAGGTTGCTCTTTGGGGCCTACAATTGGTATCAGAGCATTGGTCTCTTTATTTTGCTTAAATTGCATTAGAGTAAAGATCATGGCAACCAATAATGCTTTGTTTTTAGAGGGGCATTCTATTTCTAGACCTCCCATGTTTAATGGAATTAATTTTGTTTATTGGAGGGATAGAATGAAATTTTTTGTTCAATCTATTAATATTGAATTGTGGTAGGCTGTATTATTTATGAAGGTCCTTTTGAGGCAAATATTCTTGATGAAAATACTCATAGATTAAGGCCTAAAATTAGATATGAGTTAAATGCACAAGATAAAATAAATTTATCTTTAAATGCTAAAGCCATTAATATTTTGTATAATGCTTTGGATGCAGATGAGTTTTCTAAAGTAAAAGGTTGCATATCGGCCAAGGAGATATGGGACAAATTGAAAGAAATCCATGAAGGAAGTGAAGATATTAGAGAGCAAAAGAAGTCACTTCTTGTGGCTAAATATGAATCCTTCAAAATGGAACCTCATGAGAACATTGACAAGATGTATTGTGGGTTCAATGATATGGTAAAGGATTTGGAAGGTTTGGGTAAAGAATATTCCTTGGGTGAAAAGAATAGAAAATTTTTGAATTTTACCTAAGGAATGGGAACCTAAATCTATTGCCATAGAAGAGTCTAAAAATTTAAATTCTATGCCTATTGATTCATTGATCAATTGTCTAACACCTCCTTTGAATTGAAGTTGAAATACAAGCTACAAGATGAGGAGGCAAAGGGAAAAAGAAGCATAGCATTTAAAGCTGTCATAAAAGACAGGATCTAGATCAAGGAAGCCTCACTTCAACAACTTCCAAATCACTTGGGATGATTGCAATTCGGATGGAGAGGTTGAAGAAGAATATGAGGAGGCTCAAATGGCTTTTATGGCACTTGGCAATAATGAGGTATCCTCCAGTTGTGATTCTTGTGATGATTCATGTGATAATGACGATGATGATGTTGAATCATTTATTTTTAAAATGCATGAATGTTTGAAAGAATCATATGCTAAGAACAAAGAGTTAAAAATTAAAGTTAATACTTTATTGAGTGCCAACTCAAAACTTGTGCATGAAAATAATTCCTTGACAAAAGAAAATGATGTTTTGAAAGAAAAATGTGTTGGAAAAACCAAGATCATGGAAAAACAAGCTTCATTGAAGAAGAGATTAGATGATCTTGATGATACTTTGAAAAAGAAGAAAGAAAATGTTTTTGAAAAGAAGAAAACTAGAAATATATTTTTGAACAAAAATTTTATCAACTTTAAAAAGGATGATTTATGCTTTGTAAAATCTAAATCTTCTTTTTATGACAATAAGAATATTATTTGTAATTATTGTCATCAACATGGCCATATAAAGAAAAATTGTTATGTTAAAAGGAATGAAATATTAGGAGTAAATTCTGTTTGGGTGATTAAGCATGTTACTAACCCAATTGGACCCAAGAAAGTTTGGGTACCAAAAGTTGTTGCTTAACTTTGCATGTAGGTATGCTTGGAAGAACACCAAGGAATTCAAGATAGATTATCATGGAGGGTGTTCAAGGCATATGAGCTAACATGATATTGAAATGGGTAACATCTAAAATTTTGTGTGCTTTCATTTATCAAGTTGAACTATGTTGTGTTTGAATTTATTTAGAATGCTAGGAAATATGTATCCCCAATTTTTGCCTATAATAAGTCTGAACAACTTGTAAAAGAAAGGGGGAGCATTCAAATTTTTTTGGATTATTTTGCCAAAATTGCATCACACATGCTTCATTGTTTTGATGATGCTTTGGTAAGGAATGAGCGAAAATGGTTTTGGTCCTTATTCTTTGCATGAATTCTCTCATTTCTTATGGAACACATATTCTTGAACGGAAGAATTGTTTTGTATAACATGACTCATTCTCCATGTACTCATTATATTCATCTTTCAAGGGAGAGAATAAACTTAGGGAGAGCTTAAATTGCATTATTTATCTTATGTTTTGATAATGCCAAAAGGGGGAGAAATAATGGACAAATTCTCATGTGTTGTACTTCATATTTTATGGTTGTTTTTTGAATTGTCCAATTGATTTGTCATCATCAAAAAGGGGGAGATTGTTGAACCCCAGTTATGATAATCATGTTTTGATGATGACCAAATCGCACTAATGGTTTGAAAAGTGTGCAGAAAAACAAAAAAACCAGAAGACTCCATGGACGCGTGTCAAATGACTGTTCGAAAGACAGAGCTTCGGACGATGGTAATCGTCCGACACAAAGAATTTGAAGCAAGTCTCGGACAAAGAACAACGTCCGATCATATTTCCAGAAGACTTTGCTTCGATCGGACGCATCCTCGGACGTCCGAACGAATACCCTCAGAGAACGGACGCAGGGTTTAGCAGCGGCCGTCCGAACGGTCCAACGGCTAGTTCGTTCGGACGCACACTTGCTGCATCGGCCGTCCGAAAGGTCCAACGTCTAGTTTTCCAGTAAACAAAAAATAGCCGTTGGGAAGTTGTTGGAAGCAGATATTTGGCAACTATAAATACCCCTAAGCCTGAATTAATTAAAAAAAGACTTCTACATTGATTACAAATAATACTTGAGCTATTTGGGAGAAATAGTGGGTACAAGTGTTGTAAAAGTGTAGGTAGTTTTGTGAAAAGAGCTTAGAAGTGTAAGAGTTCTTCAAGTGTAATAGTGGAGAGATAACAATTGTAACAAGTGGAGGTTGTTTGAGTGTAAAACTCTTGGCTCAACTAAAGGAAATTAGTGTGAGCAAGAGTGATCCTCATTTGTGTACAAGAGGTTATTGTCTCACCTACTTTGAAGAGACTTTTAGTGGCTAAACTTCAAGTTGTGAACTTGGTAGTTGCCTTGTAAGAAGCTCTTTGCAGTTGTAAGCTCCAAGCTTGAGAAGTTTGGGAGTTTGGTTTGATTCTCCTAATCTCAATATTCTTATTTGTTCTTTAAGCTTAAATAGTTGAATATCTATTGCATTCATTTGTGCTTAAGTTTTTATTTGGTGCATAAAGTTTGAATTTCTATTAAGCCCATAAAAAGGTTTTGTTTTAAGGTACAAGCTAATTCACCCCCCCTCCTCTTAGGTTGCTCTTTGGGGCCAACAATTTTCAAAAGTCTTATCAACATTCTACCAAACAGAAGTGAAACAATTTTGGCATTTGTCGACCATCTATTCCAATGCTTAGCAGTAACGATGAGTGATCTGAGGTGGTTCTATTATGGAGATAAGATACTCAGGATAGTGGGAAAATATCCTTCCATTTATTGTTAACCATCAAACGATCAATTCCTTGAAGTCCACTTTCCCATTCTGTTCTTCTTCCCAAGAATAAGAGTTGCCTATGATGTTCAACTCTTGGAGACCATAGGATTGAATGACCAAGTTAAAATCATTGATAGCAGGCTAATTTTGTTGAGAAGAACTGAATTATTCTAACATGTTAGAGATGATGTTAAAATCTCCTCCACAAATCCATGGCTAGTCTCAGTCACAAGACAAGTGGAAAAGATTGGCCTATAATTCCAAACGTTCCTGGTAACTACATTTAGCATACACAAATGTAGCTTGGGCCACAAAATTTTGGCCATCAAGTATCAAACCCAGATGAACAAATTGATGATTATTTTCCCAGACATGTAAATGGAAATACCTTTCCAAAAAATCTAGAACTTATAGTTAGTGTTACAGGTAAAAGCTAAAACCCTATCTTAGTTTTAAATTCCTAACTATCTGAGTGAATTCAATGAGAGGTTCCATTATTGCTAAAAGCTAAACATTATGAGTGCCAACATGCTTTTTAAGAGGCCTTAAAGTAGAAGCATTATCCACTCCAAAAATATTCCTGACCAATGCGTTAATCATGAGAAATAAGATGTAGTTAAATCTTGAGCAAGATGCGCCTGCTACATGGTTAGAATTGTTCTTGTGAATGAATATTATTTATGCCTCCTCCTGGTCTTTATCGACTGAAAATCGTCATCATTAACCATCGGAGAAGGCATATTCTTATTCAATCAATGAAAAAATTCATGATGCTTAAATGGCAGTGCTCCATGACTACAAGGTTTACGTACAACATCCTCAGAATCTGATAGAGTTTCTATTATTTCATACTCCGTTAAAGGAGGCCTGGGATTGCCTTTTACCTAAAGGATGATGTGATGATATTCACAAATTAGCTTTAATGTCTTAGGGAGTTTTTTTGGTTCTTCTAACTCAAACAATTCTTGCATTCATCAATAGCAAACTGATATGTGGGAGTAGACAATTTTTCCTATATGAATATTCCAGATTCTCCGCCTAACATAATTGTGGCTACTTAATATCTTGCTGGACGACATGATGCTCGAGGTCAGGCTCCCTATTCTCCTCAGCCAATGACTTCTATCCATTGCTCTCCTCATTTTCCAAAGTCACAACTTGATCTTTAGAGAGCTCCTTAGTCTACCAAACTAGGGTTTTAGGATTCTTGAATGGGACTATTGGTCAAATAGCCTCCTCGAAACTTTGTATGTGTTTTACCGAATCCTCTATGAATAGGGATTTTCAGTTTTCCAATTAGAGGCCGGTGTAGATTTCGGTAATCCTCAATCAAGTGACTTACCTTCTTACATTCTACACAGTAGGTTAAAACGTCGTGATATATAATTGGTTGCTAAAAATACCCATCTTCACTGTTGCCGATTCGAGCCCACTTTGGTTCCAGCTCATCGGGATCGAGATAGTAAAAATAGAAATTTTAAGGCTCGTTGTTTCTTGATCATTCGGATAAATGCAGTAATTTGCGAAAGGGTGGTATCGTATAGTTATAGTTGATTAATACATTATTTGTACAAGAGACATTCAATTTGAGAAATAGGTAATCAGTTCTAGATGTTGGGTTTTTTATGCAGATGAGGGAACAAAGCATCCTTTTTTATGGCTTGAAACTCTCTCTTAGACTAGAGATGGTTACCCTTTTTTCTTCAACTATAGGGCCAGGAAGCTTTTGGACACTGAATGTACACTCTAGGAGGACTGAATAGATGTAGAGGATCCTAACAAACTTGGGGAAAGCACACCTTGAAGAGTTTACATCATCTTCAATCCCAGATGTCAACAGTTAGCCAAGAAAGTTTATGGCAAACTAGAATAACTTAATGTTATGTTGACGCGGTAATATTCTCTCTTTCCAAGAGTACTAGTGTATACCTAGTCTATGTCAGGGGAGCATACCTGACAAGAGATAGACACAAGCAGTAGAGAGTTCCCCCCACTTGCGATAACCTATAATCTAACCAGATTGCCCAAGAGTTAACACGAAGAGGGTCTTAGATGCGAAAGTCGGTGTTTGAGAATTCGATGTTGCTTTCGAGAAGTAGCTTCATGGGAAGAAATTCTAAGTTCATACCACAACGATCTATATGGACGGGCTCTTTTGTCGATGCATTCCTCGTGAGAATGAAGAAGAACAGAGATCTTGTTTTCAACTGGCAGTTTTCATCACGTATATCTTTTATTTTGCCAGAATACATTGAAATGCTTTTGTCAAATCAACTTCAACACATACACGGGCAATTCCCGGGCTATTTGGAATGGCCATGGATAGATCAACTTTCAAAGGTGTGCCAATTAATTGAGTGGTAGAGTAGAAAGAAGACTTGTGAAATAAATGACATGGTAAATGCTCTAGTAATGGTGCCCATTTCAGGATCCGCATGCCGAAACTTTAGAAGGTCCAAAACCAGCGGCACCAAACCTTAATATAGTCTTCTTCAAGATCACAAGAAACCTAACTCGGACTATTGAGAAACCTAACTCGGACAATTGAGAAAATTTCTTGATATTTCGTTCAATCAAAGAAATGAAACTATGTGGTCCATGAATGACATTAAAGGGAATAGCCCTACCATATGCATGAATAAAATTTGAATGATTAATAAGTACAAATTTGGCCGACAACCTCAGTGCATGGTAAGCCCTACTTTAAAAACACTAGTAAGAAAGGCATGTGATGAAATTGCTAGACACATATGATTTATGCAGTCAATGATAGTGAATGGATTAGCCCCACTCAAGTGATGCATAAGAAAGAGGGAATGACGGTAATTGCGAGTGAGAATAATGAAATGATTCCATCTAGATCAATTATTGAGTAGTGAGTTTGCATAGACCATAAAAAATTGAATAAAGCCACTCGGAAAGATTATTTTCTCCTTCTTTTCATTGATCAAGTCTTAGAGTGTCTGGCTGGTCATGGATTTTATTGTTTTTTAGATGGTACATTCAAGGATTGCCATAGCCCCGGAAGAGTAAGAGAAAAATATCTTTACTTGTCATTTTTGCATTTTTGCCTATCGAAGAATGCCTTTTGGTTGATGCAATGAACCAGGCACTTTTCAAAGTTGCATATTAAGAATTTTACATGACATGATTAGAAACTGCATTGAAGATTTTATGGATGATTTTCTATTTTTGGAACCATATTTGATGAATGTTTGCATAATTTGTCCCTAGTTCTTCAACGTACCAAAGACACTCATCTTGCATTAAATTTGGAGAAATGTCATTTTATTGTACAAGAAGGAATTGCATTGGGACATAAAATTTCTGCGAAAGGGATAGAGGTATATAATTCGTGAGTTGAACTAATTAAAAAACTACCTGTACCCACTATTGCTAAGGGAATTAGGAGTTTTTTAGGGCATGCTGGATTTTACAGGCATTTTATTAGGAATTTTTCCCCATTTCTTGGCCTCTGTGCGATTTATTATAGAAATTTGTAGTTTTTAATTTTGATTGAAAATGCTTCCATGCTTTTGAGGTTCTTAAAAAGGCATTAGTAACAACACATAACACCCGATTGGTCTTTACTTTCCGAGTTGACGTCTCAAGCCAGCGACCTTCCTGTAGGTGCAGTCCTTTGACTGAAAGAGGACAAGGCCTTGTGTGTTACTTATAATGCTAGCAAAACTTTAAATGAATCTCTGATTAATTATTCCAGAACTCAAAAGAATTGTTAGCTGTAGTCTTTCCTATCGACAAATTTCATTCATACTTGATTGGCTATAAAGTGATTGTTCATACAAACTTTGTTGCATTGAAGTACTTGTTGTCTAAGAGTGAGTGAGAAACCGAGATGGATTCCTTGGATTTTATTATTGTAGGAGTTTTTCTAAGAGGTAATTAACAAGAAAAGTATTGAGAATACAGTGGTCGAGCACTTATCTAGATTGGAGTTACCACCAACGAAGGAAATGGAATCATTGCCAATCTTGGAGGAATTTTTTGAAGAAAGGTTGGTGGTAGTATAAGAGTCAACCTTGGTATGCTGATTTAGCCAATTACATTGCAGAAAAAGTTCTTCCACTAGGACTGAATTATAATTAGAAGAAAAAGTTCTCTGATTTGAAATTCAACTACTGGTATGAATCATATCAGTGTAACGGTATAGTGATAGATGCACAAACACCTAATTATAAATTTATAAACACCTAAATTCTACTACGAACTAGATGGCATCCCGCAAGTATACGATGTCAACTAGTTGCGTGTAGAAGTCGGGATCGAATCCATGAGAATTGGTCATTACTTACCGATTATTTCATTAGATTACTATATGAAGTGATTGATTTAGGAAGAGTTTAATTAAAACTAAAACTAAAGGAACTAAGAATGCAATTTAAAATCTATCTAATGAAATAAAGTAAACATTAACAGCAATGAAGCATTTTTAGAAAGCACTTAAAGAAAACAAGTAAAAAGGAAAGCAGCTTAAGAAAGCAATTAAATAATCTAAACTACAAATTACCAATTCTAAGAAAGCATATTTAAAAAAGAAAACCGTAAACTAATCTAACAATTACACTAAGAATCATGTAAAGAAAGAAACTAAGGAAAAGTAAGCATTTTTAAGAAAGTAATTAAAGAAAGCATGTAAAAATAAAGCATTTTTATAAAGCAATTAACTAATCTAAACAACAAATTAACGCTAAGAAAGCATAATTAAAGAAAGCCCTTATGTTAATCTGCTAATTAAACTAATCTGCTGTCTCTTAAAGACAGTAATTAAATTAAAATCCATAAGACTATTTTACCAACTAAACTAAGAAAGCAATTAAATGGAAGCAATTAAACTAATTAAACTAAAGAAACATGAAACTAAATATTAACTAAAGTAATTTGAACAAAAATAAAGCACTTAAAACAAAAAAGCTTCATCTTCAACTTGGAATTAAAATTACAAGAAGATAAATCATAATCTAAGAAAACCTTCTCCAAATGGGGAAGAAAAAAGGAGGAACTTCTACTTTCAACTCTAGCCTACTGCAACAAGCTTTCTTGTGGCTTGGTTGGCCTCAAATGAGGCTTAAAAGAGATAAATACAGTGCTATGGTTGAGGGAAAATTAGTGCATCAAAAATCAGCCTCCGAATGGACTATTTTGCCCATAAAACAATTTGGACTGCGTTCCTAGAATTTGGAACCGGAACATCAACTCACAGTCTCTTTTTCTAGAAAATTGGGTTAGTACTGTGGTATCAAATTTTGATACCTCTGACACCATAACATCAGCTGCAACATTTCACAGTACTTCACTATTTTTCTCCGAAAATGTTCAGTTGTCATCCGATTAATACGTTGTCTTCTCCAATAGAATCCTAACACATAGGAGTACATTAATAACTATAAGAAACATTAAAAATAACTCCTAAATATTTAAACAAAATACTCACCAAAGAGACCAAAAATGAAAGATAAACAAAGATGAATGAAAATCTTAACTCCCAATGGAGTTACACTAAAGCCATGACACAAACTCTAATGACACAATAGCCTAATAATATGTGATAAATAACACTTAAATAATTACTAAAACACTTAAAAAACATATACTAACACATTTTAACACATAAAAGTAAAAGAAAACAAAAACACACACCAAAAGACTAAGAATGCTTGAAAGTAGTAATAGAACCTTTAAGTTTAAGGTACATATATAACTCTATTTTTTTAGAGTTATCAAACGCTTAAGCTTTTGACCATCCTATGCAAAATAAAAGAAAAGGAAAAGAACATCAAAGATGACAAACACAAGAAAAAACACAAAACACAAGACACCAGACACAAGACATAACACACTAGACCCCTCCAAGTTGAGAACAAAAAGGGTGAAAATTAGATGTACTTTGAAAGAATAGGTGACCTCTAAAAGGACCTCAACTAATATATGATAATTCAAGTATTCAAACTAATCATTCCAACTCTTCATTTTTTCTCTAAAAAATGGTTAAATCATCAACAAAATACTGTGCATTGTCCTCAATCAATAAGGTTGAAATTTTTTTTTTCACAAGTATTCCAATTCATGCAAAACATGTTGTATTCAATTCAAAAGAATTTCAAGTTGAAAAGCCATCTTGACAAAGAACTTGGAAGTGAAAGAAACCTTAGGACACTACTCTTAATATTAATCTGTCGAGGAGTGTTTAGATTGATATCAATGATAAGTAGTACACAACATCTATCCCCAACTTGTTGGTATACCAAGTAGACAGGCTCATTTCAAAGACTTTTCTTCTACTTGTCTCATTTTAAAAGCAATCCTAATGGCCATTTTGGGAAAACAACATTGGCAATGCCAGAATACCATACTAGCCTTATTTCTATTCAAAGAGAATATTTCAAAGGCACGACATTGGTGATACCGTTTTCTCTACTGACCTATTTTTTAATAGCAAATTATTTTTTGTAATGCGTCCTAAAACAAGGAAAGGAAGAAAATGTACCCAGAATCATATCAAGAACTAAACATTCACAAGATAGATTAACACTCCATGTACTAATTAATGAATACATGGCCTAACAGATCTCTAATTCCTTAGACATTTCCAAAAGATAAACATGACAAAAAGAGCACTTTTGGGAACAAATAAAGCTTCAAATGAATTCTTTAAAAACCACAATGCCTTCACTTTTTGAAATTAGCAATGAATAATGTTTTCAAATATTTTCTCCCAGGAGAACCAAAACAACTCACACTAAAATTTTTAAATGTCCAATTCAAAACAACCATATGCTATTACAAGTCAATTATCATCATCAAGTACCATTGTCACTATTTTTCCATCTAAGAATCACCAACACATATTTACAAACACAAAAACGTTTCCAAGACAAACATTGAATTTAAATAACACCACCACCACATTTTGCATGTTATTCAATGATGAGTACAACTCATCATATTACTCACCTACATCACAAGAAATAAGCATACTACTAGAAAGCGTTAAAACACATAAGACACTAAATCTATCACTAGCGAACAATTTTGAATTATAATTGGACAATCAGAAAGTGTTCTTTACCATATAGAAGATGAAAAACATAGTAACCAATTAAATATGGATGCAACTAATTAATGACAAATGGAACATAGAAACAAGAGGTTTACCCTTAATCACAGAATTCACCAAGAATAAGTACAACACAAAACAAGGCTAAGCAATGAAGAATTTCAAGTGAACCTTATAAATGAAAATCAACTAAGCTCATGAGTCTTAGGGATTGAATTTACTTGTGTAACGAACATGACTAAACCATCGAAGGGTCATCGGGGCTTCATTGGGTAAAAACAATTAAAGAAAAAAAACACACATAAGAGTAACGAGGTTTAACACAACTTGATTATTTAAATGCCCAACTCATCCCCCCAAACTTAGTTTTTCACATAAATGGCTTCAAAGAAGCATACAACAACAAAGACTACTTGGAATAAACATTAAGCATTCTCATGATAAGCTCAAACATTTAGCGAACAAGGTATAATAATGATAACTCTAGTAAACTAGAGCTATTTTACTTGTTCATATGTAAACTAGCTTATTGTTAGTGTTTTTTGAATTTTAGGATAGATTTATGCATTTTTGTTTAGTTTCTTTGCATTTTGTATTTGCAATTGCATTTGTGTAAATAATATCATATTAGTATTAGTTTTTGTATAATTTGCAACTTTATTAGGTTTATAGTATTTTGCAGGTTTACCATAAAGGTTATGAAACTTAAAGAATGAAAGATTCAAGGAGCAAAAGATCAAAAATGGAGAAATTAAGTTTGCTGATGAAGGCTCCATATAGAGATATGGAAATCCATATCAAGATATGAATACACAAATAAAGTGTGATGCGAATCCCATGCGCAATCTGGAGACAATGCCAAGAAACCCGACGATAAAGTAAGGCACCAAAACCCCAAGGATCCGAATCCAAAGTAGGTAACACAAATTGGATAGAAAAACAAAAACCAAACGTCAAAAGAACAAACAAAGTTAAGCAAGAATTGACCCGCTACTTATAATGATGAAGTAGGAACCAATGGGCATCTTAAGTTGGTTAGAATAATCACCGTTGCTCAAGCGATGATCCCAACAAAGTCTTAATCCTAAGACCAAAAGAGAGAACTTTTTCCTAGTATAAAAATATGAAAAAAATTTGGTAAAATATGCTGAAATTTTCATCCATAATTGTGCCTATTTATAGGCTAATAAAGTACTAAAAACTAGATAAAATACTCATAAAAAGTAGTGCTAGGTTTCAGACATAAGCAGCCCCAAAATATAGGCCAAATGGACCATATGAAGGCTAATTAATTACCCTAGAAACTAAGAATTAAATCAATACCTGAACCAGCCCGATTTACACAATACTTAAACAAATAATTAGGCTCAAAAATAAAACACAATGCGTCCTAATATTAATTAATCAACTCGGCCGTTTAAGCATTTTAGGTTTTGAAATATTGGCCAACATTTGAATCTTCAAGACAACAACATCTTCAAGAACATAATGACCAAACCTAGCATCATTGCCACTATCGCCTTGGATATGATTTCAGGTGCTTGATTACCAATTTTTTGTAATCCTTTCTTGAAGGTTCTCAGCTCATCTAGGAGTGTATCATTCCTTTCCTTCTCCAAAGGATTTGTCCTCAAATCCGAACCTAGATAAGAAAAACACGGATTAGTCAATGGGACACAAGACTAGCAGAAGGTAGGTCTTGAAGTCGTGCATTATTGTGAGCACAACAAAGTATCACAATGTGACAATCCAAACAAGTAAAAAAATGTGCGTGCAAAACTAAAAAATCATTCAGTTTTGACAAGTTAAGCACAATTTGAGCAATTTCTAGAAAACACTGATTTTGACAGAAATTGGAAGTTTTTGACTGAGAACAAAAATTTTATTCAAAGTGTTTTGAGGCAAAATTGATACGATTTCATTCTTACAAAATATTTAACATAAAGCACATAACTTAGGTTGCTCAAAAACTAAATAAGAAACAAAAATTTGGGTGGCGCGTCTAAGTAAAATAAAATCAAACAAGTTAGCATGTGATCAGAGAACAACAAAAACTGAATTTGACATAGACAAAATTTGAATATTTTGAAGTTATCTTTACTTGAAATTTGAAATTCATAAAAGAAGATAACGAAGCTAAAAAGTTTATCCAACTTGTTTTGGACAAAAGTGAAATGGTGAAAATCATGTAGCATGCTAACAACACAATTCAAATTAGAGTTGATGGCATGTAAATGATTATCAACTAATGTTTGGATAGTTTATCCAAACAATGCTTCACACATTGGAATTGAAGTCAAAGAATTTGGATGTCTTTTCTGTTAAAAAACAACAACCAAGTCAAAAACTAAGTCAAAGGAATTAATTTTAAACAAGAAATAAACGAAATGTACACTAAAAATAATTCTAAATTTGGAATTAAATTTGTATAATTTCTTTAGATGCTCAAATCTAAGAATTTTAGCAAAAAAAGCATAAATAAGTTCATACCTTTGAGATTGGGTATTGATTACCATATCTTTTTTACCTCGTTTAAGTTAGAATGATGATTTTCAAGTACTCAATTGGGAGGTTACCTTCATTGTAGGTGACTTACAACTTTGAAGGGTGCAAACAACAAATTAAACTAGACAAAGATAACTCAAGGTTAGGTATGACAAAATAAGTTCTCTTGATCTCTTCCTCTTTTCTCTCTTTTTATTAGCCTATGGCCAAAGCCTTCACAATCTTTTTATCTTGATTTTTGGCTGCTATTTGGCTATTCCCACTTTGATTTTTACTTTTATTCCATTCAAGAATTTTTCTTTGAAAATCTATTCTTTCTTCATTTTTTTTGATGTTGTGGCAAAGGAATAAATTTAAAATTTTTACCCTTTTTACACAAGTGATACCCCTTAGTATAGCAATCATAAAAACCTTTTTGAAATAATTCCCGTAACTTACCAAGTTGTTAATGACTTGTGTGCAAAGGTGCAACATCACAAAATACCTTGTTGGAATACTTACCAATAGTGAAGGATACGTCAACTTACTTAGTTACCTAAAACGCTTCACTTTCAGTTGATCTAAATTCCTGTCTCTCCATCGGAACTTATAAGGTTTTGGATGTGGTGAAGTAGGCAAATTCAACTTTGCAACAAAATATATACTTGCCATATTAACCGATATGCTACTATCAATTACAGTACCACAAGTCCTTTTATTCACAAGAACTTTAGTGAAGAAAGTCTCTTCCCGCCTGCGAGATATCACAAATAAAACTCATGAAATAAAGTGGTTAGTGTTAAAAAAAATAATTAGAATTTTTTCTCACCACTCAGCCTTACTCTTTGGAGAGCTATTCACTCAAATTGTATCACTCAATCCCTCATAAAATACCTCAATTGAATGGTTTTTTATCACACAAATGATTGCACCACACTGCCTTTTTCCTCTTTTTAGTTCACTGTCAAAGTCTTTGGAAGACTACGAGGACCTAAGTGAGCTCCAATTATGCCTTATCCACATAATTGGTCGGAAGACAAGAATGATCAAATTATCACGGGGTAATGCCAATGAAAGGACACCAAACTTTCGGATACAAGGTTTAAAGCTTGTGTAACAAGAGACAACAAAATAACCGAGATACTTGAAATAGAAAACAAATAATAATTTGGTAAGCAAATTTACCATATAAAAAAGGAAACTAAGCACACAAGAACAAACAACTAAGTACTTAAGACTAGCAAAGAAATTAAAAGAACCAACAAAAATTAAGTGCTTTGGAACAGAATCACAGATTTGAAAAGTGGACCTTTATTTAGAAAGTTTCGAAAATGGTAGGTTTCCAAAAGTAGAAAGTTTCCAAAAATAGAAAGTTCCTAAATTTGGTGTATTTCTTAATTCAATTGGGATTAGGGTAACAATCTGAATCCTACCAGGATTAAGATTAGTTGCTGAGTCCAACTGGGATTAGGATAAGTTTTTTAAGTCAACCAGGATTAGGTTTTTTCAAACCGATTAGGATTGGGATTAGAAACCAATTTCAAATAGGGTTAGGACAACAAACCAATTCCAAATACGATTAGTACAACAAACTAATTCCAAATAGGATTAGGACAAGATCCTGGTTCTCTGATAAGAACCAATTCTAAATAACTCATTAACCCAACCCTTAAAAAACCAAATTCCTTCACATTTTTCTTTTTATGGATGATCCTACTTCTTCTTCTTTCATTTTTTTCTTTTAACTTTCAGCCAACAAATTTTTTTTATAATTTTCGGCCAAACTTTTTTTTTTTACTTTCTTTTTTCGAATTAGGCCAAAAACACCATTTTTAAAAAAAAACATTGGCAACAACAACAAATAAGAGGTGACGAAAAAGAAACAACAAGAACAACTACGGCTGGAATTTTTTATTTATTTTTATATCAATAAGAACACAGAAGCAACAACAACAAAGACTGACAGACAATCAAGGAACAAGTTAGAGTAGCAGAAGAAAAAATCACAAGGTCAACCACACAAATTTTGAGACTAGAACAATGGAATCAAAGCTGTAAATTTTTTTACGAAAGAATAGTTACAATGAACAGTAACAATGAACAATAATGGGGAACAGTAATTGTGAACAATAACAATTTTTTTTTGAAAATCACCTAAGATATGATTTTCTTAGAAAGAAAAATCTGAAAAAATTTTAAAAAAAGGAGAACAAAATTGACCAAATGAGACCAGCTTTGATAACAAGCTAATGCGATCCCCATGCGCAATCTAGACACAATGCCAAGAAACCCAACAATCAAGTAAGGCACCAAAATCCCAAGGATCAGAATCCAAAGTTGGTCACACAAATTGGACAACAAAACAAAAAGAAAACACGAAAAGAACAAACTAAGATAAGTAAGAATTGGCCCGCTACTTATAATGATCAAGCAGGAACCAATATCTTAAGTCAGTTAGAACAATCACCATTGCCCAAGCAATTATCCCCACAAAGTGTTAATCCTAAGACCAAAAGAGAGAAGTTTTTCCTCATGAAAAAGATGAAAATTTAGTGATAAAATATGTAGAATTTTTTGTCCATAATAGTGCCTATTTATAGGTTAAGAAAATCCTAGAAACTAGCTAAAAATACTTCGAAAAAAGTAGTGTTGGGGTTCGGCTGTAAGTAGCCCCAAATTTGGGCCAAATGGGCCTTATTAATGCTAATTAATGACCCTAAAAACTAAGTATTAAATAAACACCTAAACCAACCCAATTTACACAATACATAAACAAATAATTGGGCTCACAAATAAAATACAATGTGTCTTAATATTAATTAATCAAATCGGCCATTTAAACATTTAAGCTTTTGAAATATTGGCCAACATTCGAATCTTCAAGACAACAACATCTTCAAGAACAACGTGACCAAACCAAATATCATAGTCATTGTCGCCTTGGATGATTTTAGCTACTTGATTACTAATTTTATGTAATCCGTGCTTGAAAGTTCTTAGCTCATCTAGGATCGTATCAGAATGTTAAATTTTTTCCTCTTATAATGTTTTGGCTAATTTTTACTCTATCAACCCTAGCCCAATGAATACTCTTCTAAGTCTCTTTGGAGGCTTACGAATTTGGTTCCGCTAAAGATATATGAAGTTGAGGAAATGAAAGCTCTGGAGTAAGTTTGGACTCGAGCATGCCAAGATTGAAGCACAAGTGGCCAAATCCTTTTAAGTTTGATAAGGCCAAATTCACCTAACATTTACTTTTAGTTTGGTCTTTATTTTCTAAGCCCAATTAATTTGATTAAGTGTCTTAGTTTAATTCGTAGTATTAGACTCAATTATCAAGTCTTTAATGAGGCCCATTTGGCCCATATTTGGAGCCTTGGCCGAACATTTAGTTAGTACTACTAGGGTTTTCTTTTCTTACTTGTTTAGCAAGAAACAACTAGGGTTTTTTGGGGGCATCTTTAACAGAACCCTTGCCCTAATTTTTGGGGGATTTTAGCTAGTTTTTCAGACTCTTTAAGACTAGAAATAAGCTCTTGTTGGCTGAACATAATAAGCAACTTTGATAATAAAAACTTTGAGTTTTGTGAGCTTTTATACACAATATTGTCTTTCAATAGACTTTTTGTTGGGCTCCATGTTTGAGCAACTTGTGAGCATGTTACCATAACACAAAATATTGGTTCCTACTAATTCTTAGCATCGGAGCAATACTTGCTTGGCTAATAGTAATGGTTGACTAAACTATCTAGTCGGTTGTATACCTTTCTATATTGTCTATTATTGTTCATTCATAATTCTCGGCCCTATTGTTCAACCTTCGTGACCAATTTTTAGCGATCCTTGTCTTGGTGCCACTTAGACTATTGGGTTGCGTGGCACTAATCTTGATGGCACACAGGGTTCGCATCAATTGGTATCAGAGTTGGTTCAAATTTTGTGCATAAAAATCATATTTTCTCACGTATTCTTGTCTTGTGTCATTGCGTTGTTTGCAAATACCTTCTTCTTTCTTGTTGAATTTTGCTGTTTTAATTTTATTTTTGCTCAAGAACGATCAAAAGTTAAGTGTGGCGTAATTTCATAAGCTCATAAATATCTTGTATTTTATGTATCATTTACTGTGTTTTCATGTGATGCATGTAATAATTAAGTTAATTATGAGTTTAGTGTCCTGTTTTATTTTTAGTTTGTTTAGGTTTGGAATGAAAATGAGTCAAAAAGGATGTAAAAGGTTAAAGAAAAATCATATGGAAAACTTACACTGGCGAGGAGCTAATTTGGACACCTTTTGGCACTTTGAGTATTGCTTGCTTGTCCAAGCTTCGATCGCGTTGATTCAAGATGCGTTGGAAAGCTAAGAGGGAGAGAACCCTAATATCCTTTTCACAGAACTCAAAATTTTCCTTTTGGATTTCACGCACATGCACACCAAATGGTGTGCCTGTGCGCAAAATAAGTCCCTTTAACTTGTAAATTCCTTTGCTAAGCCACTCAAATTATCCAAAGACCTAAAAATTATGTTCTAGTCCGTTTAACTTACAATTTAAGATGATATGCACACAAATGTTAAGTAAAGTAAAGACACTCAAAAACAAACACACAAACAAAATTATAAAAGGACATGGGTTACCTCCCATACAACGCCCTTCTTTATAGTTTTAGGCTCAACTTCAGCACACTTCAGATCATGCATTGCCAAGGTGAGCAATTTTCTATTCATTATTGATGATTCCACCATTGTAGCACTTCACTTAGTGGCTATTAACCTTGAAATTTCCTTGGCTTCCTTTGAGCTCCACTACACCATACGGGAATGTCTGCACTACTTTAAATGGCCCACTCCATCTTGAATTCAACTTTTTGAGAAACAATTCGAGTCTTGAGTTGTACAATAAAACCATTTCTCTAATTTTTAACTCCTTGCTCGAGATATGCTTGTTGTGGCAAACCTTTGTCTTCTCTTTATAAAGCCTCGTATTTTCATAGGCTTTTCTGTAAAATTCATCCAACTCGTTCAAATCTAGAGGCCTCTTCTTCTCATCCTCCTTCAAATCATAATTGAGACTTTTGATTGCCCAATATACCTTGTGTTCAATTTCAATTGGAAGATGACAAGCCTTACCGTAAATCATTCTATAAGGAGACATCCCAATTGAAGTCTTGAAGGCAGTCCTGTATGAACTTATAATGTGTTATCAAGCTTCTTGGACCGGTCATTCCGTGAAGAATTCACAGTTTCTCAAGAATGCACTTCAATTTTCGGTTAGATACTTTCACTTGTTCAGAAGTTTGTGGATGATATGCAAGGGTTATTTTGTGGGTGTCGCCATATCTGGACAAGATAGACTCAAATAAGGAATTTTTGAATTGTGACCTTTTGTCACTTATGATAGCTTGCGATACATCGAACCTTGAGAAAATTTTCTTTCTAACAATATTCACCACCATTCTAGCATCTTTGGTCGGTAGTCCCCTTCTTCCACCTACTTGGATACACAATCCACCCCTACAGGAATGAATTTTTTATTGTGTGATGGTGGAAAAGGGATCATAAAATCAACATCCCATATAACTAAGATATCATAAACTAGGATATTATTCAAAGGTATTTCATCTCTCCTAGACAAGTTACTAGCACGTTGAGATTGATCACATTGCAGGATAAAGTCTCTTGCATCTCGAAATGGTTCAATGTAGGCTAGAAGAGTCCACTTTGAAGAATTTTTGCCACCGTCCTTTGAGCGCCATGATGCCCTCCCACTGGTGAAGAATGACAATGGTATTAAACATTTGAATCTCACTTTCCGGTATGCATCTCTAGATTACTTCATCCTTACACCGGCAGTAATGATAAGTCCTAAATGTAACATTTCATCTTTGAAAGAAACCTTTTCCACTTATTGAATACATAGTGTATGGCATCACCATGGCCACGAAGAAATTAATAATATCCGCGTACCAAGGTGCGCTACTATCCACTCTCATTAATTGCTTCTCCGAAAAGGTCTCATTAATTGGCACTTCCTTATCGATATTTGGCATTGGTCCTAGTAACCTTGAAAGGTGATCTGCCACTGTGTTTTTAACTCCCTTCTTATATACGACCTTTTTATCGAATTCCTATAATAGTAAAATCTACCGAATAAGTCTAGGTTTAGCATAAGTTTTAGTTAACAGGTATTTCAGAGTCGAGTGATCCCAACTATATGAACGATCACCTTATTACTTATGAGATATGACCTAAACTTATCAAATATAAATATTGTTGCTAGCAACTCTTTTTCAGTGGTGGAATAGTTCACGTAGGCTTCAATAAGGGTACGGCTAGCATAGTATACAACATGCAAAACTTTATCTTTCTTCTGACATAAAACCACTCTCAAGGCATAGTCGCTTGAATTAGACATTAACTCAAAAAGCCAATTCTAGTTTGGAGCGACTATGATTGGCTTGGCAATCAAAGAATCTTTCAATTTATTAAAAGTAGACAAAAATTTATCATTAAAATTAAAAGGCACATATTTTTGCAACAAAATACATAAAGGCGAGTAATTAAAGAATGTTTTTAATGAAACGTCGATAAAAACCGGCATGACCAACAAAACTCCTCATCCCCTTCACATTAGTAGAAGGTGGTAATTTTTTAATGACCACTACTTTAGATTTATCTACTTCGATACCCTTGGCAAAAATTTGATGGCCTAACATGAACAATCCCTTCCTGTGCCATGAAATGACACTTTTCCTAGTTCAGTGCCAAGTTGGTAGACTCACATCTTTCTAAAACACAAGTAAGGTTATCCAAATATGAATCAAAAGAATCCCTAAAAACACTAAAGTCGTGCATGAAAATTTCAATAAATTTTTTGATCATATCATGGAAAATTGCAAACGTGCATCGTTGGAACGTCCTAGGAACATTGCACAACCAAAAAGGCATATGCTGGTAAGCAAAAGTTCCATAAGGACAAGTAAAAATGGTTTTCTCTTGATCTTCAATGGCTATGGATTTTTGGAAATAACCTGAATAACTGTTGTGAAACCAATCAAAAGCATGTCCTAATAGGCGCTCAAGAATTTGATCATTGAATGGCAAGAGGAATTAGTCTTTCCAAGTGGCCTCATTAAGTTTCTTATAGTCAATGCAATCCGCTACCCTCTCACTAATCTAGAAGGAACTAGCCCATTTTTCCCATTTAAAACTACCGTGATTCCCAAATTTTTCTTTGGTACTACTTGAGGCAGGCTCAACAATTCATTATCACTTCTAGATTAAATAATTCCAGTGTCTAATAATTTCAAAACCTCATTTTTTACTACCTTCTTCAAAGTAGGAATTAATCCTTTTTGAGGTTGTCTAGTCGACTTGTAGTTATCATTAAGGAGTATTTTGTGCATGCAAATTGAAGGGCTTATTCCTTTTACATCCTTAATGCTCCACGCAATTGCCCCATGGTGCTTTTTCGGAACAAAAATCAATTTTCATAATTCATTATTTGAAAGTAAAACTCACAATGACAAGATATGTATCATGTTCTCAAAAAAACATATTTGACATGAGATGGATATGGTTTAAGTTCAACCTTGGGGGCTTTGTTGGTCGGAGATCCCCTTTTTACCTTTACTCATCAACTTAATCTCTTCTACAACTTCCTCCAACTGCTCATTTTGAGTGCTTTCTTGTTCACTAGACTCCATCTCACCTTCATGGATGTTTTCCATGTCCTTTTGGTGTCATCCTATACATATTTCATGTAAAAATCCATAACCAATTCATCAATAATATCAACCCTCATTACACCATCATATTCAATAGGCAATTTAAAAAAATCAAAAACATTAAATGAGACAATATCATTGTTGACTCTAAACTATTGTTTTTACCACTTGGACATTTATAGTGGTTCATCTGGTGGCCAAGAAAGCCAGAATCAATGGGGTCACCACATTCTCCTCTATGTCGAGCACTACGAAATCTGCTGGTAGGAATACTTTGCCAACTTTGACAATGAGATCCTCTACCACTCTCACCGGTTGCCTTACACTTCCATGACTAATTGAAGAGTGACAATTGTTGGTTTCAACCCTCTTCCATTCAACTTCTTATAATCAGAGTGAGGCATAAGGTTGATAGAGGATCCCAAATCAGAAAGGGCTCTTTGGAATGTCACTTCTCCAATCTCGCATGGAATAGAAAATGAGCCAGGGTCCTTGAGCTTTGTGGGAAAATTCATTTTGGGTGATAGCACTGCATCCTCCATTTGAAAACATGATCTCGTTCCCCATTAGATTCCGCTCGCTTGATAAAATCTGATTCATGAACTTGGCATAACTTGGCTTGTTCTTAATAGCTTTAATGAAAGAAATGTTAATCTCAATTATTTTAAAAATCCCCCAAAATCTCTTAAATTTTTAGTTTTCTCCTCCACTTACATTCTTTGAGAGAAAAGAATACTTACTTGTTTACCTAGTGAAGCCGAGAGGTCCTTGATTATATCTTGTTGGTCAAGATCTCTGGTAGGTCCTTCTTGATCATCATTGCTCTTGGATTCCTCTCCCTTTTTCATTCCTTCTTTTCTTTCCACACTTCTCGCATCATCATCTTCAACTTCTCATGTCTCCAAGTTTCTACCACTCCTTAAGTTGAATTCTTGAACATCCTCTCTCCCACGGCTATTATCCCTTGAGTTCGAAATGGTGTAACTTGGTAACGCCCCAATCGGTCTCTTAATATTTAAGCCTTCTTCCAAGCTAATTATCCCAATTGAAGTTCCATTTTCCTTGTAGAAGCTCACAAATTCTCATACTCCCTTCATATATCTTCCAATTCCCTTCTCAAATTATCTTTTTTTGGATTGATCATGGGTTAATGTGAAGGATAATTGGGATTTTGAGGTGGGGGTCTAAGTTGTGGTGGTTGGTATGAGTTATTTTGTTAAGGTGGAAAGTTTTGGACATTTATTTGGTGAGGTGGTTGATATGGCCTAGATGATGAAGCTTGGAAAAAAAATTTGTGGTTACATAGATTGGAAGATGGATTTTGAACATTATTATGATTACTGCAAGAAAAATTTGGATGGTTACGCCAAGATGGGTTATAGGTATTACCATAGGAATTGAGATGATTCCTAGACCTTGAATTTTGATTTAAAATAAACTGAACTTGCTCACCTTACGTCATGGGTGCTTCATAAAGGCCATTCAAATGGTTTCTTCCACAAAAGTCATAATTTAAAATCCCTTTACGTACAGTTGAATCATTGGAGTCCACTGGACTTCTTTCCATGTTTTCTAAGGCCTTGTTCAGATTTGTCATCATGCTCAACATCATACCTTGTTGAGCTAAGAAGGCATCATTGAAATTAATCATACCTCCATGTTGGGCATTGACTTGATTTAGATGTCATTGTGGTTGTTGCCTAGTTGAAGAAGCGATTGTGCCATGGTAATAGTGAGTTCATGCCATTTTTCCCAATAGTTCGTGTGCTTCTTCTCGAGTTTTATGATGAAAAGCGCCTCCTGCACTTGCATCAACAATCAATCGCATTCTGAAATAATCCATTGTAGAATCTTTGTACTTGTAGCCACAATGGAATAGCATTATGTGGACACTTTCTAAGAAACTCCTTGAAGCACTCCCATGCTTCACTTAAGCTCTCCCCAGTGATTTGTCAGAATGAAGTAATGTCATTGCAAAGCTTTGTAGTCATTGATAATGGAAAGTACTTGGCTAAACACTCTTGAGCCAACTGAGTAATTTTGTTTTCATATAGTAAAAGTACCTTGCTCGAAGGATTGTAGCCAAGCCTTTGCCTTATCTCTCAACAAAAAGAAAAAGTTCTGCATTGTAAAACAATTAGGATGCATTCTATTGTATTTGAATGTGTCAATAACACCCTCGAAATTTACCAAAGGTGCATAAGGATCCTCGTTTAGCCAACCTTCAAACATAACATGGGTTTGGAGC